>OX424480.1:10017500-11217500 GCA_949152455.1 Lithophane leautieri | reverse complement strand
CAAGATGATAAACTGTGGGCAAATTATATAGTGACTGAATTTTACAAAAAGTTCGGATGTCGGTGTTCACGAATAATCACGATTTGAAATCCGTCTAGTAAAAAGGTGTATCCATGATAGTTGTAAGGTCTGCAAACAGTTCTGATGTGCATATAATATTATGCAGCGATTTTCATAAAACAAATATGATTTTCAACCGACTGAACAATGGTTAACGCCTTCTTTTCAAAAAAACTACGTTCCAAAGAAGGCTTGACAGATTATAATTGAAGATGAAAAAACCCGGCTAAATGATGGAGAGTTCTTCGATATAATTATGTATTGGATGCCAGAAAATTCTTTTCAATCTTGACCTTACGTCCATAAGGACCAAAATAATAATAATTATCTATTTGTTACTTTGTGGTTATGAGGACCAAATAATTTTCATTTCTAAACTTACCCATGGTGTGTGTCAGCGAAGTGCTCGGCAAGCGGTAACGCCTGCTCCAAGGCCGCTAAGCGTTCAGCGCTGAGATGACCCACTTCTTCCATCATCTCCTTCAACTCTTCGCTACGGTCGCGGATGACCGCTGTCTCTTCGGAAGACTGGCATTCACGGAGGACCTGGGCGAAGAAATGTTAATTTAAAAATCGAAGATTGATTTTAGATAGTAAGAATCGTACTTTATCTCGACAAAAACTTGTTGAATGCATCGCAATATAATGTGCGAGCAAGACACCGTATATTCTTATTTTAGGTTGTTCTTCATACACGCGGCTACACGTCAAGCTATACATTTCCAGTATAAGCTGACCTCGCATGGAATGGAAATCCTATACAATGTGAGATCAGCATAAACTGGAAATGTATAGCTTGATGTTTAGCCGTGTGTATCGAACCTAAATCTGAATATTAAAAGCTTCAGAAAGATTTGCATAGCTTTGGTTTTGGTTTAAAAAAAACGGAGAAGCGTTTGAAATCCTGCCTGCCCGTGCACTGGCAATACTAGAGTCATCGCAGATAAAACACAAATATCTTATGTGTCTGTAATTTCACTGGCATGCTTCGAACCGCAACATGGCTAGGGGACAAAAATAGGTATATGGAACTTCCCCGGCCGTATGATGGAAGTACTTCCTAGGACGGACTCTTTCAGAAAGACCTCTAGACCAATTTGATAATTTCTTACCTTCTTAGCCTGACTGAGAAGATCCCTGACCCTGACTCTCTGTGCAGCCACGTCATCGCTCAACGGTCTCTGTTCTTTGAGTTGAGCTCGCACGACGCTCGCCTCACAAGATGGCGGCTCGGCGGCCCGCAGTGCGGAGTCCACGCCCCGCAGCCATTCTAGTACTTCTTCCATGTCGCCGACTACTTCGAGGGAACGCTGGAAAGAGATGGTGGGTTAGATTTTGATTGACGATACACAAAATTATGAACGTTGACAAGTTACTTCGTACAGCGACGAAAAAGCGTTGGTTCATCCATATTAGAAAAAAAGAAAAATGCTAATTCGCAGTTTTTTTTTAATAAGTTATATTACCTGTGCCAAACTGCACAGCAGTTCAAATTTTATGTCTATTAATCAGTTGAAAGAACAGTAATGCTATCATTTTCTCTAATATCTTTGAGATAAGTAGCTGCCTAAAGTTAAGACAAAACAAAAAAGGTTCCACATGTGATTTCATTGACATAATTAACGCTGGGGATAGCTTCAACAATAACTTAGGTAAGGCTTTTGCCTAATTCTATATAAGTCATCATCTGCCTAGCCTTTTCCCAACCATGTTGGGGTCGGCTTCCAGTCTAACCGGATGTAGCTGAATGCCAGTATTTTACATGGAGCGACTGCCTATCTGACCTCCACAACCCAGTAACTGGGTAATACGATACCCCTTGGCAAGACTGGTTGTCAGACTTTCGGGCTTCTGACGACCCGTAACGACCGTAATTCTATATAAGTAATATTTGTTTAATTAACCTCTACTGCATTGATAATAGAGTAGAGGTTAATTTAAAAAAAATACACCCATTTATTTGTTTTTAACTAAATAAATCAAAACTTTTATATATAATTTTTTCCCTTTGTGTATAGCATTAGAATTAGATTGAATATCTCTTGTAATTCCACCAAATACGTGTTTTATTTAAAAAAATTGCTTTAAAACCAGCTTCAATCAAGTAAATGACCAAACTTTGTAAATTACCTTCTTGCTCAGCAGCAGTCTCTCCGCCTTCCGCTGCACCTGCTCCGCGATGGCGTCGAACCGCCGGTTGTCGCGCGTCACGATGCTCTCGATGTGTGTCGCGCCCTCCCCGGGGGAGATCTGAGGAGGAAACCATATTCATTGTAATAAAGAAAAAAAATTATAAATAGAAAAAAATCAAATCATCGTCTATACCTTGCGCCAGATAACCGTGGAATAAAAAGTCGTTGCCGCCGTCTACCAATGTATTCAAATTTTTTAAAACGATACGAAAATATGTTAAGGCAGTGTCGCTAACACGATCAAAACAAAGGTATCGAGATACGAGGCGTCCTTGGCGCGAGCACGTGGCATGTTTTTTTATTTGTATTTAAGTTCCGAGACAAGTGGGGTTAATGACTTTTATTCCACGGTTATCTGGCGCAAGGTATAGCATCATTGTGAAGATGATAATCTATTTCTGAAAACCTATTCAGCTCGATTTGTTGTCAGGCCCTATCAGAATACCAGCGCTGTGACACTTACTTTTAAATGTCGCAGCACCATGCTCAGATAGGAGTCTTTTGGCCTCGTACAGGACTTTCTGCTTTTATTTTCATTTTGACTTTGTTTTTTTTATTTATGTTTCTATGAGTGTGTTAAGTTTAATTTGTGATTTCCTGTGCGAGTCCCAATAAATACTTTTTCTTTCTTTCTTTTCTCTTTAAAGAAAGAAAATACGTTTATTTGCGGCAAACAAAGAAAGGACAAATACACGAAAAATAACAAATTGGTGGAAAATATGCGTCACATTTACGCAAAACAGCCATCGCTCAGCATAATGCTTCGACCCTATGCAAGACAGAGCCCCAGCGCTGAAGTAAGAAAAAAGGAAAAGTTCCCATAACTCTTATGTATAGCCAAATCCAACTTCTTCTTCAACACATTTGAAATTTAGGTTTTGAATCCTTGAATCCATACCTGACACAGCTGCGGTCCGATCTGGTTAAGGTTCTCGAGCACAGGCCTGTACTCGTGCAGCTCAGCCTCCAGCCTTAGGATATCTTCCTCGCGAGGCTCCACTGACTGTAAGCACGACTCGGCGCCGGCCATCCAGTCGGTTAGCCTGTTGACGAAATGTTGTTGTAGCTAGATGAATCATTATTAGGTGGACTTAGGTTATAGTGTTGTTCAATTTAGGAGAGACATTTTTCTAAACAGTAAGCTGTGATAGGTTGAAATTCCAATAAATTGTAATATCCAATAAAAACTCCATAAATGTATGGAGGCAACGCAACTAACTCAGGTTCGAGATATTATCCAAAACCGGTATAATACAGTTATGAAATAAAAATTTGTTTCATTTCATGGAAGCCGTGGGTTTCATGGTGGGATGTGGACTCTATGGCTTCACGTGTGATACAAGAAGGCAGCAGGGGGCAATTCGGTCACCTGTTGGATTAATAACCGACTAGCTGTGCCCCGCGGTTTCACCTGCGTAAGTCTCGATCCCGTGGGAATACCGGAATAAAAGTGCCAAATTTCATTTAAATCCGTTCAGCTGTTTTAGCGTGAAAGCGTAACAAACAAATAAACAAACAAACACACTTTCGCACTTTTTAAATATCGTCAGTGGAAAGGCGAAAATGCTAAAACGCCAAAATGGTACTTTTGGGAAATTAAAACTTTAAAGTTCATTTCCCAAAAGTACCATTTTGGCGCTTTAGCATTTTCGCCTTCCCGCTGACGATATATTATAGTTAGGATTATGGAACATACCATAGCCAAGATGGCCCATGAACCATGGTCATCTCAAGGCAATTCCTTCACATTTGGGCTACCTAAAGACTATCTACTAACCTCGCATGACTATTATACAGCTGCTGTACGAGCGGCAACGTTTCCGACGCCACTCGCAACAGCTCGGCTCCTCTGCTCGTCAGGTCGTTGTATCTTCGCTGTAAGGCATCCAGCTTGTCTTTAAGCTGTAAGGCTTCGTCTCCTGAGATGTGCTTCATCAGCTCGAGACCGGACTCCACTGTGCTGTCTACTGCTTCTTGTTTTGAGGCTATTTCTTCGGTTTTTTCCTGTGCAAAAGAGAGGGAAATATTTAGTTTAGTTTTTGGTGTGGAGAACAATAAGCTCTTCAAGTTCTGTAAGTCCTTTTTAGTGTGGTAAGCAAAGTACCAGGTATTTTATAGTACCTTACTGTCGCGGCCAGCAATAAGGGGATTGTTGGACGATCGTGAAAATGAGGGCCGAGGCGAAGCCGAGGCACTTATGCGTGAGTCCATAAATTCCTGATTGCGGCCAAGGCTTGTATAGTACTTTTCTCAAACAACGCGCGGAAATTCAAACTGAGTAAATTAAATAGAAATTCCAGAATCAATGACGAACAACTGTCATTTTTCATGCGCCAATATGTTAATTTGTTTCTTCTTTGTTCTATTTGCAAACCAATTCGAAATTTAAATAAAATCTTTGATAAGTTACCTCCTTGGTTGCCGTGTGTTGAAGTAAAAAGTACGTTTCATTTTTAAATAACACGACAGATATGAGTTTTCATAGTAATTTATTTGGCCGTTAAACACGCCAGTTATGGATTTTCATAGTAACTTTGCTGGCCGCATCGTCACTTGTTTTTTACCAGTACAGCAATTTTGATTTATCTCGAAGAAGGTTGTCAAAATAATGCTCGAATTTCCAAGCATGTTTGAGAAAAATTATTTTTTAACAGAAGTATTGTGGTTTTTCTGTTTGCTTTAGTGCACGGTGGTTGCAGTTATAGCAATACAAGGTCAATCTAAATTAACTAGCGAAACTTCAAACACGTGATGGGTATCGATATCAAATCATGATCATGATAAAATGAACAATAGGACTGCCTTGTTGGTCTAGCCGTCGCAAGCACTACTGTTGAACATGAGGTCCTGGGTTCGATTCCCGGGTCAGACAGTGTTATTGGATTTTTCTTCAGGAATTTCTGAGTAGCAGCCCTGAGTCTGGATTTGTGCCCGGTTGATGGCAATCTCTCGCCCCCTATAACATGGGACTTAAACATAACTGGCGAAATGTGGGTGTACTATAGGTACACCTCTGCCTAACCCTTTGGGTATTACAGGCATGATGTTATATAAGTATGTATGTAATAACATGAAATCACCCATATTTTTAGACATTTCATCAGTTATGTCAAAGTCCCATGTAACAGGGGCAAGCATATCGATACCTCTGGGCTCAAAGGGCGTATAGCACAATGCCAAGAATGTGCTATACGCCCTTTGAGCCCAGAAGTATCATTATTATCTAGATAATAATACTCACAGCTAACTCGTCCATCTGCCTCAACAGCTTCTCCATGTGAACTGGCAGGATCTTCCTCTTGGCGAGGTACTGCTCCATGCTGTCCATCCACGCTGACAGGTCCTGGTAGGTCAGGACTAAGTGACGTAGACCCTTGCGGGACGCCTCCAGTAGGTCGCCGATGTTAAGGCTGTGGTCTACTAGGGCTTGGTATCTGAGGAGCAAAGATAATAATGTTTAGTTACCTACACGTGGGACAGAGCTCTAGCCTCCCCAATACCACTTTGAAAGTGAAAACTGCGTAGAAAATGTAAGTTAATACTTGCAAGTGACAATCGTAAAGTTCGACAGACATATTTCGCAAAAGTTTTATTGCTTGTAGAAATGCAACCCGAGAGTCAATATTCCGAAACGATTATTCAAGAATAAATAAACAAAGATTTTATATCCCCATTTCTTGAAGACTCATCAAGTGAATCTTGTGTCAGATCCCATATTTAACTGTCTCATAAAACCATTAAAAAACACATAAACCTACATGGTCACTTATGAAGTCAGAAGCTAGGTGCACGGTTCCAATTGGTCGTTCCCATCAACTAATCATACATGAATACAATAATAAGACATTACACCATAATAATATTAGATTCCTTACCTATCTGTAGCGGCCTGTAGCCTGTCAGCGAGCGCGCTGGCCTCGTCATCTCCCACCAATCCCATGAGAGTGGACGCCGTCTCTGTCAGCTGCTTGAATGGAGGCTGCTTCGATATTATGTCCTCGTGGAGGTTCTGTAATAGAAAGTAGGAGTTAGTAGTTTCGAGTAACCATTGTTTTAATTAAAACAATTGTTGGTAATGTTTAAAAAAAAATCTGTTTATAATGTTAATTTTACGAAAACGGTATTGTTCATTTGTAATATTAAAGAGTAATTAATGTATGCATTACTCAAATAACATAACACATTAGAACATTATTATATTCAAATTGAATGTGGTATGCCACGTTTAATTTTTTATTAACTTTATAATTTGCAAGGTTTTTAAAAGTTAGGTGAATGAAGAAATTGACCTTAAAAAAAACGCATATAAACATATTTCCTTTCTATTTTTTAACATTACTCGGCAAATGACGTCACATTATGATAACATACCTTGTGCTCCCTGATCTTGTGTTGTATCTTCTCCTCATCCGTGGGCACCAGCTGCAGAGACTTCACTCTACGTTCAGATGTTCCGAGCCATTCTACCAGTGGCTGTAACTCCTCTTGGAATTGTTTCGCCACCTGTATGATGAAACAAACAAATATAAATTTTGTAAAGTCCTTATTTTATTTATTGAATTGGGATCTCCTACAAAAGATGTACACAATACATGGCACATAAATAATGAGCAACATTAGGCCAAGGCCATCAAAATCATTTATACTTTATTATAAAAATAAAATAATAAAAAGCTTTATTGACACAAAAATATTTTACAAAAATGATTTTGGTAAACAGTAGGTACAATTCTGCATTTGAACACAATTCGAATGACCACTAACACCTAAACTAGGCCGAGCCTGTACCTTAGGCGTTAGATCTTTCCCGGGTAACTATCTACAGACGTGTACATTAAGATCCAATTGTATATTGTAAGTAAATAACGTTTGCACATTAAGCCAATATAATAAATAATACTAACTAATATTATGGTTGCCAACCTTGTAAAAACTGAAGGTTCGTCATCAACTTCTGATGCAGACTGGCCTTACTTATACATCATCATCTTCCTGCCCTAGTCCCGTGTTACTCGGGGTCGGCGCAACACGTTTTCTTCTTCCACTCTCCCCTGTCAACCGTCACGTTATCATTTACTCCCTTCTCTTTCATATCATTCCTCACACAATCCATCCATCTATTCTTTGGCCTTCCTCTCCCGCTCCATCCATCAACACTTATATTCATCACTTTTTTAGTCACATGCGTTTCCTCCCTCCTCATCACATGCCCATACCAGGCCAAACGATTACCTTTCAACTTTTCTGTCACTGGCGCCACTTTTAAACTTCCCCTTATATACTCATTTCTTACTTTATCCATTTTCGTCACTCCACACATCCATCTTAACATTCTCATTTCCGCTACATGCATTCTTTTTTCATCCGTCTTCTTCACGGCCCAGCATTCCGATCCATACAGTACGACAGGCCTTATAACGGACTTATAGATTTTCCCCTTTAACTTGAGGGGCATCCGTGGGTCGCAAGTTGTTCCTGTAACCTGTCGCCATTTCATCCATCCCGAGTTGATCCGGCGCATTACGTCTCGGTCTATTCCGCCATCCCCTTGGACAAGCGACCCAGTTGTCTCAATAAATGGAGCGAAACGAAAAATAACAAGAGGGAAAGAAGAATGGTAGTATTTTTTTTTTAATTTTCATATTAATTTTTTCAATTTACTGCACAAATGATATTAGTATCGATACATATTATAAATTAAAGTCGCTTTTCGTGTTTGTCTGTATGTCCGCGTTGTTCATCTAATCTACGCAATAGGTTTTTGTGAGGTTTTCACCATCATCGTTTTTATTCTGGAAGGTTTATGTGTATAATACGTTAATATTAAAGTTACATATAACTAAGAAATCTAGATATTTTGTCAGGTCGTAAACACCTTGCGAAGCAGGAGCGGGTATAAACAATTCACTAGATTTTATAAATAAATAGCGTTACATAATAACTTAATATACTCACCATCATAGCCTGTTCCAAATCCAGCATCCTCTGCTGAGCGCCATTGGTGAGCGCATCAAACCTCTGCATCAATCCCTTGAGTTGCTTCTCAATAGCCTTGCGTTCAGCCGGTTCGCAGCCGCCCGCGACTTCGTTACCCATCGCGAAGAGAGACGACATTGAGTTCTGACGGTCCATTAGCATTTTCTTGAGGAACTGTTGGGAGAAAAGATGATTTAGATTTGAAAAGTGATAATGGCTAGAGAAAAAAATTTTTTTTTTTTGTCTTGCGTTTCTTTGGCGACACCTTTTTTTTTTCTAATTCTTAATTTATACGCCGTCACCGCGCTCGTTTCTTTGAGTACTCGCGCGATCAATCAAATCGCATACGTACGTCATTTAGTCTCTTAGACGTCACAGTTTTTTAACTAATGTAGTTATTTACGTACGCAATCAATTTGTAAAAATGTGTTTTTGTTCCAATAAAGATTTACATTACTTTTACTTTATAATTCATAAAATAGATCGCGTAACGTAATTACGCGACAATCGCTTTTGATTAGGACATAAAATAGACGTAGATATATTTAGTAACGTATTTCACTTAACTATTCTTCAAGAGTCATAAAAAACCCCGTAAGCAATAAAGAACTCTTGAAGAATAGTTAAGCGAAATAGGTTACTAAATATATCTACGTCTATTGTATGTGTTTCATAATGGATTTCCGCAAAATCACGCCTGAATCAATTAACTATCTTTGATTAGCACGATATCCGTGATTAGGACAAAGGGTAAACATGTCAAATTATAAGTGACGCAATTTTACATTGAAATCAGTTCCTATAAGCCTTATGATGACCATTTCCTAACAGGAATATTTTTTTTTTTAAACGTTGGATTTTCAAACCCCACTTATTTTGAAAAATGCATTATTTCTTTGTTAGAATCAATTTAAGTTACCTTCTGTTCTTGCAACTGGGCCTTGACCACCTTATAATCAGCGGAGGGTGGTTTCTGGTTGTTGACCATGTCCTCAGTGTCGGCCAGCCACTTCTCCAGCCCGGCGAGAGCTTCCGCGAACTTGCCAGACTGTAGGAGACCTACGTCTAGGCGACGTTCACGCTCGTTCGTCTGTTAAGGAAAGAAGTTTTTAATACATGAAATCGCATATTTCTTTTTGTATTTTATAATTTTAACGAACCTTCATAACAAATATTATAAATGCGAAAGTGAGTTTATTTGTTACGCTTTCACGCTAAAACGGCTTAACGGATTTGGATGAAATATGGCAGAGGGGTAGACATAGGATACTTTTTATCCCGACATTCCCACGGGATCGAGACTTATACGGGTGAAACCGCGGGGCGAGGCTAGTTTTACAATATTTTGGAAAGTGAAACAGATTCATTTTATTGCCACTAATTTTAAAGAATAATGTTGAAATGTTGGTCTCATTTTTGTCTAAAAGATTGAGCAAAATAGTAATACATTTTTGACTGCTAATATTCAACACAATTTCAAAGACGTCAATCGCTGTGTTTATCAACCGCGAGCTCGCGAGTTAAAAGTAAAATGGTGGACTGAGGAGAAGTAACAGAAAAGAATATTCTGCTAATATTACACTCCAAGACAAGTAATATTATTATCAAACCGCAATGCTTCAATTTGTATCCTGCATATCTGAAAAATACAGAAGGAAAACCTATTCAAAAATACAAAAAAAAAAGAGTATCTTTCACAAACTCACCTTCTCCTTCAGCGTATTCCACTTATCATTCATCTTCTCCAAATCCTTCTCCAGCACCTGCGTACTAACTCCCTGGAGGGCTGACCTCACGAGCCCCTGTCCAATCTTGTTGCAATGAGCCACGTTCTGGCCGAGGGACTCAAGGGTGAGACGCTTAAGTTCAGCGAAGTCTTTCTGTTGGGACCTGATCTGTTCCACTTCGGAGGAAACTGGTTTTAGGCTTCGGACTTGTTCGGAGGCCTGCGGGGGAGAGAGAGAAGAAACGTTATATGACGGTTTTTGATAATTTTGAGTTTATATTTGAAGTTTTGTTTTTGGAGTAGAGTTATTTAAATGACAAAGTTTTTGTATACCATTTCCCGGTTACGGAATGATTGGTAATTTATCTGATGTGAACTGGGCTCACGTGGTGGATTACGGCAGGGGGCCGGGCTTATAGAGGTATGTGTCCCAGCAGTGGGAACATTATAGACTGATTATGATGAACTGAATATGATTGGATGTTGTTATTTCGTTTTGTATTATAATATTTGACAGACAGCAGATTTACTGATTATGTTTTACAACTCAATTGTTTATAAAAGGTAGCGTTAAGAATAAAAATCGTTCTTATCTTACTAGATATACGTTCTAATGTCGTCAATCAAATAAAACTGGCATATAAAGCTCGGCTTTTAGATACGATAACATTTGTTTACTAATTTCGTTCTTCTACCAACAAGAATAAAGTCTAATATTGTTTGTTTTCCTTACCTCAGTGACGTCATCCATGACAGAGTCATACGCCTTGTAGAACGCCTCTAGCTTGCTGAGCGTATCGTCCAGATCTTGTTCCTTGGAGCGAGCGCGCTCGTCCAGCTTGCCTAGTTGTTTGCGAAGCCCTTCCACCTAGGGGATGAAAGTAAGGGTTATAAGACACTCTAGTGTTTGGTTGGGGTTGATTTTTGTATAATTATTTCAAATATATAATTGTTTAAAAAAGGTGAGTTTTTTTTTTATATTTGAAAGTAACAACATAAAAGTCCATGGTTATTTCTAGGGTTATTTCTTGCTGCTAGTAAGGTGTTTTCTTCTGAGCGAAAAAAAAAAGAAAGTTTAAAAAAAAAAATGTTGTCACTTTTGTTAAAATATTGTCATGCCCAGTGCATTTCTCACGATATAATATAATGAGTTACCATAAAAATGAACTTAATATTTATAATAAAAATTACACTTTTTCATAAAGTCTTAAATTGAATTTATAAAAACAGTGCCCGCATACCTGATCCCTGGTCTTAGCACTATCCACAGTGTATCCACTCTCGACCAACATCTCGGCAGCTCGTTCAGTATCTCCAACCAAGTCATCGGCATTCTCCAATCGCTTGTAGAACCGGCCGATGTCATCAAGTTGTTGTTTCACAGTCTTGATGTCACGGCCGGGCGGCTTCATGCTATCCAACTCCTTCTCTAGGTCGGTGAGGTCATGGGATAGGTTCTTAACTTTGTCCTGTGGGAGGAAAATAGTTTGGTAAAATTGGACAGTGACTATTAGGCCCACTTGCACCACATATCATTAAGGGGTTTATTCATAAACGATGATTAAAGTAAAGAGCCGTTAAACGTCAAAAAATTATGGTTAAACAGTCGCTAATCATTGCTTAACTTTAAGCAACGTTTATGATTATGAATAAAGGGGTATATGCATAATGAATGCATCGTTCTATTTTTGTCAATTGTTTGAAGATGACAGCTTTAAGAGGTTGCTAGGCACCCTGCTGATCACTTGAAAATTTCAGTGTGTTGCCAGTTCAATATTGAAATATTTACATTTATTAAACCCCTTAAGCGTTTACAGGGGCAGTGACACCGCAAACACAAAACTGCGAAAAAAGGCATGGCGATCGTCCCGTCTTCGAGGCTCACAAGGACATTCCAGAACTCCGCTGAATTTCTCACAAAAAAAAAACTACGCGACTAAACGCACTTTCCCCTATATATTACAAAATAAAACTAAATAAAGAATGCTGAGAGCCAGATGATTTTATCTGCAGATAATCATGTATTATGATAATAAGATTATATCATATCTATAATTCTTATCATTTCAAGTCCTACTGTGCTTCAAAAACCATATATTGTGTAATGCATTTTTTTCATAGTTTTTTTTTAACGGTAATCATTAGAACACTCGTATTCAGCCATGAATATTCTAGTTCGATAAAGAAACAATGAGAATCAGAATCATTTATCTGCAAAGGATGTAGGTGGTCATAGAAACTCGGAGAAGAAACGTAAGTCGTTGAAGTTGTTGCCCTTTTTCTATTCTTTGGCATAAGCCAACCACACTATTAAACTGCAACTCCTGCGCCTAAGGTTCACCTATAAAAAAATTGCTATAGCCTAGCCTTTCCCATAACTTGCCGGGTCTTGCCTCCAAATCATCTATTCTACCAGCCAGAGCGTGCGCGTGCGCTTGTTCCTTTAGAACGTTCTTACAAATTGTCTTGGTTAGACTGATTGATTCTTACCTGGAAGTGCGCCATAGCCGCGGCTGCGCCGGCCATGCGTCCCTTAGCCTCGCCGGCCCTCGCCTCCAGATCGTCGAGTCTATCAGCCAGCGCGTGCGCCTGTTCTTCTAGAACGTTCTTAGCGCGTGCGGCGGTGTCGCGACCCGAGCATTCGAGGGCTAGCGTTACTATGTCGTCTGCGGCTGCGTTGATGCTCTGTTGGGAAGAAAAACGGAGTTAAGTATAGGTTGGTATTTTCTTAAGAGGGTTTGGAAAGAAGAAAAAAAATGTCTTTTCCCGGTAAACATGACGTAAAAAAAACACAAACATAAAAAACAACCCGTTGAGGGAAAATATGCGTTAATATTGTAAGTGCAATGTCAACAAGTGCTTGGCTAACTTAACAGTCAACTCTAAGAGATACGTAGGATTTATTCTGTCGATATTTGTTGCTGCTCTGACGAAAATATATTTCGTTTTACTTCTATTTTTTTTTCCTGTTATTTTCCCGCTTCCTCGGAAGCCTAATACTCGTTCGTACCTGTAAAGGCGCTCTGAGCGCATGTATCTGGTCAGTGAGCCGCGCGACCGCTTCAGCCGCCTGCGCGGGCGCCGCCGCGAGCGCGTCCTGCAGGCGCTCCTCGCAGCGCTGCAGCGGCGTGTCCACGGCGCGCACGCGCTCGGCGAACTCGCCCAGCTTGCGCGCTGTTGTTTCTAGGAATTCTACTTGTTGGAGGACCTCTGTGGGAATAAAAAAGGGTTATTTTGGTAACAATTGGAATAATTTTGGGATTTGGATCAAAATACGTAGCTCAATCAAAAAAAAAAACAGTTATTCAGAAAGTTTATAAAAATCTGAATTGAAAAAGCCTCCAAAGAGGAGACGGAACTCCTAACAAAAGCAAAATTAACAGGCTACTTTGTTAGCTTTAAAAAAACGACGTAATCTGTAAACATCATATTAATAATCCTTGTTGCACAGTAAACATAAATTATAGTGCCTATAAATGTCTCTCTGCTTTGTAATAATAATATACTATAGTCCATTCGCGATAAGAAAATAGTGAGTCATCGTTGTCCGCCTAGCCCCGCCCCTCGCCCAATCGGGTCGCAACAATTTTTTATTTTTTTTTTGAGGGTGGGAAATCATCCAATGACTTCTCCCGCTCTGGGCGGAGCGGAAGGGCGTGTCAGACTTTTACTGACTAAAACCCAATCCGTGTTCCTTCAGTTGCCTGTTGCCAAGGTCCCGGTATCCCTTTCGGACTTTCCCGCAACCCTGGCAGGCATCGGTCCTACCGGACCCCGTCAATTGTGCTGACATCTCTTTGAGGCGCGCGTGGAACACGACGCGCTATCGACCCGGGCCTGGTCCTTATCGGACGGCGAGCTGCACACACATTTACCCTGCAGTGGCTTTCACTGGTGAAGGACCAATCGGAGCGCCGAACGCGGTCGATGCGTAAAGTCGAGATGGTTAAAAGAAACTCGCACCAGGGCCTCAGTTGCACTGATGACTTACTATTTTCTCAACGCGAATTGTCTACAGGACTGTATTTTTTTCTATTCCAAGCTTATAATTTACAAAATACTCTGATTTGCTGAATTTCGTTTAGAAGCACACCTCCACAGGCTAACACAATGGTAATAAACTGCAATAAATGGTAACATACCGTTGTTAATCCTGTCCCACCGCTCCTTAATGTTGTCCAGCAGTTTTCTGACGACTTCCTGGTCGATGTCGCAAGATGAGATGAACGTCTCGCCTAGAGTCTTGTTGTTTTCGTACTCGCCGGATCTAAAAAGAAGAAGAGACTGTTAGGATGGTCAATAAGAAAATATTTTACTAATTGATCATCATTTTCCATTAATATCTTAGACAAGAGGTTTCTGAAAAATAGGAACACGTCTCTGATCAGTAAATCTGCTGTTATTTAATGTTGCTGTAGTGGCTTGGTTTACTGTAATTAGAACAATCGATCACAGACATTTTAGACGTGGGACAGGCGTGGGATTCGACAGCAGATAAATTGAATATGTTTTCAGAAACCGTATTTTTTATGTGAGTCGTCCGGCATAGCCTTTAATAAAAAACCAGGCTCGCGCATGAAGGTTTCAGTACAATTAACTATAAAAACGGCAAAAACACGTTTGTTGTATGGGAGCCCCCTTTAATATATATTTTATTGTTTTTTTAATATTTGTTGTTATAGCGGCAACAGAAATACATCATCCATGAAAATTTCAACTGATTAACTATGACGGTTCATGAGATACAGCCAGGTGACGGACGGACAGACAGACAGCGGTCTTAGTAATAGGGTCCCGTTTTACCCTTTGGGTACGGAACCCTAAAAAGTGAAGTTTATCAAGAAGCTCTTCATGATTCCAAAATACTGTTACATTAATGTTTGTATATACTTCCACAGCTTATAAGTTTTCTAAGAATTATTCAAACTCACCGTTTCCAAATATCATTCCTGATCTGCTGCAACTCTCTGAGCTGTTTCTCCACCTCCTTCTTAGTGAAGGCAGTGGGCGGTAGCTTGGCGAGCCTGTCTTCTAGGTCGGCCAACCAGGGGACGAACGATTCCTGGGCCTTGTGGAACTTCCGGCAGTGCTCCTGTAGACCGTAAAAAAGTTGCATTAGGATAGTAAAGTTAAGCGAAAATCGACTTGGTTCAAATGTAGGAAAGGTCGATTTTTCTTTATCTGAATAAATTGGCAAATTTATTACTTACTCTAATTTATTTATTAACCGGCGGAACGTAGGTGTAATTTATGGCACACCTCTAATTAACCCTTCGCGTAAAACAGACGTGATAATATGTATGACTACGTAATTATGTATTCTACGTTCGCAATTTAATTTCCAAACATGTAAACAAATATGATTTTTTGGAAAACTAACTTTAACACCTATACATAAGGCTCAGTTTGCGCTACAACTCCAAAGTTTTTTATGACGTCTTCAATTGTACTAGTCATGCTTAAATTAACTTCATTTACATCAGCATTTTCCTTATTTTTTTTCTCTCACTTTCTTTTCTTTTTTTTTTTGGGGTACTATTAGATTAGTAAGTAACATGACTTACCATAGCGGTTTGCAGTCTGGTGTATCTATCGACCGTCTCTCGCTTCAGTTTGTCCCACTGCGTCTGAATCCTGTCCAAGTCCTTGCGCAGGCCTTGGTGTGCTGGCTTCTTCTCCATCTCACGACCTAGTAGGGAAGAATATTAATTAGACATTTCAAGTAAAAACGCCGGTGCGGCGTGGGGCTTTACATAACACCTGCAGTTTTTCAGTGTGAGTCGCTAAAGCCTACAGAGCCTAAAAGATTATGGCAAAGAGGATAGGCAGCAAAAATTCAGTGGTCCCATAAAAATATGGTTCTATGATCACCAGTGATCGGAGTAGGTAGATTGATTTTTGGTACTTGTATCATAAATGCACACAGAAAGAATAACATGGATAAGCCATTTTTCCGGAAAGTAATTCCGGTATTTCCGGATTCAATTAAATATTGTTAATGTTGGTAGTGATATTATTACTACTCAATTCAAAATTTAAAGGAAGGTATCAAAACTAAATTAATTCATTATTTATCTGTTGAATAATAAAAACAACCGAATTCCGATTTTCGATTTCCGATTTTTTTGAGGATGGCAAATCATCATAATATGACTCCTTCCACTCTGGCAGAATACAATTCCTACATAAGTTCCGGTTTTTTTTTAAATAATCCACTAATTCCGGAGGAATGTCCATATTAATATATATGTTTCGGATCAATGGCCCCAGTTCAATCTACCTACTCCGATCACTGATGATCACCCACCCTAAGCATGGTGTTTGTAACCTTCATAGTCTTACATTATAAGTACCTGGGCGACCAAGCTCTACTCTCGTGAAAATAGAGAATGCTAATTTAATAGTAAGTATATGATAGTCCATACTAATTCCATGCTGCCTTGATAGTACAGTCACGAGCAAAAATATGTATACACTCAGCAAAATTCAATAACGATTTACTCGTGGAATAATGATTGCAACTTTGAGACGATACCTATTTCATAATAATATGGGTTCCAAAATACTATGTTCGTTGTAACATAAAATTACAGTAAAAACAGTAGGCGAAAATCACTTTTAAAAGTTGCTAAGTGTATACATATTGGTGCTCGTGTCTGTACATACTAATTCTATGCTGCCATATCATTATTCTATGGTAGTCCTCTTGTTCTAAGCTTTGGGTGACCGAGCTCTGCTCGGGTGAAGAGAGACAAAACGAATTGTCCCAGACATGGGCCCTATCAGAATACCAGCGCTGCGGTATTTGTTTAATTTTTTCTCAAATATCGTAGCATTATGCTGAGATAGGAGCCTTTTTGGCCTCGCACGGGTTTCTCTGCTACACGTTGTTTTATTTTATTTTATTAATTTGTTAATTTTAATGTTTGTTTTTATTGTTATATTTCCTGTGACTGTCCCAAACAAAATATTATTCTTTCTTTCTTTCTTTACATGAGACCTAGCTAGATCGATTTTTCGCCCCCATAAATAGTATTGCAACTTTAATCGACACTTGACACTCTTCCTTTCATTATTTTTTTTTTATTTCTTTTACTTTGGACTTAATTGGACTGTGATCAGGGTGTCCGCTTACCATAACCCCTATACATATTATACCTTTTTATTGTTCTCCTTTGTCTCTTAATTTTCATATGTCAATGTCATGCATACCTGTCATTTGCATGGTTACTGAATGCCTATTTTTAGATGTTAATTATTTGAATTGAAAGTGACTGTGCTGTTGGTGTGCTTATGATAAATAAATAAATATAATGGTTTTTTATTTTCAAAAGAAGTAGTGATAAAATGTTTGTTAAAAAAAAATCTAGAGTGTCTATTGACTAACCTTTATCCAGAAGCATGATAAGCTCATGTTCCCTCTGCGTAAGTTCTCTATACAGCGGCTCGTGTCGCTCAAGCTGTTGTTGCAGCTTGGTAGCTTCGGCCGACACTTGCAGGCGAGCTGGTAGGGAGTTCAGCTCGGATTGCAGCCAGCCTAATGTGCGGGCTACGTTCTCCTCTAAGTTGCGACCGTCCCTGTGGAGTAAAATGTGGTTAGAAGTGGTCGTTTTGTTGCATTTAGATACATAAAACTGGTTTTGGTTTGGATGTGGCAGCGGTTTTGTCCGTGTGGAAGTCTAAGGGCCGGCGCCGCGCCCACTGGCGACTCGGCACGGCAAGGGATTTTTATGCGACGAATAGATGTGTAACTTAATAGTATGAATTGAAATTTCAACGATGCAGCGGTATCCTTAGGTTAGCCACGACGTCCTTAGGCATCACCATTGAAATTTCAACTTTATTTCCATACAATTAGGTTATATTTTTATTCGTCGCCTAATAACACCTTGCCAAAGTGTCTTAATTTGGCATAAAACAAACGGTTCACTTGAAAGAAAGAAATAATTTAGTGCAGGAATGTACACCGCGTTACGGCATGAAATTGTTGAACAGAGCATTTTTCTACTCAGACACTAAATCTTTAGTTTTATGCATTTACTCATGTCTGAGTAAGGAAGATTGCAACGTCCTTCAAAATCAAAAATCTTAAGGCATTTATTCAAACTAGGCTGAGGATTAGCAGTTTTCGAACGTCAAAATTACATAACCCCCAAAAATGCCCGCCCGTCACCACTTCTTCTGCTTTAGCTGGGAAGAAGAAGTGGCGCAACAAACTCCTCAGAAGCACAGCTTCATTAATTAATTCCTCTTCATTCAAATTTTTTTGGATATCGAAATACAAGCTTAAACGCCTTGAAGAGTTCTTCTAATTGAGTTAGAATAATGGCTGGCTACTTCGACTTATGGATTGACTGAATTAAAAAAGAGGAGCTCGTGGCTAACTAATAACAGTCACACCAGGTCGATCCATCAGATTAAGCTACGCTTGCCGGGGTTGGTCGGTGGATGGGTGACCATCTTTACATACCAAGACTCCTCCGTGCCTCGGAAAGCACCTTAAGCCGTTGGTCCCGGCTGTCATTCATGTCTCTTTGACAGTCGTTAAGGGTCGTCAGAAGCCCGAAAGTCTGACAACCAGTTTTACCAAGGGTATCGTATTAACCAGGTCAGATAGGCAGTCGCTCCATGTAAAATACTGGTATTCAGCTGCATCCGGTTAGACTGGAAGCCGACCCCAACATAGTTGGGAAAAGGCTAGGCAGATTGTTTTACTTCGTTTTATGGATCTTATACCCTAGCTAATTATAGCGTAATTTGTTTAGGGTATGTACTCACTTCAAAGCCGCCTCAATCTCCGCCTTCCTATGGTCCAGTTTCCTCTGCAGGTTATCGTACTGCCTGACCACAGCCGCCAGCTTGCTCTGTATGTCCTGTCGCGAGGCGGGGTCTGACAACACTTGTGACAAGGCTGCGCCTGCGCCTTCTAAGTCGGCCAGTAATGGGCGCTGGCCTTCCAGTTGACGTTCTAGGTTCTGTGGGACAAAATTTCAAGTTAAATGCTGACTTAATTTTAATACCTATATTCTAGTTGTTTTTGGAAAACGTCATCGACCTAAACTCAGCGTCGACTCATTTGTACAAAATCTTTTGAATTTTGTTAGAATGTGGATTACGTCAACTCAAAAATATTTACAAAAACGCTAGTAGGTATGGCGCAGTTATAATAGTGCTACTATTACTGCGCTTTTAATCATGTAACGATGAGATCCATTTCTTAAATTCTGAGCAATGCCTGATTTATACGATGGTAGTTAATGGACCCTGTCAGTAGGTTCATGTAGACGAGATCGGTAGTCAGTCAAGCGGGGGAAGCTAATGGGCCCGGAAATAGACGGGGAGATTAGCCAACTGGACTGACTTGAGGTCGCGAAGTCACATTACTGGGCTCGTAGAAACCTGTCTTTAAATCTTAGCTAAATAGCTGATGTTGATTAATGCTTTTTCCTTGTATAAGAGATTCAATTTAAAATTTTAAAAACCCCCGATAAAAACAAAGCATCTAATAAACGTTTTTTTTTTTCATCGCTAAGAACACTCGATCCAGTCACCTTCCAAACAAAACCAAAAAAATCAAAATCGGTTCAGCCGTTTGGCAGCTACGATGGCGGAGAAAGACACACAGATATACACGTTAAACTTATAACACCCCTCTTTTTCCGTCGGGGGTTAAAAAGCCACGTAAACTGCCCAAAAGGGCGCAAGTAACACCATTATTCTTACCTCAATCTTCCGCAGCTGTTCTTCAGGCTCCTTCTCCATGGCGATCTCGTCTAGTTTATCGCTGATGGTCTGCAGCGCGTCGCGCAGGCGCGTCAGGCCCGCGTCGAACTCGCGCGACGTGTCCGCGGCCGCGCCCAGGCTGTCGGCGCGTTTCTCCAGTCTGGGGGGAAAGACCATATAGTTATTTTTATGGTTATGATAAGTTAGTATAAGAGCCCTTTGATATACAGGGTGGGGATTTATTGACCTGCATCCGTCAAGGGGTGGATTCTACCTGTCATCTCAACAACTTTCGCTATAAAACACATATTACACGATTCAATCATGACTCGAATAGTCAGAAAAAATAAAAAGATTTTTTTTGGGGTCAGCGAACCCGTTTTTACTTGAAGTATGAGTTGGGAGAATCTGTTTTCTTTTGTTTGATCATGTTTAGACATATCACGTCTGCGGATATTTGTATAAATCTGGAGTGTTTTAGTATTTTCTTACAAGAATTTAATATTTATTTCTACGGGGTTGGTCCGTGGATGGGTGACCATCTTTACATATCGAGACTCTTACGTGCCTCGAAAAGCACGTTAAGCCGTTGGTCCCGGCTGTCATTTGTGTATCTTTGACAGTCGTTACGGGTCGTCAGAAGCCCGAAAGTCTGACAAACAAGTCTTGCCAAGGGGTATCGTATTACCCAGTTACTGGGTTGCGGAGGTCAGATAGGCAGTCGCTCCATGTAAAATACTGGTATTCAGCTGCATCCGGTTAGACTGGAAGCCGACCCCAACATGGTTGGGAAAAGGCTAGGCAGATGAGATGATTTATTTCTACTTGAAAATGTTCACTATAAAGAAGGTTCTACTCACTTATCCAGCAGCTCGTTCCACCTGGCCTGCACCTCGGCCACCCTGTGCCTCATCTTGCCCGCGTCGGGCGCGGCCGGCTCCAGCCGCTCCAGCACGGCCGCCCCCACCTCCTCCAGGTGCGCCAGCTGCGGCTGCTGGCCGCGGAACTCTTCGCGCAGGACTTGCACCTGATGGTAATGGAGGGTTAGAAAATGAATGAGAGTTTCTGGAGATGTACTATAACTATAATGAAATTCGCCTCGTTAGAGGGTGGGGAAGTTCATAAAGGTACCATTCCGTAGCCGACCGCAGGCGACACCTGCAGGTGACGTGTCGCCGCGACACGACTAGTCTTCTATGAATTTCTTTGAAATACCTTCCGTAGCTAGCAACAAGTCAGTTTCATTGAAATCCATACTAATATTATAAATTCAAAAGTAACTCTGTCTGTCTGTCTGTGTGTATGTTACCTTTCACGCCTAAACCATTGAACAAAATTCGACAAAATTTGGTAAGGTAGATGATGGCACCCCGGGGAAGGACATAGGCTACTTTTTATCGACATACCGCACGGGTGAAGCCGCGGGCGAAAGCTAGTATAATAAATAAGGTGTATCTGTTCATCAAAAAAAATCAGATGTTCCTTACATTTTATGTTCGCATATCTCGTCAAAATGTAGGGAACAGTTGACTTTTTATTCGCGATTTCTGGATTGGTCCCATAGTGAAACTTGTTCATAATTATGAGTTCAATGACCCCTAAAGAGATTTCGTATATGATACACCTTATATAGAAACCAGTCGTGTCGCGCGGACACGTCACGTGTAGATGGCGCCTGCGTTCGGCTACGGAATTGTACCTTTAGGATTTTGAATAGTGTTTCCAACTTTTATAACTTTAATGATCATCGTTAATATACTTTCTTTGACGAAGGCAGACTTTAGTATTAACAGTTCAAAACAGATTCTACAATCATAAAAATACTGCTTATGCCAATTGAGTTTCAGAGCCATCTCATCGATCCTTAGCGCTCAGCCATTAAGGTGGATGGGCCAAGGTAGTCCGCGAAATTCAAATTATCTTACGTTTTTTGCAATTTGCAGGTCAGTGTCTGGTTGTATATTGATTAAAATATGATTCGCGGCCGTAACAAATACGGCTTTACAGAATTATAACTATTAGAATCAGCAATACAACTCTATTAAGTTCATATAAGTGTATTGAAAGACTATTTCATGAAATTATGACTTTTCGCAGTTATTCTAACTTGTATTGCTGATTCTAATGAATATAATTCTGTAAAGCCATATTTGTTACGGCCGCGAATCATATTTTAATCAACATACAACCTGACACTGACCTGCAAATTGCAAAAAACGTAAGAATTTCACGGGCTACCTTAGGGCATCCCCCTTAAGAAAAGTTGCTGGCATAAGGCGTTAGAGGAACCTACGTCCAGTAGTGTGTACATACCTGCTGCACTTGCGTCTGAACCATCCTGGAGTCGGAGGAGATGGGTCCGAGCGCGGTCATCATACGGTCCTTAGCGCTCAGCCACTGAGACAAGTTGCTGTGTGTGTCGGTGAAATCTTTCATCTCTTCCATTAGACGGATCCTGAGGAGAGAAAGGTTGTTTAATAGGCTGTACTAATGAGGAAAACAGTATTTGCCTTCATTATCTACATCTATGTCCTCGGAATAGAATTAGCTAATTTATAATGAAATTGGTACTAACAACGTGATTTTTTAAATAGCTATAACTTTTTTAACCGTCTTCAAAAAAAGGAGGAGGTTATTAAATCGTCTGTATTTTTTTTAAATGTTTTTTACCTCAGATCTTTCGACTGGGTGAACCGATTTTGATGATTCTTTTTTTATTTGAAAGCTGGTGCTTGCCATGTGGTCCCATGTTTTTGAGTTAGCGTCAATAATTACGTATTTTTCTCACTTCGTCTATGTAGACGACATTTTATGTGACACAGTCACTATTATTTACATAGCAGGTAGTGTTATTAGAATTTGTGTGGGGTAGGTACAACAACTAAAGAGTGAAAAAGAAAAACATTTTACATAAAAAAAAACGACTTCCAAAAAAATGTGAAAAATAACTTTAATTTCGGAAGTCGGTGGCAAAAAACGAAAATAGAAAAGCAAAGACACCGACTTCAGAAATTGAAGTTATTTTTAATTTTTTTTTGGAAGTCGGTTTTTTTTTTGCTTTTATTTTCACACAAAAAATATATAAAAATGACTTTTTGGTCATGCTATCGCGGTACCCATACGCCCCCTTTCGGATCGGACAGGGTTTTATTACATGCTGTATATATGCTGTAAAAGTAATAATATAGGAAGTATTTTATTATTATTTTTTTAGTTTGGGAAATCATTAAATGACTTCTCCCGCTCTGGGCGGAGCGGAAGGGCGTGTCAGACTTTTACTGACTAAAACCCACCTGTGTTCCTTCAGTTGCCTGTTGCCAAGGTCCCGGTATCCCTTTCGGACTTTCCCGCAACCCTAGCAGGAATATAGGACGTATAAGAGTAATACTAACTTGTCCTTGAAGGCATCGTGTAGCGCCTTCCATCTAGAGGATACATCTTCCATCTCATCGTGCAGTCTGTCAGCTCCAAGTACGCTTTGTTTGCGCTTCAACAGCTCGCGAACCTGATAAAAAACAAATTGTATGATCCCTTGCTAAATCAGACATTACTTTTAGATGAAGGGTGAATGGAATGAAAGAAGGTAATTTACTGAAATATTACTGTATTGTCTCAAAGGTACTTAAAGTAAAATGAGCTTGATGGACTGATGGTGTGGAAATGAAGTGAGTGACGCGGCCCTTGGTTGGCTGTAACGAGAACGCCTGGCTGCCTTGATAGCCTAACGCGAACTGGTCTTATTATTATGAGTTGAAACGAATGTATTGCGTAAACTGCCGAATTGCAGAATGTGCGGTTGCACCGTACACAAATTATTTTTAGAATGAACGAAGTTTCTCACTGACTGTAAGCCGTGTATTGACCGGCGTTACGGGACGTAATGTACCGTTCGCAGCGAGCATGTTACGTTACACCGTGTTCTAAACTCCGTGTAACATGCGCTCGTTGCTCGCGTGTTCGAGCTCGTTTTCACGTACTGACTGCACGAATGCTCGCTTTGTAACATGTTACATTGCACCCCGTAACACCGGTCAGTACACGGCTTAAAACATTTTGCCTATCGGGATGTTGACTTAATCTTTTTTGTCCATCAGATAGATTATTAAAAAATATTGGACACGGTTTTTTTTTTACCTAATCAAAAGTATACGGCAATACATTGAGTTAAAATGTGGCATGACGTCACTGTTTGGTAAATTTTATACTGAATTGTGACGTAGCGAGCTCCCACTCCCAAACTTTAATGCGTTTTATCAAAATATTTTTTTACCCAAGGCAACTCATGGCCACGATGGCAATTCAAAAACAGACTTTAAATAATGTATTTTGAACCTTACCTGAGTCTTAGTAGAGTCCAAGATGCTTTGTTTCTCGTACATCTCTTCAAGGACGGCACGCGCCTGTTTGATGGTCTTGTCGGCTTCTTCCTTTGTGTTGGGCACCGATTCCTTGGGCAGCTGTCTTTGAACCTGATGGTAAAAAAGATGCTTGGATTAAATACTTGTATGAAAGTGTCGGAAGGGAGTCGACAAGACAGAATGTTTCAAAGGCTTTCATCGTAATTTTAATTTTTTTTGCCGTTACACAAAAAACACTTTTTCTGTTAGTTTTTTTGAAGATTTCTGGAACCAACAAGACAACTAGTGCAAAATCACTTGAAGATCAATCGTGGGTCATAGCATTTTAGATTCTGTTTCATGGAAAACTTTAGAGATATTTTTTTTGGGAATTTTATTATATCCAGGATTATTGTTTTTTTTTTATTTTAAGAAGTTTTGTAATATTTCCTCAATTTCAACATTTCTCAGAATGATATGTATTGTTTGTCAACGATAGTTAAATAATGTTGTAGGATACGGAACGCATCCGTCAGGATGACATTGACGTTTGTGACAGTAGACTTGTTACCGCGCTTTATCCGGGAGCGTTGTAGAAAAATGTCTCCTGTAATAAATATTCAACATGCTTGCTTGCTCAATTTAATAACATTGGTTTCACTTATGTTTGGTGTTTTAATCCTAATAAATATTATAAATGCGAAAGTGAGTTTGTTTGTTACGCTTTCACGCTAAAACGGCTGAACGAATTTGGATGAAATTTGGAACAGGGGTAGATCTTGACCTGGAGAAGAACAAAGGCTATCCCGATATTCCTACGAGATCGAGACTTACGTGGGTGAAACCGCGGGGCGCAGCTAGTAGTTAGATAATATTGAGTTTTACCTTGTCTAGGAATGTGTTCAGCTGTCTCAAGCTGTCCAGATGTTTGCGCAACTCTTCCCTCACGGCGTCCAGTTCTGCCGTGCGGTCTGACAGCTTAGTTCCCAGCAGACTATACCGGTTGTTGATCTCGGATAGTTGTTGCTGGACTGGGGATAGTTCTGTGGAACGAATATAAGTTTTAGAATGGATCACCATGATGTCTTCTGAACAGCATAAGAAAGATTTTCCTAGGAAAGTTTTCCTATCCTTTAGAATACTGTAGATTCATACAATATATGAACATAGTATAGAAGCGCACCGAGCAATTAATGGGCGGTTAACGCTTTACTATTTAAGGGTTAGTTTTGTTTTTTTAGAGATTTCTTTGGATTCTTTTCTAAAGATGAAACGACAAGTACCTAATAGTGATTCGAAAGTGTACGAAATAAAGAATCCTTAAATATTTTACATACTAAAGGTTAAGTAATAACGATACAGCAAGATATCAAACATGTCGTTCCCTCGGTGCGCTCATGGTTAGCGACACCAAAGACTGCCAATACTCGTATCAGTAACGCTAAGCTTTAGATGGCTCCATTCTTTTGCCGTTGATAACCGCAAAATATATTGAAGATGGAGAATGCAACAAATATATCGAGTGCTGGATGGAATGAATTTCA
Organism: Lithophane leautieri; assembly: GCA_949152455.1. NCBI lineage: Eukaryota > Metazoa > Arthropoda > Insecta > Lepidoptera > Noctuidae > Lithophane > Lithophane leautieri. The sequence goes on along the minus strand of OX424480.1, from coordinate 11,191,942 downwards.
AGTAATTTGCCAAAGACCTTTGACCGACTTTGGTATAGTCTTTACCACAATCCTAACTAATATTATAAATGCGAAAGTAACTCTGTCTGTCGCGCTTTCAAGCCAAAACTACTGAACCGATTTAAATGAAATTTGGTACACAGATAGTCTAGAGCCTGAGAAAGGACATAGGCTACTTTTTATCGACATACCACGCGGGCGAAGCCACGGGCGGAAGCTAGTACTACATATATTTTACAATCACTATATTATTTGCCTAGTTTACATCTTGATTTATACTAACTCAAATGAAAGTAACAAAAATATCACCTATGTATTTGTCTTACCTTCTAGATGGAATCCATCTTGGCTGGATCGTCGTGAGGAGAATCCGCTGGATGTAGAGTGGGTGGAGCCAGGACTGACCAGACCGTGGCCCTTACTGGGCGACGGTGAACGACCGTCTAGTGTGCGGCCTGAAACAAAATCTTATGGTCAGGGACAAAGCTTTTGCTTAGGATGGAAAGATGGTTCTCTGGCATTTAAAAGGGTCGGTTATGTACAAAAGCAGTTACGTAAGTTAGTATTTATTTAAGTTATAACCCTGTCATGAGTTTTAATAGTTTCTTTTGAAAATGGAAAAGAACTGGTTTAAGAAAAAAGTCGCACTCTCTCGGTTTAGCTTGCCAGGTTCAGTTACGTTGCCGGGGTCGCAGTTAAGTCCGAAAGGGATACCTTGGCCTCAACATACGGGCAACTGAAGGAACACGGGTGGCTTTTAGAAAGTAAGAATCTGACAGAGAAGTCATTTGATGATTTCCCAATCAAATAAAAAAAAAGTTAGAATACTCGAATGGGATAATATGGGTTACATTTTAAGTTTTAAATACGAAACAATAAATATTTACTGAACAATATCTTCGATTGAATAGAAAACTGTGTTATTGAGTAAACTGCTATTATCTTATAACTAGTTTCTGTGGAAATTACATCAAAACAAACTTCAACGAAAACTCACTTGGTGTCTGTCGTTTAGTGGGGCTGTAGATCTGTCTCTTCCTGTGCGGACTGTCGGCGCGGTCACCGCGAGTCAACGCTTCGTACACCGCGCCAGCTTCATTCACCTGATAAACAAATAAATCCATTTAATTTTATGTAAAGCCGACAAACTATTTAATAAAAACTGGTACACTGGTAACAGCCACCTTTACACACAAGTAAATTCATAGTGATACATTACAAGAGTATGCCTGAATTATCAACAAAGATGCTTAGCAGCAGAATAAGTCATTATTCAATTAATAGGCCCAAAGAGTTTGAGAAAAAAAAATCTTTATCGAGAGTCGTCTCTGAAACTTATATATGTGCAAGTCTTTTAGGGTTCCGTACCCAAAGGGTAAAACGGAACCCTATTACTAAGGCTCCGCTGTCCGTCCGTCTGTCACCAGGCTGTATCTCATGAACCGTGATAGTTAGACAGTTGAAATTTTCATAGATTATGTAATTTTGTTGCCGCTATAACAACAAATACAAAAAAACAGAATAAAATAAATATTTAAGGAGGCTCCAATACAACAAACGTGTTTTTTTTGCCGTTTTTATAGATAATGGTACGGAGCCCTTCATGCGCGAGTCCGACTCGCCGGTCTTTTTTAATCCATAACATAACACCATGCCTGTATTCCCCGCAGGGTTGTGCAGAGGTGTAGGTATATAGTAAAACTCATAATTCGCCAGTTATTATCGCGTTATTAGCGTTCATCTTGTTTAGTTTAGAAAAGTACTGTTTACACAGTATTTTTCTCAGACAATCTCTCTCAGCAAGACTCTTCCTTACCTACTCAGATTCTTGAATAATTTGACTTAATCCTTATCTTACCTTATCGATAGTGATGGAGAAGTCCCTGTAGTCCTTAGCCAGAGGTCTGAGCTCGTCCTGCTGTTGTTTGATCACGTCCAGGTCTACGGCGACTGGCTGCAGGCGTGTCACGCGACTCTCCATAGCTTGGAGCCAGTCCAGTACCTACAAAGAAGTTGAGATTAGATGTGTTTCGAAGAAATAAAATATATGGGTCAAGTAAAAAGGCCATTTCGTAACCAGCAGTTTCTATTTTTTTTACACTTTTTTTTATCGATGCATGCATGAGAATATGTTGAACGTTTTTTTAATAGTCGTGGTTATTATAGTGACATCTTTACAAATAAAAAAAATTGCCGTATGTATCAAAAGCATGCTTCTAATGTTCTGTTAAGTTCTTGCTATAGCAAGCCCAAACTAACTTTTTAAATATAGTGACATTCAATGTAAAAATTTGTTAAAAATTAGAGATTTTTTTGAGACACAAGAATTTCCCATCTGATCAATTTTTAAATTTTTTGGTGAGTGACTTTTGGTCCCGGCTGTCATTTGTAGATCTTTGACAGTTGTTACGGGTCGTCAGAAGCCCGAAAGTCTGACAACCAGTCTTACCAAGGGGTATCGTGTTACCCAGTAACTAGGTTATGAAGGTCGGATAAGCAGTCGCTCCATGTAAAATACTGGTGGGAAAAGGCTAGGCAGATGATGAAGAGTGACTTTCGGGTGGCTGTCAAACGGGCCGTTAATACGATACAAAGTAAATAGATATACTCACTTGTATCTTAAGCGACTCATACTGGTTCAGTTGGTCGGCTCTCTGCTTGGACAGCTTCTGTTTCTCTTCAAGCGTCGCGTTGAAATCGCGCCATTGGTTCTCCAGAGCCTAAACACGCAACATACATATCATTTTAGTATTTTTCCAGACAAATACAAGTGTCTTGTTTTTCTTTACATACAATCATTTGCAAAAAAAAAACGGGCGGTTTTGATTTTTCGACATTATTTGTAATCATTTAGTTGTAAAGAGGTTTTAATAGCCAAACTATGTTACTGGCACTTAATAAAGAGTCTGGGTATGAAAAAAAGATAATTCCAAATTCTAAACTTACTATATTCTCATTGATAATAAGAAATTACTAGTCATTTATGCTAATGAAATAGTAAAAATATTAATATTGTGGAACTCCTCAAATAAAACTCACTTTTAATCGCACTTCACTTTTAATCGACTTACTTGTAACACGGTTAGCAATAGACTGATTCCCAGAGCTAACGCGCTACGCCGGCAACCAACAAGAGTGGGGACCGGATGTAGCGCGCCACTTCGTTTGATAAAACAGTATTATTAATAAATTAAATCTAATACAATCGGAAACAATTCAACAGTTCTTTTAAATAAGTATTACATAACACAGAAATTAATTGAGGCATAACTTTAAATGTAAAATCAATGTTTAGCTAAATGGATTAAACACAACATAAGTAACGCCATCTAGTGGTATAAGATGACAGTCATATCCAACGTTAACGACTGTCATCATATACCAATAATTAATAGGTTTATACTTCTAGAATCAATAAACTATCCATTATTAACTAAATTCTAACAATATTATCCATACGAAAGCCAATGACTGTAAGATGCCCGCCCGATTTTTTTTTGCAAAGGAGTGTAGTTTGATTCTAGTTCATAGAAAGCTAAATATTCTCAATTATTTTAACGATAACCTGCATTTGGCATGCAGGGCAATTTTATCACATGGACGCACAAAATTACTGTATTCTAATAACATCAATTTTATTATGCTTAATTTTAGGTATATTCTTACCTTCATCCTGTCACGAATAACATGTGTGTCGGTAACATCCTTCTTGGAGATCAGTTGCTTGCCATTGCGCAGGCATTCCTCTAACAACGGCATTTGTTTGTCCCTGTCATACAAAAAAGTATAAGTTAAATATGTGAAGATCGCTGTAAAGCCGATATTTTAAATTAAATAAGTGTTTTTTAAACGTTATTTTTTTCGTGATATTTTTAGCTGTAATTCCTCTACGGTTTATACGCAAAAACGAAGGGTGCGCTTTAGCTTAGTTTGCAACCATTTTTGACCAATTTTGGGATCGAATCAAGTCAAACTGAGGACTAAAAATATAACAAACTCAAACTCGGATCAACGAAACTGTCGCGACTTCAATCAAAAGGATTACAGTTTGTTTTTTCCTGCAACAATATAATATGCTTATTTTAATTGTTTTACATAATGTACATCAAATTTTTCAATATCAAACTTGGGTCAGACAAAAGTCTTTCGATCTCAAAGACCACAGAACAGAAAAAAACAGTAGAAGTCGCAAGTAGGCGGGGCCCGCGTACCCCGAGTTTTGCGGAGTTCCGCAAATGTTTGCTTCCGCGCACACATCACGCACATCAGTCTCGTTACAAGCGTCACGGTGAAAAGAACTTGGAAAAAAATACAAAAATGCCCTTTTGTGCTGTTTTAGAATGTAAACACGATAGCAGAACCAAAAATTTATCAAATGGAGGTATATCATACCATCGATAAGTCTTAATTGATTTTATTTCGATTAAAATATAAAAATAATATATTATTAAAACAAGACAAGTAAAAGTTGGCTTTATGTTGTTCAAGTTAAGGTCTACTTTCTTTTAAACTCAAACATATTTTTCTCGAAGATTCCAACTAGGCACATGTCACACTTAGCTACTCAATTAGAGATTACCGTTATCGATAATGAGTTATCGATATTTTAAGGGAATGCGCTAAAGTAGCCCGCGAAATTCAACACAACTCCTTATGTTAGCATAATCCAAAAATTTCATGATTTCATGAAATAGTCATTCAATAGGATTTTATGAACTTAGAGGTAATTATAATATTGGTATTTTTTTTAATTATAAGTCTAAAAATTTTACTTATGTAATTAATTAAACCATTGTTTCATTTTAATTTGTATTAATTAAATCTCACTTAAGCTTTGATAGTTTTTGAACATAAAAAGGGGGTCATAGGTATAAATTAAAAAAAAAATCGTATTAGTACATCGCCGTTGCGACGTCTTCTTATATGTAAAAATCAATTTTATGAGAAATCGATAAAAACCGTCTAATAGAATAATTTTCAATCGGATCAGTAGTTTAACATAACAATTCTTAATTATACTTTCTATAAATCGTAAGTATGTATTAAAATAAAATATTAACACTTGATTTCAAACATAATAATATTTATCGACTCAAGCTGTTGACTATTTTGTTTGGAAATTAAACGAAATGTCGATAAATAAGTCAACGACAGTGGTACATCCCTAGAAGAGGACGAATAGTAATGAGCTCGTTACTCAAATATAAATCTTATTTATAACGAAATACAGCTTTAAATTGAATGCATTTATTATAGTGACATCTAGCGGCGGGTAGCGTAACTTGCTCAATAAACTGTTCCGTGTGCGCTTTAAACGGAAAAAGCAATAAATACGTAAAAATAATAGACAATAAACAACTCTATCGTCATACAACTGTGGTTTATTTTCAAATAAGCGACGACTGACATTATTTCCTACTTTCCTTCAATGTCAAACTACCAATCACACCAAAAATTTCTTAGTGTTACGAAATACAATTAACGTGTAGATGTGTGAGTTTGGGTACGCTGGTTCCGATACTAATGAAGCGATATGCGACTTCTACTGTTTTTTTCTGTTCTGTGTCAAAGACTATCATTACAAAACCTTACAATATGACAAATCCTCACCTATAACTGGCCAGCTGCGCCAGCCTGCCGCCCAGCTCGTCGGCCGGCACCCTGGCGAGCTCCCTGCTGTCGGCCTGCTCCAGCAGCTGCGCGTGCGCCGCGCCCAGCGCGCCGGCCTGACCCGTGAAGTGCGCCAGCGCAGACGATACCTCTTCTAAGAATTCGATGCGTTTTGATGAACGTTCGACGAGCTTTTCGTATCTGTGGAAAGAATGTTGCTGTGAGTAAATACACTGATGAAATAGGTTCATATGGCCTTGCGAAATGAAGAAGAGAGATGCAATGAAACAGCATGATTTAAATCAATCCCGTTGATCTGTTTTTTACTTTTGACAAAATCTCCGAGAAATAGAAACTTCACAAAAGTACGTAAATAGAACTCGAATGTTTAATAACATGCAAGTGACGTTCAGCCCTTCGGTGGTAAAGCAATTATGAGGTCGACTATAGAAACTCAAAAAATATAATTTTATAATTAATCTGCTGAATACATTAATTATGTCAAATTTTTGAATGCACTAACTTAGTTCTTAAGCCTTTCTACTAACAAAATTATGGGCCAAGTATGTCTGAAATAAAAGTTTTTTTATATTTTTTATATATACATATATCGCATTGAATTTAACAAAATATGAATTCCTCAAAACCATACCTGGCATAAATATCATCAGCTCTCTGCTCCAACTTCTTGGCAATCCTAGCGTTAGATGGCGTAAGCGCAGCTTGGCGCGCGCTGGCCAATAGTTTGGCCAACGTTGGCCGCCTCGCTTCCAAATCGCCAATAGCGATGCGTTGTTCTCGCACTTGCTCGTCTAAACGTTCGCGAATTAGTGACGCTGGTTTTTGTTGGTTCCTGAAAGATAACGAGTTGGTTATTGTTTTGTATTTATATATTACAAAATATAAACACAAAAGATATGTATTTATACTAGATAAAAAAAAAAAAATTGATACTAAGTAAATACATAGATAGAAAAATACATAGAATAGATTTACGCATAGGTTATTTAAACATTAGATAAACTTAGTTAATTTACTGTTATTAAATTTTTTGTTTGTAAGAAATTAAAGGCTTTTTCATTTTATTTATTTTATTTTATTCTTTGTATTCAGTTTTCTCGGCAATTAATTGGCAGTCACCATAGACTATTAAGTAAAGAGTGATAGTTTAATTATGTTAACAAGATGAATAACGAGCGACCGATAACCGTAGATAGTGTTATCCACGAAGACGCGCCCGACTCAGCGGTTACTGTATTGTAAACCGTACATTAGTACGGAGCGGAGCGGAGTGGGGCACGTGTCTGGACAAAATCAAACTGGTTGCTAATTTTGTTGTATATTTTATTATTTGTATGTCATAGATTTTTACACTCTGTGATTGCTTGGAATCACGCACTGACTTATTAGTATTACTTGTAAAGATGTTAGGAATATTGTAACATCGTATACTTTTATAATGTTTGTAAATATGTGAGAACCATGTACCTATCACATAACTGATTTATTTGTCATTGCTCCATTTATAATTTTTTTTGCCTTTTGTGGGACAGTAATCTTATTGTGGGTGCATGGTCTTCACATATAATTATCTAATTAATGTATACAAAATATTGTAAACATTTTTGAAAAGAGTAACGGTGGAGTTTCTTGCCCATTCTTCTCCATACGAAAGCTTCCTTTTGGAATGGGCAACTAGAATCAATTCTATTTCTTTGTTTTTCATTGACGTTCAAAAGTGCCTTTTATGTGCCTATATGAAATAAATTATTTGACTTTGACTTTGACTTTGACTTTAGCGAACAGTAGTTGTCTAGCAATAACAACAAATTGCAAATTTGAATCATGTCAAATGCAGTGTAAATTTGGCCGCACTAAAGCAGAACCGCTGGGGTATGTGATATCTAAACTACCATTGTACTTACTTGAACAGGCTCTCCGCCTGCCCCACCCAGTGCGCCTGCGTCTCGGCCGCGTCCTGCAGGCCCTGGCACTGCAACAGGGCCGCCTCTAGTTCCGAGCACCGGGCCCCCACCGCGTCTGTGATGTCCTTGTAGCGTGACGTCAGGTCTATGACTGGTACTTCCAGGTGGCGGATCTCCGAAGGTGTTAGGTTGCCTTCTAGGGATTTGACTAGTTGTTCACAGGCCTGGAAAGGGGTAAAAAGTTAGTTTTTGCTTTTTAGAGTAAGTTATTCTATGGAAGATAAGTTATTTTAAGGAGCTCGTAGCTTAATAATAACAGCCGCACGGATCGATCCATCAGGTTAAGCTATGCTTGTCGGGGTTGGTCCGAGGATGGGTGACCATCTTTACATACCTAGACTCCTCCGAGCCACGTAGACGACCCGTAACAACAGTCAAAGATCTACAAATGACAGCCGGGACCAACGGCTTAACGTGCTTTCCGAAGCACGGAGGGGTCTTGGTATATAAAGATGGTCGCCCATCCACGGATCAACCGCGGCAAGCGTAGCTTAACCTGATTGATCGACCCGTGCGGCTGTTATTTCTTAGCCACAAGCCCCTTTGGAGTTATGCTATAACTCCAAAGTAATAAAGGGGGGTGAAAAATACTATAAATCATTACATGACACTGAAAATCATACTCACATCTCTCACATTATCAATAAGCCGTCCTTGTGAGATAATCTCACTGTGTAGCGTCTTAGCCTTGGATAGTTGCGACTCAACAGCGCGCGGCTCTCCGCCTACTGGCTCGGAGAGTACTGAGCGGACTTGTGGCTCGATCTACAGGGAAAAAAATAAAGGTTATTGTCATAAAATACTGTTGATGATTATGAAGGAAATAGATTAGCATTTATTTTCAAAAAATTGCCTTTGCAAAAGGTACGTGCAACAATTTAATCTGCTGTAAAATCTCAATTATATTAAGTTTCATCAATTATGTTTTGCTTCAAATAATGCCAACAGATAATTAAATAAGCATATGATTCGATCAAGCTTTTTACAACCGGAGATGCGACCCTTATTGCCCAGTACAGTCACGAGCACCAACATGTATACACATAGCAACTTTTAAAAGTGATTTTCTCCTACTGTTTTAATTGTAATTTAATGTTATAGCGAACATAGTATTTTGGAACCCATATTATTATGAAATGGGTATCATCTTAAACTTGCAATCGTTATTCCACGAAAAAATGGTTATTGAATTTTGCTCAGTGTATACATATTTTGCTCGTGACTGTACATCTACATACCTCACTAATCCACCTGCCAGCCCTCTGCAGCGCATCATGGTAGTGTCTAGTAACATCAGCGGCGCCTCTCAGCCTGTCTTGTAGCCTCTGTGCGCGTGCGCATAGGTCCGCGTGACGTCTTCGTGCGGAACCCGCACCTTCGCGCACTCCGCTTTCACTGCGAGGTGCGATGTGTGACAGACGAGATGGTAAGGAGGTACGATACTCGTTGAGGATTGAGAGGAATTCCTGGGTGGAAAGAATTAAGTTTAAGTACATGTAAATTATAAAAGAGAAGAAAATAAAGACACATTTCGTAATATGTTTCCAATCTCAGTTATGACTTAAACATAACTGTCGCGATGCGAGCCTATTGCCATCAACCGGGCACAAATCTAGACTCCGGGCTGCTGCTGAGAAATTCCTAATGATAAAAACTAACAACACTTTTTCCGACCCGGGAATCGAACCCAGGACATCATGCCCACTGCCAGGGTTGCGGGAAAGTCCGAAAGGGATACCGAGACCCTTGGTAACAGGCAACTGAATGAACACGGGTGGGTTTTAGTAAGTAAAAGTCTGACACGCCCTTCCGCTCAGCCCATAGCGGGAGAAGTCATTTGATGACTTACCAACGTCAAAAAAAAAAAAAAGGACCTCATGCCCAGCCGGAGCACTTGCGACCATGAAACCAATGAGGCAGACAACCGATACTACCAAACCAAAAACAAATGAAGAGATCATTGTTTTACAAACCTTGCTCTCATCCACAAACTTCTGCGCGGACATAGTAATGAACCTGAGGTCGGCCTGGTGCGCGATGACGTCAGACACGAACTCTCTCACGTCCTCGCTCTGGTCGGGTAAGGAGTTCAGTTTGGAGAGGGCTGCTTCCTTGTCTTCTAGCGTGCGGTACGCTCCCTCCATCCAGGTGTTGAAAGCGTTTAGTTCGTTGCTGTGGGAGAAGAAGGTAGGTCATATTAAGACACATACTTTTTTTTCAGGATTATTGAGGTGTAGAAACAGAATTACGCTAGTTGTTGAATTTTCAGTGGAGAAATATGCGAGACCAAAGTAGTAAAAATATATCTTCATAATTATTTTCCAGTTGATGGTACATTTTCTCGAAAAAATATTTTTTTACCAGTAAATACTGGACAGTTCTATACAGCAATTCACATAAAACGCTCCTATTCTTCTGACTGTGTGCTATTATAACAGTCCCCTATGACTCATCATCTGCCTAGCCTTTTCCCAACTATGTTGGGGTCGTACCTGTATTTTACATGGAGCGACTGCCTATCTGACCTCCACAACCCAGTAACTGGGTAATACGATACCCCTTGGTAAGACCGGTTGTCAGACTTTCGGGCTTCTGACGACCCGTAACGACTGTCAAAGATCCACAAATGACAGCCGGGACCAACGGCTTAACGTGCTTTCCGAGACACGGAGGAGTCTCGGTATGTAAAGACGGTCACCCATCCACGGACCAACCCCGGCAAGCGTAGCTTAACCTGATGTATCGACCCGTGCGGCTGTTATTACGTAGCCACGAGCTCCTCAGTCCCAACAGTCCAACAGGCCCCTATGACTATGAGTACGTAATCATCTCAGAATGATGTAGACAAATCTTGACCGATCTTCTCCAATGAAATTTTTCACACATATTAGGTCTTTACCTATGAAATTGCCGTTCTGCAGTACTGGCCATTTCAAATCAAAATAATTTTTGTTTGGCTAAGAATTCTAATTTCAAATTAATTTTATTTTAAAAACATGATTTTTTTTTTCCAAAAGTAGTCATTTCTTTATTGATTAGTGTTACATTTTCATCGCATTTCAACCTTTTTCGTCATCATGGATACGTTAAAAATTCGAGTAATTATGGAATATGAGTACCGTCGTGGCAGCAACGCGGCACAAGCGGCACGCAACATCAACGACGTTTACGGAGCTAACACTACAAACCAACGCACCACCTGTTATTGGTTTGCTCGCTTCCGTTCTGGAAATTTCGACCTGAAAAATGAACCTCGCGGTCGTCCGAAGACTTTGGTCGACAATGACGAATTAAAGGCGATTGTGGAAGCTGATGATACACAATCTACGGCTGAATTAGCAGCAGCTTTCGACGTTAGCGTCAAAACAATATTGGTCCATTTGCGTCAAATTGGCAAGGTAAAAAAGCTTGACAAATGGGTGCCCCACGAACTCAATGATCGCCAGCGCGAAGTACGCGTCGAGACGTGCCTTGCACTGCTCAACAGACACACAAATGAAGGAATTTTGAACCGCATTGTTACCTGCGATGAAAAATGGATTCTGTTTGATAACCGCAAGCGCTCAGCAAGTTGGTTGGATCCTGGTTCAGCACCTAAACAATGCCCTAAACGAAAACTTACCCCTAGAAAACTGATGGTCACTGTTTGGTGGTCTAGCGCCGGTGTGATTCATCACAGCTTCTTACCAAACGGGGTGAGCATTACTGCAGATGTGTACTGTGAAGAACTGAACACAATGATGGAGAAGCTGGCGCATCTCCAACCAGCATTGGTCAATCGCTCGTCTCCGCTGCTCCTGCACGACAACGCGCGACCTCATACTGCACAGCAGACGGTCTCCAAGTTGCAAGAACTGGGGTTGGAAGCTCTCCGTCATCCGCCCTACTCACCAGACCTTGCGCCTACAGACTACTACTTTTTCCAGAATTTGGATAACTTCTTGGCGGGAAAAAAATTCAATTCCCGAGAGGCAGTACAAAATGCCTTTGAAGAATTTGTTGCCTCCCGTCCAGCTGATTTCTTTAAGAAGGGCATCAATAAACTGCCACTGCGATGGCAAAGATGCATTGATTGCATGGGTGATTACTTCGATTAATACAAATAAAAAATTCATGAAAAAAATTCGTTTAAATTTTTTCATACAAAACGGCAATTTCATAGGTAAAGACCTATTAGTAGTAAAAAATTTGCAACTAATTTGACCATTCAGTATGTTTGCTGGCATAAATTGATTACCGATTGTTTTAGGTATTAGGTCCTATACCTATGAAATCAGCGTTTTGTATGGAGAATTTTAAAGAAGTTGCATTTTTCATACTAACATTTTCTTAATTTATAACAACCATGAACACTAATGTTTTAAAACTTTTATGCACTAATGTTTAAAAACTAATATAACGTAATATGCCACTTAGATTAAGGGACAAAAAGAAGTTAAAGCTAAGTTAAAAATAAATAGCTGCCATTTCTGGTAACAAAATGAGGAGTCATTTTTAATGTATTTTTTATGTTTAGAAAACTATAAGTAATAAGGTTTTTTTATTATTGGTAGTTGTCTATGATAGTCATTATTCAATATAATACCAAGCAATTGATGAATATTTTAAATCACAAAAGTGACGAGGTTCTCTATTTGTGAGACAAAAAGGCCAATTTCATAGGTGGGAACCCAATATTTACATAAAACAATGTAGTGACCTGAAAAATAAAATCCAATACCAACCCGAACTTTCCAAGCTCATCTCTGGCGGCTGCCAATCGTCGCAGCATCTTATCACACTTGTCGGTGCACTTGTCACAGCGTTGTTTGAGCTGTCGCACACCACGCTCCAGTGCTGCCACCTGGTGGAGCAAGGTATTAGTGAGGTAGACAATGGGGGACCATCAGGTGAGTTAGTGAGATAGACAATGGAGGAACATGTTCAATGGGAAGGAACCATGCGAATGAGATAGTAGCGTCTTTGACATAGTTTAAAGGTGCATGAGCCGGTCGAATACTCCAAGATATTGTGTGTTTGATAAAAGATTCACCTGATGCGAAGCAGGTGAATTCGTTTCTTGAACAATAGAGGAACATGGCGGAGTTTGTTCGATCAAGCCGAACCGTGTTGAACAAATATTTTTGAGACAATGGATCTTTAATATTATGTGATTATAAAATATGACTTAGGTTGACACTGGTGGAAATGCATATCAATAAGTTTTAATATCTCTGTATCTCATTCATTATTATTAGGTTTCGGGGAAACCTGAAACTAAAACGCTGGTAACGGTGATTTTAAACTTCAATCGATGGGGGTCAGAGTACAAAGGTATACGTGTACCTCATGACCAGACAGATTTCGATTATATCCAAAAAAAATGGGATATTCCTGATAAAATGACCATGAGTTAGGGTTTAGTATTTTTTAAAGAAAGAACCCATTTTTACCTCATGAGGGGCCAGCACATCTCCACCGGAGACAAGCAGCTGTTTGGCCTGGTCGGCGCACGCAGACACCTGGCGTTGGTGACTCTCCAGGTCGTCCTTGATTAGCTGCAAATTATATTATATTCTTAGCATTTTGTTAAAAAAACCAATCCTATGATTTCCATTAGTATTTTTATGAAATAAATTATATTATAACTAGCTTCCGCCCGCGGCTTCGCCCGCGTGGTATGTCGATAAAAAGTACCCTATTTCCTTTCTCAGGCTCTAGACTATCTTTGTACCAAATTTCATTTAAATCGGTTCAGTAGTTTTGGCGTGAAAGCGCGACAGACAGACATACAGAGTTACTTTTGCATTTATAATAATTAATAAGGATTGGTTTGACGTTCGAAAAGAGCCGATTCTCAGCTTACTTTGAATAAATGACTTTTGATTTTGATTCGACAATCACTTCTCAATCACATGACATCAGCTAACATTAGTATAGATAGTGCTATCCAAGAAGACGCGCCCCACTCCGCTCCGCTCTGCTCCACTCTGTACTAAAGTACGTACAGCTTACAGTACAGTAATCGCGGAGTGGGGCGCGTGTTCGTGGATGGCACTATGTGTAGAATTGACAGCAGATTTACTGCTCTGACTGTCAACAGCCAATAATGAGGGTCTTTATTGACGAAATAGAAAATCTACTATACCTTCAGAATATTAATCTGGTTACGCAGCTCATCCATATCTTCCTTAACGGCTTCCTGGTTTGCAAGCCTCTCTTCAACCACCGCAATCCATTCCAGTAACTTAGACAACGTCTCATCGCAAAGCCTGTATTTCTCTTCTACTGCTTGCTACACATAAAATAAACACATCAGTATGTATACAAAACTTTACATAAATATTTACATCGCTCTTAGAGCTCAATAGTGCATCTATACTACGGCAATTGTACAATGCATGTCTATCTACTCGGTGCTTCACTTGAAAACAAGTGACTGTAACATTTAGATGCGTCTTAGAAACTGTACATAACATTTTTCAGACGGATTTAAAAAGGGATTTTATACAGACGTTTTGCAACTTTTAGACCAATGTAGAAAAGTATATACACAGCTAAAAACTACTGCATTATAAACACGAACAATTAAATTGTTAACAATTGTCGTACGTTTAATGCATTGGTTTCCAAATCATTTAAATAAATTGGTTTTTTATAATTGGTTCTTTCATTACAAAACGTAACACATGCCCCATGAGATAACTTGCTCATGCAGACCAGTAGAAAACCTGAAAGAAAAAGCTAAGATTGAACAAAATCTACGCAGACAGGAAGCGAAGTCGAGAAACATCTTCAAACGAGAGGCGACGACAGACAGCCAAGTAACACACAGCATGAGAATGACAATAAATTCACAACAGGACCGAAGGTTGCGAACGAGTAACAGAAAGAATCATGCGAAGCGTAGCATGCAAGCAGTGAAAATATATAGTTGCAAATGTCAAAAATATTGTGGAGAGCAATTTATATTATTTCTGGTAGTGTGAATGGAGATTTTATAGAAACATCCCATGCATAGTGAAAAAGGATGAACCATTATAACCTCAAAGCACACTACCGCCATTGTTACGGCAGGTTTAAGAACTAAATCATTGCCAGTTCAAATATTTCTGAGATTGGCGTAAAACATTTGCGTTTATGGTATCAACATCTTCCGATATTATCATATAGTTAATGTTTGTATTAGAGTTATTTGTTAAAATAGGAATAAAAATAAGTTAAAGAATACCTTGTTGAAAATCTGAAACTTTGAAAGAGTAGTTTTGAACAGTAAAAGTAAGAAAATAAATAAAAGTATTCTTGAAAAGTAAACGAAGTATTGAAGTCAAGGATTTACACGTATAAACGGCGAACGTATTTTACATTTAAATAAAATAAGAAATGTGAATCCATTTCTTTTAACCCTTTAATTGTCAATGAATTCACAGAGAGTACAACTTTATAAAGGTTTCTTATCAAAATATTTACAAAAAAACACTTTAGTAAAAGTGTACGACGAAAACACAGACCATCAGAGGGTTAAACATTAATTGTTTCAAAAATAATAAATTGAAATGAAGCCACATTGACTGTTAACACGTTTAGCTTACGTTAGACAAAGTATATGACATACCAGACAAATTGACTGTCAGTTGTTATACATTTCATAATTAATAAACACTTTGAAAGCACTACATTCACATAACAAGAATGTATTGCTGGAGTTTAGTAATATTTAGAAACATATGACAACCAACGACATGAGTCTTATATGTGACATTCTTCAGACAAGGTAAACTAAAAATATTACCAGCTTTGAATCCTTTAAATAAAGACGATAATGAATAAATACTACCTTCGGTGTTTGTGTGTTGAAAATGTTTTACCATTTCGATATTGTGAATGTTTGCGAATTTCCGCCTTATATCAACGTCACAAGAGCATAGCTTTGTTCATGCATTCCAAAACATGTGAGCACGGGGTCCAAGGAATGAGTATGTCGTTCGAGTTCGAACTTTAGGAAAATCTAAAACGGAACGGGACCAGCAGTCATAGTACACTGGTTTTTAATGGAAGCGAACATAATAAAGCTGATAGGTCGGCAGGCCTTCGGACCCACCATCGAGACCTCAAATTCTTAGCACAATGAATGGGAGGTTAGGTATTTGGCGAAACGGTGATGGTTCTTTATATCGTCGTTAATATGATCCCTCACAGGCAAGCATTCACGATTTAGCTCAAAAGGGTTCTTTAGCATCGCAGGCAACGGCTGGAAATAAAAAACAACATACATCGAGCCTTAGTTGGTAAGCGCATTTCACAATCGCTAGTTCTTCAGCGAAAAACTAGCGATTGATGAGCGCTCTAACCTAAAATAAGCATTGGACAACACAAGGCACTGAACTATTACACTACTTTTTAAGCTCAGTTTTTCATCTAAAGCTAACCTTACTGAAATCAAAGAAATGTAAGTGAATAATATAGTATGTATAAGTGCTGTCACTACTTTGAAAGGAAATATCTATTCATTTAAGTCTAATATGTTGTATGTTATATCAATTAGAGTGGGCCACAATGTACAAAACTGTGACATCACCAGATTGCTCGACAACCCCGAAAGTCGACACTAAGGTCCGGTGGGTCGTGCCATGCCAATGTTGAAGCCAAACGCTTTAGATAGAGATCACCTTCTAAGAATGGAAATAGGAAGATGAAAAGCAACACCTCTGCTCGATAGAAGCACAAAGACAAAAGCGAAATTGAAAGAACTTACCCTTGTTTCTGCTGGCAGCAAGTAGCCCTTCTTCAGAGCTTTGACTAAGTCCAAACTGATCGATTTGACTGGATCTATGGTGAGCCTGCCTTCGACGGGATCAACTAGTTTCTGTTCTATCGCTTGTACCAATGGCCATATTTTCCCTGTCTCTGGGTCTTTGACGACAGTACTCGACGGGTCTACGATTCCTTGTGCAATTGCTTCACCTAAATTCAACCTCTTTCTGTCCATCACACTTGTGGTAATGAATGGATCGTTAAGCGCTCCGGTTGTTGGGTTGTAAATGCCGAAGTTCAAGGTTTCTATCAAGCTGAAGCTCTTCTTAGGAGTCATGAGGAGCCCGCTTTCAATGGCAGCCGTTAAGGTGTTAAGTTTTGAGGTCTCTGTGTCTAGAATGTTGCCCTTTTCGGCATCCATAAGGCCTTTACGGAATGCCTCAGGGAGTTTGACGAGCCTCTTCTTGAGATTATCTTTAATGAGCGCTGTGTCTGAGTCTATGTAGCCTAAAGCGGCAGCGTCTCTGATTGACAGCTTTTCGTTGGAATGCGGATCGGTAAATCGAGCGGTAGCTACGTTCAAGTGACCGTCTTCTATCGCTTGCTCAAACGTTAGAGGCTCGCGAACGTACACAATCAAACCATTTTCAAAGACAAAGCAAAGCGTTTTGGCCCTATTCTGAGTGTCGAACGAACCCTTCGCGTTTTTATCGATAATGCCCTCAGTGATGCCTAATTTTAATGGAATGTACTTATTTTTATGAGGATCTTTGATAACAGCCGTTTCCGGATCGATGAATTCGTATTTGATGGCTTCGTCTAATGTGAACTCTCTAAGAGTTGGTTCTTTAGAAGCTGAAGAGTCTGATACGTATCTCCTAGTTATAGTTTGGGAGGTGATAGGTTGTATAACAGTAACAAGAAGACCTTTGTCGAAAGCGATATCTAAACTGTAAGATTTCTTGGCTTTTGTGTCAATGACCCTACCCTTGGTGACGTCTACATCACCTTGTTGAATAGCGGTAGGTAGAGGTTTGAATTTGTTTGTGAAGTTGTCCTTGACAACAGTAAGATCTGGATTTAGAAGGTTAATTTCTATAGCTTTGTTTATATCGATGAATTCATTGGTACTAGGATCAACAATTTTACCGTTATCAGCTCTGAAAAGACCGTTTCTAATGATCTCTTCGAGGCTCAAATTTTTCTTGGCTGTTACTACAAGACCGCGGTGTTTAGCGTCTAACAGGTTAATTTGATTTCCGTTTGGTAAGATGTAAATGCTGTTTTCATCATCGACAACACCATTTTCTATTGCTTCGCTTAATTTGATATATTTACTGCTTGGAATATGTTTTACTAACGACGTTTCTGGGTGAATCAGTTCCTCAGCAATAGCCGTTTTTAGAGAGATTGGCCTGTCCGAAACTGGATGTATAAAGGCTAGCTCGTTTATGCTATACATATTCATGGCTAAGGTTTCATAGAGAGTGAATCCAGCGCTTTCAATATCAACGATGAGACCTAAACTCATTGCTTCAGACAGAGAGATCTGGACGTCGGAACCTGGCTCGTGGAATTTGCCGCTTCTCCTGTCAATAATCTCACTGCGACAACAATCACCTAATGATAAAGGTTTCTCCGATTTCTTGTCGAAATAACAAAGATATTTTGGACTTATGATGGACCTTCTGATGGCTTCATGCAAGGTGATCTTGCGGTTTGTAGCCGGGTCGATAATTTTACCAGTGCTGTCATCGTAAAGACCTTGGTGTAATGCACGTTGAAGGCTGATAGGCGCTTTACTATCTACTAACAAACCTATTTCGAATGCTTTACGGAGACTGATCTCTTCGTTGTCGCTGTTAATGTTTCTAATCTTTCCGGTCTGGTCATCAATGACTCCAGTTTCTAACGATTCTGGTAAAGTAATCTTGTCCCATTTGCCTAGCCTGTTGTCTAAGATGTGAACCGAGTGAGCATCAACCAAGCTCATCCTAATTGCTTCCACCAGAGTGTATTTCTTACCACTCTGTGGGTCCATGAAAAGTCCTGTGATTTCATTGTAAACGCCTTTTTCAAGTGCTTCAATGAGAGACATTGGTTTACGAACTTCAACAAGGATTCCTCTTTCGAAAGCTTCGCGGAAATCAATGTTTTCGTCGCCTAACCTAATTGTGCCTGTCCTACTATCAATGATACCCCTGTCTACTGCAAATTCGAACGGTATTACTTTACCAGCGGCGTGTACTAACGTAGACTGTGGATCAATTAAACGTTTCTTAATAGCCCTATCAGTAGGTATCTTTTCCTTGCTAAGAGGGTTGGAGAACTTGCCAGTTTTAGGATCGTAAAAACCTTTGAATACGGCTTCCGGTAAGCTTAATTTTCGTTTAGCTGGTACAATTAAGCCGCGCTCCGAAGCGTCTGTAAGGGAGATTTTGTCACCGAAAATAGGATCTCTGACTTTGCCTTCCTTTGAATCAATTATACCGACTTTGATGGCATCCGCTAATGAAATTATTTCTCCAGTAACAGAGTTCCTAACAGTCAAGGCTTCAGGATTGATGTTACCGATCTCGATCGCATCCTGAAGGGTCATAGTCACGTCATTTATAGTCAGAAGACCTGTTTCTGGGTCATAGAAGCCTTGTACCAGACCTTCTTGTAACGTCCAAGGTTTCTTGTCACTAAGCAGATATCCTTTGTCACATGCGTCTTTAAGATTACATAGCGGAGAAGTAATAACACCCTTTTCTAGATCTATTAGTCCCGATTTAACTGCTTTATCGAAAGGTATGACTGCTTCAGATTTGTCATCTTTGATCTTGACATCAGATGGATCTACTAGTTTATTTTTGATAGCTTCCTTCAATGTAATTAATTGCCCCGTTTTAGGGTTCATCACTTTTCCGGATTCGGGAGAATAATAACCTAATTCTATAATATCAAATAGAGAGAATGTTACGTCCTTGGTTGCGACCAATCCCTTCTTTAATGCATCGTCTAATGGAATGTCTTTACCAGTCTTTGTATCCCTAATTTTACCAGTTTCTGGATGAATAAGTTTTGTTTCGAGGGCTTCAGAAAGAGGGATGAACTTCTCCGTTGCAGTGTCTTTAATTTCAGAGATGGTGGGATGTACAATATTCCTATCAACCGCATCCCCTACAGTAACTAATTGCTCAGTTACTTTGTCCTTTATTTTTCCTGTTTTAGGTTCATACATATCATTGTCAATGACCGCCGCGATGGAAATAGGTCTACGAATAACAGTGATGAATCCACGTTGAATAGCAACAGATGTTTCAATTATTTCGTGCGTTTCTACAATGGTTATGACTCCCTCATGAATTTCTATAATATTGCGTTCAATAGCATCTGATAGTGTGATTACTTCGTTAGTACGGGGAACCTTGATTAGTAGTGATTCCTGATCAACCAATCCCTTTTCGATGGCGTGTCCTATAGGTACTAACGCTCCGGTATTTACGTCTTTAATTTCTCCCGTCTTCGGATTATACAACCCTTGTTCTAATGCTGATTCTATTGTTACTTGTTCTGGGATAGAGACATCTTCAGGTTTTTCAACTACCCAACCTAACTGTACACATTCTAAGAAAGGTACGCGTTTACCAGTCTTAGGATTTACCATGTGGCCTGTTGTTTTGTCAATAATCGGCCGAGCAATTGCTTCATCGAAGGAAATGTAATCATCTGATTTGGATCCTAAATCTTTTACTAATATAGATTCTGGGTCGAAAATCTGTAGACCATAAACGAGTTCTTCGAAAGTAATCTTCGCTCCAGTTTCTGGATTTAAGAATATCTGTTTTTCGATATCATATACGCCCATTTCAGATAACTCTTCTGGCGTAATTCTTTGAGAAATAGCAACAGTATAGCTAGGCTTTACTTCTCTGACTACAACGCAGTTCTTAGATAGTACATCAACTGGAGCGAACCTACTTATTTGTTCTTGTTCTAACGAGTCTTGCACGGTCAGCGGAGATTCGACACCATTTAAAATTATCCTACAAACCTTAGGTTCAATTTTACCCTGAGCAATCGCGTCAATTAATTGAATGTTTTCATAAAGAGGTTTAACAGGTTCGGTCTTCTCTTTAGTTACATTTTGTTCCGTTATCTCTTCAATCACTCTCAAAGGCTGTCTTTCAGCATCGATAAGCATAGCAGAAACAGATTTGCCGTCATGAACAGTTACCGGAGTTGTTTTGCCTAATTCTATCAATTTCTCTTCAACGGTAGTAGTAGTAATTTCAGAAACAACAGGTTTGGTGAACTCTGTTGTTTGTGTAATTACGACTTCACCTGGACGTGTGGTTGTTTCTGTAGTAGTGTAATGTTCAACTATTTGTTCAGAGTAGGTCACACCTGTAGTTACGTCAAATATTTCAGTTGTTATTCCTTCAGGAGCTTGTGTCTTGATCATTTCCTCATACTTCTTATAAGTATCAGCGTCGACAAGACCTCTCTCACGTGCTTTTTCTAGTGGAAGCTTCTCGCCTGTCTTAGGGTCGACAATGACAGCGCTCTTTACAACCTGAACTACTTTAGCTGCGGCTAAGATTGGCGCACCAACTACAGCTATCAAGCCTAACTTCGCAGCATCTGCGATACTCATCTTCTTACCTGAATTATCTTTAACTTCTCCAGTTTTACTATCAACAACTCCCTTGTTGATGGCTTCATTCAAAGTTATTTCTTTACCTGTCTTTGGTTCAATTACTTTAACGGTTTCCGCGGGTACAATACCTCTGTTGACAGCTTCCAATAGATTATCAGCAACGCCTTCCTTAGTAGAAATAACAACTGAAGTGTTGGGATCGTATATAACACCGGGAGCTAATTCTAAGGGCTTCTCAAGTTCAAGTTCTTTCCTTTCACCAAATTCTAGTGATGTTTCTTTTGGAACTTGTTGATCCTTTATCTTTTCAGGTTTTGCTTTCGGTTCTTTTACTGTTTTTCCTGGGTCAGTTGGCGACAACCCTTTGGGTAGTTCGCTATCTTTGACTGGTTTTATACCCTTCTCGCTGTCTGGAGACAGTTGGTATTGTCTTGGTGTCTGGATATCATCAGTTTCATCTGGAGCTTCAGTGACATGGTATTCTTGTTTAACAGTCTCAGTGAAGTCTATAGGTCCACTGGTTTCTTCAGTAACTACTTGGTATGAAGTTGATTGATTCTGAGTTACTTCTACTGTAGTAAATGTAGATGATGATGAAGTTATAACTGTGCTGCTTTGTTCAGTAAAGTATTCTGATGTAGTAGTAGGTTCGGATCTAGAAACAGTTGTTTTAACTGTTGTAGTAACCTCTTGACCATCTGGAGTAATTTCATGTATTTCTTGAATGGTTGGCCCATCGTCGAATTTCGTGAAATGTTCGTAATCAGCTTTTGGACTTTGCTCTTCTAGTGTCTGTGATGCCGATGCTGGTTTATCGCCGGGCTTAACTTTATAAATCTCGGGACCTAAAGAAGTAACTACAGTTGTCTTTTCTTGAACAACTGTTTTGCTTTCACCTGTTGGCGTCTTCACCTTTTCTTTTAACTCTAGTTTAGATTGATCTTTAGGCAAACGATCTTGTGGTTCTTTTGGTGAAAGCTCCTCCGCAGTATCAAACACGGTTTTAGTTACACTAGTCTTAGTCACGGTTATAATTTCTTCACCACCAGCCGTAGTTTCTATGTACTCATGTAAAACTGGTTTCTCCTCAAACACGACGTGTTCCATATCCCTAATTGGACTTGGTTTTTCTATTACAGGTTTAGTTTGATTGTCCAGATCTTTAAGAACTGATTCAGTCGGTTGCTCTGTAACAATAATAGTCTTTTCACTGACAACTGTTTTACTGATCTTTGGATCAGGTTTGAGTTCTTCAACCGGCTTAGGCTTTTGAGTTTCTTTTTGTGTCTTAGAAGGAACTTCTTCAGGTGTTGTATCTTTACCAAATACAATAGTTTTCTTTTCGATAGTAATTTCAGCTTCTGTTGCGTCCTGCTTCGAAACTAGTTCTTCTTGTAATTCGTATTTCTCCGGAAGTTTGCTTGAGGGCTCCTTACCATGGACTACAGTTTTCTTTTCGATTGTGACTGTTTTTCTTCCAGCTGTCGGTGATGTTTCTTTGTCCCTTGGTGATTGTGGAGATGATTTTTGAGGTTTATCGTCTTGTTTGGCTGGTTGAGGAACACCAGTTTCTTTTGGTTCTGGTTTCTTATCCTCGCCTAACGGTTTCTTATTTTTGTCTAGTTCAACCGGTTCATACCTTGTTGTTTTTTCCGAGGTGGCTATACGACTGGGAGATTCTACGGCTTTTTCCTGTTTAGGCTGCATAATCTTGCTTGTTACTGCCTTAGCTCCTTGCACAACAGCCATGCCGGCTAGTACTGGAGCAGCAACCACAGCGATCAAGCCCATCTTGGCAGCGTTCTTAATATCAACAGACTTGCCTGTCTTAGGTTCTTTCAATTTTCCAGTCTTCTTATCAAGTAACCCTGTATTTAATGCTTCCCTAAGAGTTACTGGTTTCCCAGCCTCAACATTGTAAATAACAGAGTCAGGATTAATTATCTTCTTGTCAAGAGCTTCCTTGAATGTAAGAACTTTATTAGGTGATTTTGGATCTCTGAACTTTTGGGTCTTTTCATCAAACAGAAGTTCAAACGCCTCATTAAGGTCTAACATTTCCAAAACTTGTTTTTGAGGACTTGATTTAGCCGACTCTGATGGAACTTCTGTATTTAATAAGCCGCTGGTAACGGCTTCAGAAATAGTAACAGTTTCACCAGTTTTAGGATGCGTGAATGTGCCTGTCTCAATGTTAATGTATCCCAGGTTCAGAGCATCTTCAAAACTAATGTTCGTGTCGTTGGTGATAAACTGTTCTTTGCTTGTTTGTTCATCTCTGACAATACCTTTACGGCGAGCTTCGTCAATGGACATTATTTCACCTGTCTTTGTATTCTGCACTTCGTTTGAACTTACAAGTACGTAGTCAGCCAGAAGTTCGATCATCTTAGTTGTAACAGTATGCTGAGATGTGAACGTTTCCGTGATTGTGGTAACAACACCGGTTGCTTGCATATCTGTCATTGGTTTAATAGCCAGCAGACCTTGCTCCAAAGCTTTATCTAAAGGAATGACTTCCTTGGTCTTGGGATCGGTAAACGTTGCATATTTCAAGTTAACAGCTCCTTTATCTAAAGCTTCTACGAGTGTTATAGTTTCTGAGGTCTGGGGATAAGGAATACCCATAATCAAATCTTTTTGAATAGCGTGACCGACTGGTGTCATTTCACCTGTTAAGGGATGTTTCATTTCTCCGGTATGTGGGTTTATAAGATTCTTTTGAATAGCAATGTTAAGTGTCATGGCTGCTGGTGGAATATCAATGATCGGCTTAATTTCAGAATCAGGGAACACCTGAGCGTTTACCGCTGATATTAAATCAAGAGGACCGTCAGTAGTTTTAACTACATTTTTGTCATTATCGATAATATTTCTTTCAATAGCTTCAGCCAATGTGATCTTCTTACCAGGCGCGATGGTAATGCTAGATAAAGGATCAACAATATCGCAAATGATTGCTTCTCTTAATGACAAGAGGTTTCCAGTTTCAGGGTGAACTATTTTTCCAGTGACTGGGTCCAAGAGTCCTTGTTCCAGGACTTCTGGAATAGAAAGACTCTTAGCTAACGGGATTAGTACTTCATCTTGACCTTCAACATCTAGTATTCCTCTCTTTATAGCTTCCTTGATTGTAAGAACATCACCGCGTACGGGGTCAACAATGTGGCCCTTGTTTTCATCAACTAAACCCTTCTCAATTGCTATTTCAAGATTAATTGGTGAACCATTCTCATCTTTGTAAACTTTGACGGCTTCTAAAATGGTAGCTGTTTCTTTGTCTATCAAACCTTGTTCGACAGCCTCGAGAGGAGTGACGACATGTTTCCTAAGTTTTTGTAATATTACAGGTTTTGCTTCTAGAACTTGTCCTTCGGGGGTTTGCTCCCTACCAATATTGACTTTATATCTAGGCTTACTACTAGGTGAGGTCTTAGTAATTTGTATTACATCAGTCGGACGTGTTTTTGTTTTATCAGTGGTAATGGTAGTTTCAAGAACTCTTCTATTGTCAGCTGAAAGACTGTTTTGTATTGCTTCTACGGTTATGAAACCCTCAGAAACTGCCGCGCCTACTGATACAGGCTTAGACACCTGAGAAACTGTAACTGTGCTTGTCCCTGGGACTGTTTTACCGGCTTCAGGTTGCATCAAGATTTCTTGTTGTTTAATAGCTAGAGCATCCTGATATATTTTGTAAGTAACCGGATCTACTATGCCCCTTTCATACGCGACTTCAATAGGCAGCTGTTCGCCTGTTTTTGGATCGACTACCATAGTAACCATTTTGTTAGGTGTAGTTACGCTAGATACTTGGGTAAATGTAACGCCGCTAGAGCTTGGTGAACTTATGACTCTTTGAGCATATTCAGGAGATTTCTCCTTGATCGACATTTCATACTTCTTGTACGATATTGGGTCAATAAGACCTCTTTCATATGCGACTTCTATGGGCAGTCTTTCCCCAGTTTTTGGGTCAACTACAACGGTGACGGTAGTTTCTGTAGGTAATGTTTTTGTTGTTGTTACTTGTGAATAGGTCACATTACTTGTACTTGACGTCTTAATTTCCTGAGTAACCTCAATTTCTGGAGTCCTATCCCTGAGAGATTCTTCGTATTTTTTGTAAGTTGCTGGATCTACTAATCCCCTTTCATAAGCTACTTCCATAGGTATATTTTCACCTGTTTGCGGGTCTACAACCATAGTGCTTTTAACAACTTGAATGATCTTAGATGCTGCTACTAACGGCGCTCCTACTACCGCAACTAGGCCTATTTTAGCCGCATCTACTAAACTTATTTTCTTTCCTGTCTTATCCGTGTATTCACCCGTTCTCGTGTCAACTATACCGTGCTGTACTGCCTGTTTCAACGATATAGCCCTACCTGTCTGAGGCTCAATAACTTTGACGCTATTCGCAGGTAACATTCCGCGTTCTACTGCTTCTAAAACGTTCTCAGAAACACCTGTTGAGGTGGAAATAACTAAAGCTGTGGCAGGATCAAAAATTACTCCAGGTGTTACCTGTACTGGTTCTAAAGCTGACTGATCTTCCGAAATAATTTCGTGTGACGGAGCATCGTACATTTCAGATATTTCCATCTTATCGGGCATTCCAGCTATAGACGTGATTGTTATAACTTTCTGTGAATGTGTTGTTGACGTTAATGTGATGAAAACAATGAATCTACGTTCAATTGCCTCCTTCATTGTAATTATTTCCGTGGTATGTTTATAATGACCCGTACTATTGATAATACGTGATTCTAAAGCTCGATCTAAAGGTACTTCTTTTTTAGATTTAGGATCTACTACGTTTGCGGAGTCACCATTGATAATGTTAAGTTTTATAGCCTCCTCTAGATCTAAAACTCGGTCTGTGCCAGGGATTACAAACATGCCAGTGGCTGGATCAAAAAGATTTTGTTGTATAGCTTCTTTTAACGTCCAGCCACCGCGTGGCAATTCAATCGTATTCTTTTTGATGGTCATAGAAGTTACCGAGGGTTCAGTAACTACAGATTTTGAAGTTACTGTTCTAATTTCTTGAACTAGCCCCTCACGAGGTTGCATTGTTTCATGCATAGTAAAATCTGGGCTTTTGAGAGTTTCAGGCCTACTACTATCCCTTTGGACTTTACCTTCAGGACTGGGTACATCTTTAATGTACGATTTTTTCGTGATTTTAAGTTCTACAACTTGACCTGGTATCAAATCCTTCTTACTTACTCGGTCAGATATATGAACGACGCGTGGTTCATTCTTTTCTACGCCTAATAAGCCTTCGTCTAAGGCTTGTTGTATGGGGAACACTGTTCCAGTGGTCGGGTCAGTGAATGTTTGAGTATTTTCATCGATGAGACCACGCTTTATTGCCTCCGCGAATGTGATTATAGTTTCAGATCTTTGAGTAGCACTCGTATTTGTTACTGTTACGTACCGTTTTACTGTTTTAGTAACAGTCTGCAATGTTAGTGTAATATTCAATAGCGAATTTAGTAAAGCCGCACCTTCGGGTGTAATCATATTAATTTCTACAGCTTTGTTAAATGGAATAGGCCTTTTGGTTGTAGAGTCTAACAAATGACCTGTCTTGGGATCAAGAATATTTTTGAATACTGCGTCTAAAACTGACAGTTCCTTACCATTATCATACACTCCTATCTTACGATTAAACATTTCTAATACCTCAGCCCTAACTAAAGACACTTTAGTGCAGTCTTCAAGGAATACCCAGTCTCCGCTTTCCGACTTTAGAAAAGTCTCACCGTTTACGTATTTAACATTACCTTTACTGAGAGCAAGATTGAAGGAGGCGAATTCTCCTGTTTTTGGGTCTTTGAAACCGTCTATATCAAAAATAGATCTTTGAGAAACAGAAGTAATTAGTCCGCGGTCTACCGCCTCAGGAATGGTACATATTTCTCCTGTTAGGTTATCACGGAATTTATTGTCATGTAATATTATTTTTGCGGCTAACGCCTCCGAAAGTGTTAGCAGACTACCTGTCGTTGTATTGGTGACGCATTTAACGTTGTCGCTATCAAGAACACCCGCGGAAATAGCTTCTAGGATGTTCAAAGGAGCTCGGTTTGCCGGGGATAGGATCTTACCATCGTTAGTCATAAGATTGTTGTCGCAGACGTCTTTAAGTGTCATGGGTTTACAAATATACCGCTTGATTGTTGCTTCTTTGAAAGTTAGTTTCTCTTTAGTGATAGAATGTACGTATTTCGAATGTTTAGTATTAATAATATTCTTCTCTATAGCTTCAGCAAGCGTTATTTTTGTGTCGTTTTTAGGATCAACTACTTCCCTAATGTTGGGATTGATTAGTTCGTTTTTAATAGCAACATCAATCTGGTATCTATCGCCTGAGTTTCTATCCAAAATCCAACCGCTGTTATCAACTAAATCTTGACTAATCGCGTCAGACAGACACAACGCGCTTGATTTTATTTTGATAATCTCGTTGTAAATGAGATAGCCTCTTTGGTAGGCTTCGGCTATGCTTACGTAGGTTCCATTAGGGAGTCTGTATAGACCTCTTTGTATATCAACTTGTCCGCGATTTAGTGCATCCGAGATACTCATTCCTTGTGTCGAATTTTCGCCTTCGACAGTTACCTTGATTCTCTTCTCTGCGGGGTCTGAAAGTCCTTGTTCAGCATCGTATAATTCTCTTTGTATAGCTTCTAATAATGTGACTTCGTTTCCGTCTTCGGTCATGCCACACGGTCCTGTTAATCTTGCAGCGAGTTTTGGGTCTATAAGACCTTCTTGCGCTGCTTGTTCGATGCTCATCGTCTGTCGTGTGTCGGGTGCAGATAATAATCTCCCCGTCCTTACGTCAAGTATCCTCATGCTGATTGCTTGACCTACAGTGAGTATTTCTCTCGTCTCGGGATGCAATATACCTTTAGATTCAATAATGTTTGGTCCTTCATACATTCTGTGGACTCTTTTAAGTTTTCGTACGTCAGGTCTGTCATCTTCTGTTATGATTGTTTTCGTTGTATAATTAGGTGAGTTTAGTTTGCCATTGGTCATTGATTTTACAACTGGTTGACCGTCTAGCTCTGTAGATTGTGACGTTCTGACGTATCTGGGTTTAGGAGGAAAGCTTAATTAGTTTTTATTGCAACTAAACGCCGTTATTTCTATGATTTCTAACTACCAAATTAAGATGTAGAAACAGATGAAAAACGGTCGAAATAGGAAGTAGGTACTAATAAAAAGTATTATTCACTACGTTATAACTAGTTCAATAGGGCTGACATTTTATTAGCATGAATGACATAGATCTGCCAATTTACGAGTATTTCTACTTGCAAAAAACCAATCACAATATCGTATCTACCGTTAGTTGTCAACTGCATCACATAGGTAAACTATTTTTATACTAATTACTTACTTTTCTGTGGTATAGTGCGACGTCGTGTAGGTATGTTCTGTGGTCAAATCTTGCATATTGAACTCTTGGCGGAAGGACCGCGCCGATCGAGGCGCCATCGCCTCAACGAGACGCTGAAATTAAAAAAACAAAACATCATTTAACTGTCAAACGTCATGCGATCGGAGATCTTGAGCCAATGGCCATAAATTCAAAAATTTAAGACATAAAATGAATTTTATGATCATAAAGTATATTTTAATATCTGAGGTGTATAAAATATTACCAATTACTTCGTACAAGAAAAAAAACTAAATTGCAAATTATTCAAGAAATCATTCTGGCTTATGTCCAGAATGACAAGTTGATTAAATCGATTCAATAGTCTCAGAAATTACCCAGTTTTGACATTTTATTATTTTTATTCATGTGCTTTTTCTTCTTATAATAATTTACAATAAATAAACAGTTATGGTCATCAATAAAATAAAATCATGAATATTTATGAGATAATTTGTTCATATATTATATCAATCACTTAGCATTCGATGAGAGATAAACCAATTGGACGTCTAACATGACAACCGATGATATCTGTTTATTTTTTTCTCGATCTATATCATACCAGTAATAAAAACGGTAATGGAGATGTTTTATTTTTTCAATCATGTTTCGATTTCAATCAAAACGGCTTATAATTTGATTTTATTGATCTTATTCCATCAATCATTGATTTTTCGGTCGCTACCGATTTTGTTGATCAAATTAAGCCTACCGGACATAAGGACCAATTTTTAGAGAACTTTGAAGTATGGTGATTTACTGAAAACCATCGATAATCGCCAATCAGCCTTAAGCAAGCGTGGTGATCAATACTCGTGCCTTCTCTGTATAAAAAGGGGACTTATACTGTTCTGGGACAATAACAGACTGTCAATATTATCGACTAGCTGCGCCCCGCGGTTTCACCCGCGTAAGTCTCGTTCCCGTGGGAATATCGGGATAAAAAGTATCCTATATCCTATTCCAGGTCATGGTCTACCCCTGTGCCAAATTTCATCCAAATCCGTTCTGCTGTTTTAGCGTGAAAGCGTAACAAATAAACTCACTTTCGCATTTATAATATTAGTTAGGATAAGTACGGGAAAGAGGCATTGATGTTAACAAAAATTTCATATTATCTTTGACTCGAAAATAAGGCATTGCAATGTAAATGATAAAAGGAAGTGATGCATTTAAAATGCCTCCATTTACAGTAAGGCTTTGATAGAGCCGACAATAAAGCATTTTGTCGCAAAAACTGGCTTCGAAACATCGATGGTTCGACCGAGGTTATTGACCGCACGAAAGTAAGTTAGTATTGCAAAACTTCGCGTTTTTAGGGTTCCGTACCTCAAAAGGACAAAACGGAACCCTTATAGGATCACTCGTGTGTCTGTCTGTCACAGCCAATTTGCTCCGAATCCAACAGCCAATTTGCTCCAGCCAATGTGCGTACAAACTTACCTTTGCAGTTGGAACATAATGGGAGAACATGTTTTTCAACTACAATGTTAAGTTTATTCTTGGGATAAATTCATTCTAACTACGGAACCCTTCATAGTGCGTGGTTCGACACGCACTTAGCCGGTTTTCATATAAGGAATTAAGGACACGATTTCTGAATTGGTCGATAAGAAGTCGTTCCTAAATGTTCGAAATTGGACGTTAATACCAAAAACGTTGACGCAATAATTATAAAAATCTGTCGACCCACTTTTTCACCAGTTTGACACTTTTATCGACTGCCAAGTGGTTTTATCGTTTCACAAACGTATTGGCGACTCTTTTTATAGTAAAGAATAATAAATTCAATATATTTGAGCGAAACAAGAGCAAAAACAATAAAAATATTTATTTTTAGGTTTAGGTATTGTATTGTGTATTTGAAAGTATCAAGAAGTATTTATTAAAATCACTTGTTTCTATTAGTATCAAAAATGCTTAGTCACGTGCATTTAATGCATTGTGCGCATATTGGGTCAAACATTGGAATAAGGCACAAATATTTGGACAAAAAAAACCAATACGTAGTAGAATACCAACCCGGCACTCGTACGCGAAGTCATACTCGTACTCCTCCTCCATTTTAACACAATTTATAACAACACTATAGTATCTTATGGTTCACTTAACACATACATGTCTCACAATGTACACTGCACTTTATGTTATAACATTCACATAAACAATTATCATGACTAACAAAATTAACCAACAATATAGCTAAAAAATATAAAGAAAATTTTATAAACAATATGTCTATAACAACAACAAAAGAATTTTATAATGCAATAATCGTAAGGCAATTTAAAAAGAATCCAGCTATCCGCGAACTCGGCTGGCTGGAAACTGAATGAAAGCCAAGAAAACCGTAAATCGAAAAAAAATATCGCCGGGTTCTAAATTTAAACAATTTCGTAATGGCATCCGAAGCGTCTAGACGTCCCGTGTGATTGTCCGTGCGGTAATTTTCATTAATTACGTATTTGTTTCATCACGAATTACGAAACAGCTGTTTGGGGTTCGATTTTGAGGTTAGGAAAAGTGACTGGCCGATTCAATACTACGGAGGAAAATTTGAGGTCGCTGCGCGCGCATCCCGCCGCGCGCCGGTGCGACGCCCGGGTAATCTTGACACTATAACACGTATTTTGGAAACAATGCGATGTTATTTAGTTACGTTTACGGATATTTGAAATGTTTATATTATATTTACTTCCAGTAGCATCAGTTTCTCAAAATATACTGCCCATTGCCTGTTTTTCCGTGTATCCAGCTAAATGAATAAGTTGTTACTTATAAAAATATGTTTCGTCGATTTTATAGGTTACATTCCCCTACAAGGAGTGAAAAGATGTCATCCTTCACTTGCAGGACACACCTTTATGCTATGCACTTCTACTATTTAAGGTGTATCTTTTCATACAAGTAATATTTTAAGGGGTCATTGTACTCATCATTATGAACAACTTTCACTATGGGACGAACCCTGAAATCGCGAAATACAAATCAGCTGTTCCATACGTTTTGACGATCTATGCGAACATAAATGTAGGGAACAGCTGATTTTTTTTCACTTGTATGAAAAGTTGCAGTTGATAAGTATGTCTTACCGTGCGTTTGCACTGGCGAAACATTCAAGACAAAACATGTTGAAATCTCTATTTTCTGTCAATGTTCCATTCAATTTTTGACAGGAACTAGAGATTTCAACATGATTTGTCTTGAATGTTTCGCCAGTGCAAACGCACGGTTAGTAGCTACAAAAATGTATGTTTCAATAACAAACTAGCTACAATAAAGCAATAAGTATTATAATAGTAATAATTACTGCAGTCTTGTTTAATAGCGCGTAACACATACCAACACTTTCCGATTAGCGTTCTAACGTGTTAATGATCGAGATCCGATGTATTTTCTAGGAATAGACAAGATATGTACTTGGAGATTACGAAAGTCATTAAAATATTCTTACGTCAGACTGACGCGAGAAATCCTGAACATAGGCTGAATAGAATACTTTTGAATAATTTATCTTGCTAATACGTTCATTGCATTGAACAATGTGAAAAATTTATATCTATATTATAGAAGATCTTTGAATACTTCTTCTAAGTATATGTTCATTGCAATACTTAAAGAATATCTGTGGTAGGCCAAAACTTGAAATAATCTCGATTAAAGGCTCGTGTAAACTAGCGCGATATCGCGGGCGCGACAGGCAGCGCTACCCTTGTCGCGCCCGCGATATCGCCTGTTTGTTGGAGCCTTAATTGTATAATTATATTGGATACCAGACAGCTTAATTCGATTGATTCCATTTGGAGTCTACATTTATTATATAAAACTAAAAATATCTTCAGGAGAGGCGATAAGGAGATCTTTATAGACCTTGTCGGGTACAGCAAAGTAGGAAAAGACTTAGTAACCATCGATTTTAAAGCAGAACATGAACACTAAGGTCTGTTTTACGTAGGCGATCCCATTCGCGGCAAGGAAAATGATCAGGACAAGACTATAGATACCCGTTACGGTACGCCATAGAGGTTTTACAGTGTAGGTGGCACTGAGCAGATAATATAGCCCTAAGCCCATCATTCATAACGCTACTCAAAAGCAGGGACATTACGTTACTCAAAATGGAGGTACGATGACGTTACGTAATAGAGTTATGTATAGTTCCAATAACCATTTATGAACTAATTTCTTGGTAGTATAGCGAAAATCTATCGGAACGAAATCTTCAATTATTAATTTAGTTACGATCCGGGTAGAACGGTAGAAATTATCGTTACTAGAACTATACGTAACGCTGTTTTAACGTTATTTCATAACGTTTAAGTCCCTGCTCAAAAGTAACGTGTTACAAACTCAAATCACCAATGGGTAGCCAGAATGTCGCTAGTATAACAATGGTTGTCCGTAAACGACGCAACTAGTCACAAACTAGTTAATAACGCGTAACTAAGTCGCTGGATGAGGCTGGTACCGGAGCGTACAGATTGACAGAAAAAGAGTGGCCAATCCCAGCAGTGGGTGAAGTCGTGCTATGGATGATGACAATAATGAAGTTGCGTTGTATACGGACCGCCATTGACCGTTGTGACATTCTGGCCACTCATTGGTGATATGAGATTGTAACACATTACCTTTGAGTAGCGTCGACGTGGACGATGGACCTTAGAATAAGGTTGTATAGTAGTTTTCTCCAAGTATTCCCGTTTGAGCACCTATGCATTAACTATACCCATTTGAAACACCTTTGGTATAGGTGCTCAAACGGGAATACTTCGTTTTATCACCCACACTGACTGAAATATTAACGGTACATGCAGCCTACTGCAACGTAATATTTATTGATAGTCACTCGGGAGATTGAACTCTAGTTATGATTATGACGATGATCGACGCCGTTAATACATTGTGTGTATATGAGCAACAGCTGTTTCTCGTTCTAAATGTCAAGTTCGGTCTTATTGTCTGTCATGTCGCTGTCTGTCATCTATACAATGGAAAAGGTTATAGCCTACAAAGTGCCTTGTTTGTTCCTAAAATTAGACAACTGTCAGTAATGAAAAATTGATTGTTGGTCAAGACTGACAGTACGTTGTCTAGTTTTATGGGAAGAGTAGTTTTCAAATACATACTATTCATTGGGAAGAGAACACAGTCTCTTTTGGCTTAGTTTTAGTAAGAACGTAACATGTGATGTTTCCTACAATTCATGCACATGAATGAAAGGTGTTCGTTTAATAGAGGAAACCTTTGAACTTACTCCCTTCCTGAAATTCATTGCAGTCAGAATCATATTAGGGCCGTTTCAATTCACGGAAGTTCCGGTTACAAGCGATTGCACTATGAATATTATTATATGCAAAATCGATTCAATGGACGGGTTTTTACTATCTTAAGTAAATTAAACTTGTTGATAGAAATTGCTGTATAGATTAATGATCAAAGTCTGATTTTACCATACAATGTCTTTCAGACTATTTTTCTAAGGCATGACGTCCACCCAAATTACCAAATTCAAAGATGAATGACGAATGGAAAAATTTATATAGAAAACTATAAAAAGCAGTGTTGGCAGCCATCCATAAGAAAAGATCATTAATCAAAACTTACTGAAACGTAGTAAAAAACCGATTACTACCAACAAATCATTACTTTATCGATTACATATAAAAATCTCTCAACTTATTTACAATATATACATTATTGAGAGTTTACTTTAACTCATACATTAGTACTAACGTAAATATTTATTGGTACGAGCTGTAACCGCTTTAGTAAGTGCTATAATTAGTTGTATGAGTAAGGTGTATCGTAGTGAACGAAAATAAACTCATGTTAAGTAATAGTACATTACAATACGTATCACTCAGGCGCCTGTTATATGGCATGAGGTAATCAGAGGAGAAAACGTTGCCAAAAACCTGCTTTAAAAATCGAAAGCGTTTTTAAACATGACCGAAAAAAAATCGGGTTCAGCACCGTACCAGTGATAGACTTCTTAACTTCTTAAAATATTAAGAATAAGAGAGATTTTGTGTAAGAGACAGAGAGAGTTACATCTTTCTTCTCTCTCATGTAACGAAATGGGCCTAAACGTGACGCGACCTTGAAATTTCACCTTCAATTTATTGAATCGCCTCATACGAAGTTTCACTTCAAAAATGTTAAAGAAAAAGTATCAAAACTATTCAACACCGTAGTCACAATATACGATGACAGTAATCCAATATTTTGACAACTGATTGACACCTCATTTGAGAAAAAAAGGTTCAATAAAATACGACGCATGACATATTCGAACTCGAACACGCAAATAAAAAAAAGCAACAAAATGATTGCATAACGAAAGCAGTAATAAAGTTCAATAGGACACAACAGCAGAACGACGAGCTTGGAGCGGAAGCATCTATCTTAATGGCTGTATCTATTCTGGGACTTATAGTTCTGTTGTAGTGCATAACAAAACACGGTAGATAAAACGTGGGCAGTCAGGATTAAGGGACGCAGTGAATCGCGCTGAGTTAACTTAAATTCATCGTAGTACACCTAATTCAGATGCGTTAAGAGACTTACTCCTTGTTACAGAGAGGAAGCCTGTGTCCCAGCAGTGGGAACATTATAGGCTGATTATGCTAAGGCGGTTTATCTATATCAGTAGTTTAAAATACTATAACTCATTCCCGTGACGTCGTAAAAAATAACGCAGGATAATAGTCTAATCTGTTGGTGGATTTTGGTAGAAAAATCTTTTATGAACATTACAGAAAAGAGGTCAAACAGAAGTCCAAGTTAAGCATTATACCGAAATGAGCCGACATTATCAAAATCATCATCCTGCTCTTATGCCAATTCATTTGAAGTCACATGATAATAATTATGATGATTGATTAAACTCTGCATTAAATTGGCTCCTAAATTAACAGCAATAAATAAAAACTTTAGTGACAATTTTAAAGTATTGCAGTACATGGGTATATAGTTTCTAGGTATATGGTAAAATTAGAGATTTGCTACAATTATAGTGGGTGTGGCGGTATCTACATCGCTACATGCGAACTACGCATCAAAGACCTGACGTCACATAAATTCTGCATCGCGCAATTAAAGTTTACCGTGCAATGGACATATATACAAGAACCCGACATCAATCGTTGGGCAGTTGACCGCCAGACACAACACCCGGAGGAAACTCCCTTTTCTATGGAGTATGAGTGAACTTGACACCCTGTTCCTCATACCCCTAAAGTAGGTGTAGTTCTGATCTCCTAACTAGGTTACGGTATAACCTGTATGAAGGAGTGAAAATATGGGTGTGGGGGGCATTATGGAGCTAAGCCTTAGTTTTAGCACTCTCAGAGACGGATTCCCGAATAAAATCTAAATTAGTACTAGTAACTGAATTGACCGTCATGAAATTGCCGCTTTACGAGTACTAGAAAGTACTAGGAACATCGCGATTTCACATTTCTATAAATATTTTACGTATCGATCGGGATACACTTCAGTTTATTTATATTTTCTGTTTGAATGAATGAAAAGCGTTGTACTGTTCCTATGTTTGTGTTAGACTTAATCAAATAGAAGATCAGTGTTCCGGAAGTGATGTGAAGACTAGCACATCGATATTTTTAGATACCTTGGTTTAGACATTTAAATCTGTAGTGTAGATTTTTTTATATTTAACTAGCTGATGCTCGCGACTTCGCCCGCGTAGTTGTCGGTTATTATATACTAAAATCTTACTCGAGAACCACTCTATCCATTGGTAAAAACAGCATGAAAATCGGTGCAATAGTTTTTGAGTTTATCGCATACAGGACGACAGACAGACGCGGCGGAGGACTTTTTTTTATAATATGTAAGGATGGGTATGCGATAATATGGATCTTTTTTTGTTTTCTTCTTTAGCTAGTATTAAACAATAGTTAGATTTATGTCTTCCTATGACCATGTCATTGATTTCTGCCTCACATAAGTCTTCTTCTTTTTAGGCGGTTTTGATAACGTCATCGTTTTCTCTAGGATTAAGTAACTTGTAATGCAAATAATCATTACTGTCTTATTGATGATTATCGCCTAATCACTTGTCTTGATAATCATTTCCTCGAGCCACAATAACAACATAATTACTAACTGTTTAACCAACAATTACAATAACTATTTGTCTTGACAGCTACTCGTAGCTCCCTTCCTTCCTACTCCATATTTATTCATATTAATGAGATTTCGTGTTCAAGTATCCAAAACGATGTTTACATTCCCAAGTTAATCGGTATTGATCCAGAAATCAATTGATGCATAAAATGAGTATAAAAATAAAGATTTTCTACGTAAACAGAGCGTAAACGAGAAAGCGCTGTTTATGAGATTCTTACACGTAAACATTGTAAAGGTAGGACTGAGCATAATGAATTGTTTCTTTGTACTATTATTATACCTTATTCGGAGATTAGAATACACGGAAAAAGAAAATGTATCGGTGCAATTAGGAAGATTAATGAACCGGATAAGTTTATCCGATTTTGTAAGATGGGTGAAAACAATTTTTTTTTTAACATAGGCCCTAAAACTGTACCTTGCGGAACTACTTTTCATCTATAAGCATGAACTAAAATATTCGAAACATGTGTGAGCAGTAAATCACATAATACCTCGCGCCTAATATAATTAGTGTTTCTCAGCGAAAAAATTATGTTTACCTTGTCAGAAGATTAGCAACACAATCAAACGCCTACCACGGTTCGACATTTCAATTTGAAATTTTAGCAGATTGGAATAAGTGTGAATTTGGAATAGAGAATTAAATTCTAACGTTTGCTTGGGACAAATTGTTACATCAGTAAAACTGATTTGTGGGGCCATTCATACTGTTGCGGATTTTAAAGCATACTACTGTCAATATCAATATATTATTAGTTCCTTAGTTTTCTCGTATTTTATTACAGTTGACTGCAAAACAAAACTGTGATCAAACAAGTTTTCCACTTATTAAATCGTCAAGCTCCTTGAGACTGCTTCCTTGAAAAGTAATAATTTTCCACGGTTTTCTTTTATTTTTGGTTTGTTTGTTAAATATGTTCGAATTTTATCCACTATAAAGACTAGGTGGCGAGTTTGTACCTAATACCCCAGATGCTAATATCTACGTTGATCATTAACCTAGCTTCTGACGTTTCGTGTGTTCGAACGTAGGTTTACGAGAAATAAAATTATTTGAGTTTGATTCAATACTGACTTTACTCATGTAGAATTAACGTGCAGATCGTATCATAAAACTCTAGTAGGTATTATGATCGATAGTCTCGAAACGCGAGCTCCTAAATCAAACCAACGCTAATTAAAAGAAAGTAAACTAACTACTTAAACAGTTTCAACTCACTGGATCAGTGTAACTCATTTCAGTTCTTGTTTAGACGTTGCGTGTACAAAACGTAATATAATTTCAGTCGTTGTTACACTCTGCTTCATAAGTTCATTGACCTACATAAGTTTAAACAGTAGCTATAAATTCTATGGTTTTACAGACAATAAATATAAATCTTCTGCTGTTTCGTTACTTTACGCAATAACAGTGGATGTGTCAGAAATTCGTGTGGGAGTGGAAAAATTGAAGTAGCTTTATAGAGCCGACAGATAAATTGTAGTGAAATATTTACATATTTTCACACGTAGGACAACTACTAGTTTATGATAACGGTTCGCCTACTGTTTAGTATTGATCGAATGTAAATAGGGTTTCCAGACGTCCTTTAACATTTTTCGTTTTTCTTCGGTAATGTCTACAGGTGAATCGATATATTTCAAGTCTCGAACTCGATTATTAATGAAATTGTTTAACTATTGCAACACAGGTGATCGTTAAAATTGAATCAATATTATTACACACGCATTAACCTTGCGGGTGCTAGAAAAATAATTTCAGTAGGCTAGCATTAGAAATGCCCAAACCAACCTTGGTTTTGACACGGTCCGTTAACGCTTATACATTTCATATGCAATTCTATGAAAGGTGATGACGGAAGGTAGATTAGCGATCATTATCATGCTGACCGTGCGGTTTATGGAAATATGGTGAACTATTTGAGTTATTTTGGACTTAGAATCAGATAATGGGCTGTGCGTAAGGTGGATATATGGATTATTGTGCATGTCAACAACTTTTATCTAATAGTTCACAACTATTCCTACTATACACACAACTATTCCTATTATTTCTACTATACACAAAAGATAATGTTGATGAAAATTCTAAAACATAAACATTGGAATCATTCTTAACATTAGCACTTACTACTGACGACATATAAATGTAATGTAATCATAAATAAAAACATACACAATCACAGAACACTGATAACGCTTCTGAACACTAAATCAGAATTCAAAGCACGCGTAAACCCCATTAAGAAAACTAAGAAGCGTCAACAAAATACAATAAGACACGAACTTGAACCACATCCGAACATCAAGCACACAGATATACATAATAAATAAACAAATATAGAAACTCACGAATAAGAAACAAAAATAATCCATATGTCACAAGCAGAAACGACGATAGTCGCTCGAATACTATTTCAACAACCCACTGGATTTACAGATAAGAAAGTAATTATCATTTTATCGAAGAGCAAATACCATATAATTGAGTTTTGGAGCGACAAATGTCGTATGTGTAAAAATAGTGGTTTTGGCACGTGT
Organism: Lithophane leautieri; assembly: GCA_949152455.1. Taxonomy (NCBI): domain Eukaryota; kingdom Metazoa; phylum Arthropoda; class Insecta; order Lepidoptera; family Noctuidae; genus Lithophane; species Lithophane leautieri. The sequence goes on along the minus strand of OX424480.1, from coordinate 11,152,815 downwards.
TCTGAACCAAATCCGTTTGGAGCTGGTTGCCAAATGGCATGTTGAATGGTTCACACGATGGGTGGATGAGTAGCTCGAGGCATTGTCATTGCAACAAAAGATTAGTACGGGAATATTTTTGGGGAAATTTTAAAAAGGGGTCACGGCTTCCTTGATATTTACGGAAAGGGACGTAGACTATATTAGTAACAGAATTATGAAATGCGTAGACCGTATAATTGAACTTAAAATCTTTGCTAGAGAAAGAACATATTCATTGCGTTTGCGACATCGTTACTTATAGTAATTAATCATAATCTGAGCTGACCTCACTTGCATCTTATTTAAAGGTGACCTATTGTTCTTAGCTAGAACATTAATTATTTTTGCAGCATTACTCACTTAATATTCAGAATTATTATCCTTTATTGCACGAGCTATAGAGATTTATTCACCGCATAGTGTTCGGTCCCCTACAGTACTTATTGTGTCACCTTCATTAATTCAATGACCCACCTCTTGATCGCTGAGGCTGCTTCGTTTGGCATACAAATAATCATTGACTATCTATGTATCTTTATAGTCATTTTTCCTTTAACGTGCTTCAATATAAACTAGTTTAATATATGCTTTATAGTTATATGTACGAACGAATTCAAGGAAAATCTCTAATTTCCAAGAATTATGTAGAAACTATCGTTGAATCTGTCATTTGTTTCATTTCTTTGAATCTGGGTCAATTCATATGACATACAAATCGACCACTGATGATGTCACAAAAAAGTCAACACTCATCGAAATAAATAAATCGATTTCCATCATAAAGAAACATTGGTGGTCGAAGCAATCAGAAAGCACATTTCAAATGGAACTTTATAAACACCTGAATATGAGAACTGAGGAAATAACTCGGTAATTGACATAGCACGTTCGGCAGACGGAAAAACGGAAAACAACAATGGCATACATAACGTTATAAATAAGGACAAACAATGACGCAATGACTATTTTAATAAATAAAGGTACAAGGTGAACCGATAGCAATTTGTTTTTGAATTTAAATGAAGATTAAGACTAAGTGAGATAATTTAAATAAAGTAATAACAGGTTAAGTGTAGTGTATTATGAAAACTGAGATGGAACAGAAAACGTACAAGATGATGGCCAAGGTAAGGTTTAAGAATCCCGGAATGTCTAAAAGTTTGATAATCGACGTCTGAAAAGATCTGAACAAAGGACTCACAAAGTTATGGAGACTGGCGGAAAAGAACGGGAGCCTATATTGTATATCTTCAGAATATAGAACAAAGCTCGTTTTCATTTGGAGGGGATTTCTCAAAACACAAGATGTGCTAATCTTGAAAAGTGCTACTAAGTAGTTGGTTGTAATCTTGAAAAGTAGCGACTTCTGTAGAAACGATTAATCACACCTAACAGAGACCCTTGTTTAGACTCTTACGCATGTAGAAATAAATGTCAAGGTATAGGCTTATTATGAGTAAGACTTCCCTTGACATTGAAATTGAATAGATTAATAAAGTTGAGTCAAGACTTAGTGCGTTTACGCATTGGAGAACATAGTCAATTTTTTAAATACATAGTCTACGAGAGAGAAGATGTAAGAATTTTATATAGGTAGGCTAACTGATTCGCCTGAGCATCATTCTGTTCGTTATATCTTTGATATGATTTATTATTGAATTGATCATGGATCCTTAAATTAAAGTTTAACACGAAACGATCAATACTGAAATAGTAAGTTTACTAACACAATTTATAAGAAAAAATTGTAAGTTATAAAGGCGTAGCATGTCTCAACCAATTTTCTGAAAAACTCAAATTAATAGCTATTCAGTTGAACAGTTATAAATAATTTAAACGATGTCTGTACTACATTAAATTTCTTTATTTATTAAACGAATTTCTTATTATGCCTTTTCTTTTCGGGATAAGCCGAATTTTATATACTCCCAAGAAAAATGGTCCTTCGAACCTATTGGACCTAAGGACCATTTTTCATCGAAGTTTTAAGTTATTTAGTGATTTCTAATTATTTGTTGGCTTTATTATTGGGCTATAGATATCTAATCAAAGTTGACGTAACTTTGAGAAATATATACCTACTATCAGTTAAAGCTGATTACATACAAGTGCATTATCTTAATTCTAATACTCCTTCTGATATGAAAGATAATACAAGGTATCTTGTATGACCGGTACTGTGTATGCGATTTTATGCACTAGTGAGTAAATATGTTTACATTTCATTCAAATTTAATTTGAATACAGTACTGTCTAAAAATAATTAAAATTCTTTGATTCGATACCAAGTAATTCGAATATCGAATTCATTCGACTTATCGATTGCATAAAGCAGCTGTTTCATAACATGTATGATTAAAAAATCGGTCAGCCGGTTTTGCACCTCATATCGCATGAACCATAACTATTGAAAACTCTTTGGCGACTAAACACGGAGAAACAAGCTATTCGCTTCATGCTTCTTTTCAAAATGATATCCAAATATAGCACAAACTACTCGTTTCAGACAACCTTGAGCATGTAAACAAAACAAAAATTTTGTATACTTTAAACGAGTAATTTATATTTTATTTTCAGTCTTTTTGTTTTACTAAACCAATTCGTCAACGCGCCTAGAAATAATGTAATGTTTTCGTACTGGTTTCAATCATATTTTTACTCGTTTACATTAATCGTAAAATGTTGGTTAAGGTCATCAGTTAACTTCTTAACTTCTATTCTTAGTGCGAATATCTCGACTTGTAATCGCGGTAGTAAATTCTTATTAATCTGTAAACATAATACAGATAAGCCTAAACCGGCATTGTAAAATACAGATAAAAACGGAAAACAGTTTTTTTTTAAAGAGGAATACAAAAATATGTTTGGCACATTCGAACAAAAACTTTTCAACACAAACTTTTCACTGTTCAAATACAGGCACACAATAACTTGCACTCCAAAATTAAAATTCGAAACTGAAAATTCGTATTCCAAAATTCGTTCGCTTTAGTCGAGCACGGCGTGCGTCGATCGCCGGTCGTCGTTCGCGCGCTACTAAAAAACGGACGTATAGTCATCGTATCAAATTATTGCTATCACGAAACGAATGGGTATTCGTTGCAACGTTCCGACTGATGGCACATCTGTACGATCGCTCTGTTATTTTGCTAAGGCTTCATCCGATCAAGGAATTTGAACACAGTTCTAATCCTATCACATTGTTTAAGTTGTTAGTCCTATTTACATGTTAACTGATCCATTTTCTTGCACTTTAAGAAAACATTGAAGTTGTGTTGTAGGAAAAAACGAATAGAAACTTCAAGACCCGAAGGAATAAATTATATACTGCACAGAGCCTCTCTTTTCCAGTGCAAATCCCCAGGCGCCTCTTCTCATCAAGAGCGAGCTTACTCTTGGCTTACTGGAATACAGTTTCAAGAAACAGATCCTTTACTCGAAAGCCGACCCCAACATAGTTGGGAAAAGGCTAGGCAGACGATGATATCGTCAGTGGAAAGGCGAAAATGCTAAAGCGCCAAAATGGTACTTTTGGGAAATGAACTTTAAAGATACCATCTTTAAAGTTCATTTCCCAAAAGTACCATTTTGGCGCTTTAGAATTTTCGCCTTTCCACTGACGATATCCAAAATCATCAAGGTCAAAACATGTCCTTCGCCAATTCTCCCAACTCTCTTATCGTTAATACTGCAGCCAAGCAGTTTGTTTTCAGACGTTATCGCCCTAACTAATACAACCTTGGCTTTTACTGTTTCGACCTCCGTCGAACCCAACCCTGGTTAAAATATTAAAGCCAAGCCCGAATCAATAGGCTTTTAAAGAGTTGAGGCTTTGTTTCGTAATACTTCACGTACTAAATGTTTATGGACCAACATAGTAGCTCAAGCACGATTTGCGAATGAGGCAAATATTGATTTTGCGTAAAAAGTTTGTAACGCAGTAAATTATTTTATAGGCTAGCACTATGATGACTAGATTTGGTTCTTTCTCTACTGGATACGGATTTTGGTCCTCATGTCCGAGAATGGCGAGATTTTAATTATTTTCGCGACTTGATCAAAAGTAAATTGTATTCCGTAAAGGTCACACTTTCAGAAACCGTCTTCTAAGAATTTTATAAAGCCATTACGTATGCATTCCTGATCCAGCAAGTACTCACGTACTCGCCTTACGTTTACTATTTTTACGTGTAAATTATTTGTAACTAAAACTACATGAATTAAAAGCAAATTGGTAATTAAACGGCTTTGGACCTTGACACTGCGACCACACGGAGCATAATATTACGTCACCTAGATGTAATAATTATGAATTCCTCACGCGAACATACTTTGATAACGTTAAATATATTCTCATAGTTTACATTATGGTCAACACATGGGCTAAAACACTATATTATATATAACATGGCAAAAAGGCATGGCATGGCATTAGCAAAAAAGGTCGATGGACAATCTACTATAGATTTAAATTTTTTTTGGATCTCCCATTTTTTGTTAAATCTAGAACTCATAAAGCACTGTATTCCGAAAACTAAGTCTTGGCAAGTATTCATTGGATGTACAAATTTCTTAGGACCTAAGGACCAATTTTCAGACAAGACTGTTTTCAACAATAAAAAGTTTTTGGCCCTTTTTGAGAGAGCATCAGTGCATTTAGTAACCTATTCCGCTTAACTATAAGAATCATAAAAAACCCTGTAAGAAATCGACACGTGTTTCACTTATCAACGAACCGTCTTTGCGTCCAGCGCTATTCTAGTTCGCGACTGGTCAATCGTTATCCTGAGGATGCTACGTTGAGAGGTGAAACACGTGACGATTTCTTCAGGGTTTTTTATAAGCATCAGTGCAACTAAATTAGGCCAAATAGCCGTTGCATTTGGCCAGTTAACCACGTGGGTGGTGTTACAGGTAATAAGTGCCTTATAACGGTCCCGGTACAGATCATGTAAGTACCGCTAAGAGCCTTACCCCGTAAGAAAAGCGTGGGCGCATCTCGTTAACTTGATGAGAAAACATTAAGAACAATTTATCAAAGATTTTGGAGCATTCATTAGATATTTTGTACAAGAAAGTACAATAGAAGTTTAAGTCATAGAACTACATTTTGAAGGAAGTATTCCCGTTTGAACACCTATTTTTTGAGCACCAGAAAATGGGAATACCTTTGGTATTCTTTGCATAGGTACTCAAAAAATAGGTGCTCAAACAGGAATAGTTCTTTTAAAGAACTGATAGAATACAAACATATCTCGATGGGTCGAAGATGCTTGCCACTGGTGTGATTAAAAAACTAAACCTCTTCTCATATTTATAAAGAGATATTTCAAATTAGTGTTCATACTATCTGGGATTTGTCTTGTTCTATGTTTATCTGTGTTAAGATATTTATTCTTAAACTAAAGTGATTTGCCTAAGATTATTTACTATGGTAATTTTAGCAATGCGGCAATTAACAGAGCTGCCATTAAATATTTAGACGTACTTACCTATCTATGTGGGTTTACAGCTAAGGTTAAAAAAATACAGGTATGTAAGAAAAAAATCCCAAAATGGCTGGTTTTTAGCAAACATGATTCATTTAATTGCATTTAATTACATCATCGCATTAAGATTTATCAGAATATTTTAAAATTAGCTGGTTTACGTCAGTCAATTATTAAATGTAAAGAGACACACATCTCTCATTATTCTTTAATTAATTTTTGATTGTGCTGTATGTTTTTTTGTGCAGATGATTTTAAACTGAGCAGTTTTGCTACAAAGTTAGCAAAATTAAAAAAGAATACTAGATAATATCCTATTCGATACAAACCATAGCTCTTCTAGCAATATGTGCGAAAAGCTAAGTTATTTTAAATTCTGTTTCCAACCTTTTTGCATTAGAGATGCGTGACTGACAGATTAACTCATCTAAAACATATAATTGTAATAAAAAGTTCTCAGGATTGCTCAGCGCTTCCGCGCTTACGTGAGCGTTTCAGCGGAACTTCGCTTTTTTGCATATACCTATGAGTAACCACTGACGTCATTTGCAAATTGGACGTGCTTTTCTTTTTATGTTTCATGATTATTTTGCGATAAGCTATGAGGAGTTGAAGTATTTGTGAATTCACCTATGCCGTAAAGTATCTAAGCTAAGTACGTTTTAGGAACAACATGCCTAATGGGGAATACCCAACAAGCTTAACGCTTGCTAAGGACTGCATAACGTATACCTAATCCATAAAGGAAAACGGAGGTGTCTGTGATGCAAAAACAACGCAACGATGAACCACAAAATGACAAAAATAAACCACAAAAAATGTTGCTAAATTATTGCTAGTTTTACCTACCTCCGCCAAAGTGCTTAAGGAAAAAAATTCGAAAAATTTAACATGAACTATAAATACAGTACCTACCTTACCACAGAAACACCTATACAAGCGATTACGTAGGCAGCCATGCTTGTAAGCGGCTTAATAAATACCGTAATACTTATAAATAGCACTTATCGCCTCGAAGCGTGCGCGAGAGTTTATTGTAATGTCAACTTGCTCTGATTGCATTGATAGCATAAAGAGGATATCTACTAAAGAATGTTAAAAACTGGTTGTTAAAAGAAGAGGTTTTGTAAACAGTAATTGTTATACTAATTAAATAAATGCAAGAGTACAGCAAATAAGTAATATTTATTTATTTGCGAGCCACCCACTCCTGCTTCGCACGGTTTTTACGGCTTGACAAAACATCGAGATTTCTTAGTTATATGTAAATTTAATAGTAACGTGTTATACACATAAACCTTCCGGAATAAATTCTCTAAACGATAGTTAAAACCTCATCAAAATCTGTTGCGCGGTTTAAAAGAACAACGCGGTCATATATGACAAACACGAAAAGCGACTTAAATCCTAACTAATATTATAAATGCGAAAGTGAGTTTGTTTGTTACGTTCTCACGCTAAAACGGCTGAACGGATTTGGATGAAATTTGGTACAGGGGTAGATCATGACCTGGAATAGGACATAGGATAGTTTTTGATCCCGATATGTACGATGTAGATATAGAAGAACACCAACAGCATATACATTCAACATTGGTTTATAAAAGGCTTTGCATTGATATAAGGTTTTGCTCATACAGAGAAGGAATGAGTACTAGTTTCTATATTAAATCACTGTCGGCTGTCGATGCCACCATCCAGTAAAAAAACCTCATGATATTTTCCTTTAGCCTAAAAAGGTGCAGCAAACAAATTAAAATGGAGTTTGTTAAACCCAACCAATTTTCCTTCTATTTTTTACAAAACCTAGGCATTGAATCGTTGCGTCAGTTCTATAACAAATTGGCCAATTTTACAATGATTCATTCTCAAACGAATTCATGTAGATGATAGCGGGAAATAAAAAATGCTGCATCATAGGCTGGACTAACGTAGACGAATAAAGTTTATAAACAACATAAAAATTTATAAAAAGCTAGCTAATAGTATTACGTCACGCAAGGTGATGGGGTGAGTACAGTTCACGATGGAATTTAGAATGGAATTAAATGAAATCTATGAAGTCTATAGGATCTGTTGAAGACCCATATTTATGAAATGAGGGAAACTTATTATAATTTTGGTTTATACGCATGACTTCTTCACATATCTATCTCTTATGTGATGTTACTGATGTAAGTTTTGATTATACCAAATATTATATAATGTGTGCGTGTGAGCATGTATGCACAGAGCGGAGGTGTAGTTCTGGCATGCTTCACTGTACTGTTCACAGCGCTCTGTCTTGGTTTTTATTTGGTCTAAGTTACCGAAAAAGCTAAATCTAATGTAACCGTCAATTAATGCTCCAAAGACATGGGCAAGGCTGGTCCTCGACCTCATTGTTAAACAGTCACGGATAGACATGGTATGCATTCGTTTTTTGTTCTATACAGGCGAGTCAACGAACCATGTACCAACTACCAAGTTTTATTGCAAATGGTGGCTCTTTTTTACGATTTTGTACAAAACTTTGTTATCAGACTTCGTGTAACGGCTGCGTAACTTCTGTAAGGTAATTTTAGAGGTTTATTTGGCGGCACTGAATTTATTTTAACGGCTTGTATCTTACATCTTTAGGTATTACAGAGGCGCGGATGGAAGGACCAAAAATGTATTCAAGGTGAACTGAACCAACTGAACAGTTATTTTCAAACAAAAACTTATGTTATATCTTGTAAGTTACGGTAAATATAATCGTCATGAACTATTTATATTTGGTTTATTATATGTATTTATTGTACACTAGCTGTAGCCCGCGGCTTTCTCCAGGTCATGGTCTATCCATGTGCCAAATTTCATTCAAATCCATTCAGCTGGTTTAGCGTGAAACCGTAACAAACAATCTCACTTTCGTATTTATTACATTACTAGCTGCGCCCCGCGGTTTTACCCGCGTAAGTCTTGATCCTATATGAACATCGGGATAAAAAGTATCCTATGTCCTATTCCAGGTCATGATCTACCCATGTGCCAAATTTCATCTAAATCCGCTCAACCGTTTTAGCGTGAAAGCGTAACAAACAAACTCACTTTCGCATTTATAATATTAGTTCGGAATAAATGTAGTTAGGATTAGGATTGGATGTATATCTGGACAAATTGGATGTATATCTGGACAAATTGGATGTATATCTGGACAAATTGGATGTATATTTGGACAGATTGGATGTTTATCTGGACAAATTGGATGTATATTTGGACAGATTGGATGTTTATCTGGACAACAAACGACTTCATTATATTTCATTACTCGTTACATCGTCGTATGGCTCGGACTATTACAGGCTGATATTATCATACGAGTATGCCTGAATACAGCTTGTAGCGGTGTGCTTTCTTCCTCCCACAGTTTTCCGCCAACATACACACACACACACACATACACACATATCTGCGTACATACTTGTTTGATAGTGGGCGAGACTTGTAAGTAAACTTATCTTTCTATCGCACAGTTCCAAACCCTGGTCTATAACTTTCTAACTGAAAACACCAATTACACTTTGCCCGACCTGAGAATCGAAATCAAGACCTCAAACGTGATACCGTCTGGATTTAATAGCTTCAGGTTAATGAGGTAGCCGAAGTAATCTAAAGAAATTTCCATTTCTCACGAAATCAATTTGATCGTACTTAACCTCTTAGCATATAGAAACTTCGCAATGAAATCTGGATTTAATGGCTTCAATTTGCCTACTTTCAATGAGTAAAAGTGAAAAAAGAGGGATCAACCCTCATGTCTGTATGTCTGCGTTGTTCTTCTAAACCACGCAACAGATTTTGATGAGGTTTTCACCATCGTTTAGGGAATTTATTCCGGAAGGTTTATGTATATAATTCGTTAATTTTAAAGTTACATATAACTGAGAAATCTCAATGTTTTGTTAAGTCGTAAAAACCGTGCGAAGCAAGAGCGGGTCGCTAGTAAAGTATAAAACAGTCTCGTTCCAACAGTTCAACTTAATCCGTTAGCAAATCTACCTACAGTGAAATCATCATAATAAAGCCTAGGACCAATCAAGCCACCACCATATACAACTGGTCCTGATACCCACGCTTAGACCATATAAGAAGATATCGTAGGATGATAATAAATGGTACCTCGCTAATTTATAAATGCAATTTGAAGATATCTCCGTGATAGACGCAATTGTTTTGGCAATATTTGGTAATATGGGTGTTGGCGGAAGTGGAAATACAAAATTATTTTTGAATGCTTATTTGTCAAGGTAATTTTATGCAGTCATCTTGTGTATATGAATTTTGAAACTATTAGTCATTGAGCTCGTTGTCGGATGAATATAATTTGAAACAAACGCCAAATATTTACTCATTTAATCATTTAAATAAGTACTTACATATCCTTTTGCCCAAACCCAGAAGAGGTACTTAATTAGATACTTATGTAAATTCGTAAAGCTCTTTGCGGTTTCAAAAAGCTCTCCTTACTTGGTTACCAATTCTTTTTTTTTTTTGTCAAAAAGAAATTCAACTAACCGCTTCTTAATTCAAACCAATCAATTTCAAACATCGAATTTACCATTAAAAACAAAATCGTTATTTCAATTCGACTTCGAAAGTCCTTAACGTCAAAATTTAAATAGTGAACAGCCTTGAGAGAGGTCCAACTGGTGACCTAATGGTGACATCACTACGCGTAAGTGAATTAGGTAAACGTTCGTGCGACGAGTGCGTGAGGTTTTCCATCTACGTGACACGGTTACACTGTGCGTTGAATGTATGGATGACAGAAAGCGCCGGCGCCTCATAGAATAAACAAATACGCTAATGCGTTTGTGTGTTATTCTTGGAATGAGAAAATGGAAGCTGGAGTTTCTGAAGAAGACTGAGACTAGCAAAAAATTGTTTTATGTACCTATGTCTTAACAGTTACTGGTCCTTAAAGGCGCGTTGCCTAGTTTTGCTTCTCCAATTAGACATAGCTAGGACCAGAAAATTATTTAACGTAAAATGCATAGATTAATTTAATGCTGTAGCTTCTAACAACATTACGAGATACTACATCGAGATAGCAATAAAAATAAAAACCGCAAAATTATAGCCATATTTCAAGTGTGAAGCAATTTAGTTTTTTACATCTAATGGCTTGTTTATGAGGTCGGTTCTGCGCGTGACATGGCTTGGAACACTTTGGAAGGACATTTGTATCAAACTTGTTTTTCGCGGTTTTATTAAAACAGGGTTCTACGACAGACATACCTACAAATTGTTTTTTAATAACATTTTGCAAAGGTGTTGTGGGTGGTATTTCTTTAACTTGGTATATGGATAGTTCCTTTGTTTTCTGGGACCAGTAGATAAGCAGTGATAGCCTAGTGGTGTGACCTTCGGACTGGTTAGTGACTAACCTGATGAGCCTCTGACTAGGCTTCACATGCCGTCGAGAAATATCTCTCAGGCATGTCGGTTTCCTCAAAATGTTTTTCTTCACCGTTTTTGAAGTAAGTGATAATGATACAATACGCACTATTTACACATAACATCACACCTGTAATCCCCGAAGAGTTAGGCAGAGGTGTACCTATAGTAAACCAACATTTCGCCAGTTAGGTATGTCTACTGCTTATCTATACTAATATTATAAAGAGGAAAGATTTGATTGTTTGTTTGCATTGAATAGGCTCCGAAACTACTGAACCGATTTGGCTGAAAATTGGTGGAGAGGTAGCTTAGAACCAGGAGACGGACATAGGATACTACTATTTTTATCCCGTTCCCGGTAGGGTAGGTAGGTAGTCAGGTATGTAGGTAGGTAGTCAGGTATGTAGGTAGGTACGTAGGTAGGGTAGGTAGGTACGTAGGTAGGGTAGGTAGGTACGTAGGTAGGGTAGGTAGGTGCGCCGTGGATAACTACTTAGTGCTACCCGTGTGACGCCGGGGCGGGCAGCTAGTCATCATATTGCGCCACGTGGCACCGCTTGTAATTTAAAATGCATTACAAATACACGTTTCTCATTATTAAAGCCATTCACAGAGGCTGTATTAATTCCGCTAATATACCTCTTTGGAACGTCCAATTGGTGGAGCTCGTGGCTAAGTCATAACAGTCGCACGGGTCGATCCATCAGGTTAAGCTACGCTTGCCGGGGTTGGTCTGTGGATGGGTGACCATCTTTACATATCGAGACTCCTTCGTGCCTCGGAAAGCACGTTAAGCCGTTGGTCCCGGCTGTCATCCGTGGATCTTTGAAAGTCGTTACGAATCGTTAGAAGCCCGAAAGTCTGACAACCAGTCTTACCAAGGGGTATCGTATTACCCAGTGACTGGGTTGTGGAGGTCAGATAGGCAGTCGTTCCATGTAAAATACAGGTATTCAGCTGCATCTGGTTAGACTGGAAGCCGACCCCAACATAGTTGGGAAAAGTCTAGGCAGATTGATTGGTGCGTCGAATTGGTTTATTTTTCATCTGTGATTGCTAAGTGCAAATAATGTACTACACACTACGAATGAAGCCGTATTAAAAACCGATTTTAGTGAGATAATACTAATTCCTAAAATTAATTCAATTTGCATGCGAATCACCTAAATGTTAATTCAATTCATCAATATGTTTTGCTCAAATACAAATCTTTAATTGCTATGATTATTTAGATTCCTTTTATCTCATAAATAATTCAAGTGATTTTAATAGAAATAGATTCATAAATCTTAATGCAATACAACTTAAAACTATAAATAATAACGCTAGAACCACACTTATAAGATTCGCAGATTCTTTCAGAGAAACACAGATACCTATTCATTGACAAGAGACTTACGCTCGACTTTATCAGCACAACGTCAGCACAAAGTCTAGCTAGTGCTAAGTGCGAAGTACTAGTAACATAGTCTAAGCCTTTTTTATTAACACAAGTTTTGTTTATGGAATATGTATGTTTAGGTTAAGGTATTTTTCTATGGGCCTGTGTCGCCTGCAATAAATGGTTTATTTATTTATTTATCCAATAAGTGTGACCTTAGCACAAAAAAAAAACAAAAGCAACTCACCAAAGTAACGATGTCTCCCGGATTAGCGGCGGCAATTCTCCTTAGCCTCTCATATAACATATCCATCAATCGTTGGTAATTCGCATTCAAATCATCCAGCTCCCTTGCAACTGCTTCGGATCCCGCCGGGATGCGTTCGGGATCGCTTCGGCCCCGAGCTCGGAAGCGTTCGGCTAACTCGACGTCTGCTTGACGGCGTAGCTGACGCATGTCCAGCGAAGGGTGCACCTCGTCGCAAAGCCATTCGGCATATCGCTGACATCTCGAGGAGTATATCTATGTCGGGTTAGGGTCAAGCGGGTTATTAGGGCTGTTAGTTAGAGAGCAGACTGTTCTTTTTTCAAATATCTAATTCTAAATTGGAACCATAGCCAGATATTCTGTATTTGAAACTTTTGTGTTTCGTGGAAAAGAACAATCTGCCAGCTAAAATAAAGCTTTCATTAGAATAATTTTAAAACCTTTCATAATAACTTGCATACTTTTACAGGACTTAATGTAACTTATAAAATATGTGAGGGTCACAGTCACACACACATTCAAAGTTCCCGACTCAAAAGACCAGTAGCCAGTAAAAGATAAACTATGTTTCTCCTTACAGTTAACTTATAAAGAAACAAAGAAAAAACAAAGTTAAATTCATACTACATTTTAATTACTGGTCTGAACATCCATTTAATCTTTCAAACATTTTTTTTCACTGACAACACTTGTCCAGCTTGCAGCGGGAATGAAATCATGCTGGATGGAAAAGTTTGGCCTGTACAGTACACAGGTATATTTAAAGCGTGCTACACCAATAGTGAGGCCACACTGGACTAGCACCCATTTTGTGCACATTTAAGCAAAAGAAATGTGTATATTGAAACGGAAAACCCACAGATAGTGCTGTTTATTTAAATAAAATTGTATTTTTTTTATAGCCTGGCCACATTGCGACACCAAAACAATGCATGCAAAGCCACATTTGTAAAGAACAATGAACTCATTTGTAGACATTTTAGAAGCTATTTACAAGAAATTAATTTGAATTTCAAATTCGCATTCTGAATATAGTCTTGTAGTTTTTTTAATTCCGCCGAAACGGAAACATTTTTATGGCGAGTCTATTTAATATCTATTTAAGCATGTTTACTATTATAGAAACATCATGGTAATGTGATGAACGTTGGTTCAAATTTTTCAATGGTATTTTTAAAGGCTGAATTATTTTTATAAAAAATGCCGAATAACATTGACAAAGCACGCACAATATTACGAACTCTTTTGACAGAATCCAATAAACTTTTAGTCACACAAATGCAAACTGTAGCAGTAATAAATTGCTTTTCATAGTTAAGTGTCGATCACACAAACATCTCGCATTCAGATGATTACGATTAGTTGAAAGCAATCGATTCAAATCGATTAAAAAGTTAAGTGGCAAAGCATCGTTTAGTATAAAAACGCAAGCGTTATTGTTTAAGGGCGGAAGCTTTCGTGCATTGTGACGAGTTTGAGCCTGAATCACCTCTGATATATGAAGAGACTTGGAAAGACCCAAAAGACAGAGAACGAAGCAGACAATAGCAGGAACGAAACGCTGGACCGAATTCACTTCACTCAGAACCTCTCATCATCAAAATCTTGAATATAACATGATTTTTATGACCTTTTGTGGTATTTTCTTAATAAATTAATTTTATATGACAGCCAATGACTTTGTTTCCCCGTGTTAAAATACTTGGATATGTCCATAATCAACTTATTTCGAATCTAAAAATGACTTGGACAAGTCCAAGCCAAACACAAGAGTACTTGGTATTTTTGAGTCAGTAAAAAATTCCCCGAATATTCCACAAAACGCCACAGCCTAATCGAATGTCTAAGACATCAATTAGTATACTGATATTTACCTTCGCCTCTCGTATGTATCTGCCACCGTCCACGTTAACCTTCTCAATCTTAGGCGTCCTTTCCACGACGCTTGTGAGTAGATTCTGTGAAGGACCACATAACACCCGGTAACATTAGAATTAGTTAGGTGCAAAAATGGATATACATTGTTTCGTGAAGTTAACATTTTTCGTTATCCCGGACCGGACCGGATCTATTTTAAATCTTAGATGAGTCACACAGTGCAAAAATCTGTTATTAATAAAAATAATAAGAACCCACCCTCCCCTTCTCGTTGTCCAAAATAATCATAACATGCTCCTTATAATCTTAATCTGGCTCGAAGGACAGAAATCCAAAACCAACTTAGTTCATATTTTTTTAAGTTAATAATTTACATGCATTTATGTAATAATGTAATATATTCAGTGAGGACCCGATTAGTCACTGTCTTCCTCTTACTGTTGTATGTTACTCTAAACAACCCTTACAATTAAGGACTTCGATTGACCAAAACCAGTGACAAGTTGACCATAAACTAAGTTCTAGACTTTGATGAGCCCTGGGTTTAAAGACAACCTGATACCAAAATCCTAGTAGAAAGTGTCCTTATAAATGTCCTATCTTCTCAACCTCGACGTCCTGACGACTGAAGCTACTAAAGGACCAACATTATGAAGTATTAATGCCACCATTTTTCCAGTGTGAGAGAGAGAGAGAGACGGAGCTAGACAAGGCCGATAGCACCATCCCGTTGTCGCAGTTAAATAATGATGGCATTTATATTTCATAATACTACCTCTGGTATAGTAATTCTCACCCTTGTCGGTTCGAAGTGTTCCTTAGGCCTGACTTCGATAGGCGGCTGTGCTTGCAGCTTGCTGTACGCATCTTCGATCCATTCGGCTTCCTTCTCTAAGCCAGCGTTGTAGTTGCGCAGGAGTTGGTACGCTGCTTCACAGCTTCGGAGTCTGTGGGAAGGATATTTTTTGTAATTAATTGTCCTTTTATTTTTCTATGATATGAGAGAACAATGTCAAGGTCTTTAGAAACTGGTTCTGATGACTTATTAGAACAGGTAGGGCTGGATTACATAAAAAGTAGAAAAATATCCTACCAGCAGAAGAGACTCAAAAAGTTAGTTGATATCAATAAAGCTTGCCTTTCAATTCTATCGCCCAAAAATAATTTTACATAAATATAATATTTGAGTGGGAAAAAAAAATGGCAGTCATGGGAACAGAAGTGATAACTTAAAACTGGTATTAGCGCCATCTACATTCTATAGTACAGCACTACGGGGTGAGCATGTTGGTGACGCAAACCCATAAGTTTATCCACTACCAAAAATCGCTCAACACGCCTAATGAAGTTTTCACTTCAAAAAATCTTTTCGGTTTGATACACAAAAGTATGAATAATACTAAATAAAAATCAATCTGCCTAGCCTTTTCCCAACTATGTTGGGGTCGGCTTCCATTCTAATCGGATGCAGCTATACCAGTATTTTACATGGAGCGACTGCCTATCTGACCTCTGACCTTTGGTAAGACTGGTTGTCAGACTTTTGGGCTTCTGACGACTCGTAACGACTGTCAAAGATCCACGTATGACAGCCGGGAACAACGGTTTAACGTGCTTTGCGAGGCACGGAGGAGTCTCGATATGTAAAGACGGTCACCCATCCACGGATCAACCCCGGCAAGCGTAGCTTAACCTGATGGATCGACCCGCGCGGCTGTTATTACTTAGCTACGAGCTCCTCATGAATCATACTAAATAATTAAATGGAATAATTTCACTCACCTCTCAGCCAACTGAGTGCACACATTACTCCACCTATTATTCAGCTGAGAAACCTCCTTATCTAATCTCTCCAGGTCGATATGCTTCCCTGCTCTCGGGAGCGAGGAGTGTGGCAGACCAGCCCTGGACGTCTCCACCAGACGGCGGCAGTTCTCTGCGTCGTCATTCATCTGGTCTACTTGGATCTGTTGCTTGCTCACTGCTACTTGCATGCGGAGGAGGTCTTCGTGCATCTGACGAAGAAATGTCAGGATTTAATTGAGTAATTAAAGAATTGGATTTAAACACAGGATTGAGGACGAAATCGATATCGAATTTAATAATTATGTCTAGGAGACTGCGTAGTTTTTGGTAAAATAATTATTCATTTTAATAAGTCGTAAGTATGTTAGGGTATCTAAACGTATCAAGTTATTTGCAGTATGTTTTTGGTCCTGTTTAAAAACAAAGGACCAAAATTAGATGCGGTTTTAAGGCCTTATTTTTCTTGAATCTTGATTTACTTGTATTATTTCGAAAATTTATTAACAGCGTAGAAAATAGCTTAAATACTTACATCCTTCAGCAGCTCAACATCGTTGGGCAAGTCGTTGAACTGCGCGAGTTTTATCTCGAACTCGGATATCGTCTGGTGGTTCTCCTCCATGCTGTTCACTACGATCTCCACAAACTTCAGCCTGCACACAAAATATTAGTGTAATTTAGATCGATATTCAACTCTTTTTTTTTAAACTTAGCGCTTGTTCCTAGAGGCATATATTATATCCAGCAGTGGACTGCTTTAGGCTGATGATGATGATGATCCTTATAATCAGCCTATAATGTTCCCACTGCTGGGACACAGGCCTCCTCTCTGTGAGAGGTTGTGGGCCGTAATCCACCACGCGGGCCCAGTGCGGGTTGGTAGATGTCACATATCTTAGACTTTTTGGTTCAAGGACATGCCTCACGACGTTTTCCTTCACCGATGAACCGATGATGATTGATGGTCGTAAGGACCAAAATTTCAATGAAATTGAACTGTCCCAAAGGACCAAATCTTACATTACAATTTGAACTCGATTCTTACAAATAAAGATGTTTTTTCTCCAAATGCACCAATTCATTGAACTAAGTAAGTGCTTTTTCTAAAACACGATCATAATTATCTAGACAACAAGAATATCTA
The DNA here is from genome assembly GCA_949152455.1 of Lithophane leautieri. NCBI lineage: Eukaryota > Metazoa > Arthropoda > Insecta > Lepidoptera > Noctuidae > Lithophane > Lithophane leautieri. The sequence continues at coordinate 11,135,404 of OX424480.1, read as the reverse complement.
TTTACCTTTCGACAAAGAGTTGGCTCTTGGACTGCATGTCGTTCCACTTGCCCATCACTTTGTCGAGGCTCTTCTTCATGGCGGGAGTCTTGAGGGCAATGCCTATAAAAAATAATATTTTGTTTAAATATTTGTTTTATACAGTCGGATGTACCAGAGTTTTACGTTGTACCATTTATTAGGGTAGGGATTCAGGTGGTAAAAAAATTACATAATTAATTGTCGGATGAACGTGGCTTTCTATGATTTTTGTCTACATTCATGAGCAAAAGACTTGTTTTATGTTGTTTAGCTAGGGGAGGTCTGAAGGGCGATAGCCACGCAGTCACCATCATCCCTTCACTTAGGGTTGCCACATGATATATTAAATATTGTAACTTGTAACGTGATAACAATTAAGTAATAAATTATCATCAATTTCAACGCGGCTTTAATTTCACAACCAGCAACCCTACAAACAGTAAATATTTGGAATAAATAGTATTGAATTTGCAAAAGCATTAATTTCTTACTGACCACGGATTATAAAAGATCAGAATCGCCAGGAAACAGCATGAGGTTGATTAACATTTTGAGGGACACTAAACGCCCATAGGCGTTATAACAAGAAGGATGCGCTAAGAATATTCAAAGACCAAGTCTTACCTCTGAACGTAGTCTGCACTTCCTCCACATCGCTGGTCAGGGAGTGTACGCTGGTCTCCCAGTCCTTATGCTGCAGAACCAGGTGTTCCAACGTGTCGAGGTCACGAGGAATGTGGCTCGCTATCCTCTCATGAAGCTGTCTCTCCAGAATTTCCAGACGTTCTATAAGATTCGATGACTGTTCTGTGAAAATGCGGGCGGCGTTCTTCGATTCCTCTGTGAAAGAAGATTAAATATAAAATTAGTAAAGCATAAGTTCCGTACACGACATACTTCCCCGTACGTGTTACGTATGGGAAATAATTAAAATATGTTTTTCGGGTGCATAATAGGTAATTGTGACGTCGAAGAAATATGATGGTCTTATTAGCATACATACACATTGTCATAGGATTGCCAAATCACGGTGTTCGACAAGAAGTTAAAAGTTATCGGCTTAGTCTATACAAAACAATGTTGGCTGGCGCGTCAACGGCAGAGGCAACTGCAGCCGTCGGAAACGTGCTGCTCGTGTGCATTAGAGTCCGGTGCTCAAATTCACGAGCGGTACGTTGTCGACTGCAGCCGCCTACACGTCGGCGGCTGCAGTTGCCTCTGCCGTTGACACGCGCCACTCGTGTGTATGAGCACTAAGGCAAATCCAATGTTGGTGTGTTTCATTTAAAACATTACCTATATGCGGAACCAAGGACCATTTTTTATCACCAAACGAAAATCGCGACTTTGAATCACGAGCCATTACATCATAACATAAGTGTCTTCAATAACCGTACTTTGAATCGCTAAATCACTGTGCAAACTTGTATATTACAGTAATTCTTTCTTTAATTGAAAGTAAACAAGTCCTATGCTGTGTACAGGATGACTCTAACATCAGATTGTTATTTGCAGAATATCATCATATTAAATGAACAGACATTGTTTCTTGACCTTTCATGATATGCAGTTAATGAATGGAAGTCTATCGTTGAAGATATCATTAAGAACGAAAGATGTCTGTTCTCTTTTGTTCACTCATTTATAAACTGTAGTTTCCGGCTGAGTTGTATAAGCCACTCTTGCATAAGTTTTTTTGGAAGTATTTACCACTAACGACAATAAAACAGATAATTATAAACTACTCATAGTCGTTACCTCAGTTTTGGGCTCATTTGTGTAACAATAACGATTGCACCAACTATTTGTACGAAGCTATTTGTCAACAAAGAAACAGCGTAGCAAAATTATAAAAATTTGTGAGGCTTCATTTCACAACAATCGCTGCAAGAAGACGGCAATAAAATATCGTTGATTTTATCCTCACTTCACTCAAAAACAGAAACCATAAACACAACTCTTTATTCCAAACATAAATACAAACTTCACCTCTCAAAGAGTAAGCAAAAGCATGTCACACTCAAAACCACCAACACTGATTCACGTCATTTCAATCCGTATCAAAAGACCAATTATACGCATCACTAAGCACCTGGTTCCCGACGCCGCCGCTCAACTCGTTCCACGGTCCTCTCAACATACACAATATAGATCCTCAAATACATTTAATAATTTATTAAAAGTACTGAAAAATGTTGAACAGTTGACCGCGTTCGTGTTACTGAAACTTAAGAGATCTAGACCGGCGGTATGACACAACACAGACTGCCCAAAACCGTTCGAAGACAGCAATTTTAGTCAAAATTACGCAGCGAACTAAGATCGCAGAATCAACGCTTTGTCTGTTCATATGCATCATTTTTACACAAATGGAACTAGTTTTATTGTTAGGTCTGTAATAATATTATAATCTCGTAATCTAATTATATTTTCCTCGGGAGGGAAATGTATTACATAGACTTATTTTGCACCGCGAGCCCCGGCAATGAATCACTAGTTTGTTCGGAATAACGGCTTAATGAAATCAATAGGTTTCTATCGACGCGTATAAAATGTAAGACAGCTTGTCTAGATCATAGTTTAGGACGAACAAAAAACTGTTACATATTACTTTAGAAGATCTTAACTCAAATATCATCTTGTTTATAAGTAAATGACTTCTTCTGCATAACCATACAATTTCTACTAAAATGAGCGTTGGTGGTCAAACTGCAAATCATACGGGGTTCCCGAAACGATAAATTGCCATCAATTTGTATTATAGTAATATTGTAAATTACTTCAATTGTATTTGGTAGACGATAAATTTGCGTACTTATCAATCACGTAAAAATTGTCAATTACAATTGACCGTTTCGGGGACCGTTAAGAAGTTACAAATTCTACCATAACCATACTCAACAAACTCAATTCATTCAGTACTTGGCCTACTGGACTCTTCTACGCTATATACCCCCCACTCCAGCTCTATTGAGAATTGCAGTGATAACTGTCACAACCTGTATATCAGCACGCAAGGTCAATCGAATTTAACGTCGAGTGTTCAAAAATACTATGACATCATTAGACACTAAAATTAATTGACGGTACTTTTGGGATTCATAGCGATTCTAGTTAGCGACTATTTAGAGGTCAGGGGGTCAAAGCATGTGACTTCAATCAAAATCTTTCTTTGAAATATTTTTAAGTGAATCCGCGAACCGTATTGCGAAGCTTTGAACTTCTCGAAAACTTTAGAAGCATGTGTGAATCATTTGGTACCAGAAAAAAGATTTCTCGGAATTCTGTTTGGATTACTCAATGGTTTGTGCTAATTATTAAAGCTGCATTGTTTGACTATTTTAAAAACTGTCAAATTTATTACTTTGGAATGACAGTTGAAAATATTTTTCGCCACAACCTATCATACCGTAGACCAATCAAATCAATCAACTCAACCTGTCGCAGGCCAGGATAGACATAGGCCTCTCCCAGGATGCGTCACAACACCCTAACGTACGGTCCCGTAGGCGCTAGAAATTATTTCTTTTTAGCAAGAAAGTAGACAGTTTTAACAACTTTAGATAGATAGATATAGAATATCCTTAAGCAGTAGATAAAAATTTGCAAAAGTCGCTTATTAGGTAACTTTATAAGCAAAATTCAACAAGTTATATCTTCCTCAATAGTAATCGACTAAGGACCTACTTTCTTCCATCTATTTATATTCTGTTTTTTAAAAAATCTTGTAGGCTAATTTGACATTTCAAGTAATTGTCGTTTGTTTTTTCAATCAGGAATTTGACATTTGCACCTGTCAAATTAGTCTACAAGATTAAAAAACAGACTTTACAAGTTCCTTTTGTCAATGAATGAACTCAGCCAATCGCTCACTAACATAGGCCTCAACTCAACCGTAACTAGTGGTCATAAAACGAATCTTACCTCCAAGTACATCAATTTAAAACAAATGACATCACATTCGGTGGGCCTTTGAAATCAAAAACACGCTCATTACATCTTAATTCTTAAAAAAAAGTGGGAGTTCTTTGATTCATTTGTGAAATATCGTATAAGTAGGCAAGGTCGACACCTCGAGCTGTTGTTACAATTGGACGGTAAGTGCGAGCATTGCGTGAGTGATATCATCTTAAATTGGGAGTAGGCGAGTGTCGAGGTGTTGCCGGGCATGTGTTTTTGACAGGATGGATGAAGGGACTGGTCCTTGTTTGGATATGGTCCTTTGAGGCGACGACATTTTGCGCTTGAGATTTTTATTACATGATAAGTTTTGATGTAGCAAGTCTTTTACCCATACGACTACTTTAACCCAACAAGATCTAAATTGTGATCAACTGTATCAATCGAAGAATTTTACTTGCGTATTCATTTTTTTTGTTTTACTTTTTTTATGCACACTTATTTTTTTACGTGCAATTTAAACGTTGGCAGAAAAGTTGACATCGGATTTGCTTGCCATTCAATAAAAAAATAATAGAAGGAGTCTTTTGAATATTATTTTTAAATAAAATATTAATTGACTTACTGACACTATAACAGAAGGTATAGGGTAGTCACTTCGCTCAGGTAGGTAAAGAAAAATTTGATAAAAGAAGTGGACCTACAGATTAAAAAAAAAACATGCATAAACATAACATAACATCACGCCTGTATTCTGCGAAGAGTTAGTCAGAGGTGCACCTATAAGTAGTACATCCATATTTCGCCAAGAATGTTTGAATCCCACGTAATAGAAGGTCCAGCCTATTGCCATCAACCGGGCACAAATCCATACTCCGGTCTGATACTGAGAAATTTCAGATGGAAAAACCTAATTATACTTTGCCCGACCCGGGTATCGAACCCAGGACCTCATGCTCAGCAGTAGCACTTGCGACCACTAGACCAAAGAGGCAGAAAAAAAAAATATTTGATGTTTAAGCGCATTGTTAATTCCTAATTCGCGTTGACAATGCGCCAAAATTACTAGCTGCGCACCGCGGTTTCACCTTCGTAACTCTCGATCCCGTGGGAATATCGGGATAAAAAGTATCCTATATCCTATTCCAGGTCATGGTCTACCCATGCGCCAAATTTCATCTAAATCTGTTCAGCCGTTTTAGCGTGAAAGCGTAACAAACAAACAAACTCACTTTCGCATTTACAATATTATATAATTAAGTTATGATTTGCAATAAGCTTTATTGTATACAATTTACAAATATACAATTAGGTTTCCAGACCATCACTTAAGAGCAGAATTAGAAGCATTTTTCTAGAGAACAATTTATTCAGATTGCGTGCGAGTTTATGGAGCTACGAATGTAGCATCGAAAATGAGAAAGAACAGGGTCATTAGTTAATAGTTTTATAAAAAAAGGAGTTGATTAAACTAATGAGTATACATTACCTCCTTTCCCGAAGGAGAACATTCGTTTAATTTTCTTCATTGTAATTTCCACTTAACACTTTAATTCTCACTCAAATCACTTCACAAAGTCACAGGATGCAACATTTTCACTAGTTTATAATGTGTCTATAAACAATCGAATATTAACTAAACAAGAAACTATAAAGAAACAATAGTTATTTACTCATTGATTTACAGTTCATACACTAACATCATGACATTGAATATCTACTAAGTATGATCTATTTGACGAAAATAATTGGTTCTTCTTAGGGGACAAAGGACCATTTTTTTTCCTAAACTATCATTGGCCAAACGAACTCTTGAATGAAATATCGAATAACTGAAAAATATAATTCAAAATACGGACATCCCACTTAAAAATGAACGTTACGCTTCAAGGATGAATCGCATATGATTTGGATGTGAAAAAAGCTGACTAATTATAGAATTTAGTCTCATATCATTCGGGCAATTACTGGAGCACTCTGTCATTATAATTAGAGTAATTCAAATATTAATATTAAGGAGGGTTACAATATATTTTAATAGGAATTGTAATGAGTGTTAGTTTAGTCTTTTTTTTAAAGTAAAAACAATGTATTTGAGCTTTCTGGCTTCTAGCAGGAAGTTCGTAAGTTTATTTACGCGGTCCAAATCGACAGTATAGGCACCTACCTAAAAACTACAAAATCATAAATAGAGCATCTTCTCAGAAAAGGCTACTTTAACGTTTACTTTTCAAATGGATTTTCATTAATCATGTGGGTCAAAGAAAAGTCAATGTCAAATAGAGAAGACGGAATAGCCAGATAGGTAACTATTTAAGAATACCACTTTATGAAAACAAAATGTTCGCCAGAATCAACATAATTCGCGCCAGGCGATTTTGTGAAAACTATTCAGCCTTTAGTCAGCAGACGAAGCATCAACAGTAGGTATAAACATTGCAAAACTGAACTACATAGTAGCAGGTCATGCTAACAAGATCATTGCACAACGTGAGCAGATAAGGGGCGAGGCACCAATTTTCATAAGATTAGGATCCAGACAGAAAAGACAAAAAAAAAAAATCGAGTTGCGTGGAAAATGATTGTCTATGAAGGAATTGGATATTGAGATGACCATAATAATTATAAGAGCCGAAGAATGGTGCAAAAGACAATAGGTATATTTTTCATGACGTACGAAACATTTTTGCGAATTCGATTGCTATACTATGCGTGGCATGCGGGTTGTATGATGTAACTTGTAAATAAACCAAAATTCGTTTAAGAGAATGAAAAGAGTGCAACTATTTATGGCTGGTAGTACATAATAAACATAAAAAGAGCGAGATTATAAATGTATTTTTATTTCGCTCTTCTTTGACACTAAATACATGAATACTGTTCCCTATTACTTTAATGACTGCAATGAGTAATAAATATGATAAATGCTCATGATCATTTACAGAACAGACGTAAGACGTAAACAAATAAACCCAACTATAACTGTGTTTAAAAATATAATGATAAAAAAAATGATCCTAAAAATAATATACAACAATATTAAAAAAACATGTAGGTAAATATCTGAAAATATTTATCTAATCATAATTAATTTGCCTAGCCTTTTTTGGGAAAAGACTAGGCAAACTACGTTAGGGTCGGCGACTAAACTACGTTAGAGCGACTGCCTATCTGACCTCCACCATCAAGTAAATGAAATAATATATAATAATAAATGAAATATCAAATGACAAGCTCAAAAAAAACTAATCCACACTATTTCTATTTATATATAAAAACGCACAAAATCGTAAAACTTCCGATGTTCACAACATGACAAACTTCAATAATTCGCGATCTATTTTCTAAGAACAATACTACACACTACGGATCGTACGATTCACTAATTGCGACTGACGGTTAGTGCCCGTAGCCCGTAGGACCGAGATGATTCGTCCTTTGTCGTAAGACGTCGATTTTATTGAGGTGTAGCGGGATCTACGGTTTTGATACTTGAGCCTGAATGGGCATCATAGCGTTTTTTACCCGATTATGGCGAAGACAAAAGGAAGGGTTATTTAAAGTTTGATTTTGAGACTTCTCTTAAAATGTATGCTGTGTTTCTTCTGTTAATTTCATCAATATCATATTATGAAGCGACGGTCTAGATATTCTGAAAAATTAATAAAAATGACAAACAAGACAATGTCAGACGTCTAACTTATCTCCATGGAGTCAATTCTTATAGCATTTTTCTTTCAAGAAAATGTCAATATCTTTTAAAATGAATGGCTACCAATCCACTGTAACTATGAAAGATGCTTTTACTCCAGAAACAAATAGGTACATTGTACTTACATTATAAGTCTCAAATAAATAATTATTTACGCAAAGTATCTAAACCGCCTGCATAGTATAATGTCAAGGTGCAAATAAATTACATTATCTTACTGTCAACGGGACATAATAAATCTAGTAAACGGTCTTTCAATTATAAAGCACCATTTATAAGCAGATATGTAATTTAGCAATATTATCCTCGGGCCATTTTGTCGTTCTAGCAGATTTATCAACTTTACTTACAAATATTTTTTTCTTTAATATATTTTTATATGACCAATAGCCCTGTTGAGGCGTGAACAGCCGGTCTATTCTCACCGTAAATACTCAGATGAAGTAAGCTGTCATGCCACCTGATGCTAGGGATTAATACAATTGACAGTTCAGTTCAGGCTCACGTCACTTAAGATTTTACGGTGAGACTGGAGAGTGAGTGGTGGTCAACTTTGTCCATTATAATATTTATGAAACTCCTAGCCAATATTAATTTTAATTCGAAAGGGAAAACGGGGGCCAACCACCACTCCTTATAGCAGCATTATTTTAATTTTACTTCAGTATGGGAAAGAGATGGAGATATTTATGTCCTATATAGTTTCACCTCTTTCTCACTCTGAAGTAATAAATTAATACTCCTATAAGTGGTACAGTCAATGAAGTCCTAGTAAAGATTAAAACAAACAGCCAGTAACAAAACTTTTGAAAAAAATAACTTTTAAAAATTGTAGCCAAGTATCAAAACGTCTTCTTAATCAAAGCTCAAGGTGCAAGCACTAGATAAATTATAAATTACGTTATCTAGCAGATGGCGGGACATGGAGCGACTTGTTAGTGGCCACGCGACATGTAGTAAACAATCTGAACATCAAACTATTTATAGCTGTTATGTCATTTTGATGAAAGTGAGGGCGCTTTCTGATGGGACCTTAGGACCATTTTGGGTCCTGCCAGGGTTGCGGGAAAGTCCGAAAGGGATACCGGGACCTTGGCAACAGGCAACTGAAGGAACACGGGTGGGTTTTAGTCAGTAAAAGTCACACGCCGCCGGTCCGCTCCGCCCAGAGCGGGAGAAGTCATTGGATGATTTCCACCCTCAAAAAAAAAAAGGACCATTTTGGGTAGATACGTTACAGTTTTATATAAAAAGGAAGAAGCGCCAACTAAAAAGATATAAACAAGACATCGTCATCCAGTGTCAAAAATGTAGAGCAAAAAAAAAAAAACTTGTGACACCTATAATAAGCATCATACGATGTATATTATCTACACATGTTTTCGCAAATAAATGAATCTGAATCTGAATTGTGCCAAAATAACATTAGTTTTCGCATAAACGGAGTCACTCGTAATTACTAGCAAAAGGCAGTACATCTCCTAGCTTTGAGGTTCCCTATCAATTCATGGAGTCACCCGGTGGGTGGGGTGGGTCCTTCACAATATATATTTCAATTCAATTCAGTTTATTCAGAAACAATTCACATTGTGTTTGAAATCATAGTTAAATAAGAAAAAGACGGTCATTAAAGCTATAAAATTAACACATTCATAATTACAATAAAATATTATGAAATAACAAAAATAAAAACTCGATTCGATTCGATTCGTGACGGGCGATTTGATTCACGCTGCGTCCAGCGCTCGGTGTGGCAACACGTCGTGTTCTGGTTTGCAATTGGTCAATCGTCATCCTGCGGATGCCTCGTTGAGAGGTGAAACACGTGTCGATTTCTTACAAGGGTTTTTATGACTCTTGAAGAATAGTTAAGCGGAATAGGTTACTAAATATATCTACGTCTATTGTATTTAATAAAAAACTCAATAACATTACAAATTAAACATTCAATACAATTAAAAATTCACTAACATTACAAAGTCATCGTCTATCGAATACAGACATTCCTCCTACAGGAACGCTTTGATTCTTGACTTAAATGAGCTCTTGTAAATTATAGTTTTTAGGTCCAATGGCAAAGTGTTAAAAATACGCACTGCTTAATATTGAGGACTATGTTGAACAATCTTAAGTTGGGGTATTATTTTGCTTTTAAAATCTTTCCTGCGTGTAAGCCCTCAAACTGTCTCTCCTCATCTGTTTCATAATTATGCAGGTATTTTTTTAAATTCACCAACAATACTAACACGTAGAGACCTGTAAATATTACTCGTATATTTGCAGGTATGTTACAAGTTGGCACTAATGTTCTATTGTCCTCTATCTCAATACTTTATTGTTGTATGTTAAAGGTAAGATTCAAGTGCCAAGTGCCTTCATTATACTTAACTAGTTGCGCCCCGCGGTTTCACCCGCGTTAGTCTCGATCCCGTGGGAATATCGGGATAAAAAGTATCCTATGTGTTAATCCAGGTTATAAACTATCTGTTTGCCAAATTTCATCCAAATCCATTCAGCCGTTTTTGCGTGATTGAGTGACAAACATCCAAACACACAAACTTTCACATTTATAATATTAGTAGGATAGTAGGATTTCAAGATCTTTGTAATTCAATGTCAAACGATGTACTTGAAGAGTGCATTCCTTCTACCTTATTTGTAGGTACAAATAATGGATTTTTGTTTTAATAGGAGTACATCGTGCAAGTTTACAGTATTCGGGTAGGCACTATCAGCCAGCAACCTAATTGCGTAACACACGATCCAACACAATCTGAATAATTTCGAAAAATTGTTTGAAAAATTTGTCTCCTCAACAACGTAAACAACGCAATGAATGTTGTTGAACTGTCAAAGTGGTACCCATTGCTACTGTTAGTATGTTACGTAGTTACCCCGATAATTATTTAAAAATGGAATAGAAGAATTGGCGAGCACGGCCAATTGTGACATGGTATATTTTATCAGGATAAAATGTGTCACTCGAGCCATAATGTCACAAGGCCGTGCTCGCCCCGTAGGTAAGTAAGTTACCCAGAAATTATGTAAGTTCAAAACGGGAAACGTTATATTAGCAGTGGCGATATTTTTAGATAATTTTGGCAACGTATTTAACGTTGCCAAAATTATCTTGATCTCTCTATTCTATTGTAAGGTCACCCTAACCCATAACAAATAAAAATATCGTTACGATATAAATCTTAATTCTCACAGGCCGAGTTCCAAACTGCTATTATTCAATTAGACCAATAAAAAGGTTATTTTTTCTAACTGATTAATTACGTAGTACGAATCATTTGTTTACAGTGCTCAGGCGTAAATATTGTGCATCGAATTTGAGAAAAAATCAGTTTGTTGAACGTCGTCCCTATCAGCCCTCGTATCAACTGGTGATTTTTTTTATCGCGTACTGGATTTTCAACGCACTGCTTAACGCCGAGGGTTGAAAATCCAAGTGTGTTTTTTGACGGGATGTACTCTGTTGGATTCTCAATTGTCGGTGCAACAATGAAAGTTGAAAGTCCAGTGCGCGATAAAAAATCGTCCGTGCGGACGGTTCACTCATCATAACTATGAATGTGACAATATCTTTCTAAGGGCGCGTCCTATTTAAAAACAAATTATGTCACTTATTGTTCGGAAAACCGGAAAGCTCCCTCTATCGGCGGGACCACGCGTTCAGGTTCACACGAAAAAAGTTCGAACGATCGTGTGACAATCGCTTTTAAATATGAGGGAGGGTAAAGCTCCATGTGTCATATTTACTCACGAGTACCGTAATTTGTTTTGTATGATACGTTTGTATTAAACAATAAAGATTAATTGAAGCGTTCTCAAGGACATAGTTTGTTCGTAAGAATTGCTTCGATAGTAATCTTATGTCTTTAATAATGTTTTTGCGGCCTATTTCCTACATATTTGACATGACGATGGGTGACTGTTATCTGCGATTGTGCCGGCGATAAATAGAAAAATGTTTTTTTGGTATACTATTGTTAGCCCTCGCAGAACAGGCGGAACGCGTGAGGGAAAGGCAAAGTTTGCGCCCTCACGCCCCTAACCGCCGCCGTTGGAGACGCCCTGGGCGTCGGGAATCCCAGGCGGATTCCCGGCCACCATAGGCACGGGCTTGCGGACGGCGAGCAACGGGCAGCTCGCCGTCCGATAAGGACCAGGCCCGGGTCGATGGCGCGTCGTGTTCCACGCGCGCCTCAAAGAGATGTCAGCACAATTAGCGGGGTCCGCTAGGACCGATGCCTGCCAGGGTTGCGGGAAAGTCCGAAAGGGGATACCGGGACCTTGGCAACAGGCAAATGAAGGAACACGGGTGGGTTTTAGTCAGTAAAAGTCTGACACGCCCTTCCGCTCCGCCCAGAGCGGGAGAAGTCATTGGATGATTTCCAACCCTCAAAAAAAAAAAAAAGCCCTCGCAGAACAGAAATATTGCGTATGTGTTAGACACTACATAGAGAAAAAAGCAGAAACTTTCTTACTCTGAAAAACAAGCATTAAATTCTTTTTCCTAATTGTAGGTAAGCAGAAGTCAAATGTACTATTCCCATTATGTCGTGACGACAGACGGTCGTCCAAATCTACATTGTACAAATGTATTTATTTTTTCCATCGTAAAGACTAAAGCTAAAAACAATAGTCGTCTGATAAAAAGATCTACCAGACAGGTCAATCGTCATCCTGAGGATGCCCCGAGAGGTGAATGACGTGTCGATTTCTTACAGGGGTTTTTTATGAAACTTGAGGAATAGTTAAGCGGAATAGGTTACTAAATATATCTACGTCTACTGTATTTTTTTAAAGATCTTCAGTACAAAGTGGAACAGAGGAAACCATTGGAGAGAATGGTGACTTCCGCTACGGCATACCCTTGTCCTGTGCTTATATACGACGTGTAACGTTAAATGCGCAAAACCTGAAAATAGTTTGATCTGAATAACGAGCAGAATCAATTAAACCACTTTTTAATAAAGGTCACATTTTTCAAAAAATCTACATTAAAAAACATTGCCGTGTCTATTTATTAATAGGTCAAGCCATCACATGCGCAAACCCGCCAAAATAGGTAAGCAAACACAAATTGCTGTCGACCAATTTAAATTTTCTCATACGCGGGATAATAATAGCTTTTATTTCAATGCAAATACGAATCTTCCAAAACTAAAACAGCGCATAAAACCTTTACAATTTTTTTAATGATTTTTTTTCTGTCTGAAATATGTCAATTGAATTAAAAAGCAGTTGGGGTGTCTGAGGTTTTGCGCATTTAACGTTACACGTTGTATATGTCAGCGCAATGCATTCTTCTTCCATTCTCCCTGTCAGGGGTGTCTAAGATGGTTTTATTCTAACAAATACTTTATCCACATACCTTCAGCCCTCGCCCTTCTCTCGAACTCGTCGAACAGTCGGTTGACGTCATCGATCTCTCGCCGCAGCCTCCTCAGCTGAGGGTCGGCGGGGTCGCCTTCTGCTAGCAGCTTCTCTGCATCTTCGTTGAGCGCGCGACGGATCGCTTGACGCTGTTCTGCGCCCATTGCGACGAACTGGTAGGAAAAAGATTTTTTGTAGATAATGAAGGCTTTTTATGCTGCTCGTAGTTAGATTTATACAGGGTTATTGGTTATACGTCGGCAATCCATTACGGGGATGTAGAAGAGGTAATTTGCAACCAAATGACCCCTGATAACCCTTATGCGAATTTCAACCATTTTCGAGTAAATTTAGATTTTATATTTTAAAATGAATGAAATGAAAATATAAAATGTCAAATTAATCGAAAATTGTTGACATTTGCTTATGAGTCAAAAGAGGTCATTTGGTTGTAAATAACCTCTCCTACATCCTTATACTGGATTGCCGACGTATAACTAATAACCCTGTATATCACAAATGATAACGTTGTAGGTATGAAGTGCTGTGTCTAGGTTCCATAAAAGCTTAGCGTCGAAAAGCCCCTGGTTTCTGGACCAAGGGCTTTTCAACCCTTGTCAATTCACAATTAAAGTGGTTGACCACAATAACAACACCAAAATGTGTGAGCAAACAATAAGATCAACTGAAAGTTTTAGTGTAATAAGATCAGTCATAGAAATCAAGAACTGGTAACATCCGTTTTCTTAAAGTTTTAACTTTTTAATACTTTTGGATAAAATTACAGAGTTATGATTATAGACCAAAATGTACATAATCTTTCATTTGGGTGGTAATTCGACCTAGATACAACTACCACACCAAAAAAGTTGTCTTTAAAAGAACTTTTACTCACTTGTGGGAAATCCCACCCCTTCACCACCTTGATAGTAGCAAAGATCATATTCTGCCGCATTCTCAGCTGTTTCCTCTGCCATAGTTGTATCACCTTCACAAAAATATACAATATTAACACAAACACATAGTACACAAAAAGTTGTAAACAGTCTAGGAGACGCATTGCGCTGACATCACAGTTATACTGAGCATGGGCCATGCTTATGTTTTGTTTATCAGTTGTTGATCATTCATTAACTTCACAGTGATATTGTTATAGGTAATTATGTTGACATTGTTTAAAAGTATAGATAACGTAAATGTCATTTGTTTTGTAATATCTATATATATTTTTAAAAGAGTGTCCTTGAAGTTTCTTGCCCGTTCTTCTCCATAGAGATCTACGAATTAGAATGGGAAACTAGCTTCAACTTTTTGACTAACTGACGACTCTTTGACAATTCAAAAGTGCCTGTAAATGGTTTAATTGAAATAAATGCTTTGAGTTTGAGTTTGAGTTCACATTGGTGATTATTTTTATGCAATAGTTAATAAATAAATCACGATTTTACTAGTTTTTGATGATTTTCGGGTAATAATAAAAACAAAAGTTATAAATTTATCCTAACTTAATGTTATAAACGCGAAAGTGAGTTTGCTTGTTCCCTTTCACGCTAAAACGGCTGAACGGATTTGTATGAAATTTGGCACATGGGTAGAGTATGACCTGGATTAGGACATAGTATAATTTTTATCTCGGTAGTAATTTCCGACCTCACGCGGGCGAAGCCGCAGCAAAAGCTAGTTATTTACATTGAAGGGCAGAAAGATGGTGACCATACGGTACTGACCCTATCGTAAGAGCTCCGCAGCCGGGCCGCGCAGTCGATGCCGTCCTGGCAGGGCGGCGGCAGCGCCAGCACGGCGCCGGGCAGCTGCACGTCGGTGCCGGCGCCGCCCAGCCGCACGCGCCAGCGGCTGCGCCCCGAGTTGTCTACCACTGTCACGGCCGAGCCCTTCTCGATGGCCACCTGCAGGGTACAGCGGAATTAGTAAATCGCACACACACATTTACTTATATATTACTAGCGACCCGCTCCTGCTTCGCACGGTTTTACGACTTGTCAAAACATCAAGATTTCTTAATTATATATAACTTCAATACTGTGGCGGTATCTACACAGCCACATATGAAGTACGCATCAAAGACCTGACGTCACATAAATCCTGCATCGCGCAATTAAAGTTTACCGTGCAAAGGACATATATACAAGAACCCGACATCAATAGTTGGGCAGTTGCCCGCCAGACACAACACCCGTCTGGTCGGAGGATCCTCCCTTTTCTATGGTGGATGAGTGAACTTTACATCCTGTTCCTCATACCCCTAAAATACTAACGTATTATAATTATTAACCTTCCGGAATAAATGCTCTAAACGATGGAGAAATTCTCATCAAAATCTGTTGCGCAGTTTAGAAGAACAACGCGGACATACAGACAAACATGAACAGGACTTCAATTTATATTATGTATAGATGAATACTAGATGCCAAATGGATGATGCGAAAATTCATTGAAGAGCAAGAGCTAAACAAATACATTTCATACCCGGTTCAAGGGTTACGAGCGACAGGACTATTCATATTCATTTATTTTGCATTCCATATTGTAAAAAAAGATGTTACAAAGGGCTTAAAGCTAGGTACATAAATATGGACCCTGTAAGGGCACAGCAAAGTAGGAGACTGGGAGAGGGCTTTAATCTTATTAATTAGTAGGTATACAAATGTAACAATATCTACAACAAAAATAATAAAAATAATAATAAGATATGAAAAAATACGAAATTTTGTTAATCACATTAATTTAAAATTTGTCATTTAGGTATTCATTTATAGTATAATAGCATTTATGTAATAAAAATTGTTGTAATTTATTTATGAATGAATACACTATAATTATACTAACATGATAAAATAGCCAAATATGAAACAATTAGGATGCCTCGTAAAGTTGTAACTAAAGTAACCAAAGAATATTCGTAATTAGTTTGAAGAATTAGAATTCAGACGTTTGTAAATCTGTGTGGATACAGTGATAGAACAACATCTGATAAGCTTAGAAGTCGGCAACAAAAATAACGTACTTTAAAAGTTATAATTGATTACATAAGGTCCAAATCTAAATGGCACTTTACCGCAGCCACAATGAACTCTACCCATCAGCATAAGGCTGTAACCGCATGACCTTTATTCCAAAGCCATAAGACTCAAACTAAAACCCCCCATACTTACATTAGCATGTTTATAAGCACAAACAGTTTCCGCCCTTAGCGGCCTTGTAATAGGGGCTCTCCGTTGCTTCACGGGCCGGATCTCCTGCGATTCTTCAACCAGGCGAGATACCAGGCCTCCATGAGAGTTGAGCTCTTCGCGCAGTTCTTGCATGCCCTTCAGTAAACGCTCGCCCTGATCGAGAGTGAACTCGGATTGGGAGAATGTGGTATTTAGAGCTTCTTCGCGTCTGTAAAAAGAGGAGTAGATTAGTAATTGATATTGTTTGTGAGACACCTAGAACTGGGATGAATTTTGATTTGTTGAAGGAAAGTAAGTCAATTAGAATCGATTTAATGAATCAACTAATAATCTAATAAATCGATTCTGCCAATTCAATTGACGTACATTATGCTGATGCCTTGATACCACGTAACAAATACGGTAATTAGACATATTTTCAAGCCACAATAAGATTTCTGACAGATTACAAACTTTAACAACAAAAGCGACTCATCAAATTGCATTTCGAACCCTATTTGGTAGAAAATAAAGCACATTTTCATTTACATGCCTCGATAAGATTTCAATCCAAACTGTGACCACAAATCCGAGTCATTTACACTGCAATATGAACACTATTCACCACAGCTTAAGGAACATTTTCATTTACAGCACCATTATACCAGAACTACTTACTTCTGTATCCATTTTTCAGCCTCCTTGACCTCTTCGAAGAAGTTGTGGTACTGTGTGGTATGTTTCAGATGTGTTTCGAGACACAAAGTCAGCTGAAGTACCCACGCCCATTGAGACTGCATCACCTAAGAAGCAATAAGGATATTAAGATTAAGGAATACTTAGGAAGAGATGATTTGGCCAGCCAAGTTACTGAGATGAGCCACTGCGTTAAAGTTTAACCGACACCGCAGCACCACGCCTTAGGAATGTGCGGGTCGCGGGCGGCAGCGTTGACGAATGAGCGACGCACTGCCGCCCGGGAGCCGCACGCTACCTCAGGCGCGGTACAGCGTTGAGGTCAAACCTTAATAGTAACCAACTTGCTTAAAAAAAAATCTGCTATTTCATGACTAAATAAACACGGGATTCATAAAAGACTCATTAGTTTTTACACAACATACATAACATCTACATAATATACAACATATTCTGTACAAGGAAATATAAACCTTAAAGCTAAACTTTTAAGATATAATTTCAACTAACCTGCAGATGTGACTCAATAGTCTTTGTAGCGGGATGATGTTGAGCGATGAGTGCTTCTCCGCGGTCGATTACGTTGCTGAACTGTAGTTCTCGCTTCTCCAGAGATGACATCAGTTGCTATGGAGAAATGAGTCTTATTAGTTGGGTCTAAGAGTGATTTTACATTGGCAGAGGGTTGAATGCAATGTATGATGTAAAATGAAGTGCATGTATTTAGATACTCTCTCTCTTTCACTTATTTGATGGTGAAAAAACAATTTGCTATTTATTTTTAAGTTATGATTGATGTGACATCATAAATAATGTGTTGTTCAATTATCTATATGACAATTTGCTAGAAAATGTAGCATTACGCATTTTATAGTTAGCCACAATCTACTAGCGGAAAATTTTTTTGTTTGTTATGAATAAACTCAAAAACTACTGGACCGATTTTAAAAATTCTTTCACCAGTCGAATGCTATAGTATTACTGAGTAACATAGGCTATAATTTATAAAGATTTCACGCGGGCGAGGGCGCTGGCGGAAGCTATACTAGATAATCTTCTTCTGAAAGTCGACTTTGATAACATAAGCAATTAAGCATAGACATTTATTTAAAATATTCTTCGTCTAAAGTTCTAAACACCAACTTGCACGTATCGTAACAAAAAAAGCACATCGAAAAATAAAATCGCTAACATAAATTAATTTAACAATGTATAACATAAATGTGTAAAACCAACCTCTCTATCATCTCCAAACGAATGCTTGTAAACAAACGAATTGTTTGAACTTATTGTAAAACAACATCTTTAAAGTACATGACAATGGCTTCTAATGGAATGTAAGGAAATGGGAAATTGATAATTTTGATACTTGCTCTCTTATGGATTCGTCGCATGACCAGGGAGCCTAAACCGACCACATTAGCAATTCCTCTAAAAGCAGTTCATTTCCTGAATCCTAACTGTCATTAGCAATTCCTCTAATTTGACATAAAAGCAATTCATAATTTGTAAACCATTTTACGAATCTCTATAGAAAACTGTCAAACAGATGAATTATTTCATAATATGAATTACACGCAGATCATATAATGAATTGTCAGTTTGTGATATTTTACGATGATTCATAATATTTTCAAATTATGATTCTGCTAATGTGACCGTTATAAGCCCCCAGGTAACTGGTTCAATACCTCTCCGCGTGACAATTTCATGACTAACGGCTCTTGGGGAGTTCAGAACTATAGTCCGCGCGCGACTGCTAGTCACCACCTGAGGTATGTGAGCGGTGAGATGGGGGAGGTAGACAAAGGCCAAGCTAACTTAATCTGACAATGTTGTCAAAAGCGCCCTCCCTCGTCTCACCGCTCACATACCTCAGGCAGTGACTAGCAGTCGCGCGCGAACTATAGTCGAGCTATCCTTATAAAAAAAATTGTAAAGCAGAACTTTAACGTTCTATAGTGCGCATACGATTTTAAATAAGACGCGGGTCTTCGGTGAGCCTGAACGCGTGGTCGCGTCGACAGAGAGCGCTTTCCAGTTTTCCAAACAAAAAGTCATATGAGGACACGATGATCGCGCATTTGCGCGATGATGGCTTTTAAATAGGACGCGGTCTTAATCTTCTCAAAGACAAATAATTCCATAGCAATATAATTATCCAACTAATGGATTTCAAAGGAGTCGCAAGGTCATTCATTCGAAGCTTCATTTAAATTATCTATTCCCCCATACCTCATAATAATGCTGTACAGCCGGCAGGTTGATGTGAGGATCTGCCCAGTCCCTGGATAGTTCTACTTGTTCCTTCTCGTTCAGCCAATTCAGCTCAGCAGTCGCTGATTGGAGGAAGTCTTGGAGGGCGTCTAAGTCTGACATGCTGTGGAGAAAATGAGAATAACGTAAGAACAAAAGATGACAGTTTTAAATTGAACTTTATTTCGTTAGCTATAACGTTCATATTTCAATGAAGCGTTTGCTTCAGTACCGTTTGTCATTTGCTTGCAAAACTTTTTGACTTTTGGAATAACATCTTTAAAAAACGGGTTAAAGTTGGGATTAGATAAGCACCTTTGCAATGGTATCTTCTTTGGGTTATATGGATTGCATTTGAATTGTAAAAAATCAGCTTTATTCCTCTCACAATAAAGTGCTTAATTTATTAAAATGATAGTCTTGATATATTACCGTTTAGTGCTAGTTGAAAGCAGTTCAGCATACAACTTCTGCAGCTGACTAAGATGTTGATTGTAAAGATTTAGTTCTTCTCCGCTGAAGTTTGAGCGGTTGTGCACGCACTGTTCCACCTGAAAAATAAGAATTAAATGGTAAATATCAAGACAAATAGATATTTTGATAAAAATCTACGTCTGGTTCTGAAAAGAACTATTCGTGTTCCAAGTCTCTAAAAAATATGAACCTTGTCTATATTGATTTAAAGTCGAAAATAAATCGTTTCAGCTCCGTCCGTTTTGATGCTTTTACGCACTACCGTAAACTTAATTTATTTTCGACTTTATTTAAACTAATACAAAGTCGATATTTTTAGGTAATTGCGCTGCTTTGCGCTTCGTTAGGTCTGCGACGGCCCTTAAGGCCAATGTTATAGGTCGTCTGAGTGTCTTCAAACTCAAACTCAAAGCATTTATTTCAAATAAACCAATTACAGTCACTTTTGAACTGTCAAGGGGTCGGTCAGTCAGAAAGGTGAAGCTAGTTGCCCATTCCAAAGCGTAGTAGGTTTCTATGGAGAAGAACGGGCAAGAAACTCTGCATTGAAACTTTTTTTTTCACTGTATAATTTGAGTGAGGGTTTGTAACGCACCTTGGCGTGGAACTGATCGATCTGTTTGTGTTCTCTCTGATGTCTGTCGAGTTCATGTTGCACTGACGGCAGGTCCGAGCCGTAGTCTGACTCATGGAGTTTTTTCTGGAAACAAAATAGTAAAATTAACACATGATGACATTCAAATGTTGAAGTTTGTAGTTATGTTTCAAAGACTCAAAAGGTAGTACATACAGTCAGTCTACCTAGCCTTTTCCCAACTATGTTGGGGTCGGCTTCCAGTCTAACCGGATGCAGCTGAATACCAGTATTTTACATGGAGAGACTGCCTATCGGACCTCCACAACCCAGTAACTGAACAATACGATACCCCTTGGTAAGACTGGATGTCAGACTTTCGGGCTTCTGACGACCCGTAACGACTGTCAAAAACCCACAAATGCAACCGGGACCAACGGCTTAACGTGATTTCCGAGGCACGGAGGAGTCTCGGTATGTAAAGATGGTCACCTATCCACCGACCAACCCCGGCAAGCGTAGCTTAACCTGATGGATCGACCTGTGCGGCTGTTATTACTTAGCCACGAGTTTAGAAAAACAAATGATATTGCTTAAATTGTAAAATGTACTCACCAGCTTCTCCTTGCACCACTTCGTAGCTTCACTGAGCTGCTGGAACTTGGGGTCCGCATCGTGTACCCGGGTCTCGAGTACCGTGCGGGTCTCCCTCCGGACCGTGGTCTGTTGCACCGGCATGCGGACGGAAGACAAGCGAGGGACCAGGCGACCCGTGAAGGATTGGCGGGCGTTTAGCCAGCGGTCGTGAACTTGTTGGACTCTGGAAGAGCAATTTTTATTGTCAGTTTCCTGTAAACTTGGGAAATTCTGTTGTATTTTTGTGAGGAATGAACTTTATCAGTTAGTGAAAAACATTATGGTCTTTTTGCTCATCCTAAATTATCCTACTAATATTATAAATGCGAAAGTTATTTGTTGTTTTGTTTGTTTGTTATGCTTTCACGCTAAAATGGCAGAACTGATTAGGATGAAATTTGGCAAATAGGTAAACCGTGACCTGGATTAGGACAGAGGATACTTTTTATCCCGATATTCCAACGGGATCGAGACTTACGCGGATGAAATCACGGGGCGTAGATATTAAATATTAGTTTCACCCTTTGGAAGCATCGACAGATTAAGTTGTTATCTCAGGGTATTTATAAAAAAAAAATACATTATTGTTTTGTTGTACAGAAATGGGATGACAATATTTCAACTGCCTAGTTGTACCAAAAAACTAAAGCATACCAAACTATTATCATCGAAACTGTTTTTTTTTTGGAAAAAACCTTTTTTTTTGCGAAAGTTTGTTTGGTTTTTCTTCAAGTACCAACTGAGCAACGGATCGGCTTGATCTTTGCAAAAAAGAACGTCTATAAACCCGTGACTGACATAGCCTGCTTCTGATGTCGAAAAAATACACAGTTTCAGTAGAAAAGATCATGGGAAATTCACCAAAAGAACACAAAGTACTAACCGTCGATGTAAATCAGCGGCCTGAGGATATCTTCCTTCCCGCAGCACGTGGCAGTCCTGGAACATCTCCTGGATGGTATGCTCCATGGCTCTCAGCTCCTGTTCGATCTGTTCGACCGCTAACTTGGCGTCGGCCGGGTGAACGCCGCGCTCAACGCGACGGATCTCACTCTCGATGTGGCGTTCTACGCTATCGAGGCCGGCTTCCGTTTGTTTTATATCCCTGGTAAAGAAATAGTAGTTAGTGCGTTGCTGTGGGACATGTTTTTTGTTGGATAAATACGTAAACTGTACTCTGAATATACGGATATACGTAACAGAGTAAATGGTAATGAAGTACACGAACAAAATTAATCTGCCTAGCCTTTTCCCAACTTAATTTGGGGTCGGCTTCCAATCTAACAGTGTTTTACATGGAGCGACTGCCTATCGGACCTCCACAGCCTAATTACTAGGTAATAAGATACCCCTTGGTAAGACTCGTTGTCAGGCTTTTGAGCTTCTGACGACCCGTAACAACTGTCAAAAATCTACAAATGACTGCTGAGACCAACGGCTTAACGTGCTTTCCGGGCCACGGAGGGGTATGTAAAGATGGTTACCCATCCACGGACCAACCGCGGCAATCGAAGCTTAACCTGATCGAACGACCCATGGGGCTGTTAGCCACGAGTAATGAGTATAGGAACCATACTATTATATTTTGACGTAGTAATCTTGCATTAGCAAGATTAAATCCCTGAGTTATATCGCAGCAGTATCTTTCCCTGTACTTACAAACAGTTTACTACGTTACGCTATTTCAACTGTATATAACTTTGACTGTGGAACGGGTACTCCAATCGATTTTTTTTCATCGAGAGAAAAATTCTATAGGGTGCAATTTATGGTAAAAAAAATTAAGTAATAAAAACTAAAAGCCAACTAGGACAAGAAAGTCAATCAACTAAAAAGGTATAAACAAGACAGCACAGACAGACAAATTAAAAATAAATCGAAGATTACGTGTGACTTCGGAAGTTTTATTTCATAGCCAACCAGCGGACGATCAAGACGCTTCCAACGATACCCCATTTTTGTCAAATTGTGATGAGTCGCTTAGAAGATATGAGGGAGATGAACATACATATAAAAAAGCAGGGTTATGATTTTGACCGGTATGTATGGATGTATGTATGGATGTAAGTATGTAAGTATGTTCATCTGTTCCCTCCTATCTTCTAAACCACTCATCACAATTTGACAAATGAGGTATCGTTGTAAGCGTCTTGATCGTTCGCTGGTTATAGGCTATGTGACGTCACATTAAATTAAAAATGGCGACCTCTAGAGGACATAAGGAGAGGAACTAAAAAAAAAAACAAGTTCGATTTATGCCCTAACACGTGTGGCTCCGGATTTTTAATTTGTCTGTCTGTGGTGTCTTGTTTATACCTTTTTAGTCGTAGTTGGGTTTTAGGTTTTATTACTTTAATTTTTTTTGAATAAATTATCTTTTATCTTTTTTTTCTTTTACCAATAAATCAAAGTGTACATACCTGTGTAACTTCTCAGCGAGTCGCTGTAGTCGCTCCAGGCGTCGTATCTCGTCGGTCAGGTCTCGCTCCCGCTCCTGCTGCGCCATCAGCAGTCGAGACCACGCCTGTTCTAACGCGTCTGGTCGTAAGGTCGGCTCGATGTCGCACTCGCCCACTGATTCGAAGTATTTCTGGAGAAAGATTTCATTTTTGATGAGTATGGAAGCCTAGCATATACTAAAAACAAAATGAAAATGTGTTTAGAAGATCTTTTTATTTATTTGCTCGCAATGGAACGCGCGCGAGGTTTCGCTTCAGTCACGCTCACGCGGGGTCGCTAGGATATAAAGTGTATCTTCTTCATACACGGAATATCTTAAGGGGTCATCAAACTCATGATTATGAACAACTTTCACTATGGGAACAATAGTCTGCAAATAGAACCGCTAACACCCTATTTTACTTTTATTTATTTACAAAATTTTAATTTATTTGTTACTTTTTACCAATTGTTAATTTATTATATTAAGTATATAATATGCACTTCCTAGCCTGAAGCACAGGTTCAACCTAGTTCAGGCAAATAAGCAACTGTGCTCTATTTTATTTGTTAAGTTACTTAATGTAAATGTGCCCCCTTTTTATAAATAAACGACTATTATTATTATTAATACTGAAATCGCGAAAAAAATTCAGCTGTTCCCTACATTTTGACGAGCTATGCGAACATAAATGTAGGGAACAGCTGATTTTTTTTTCAAGGTTAATAGACTTTAATACATTTGTATTTAAAATCCTAATTTGAATGACAACTTATTTGCCGTGTCGGTGCTGTTATAATGAGCGATATACTTTATAGTTCTAGCCTACCAAAAGGTCTGAAAAAGGCATGAATTTATGTATTAAAGTAAGGCTCTAGACAGACGGACTGTATTTCAACTGCACTCCGACTGCAAATTTGCTGTTTGAATGCAGTTAGTACGACTCTCGTTGGTTTTATCGACTGCTCGCGGTTTTTGCGATGCAGTCCGTCTGATGGCAGCCTAAAGAAGCAGGCTTTTTAGCTAGGGAGTATTCTATTCTTTTTATTACATACCTCTAATTCCCTGTAATGGTGGAAGAGTTTCTGTTTCTCCCTCTGTCTGAGCGGCACCTCTTCTTGGCGGAACCGCGTGCTCTCACTGAGCAGCTTCTTCATTTCGATCAAAGTTGACGGGAAAGCACGGTCCTAGAGGAAAGAAAGAAGATTGAATAAGGTACTCTAAGGCCTGTAGTATGCTGTTACCTAATATAACAAGAATCAGGCCCGTTTGCACCTAAAATCAATCAATGCATTTAGCGCTAAATACATTTTAAACATTAATCGGTCTCCGTTAACTTCAAACAATTGACAGAAATAGAACGTTGATTTAAGTTCGTTTAGTGCTAGCTAGCTGATGCCCGCCGCGGCTTCGCCCGCGTGGTTGTCGGTTATTATATACTAAAAACCTTCCTCGAGAACAACTCTATCCATTGGTGATTGTATGAACTGATTGTGGTGCCAGCGGGCCTAAGACTTTAATATTTTGGACCACTTAATGATAAAATGAACTAAAATATGATGCATCTTTTACATTTTACTGGTTAAATTTTAAACAGTAATAGAATATATATATTATGCACCAAAAATAGAATGAAAAATTGGAGATCCATGAAAGATAATTAATTTGTAATTGTACTAGAAATGTTATTTCCGTAAGTATTCTGAACAGTAAGTAGTTGGTGCTCAGAAGTTGCAAATTGGAAATATTGCTCTAGCAAGAATTTACAAACAGTAACACAAGTTATGTTACCCTTGAACAAGTTCGTGCTGCCCTAATAAGTGTAAAAATTAAAATGCATTCAATAGCCTTAAATGATTTTGTGGTCACGGCAAATGTTCATTAGTTAATTTAAAAAATATATATATAATGATAACTGCTCATGCTACTAATATTCCATCAAAGTAGCAATATTCATTAATAATATCAGAATGTATCACGCTTTTATTGATTAGGCCGTGCCATCATTGATTTTTTATTAATAAAAAAACGATGTAGTTGCTTGAAATTTATGAAGCCAACATGGCCGCCTGCAGCTCTGATAACGTCTCGTAGCTCGTCTATTGTTACAAGTTGTCGCTAGTAGCCTGCCTACCTGCATGAGGGCGCACTTCTCGTGCAGCCAGGCGCGGTGCAGCGCGGCCTGCTCTGTGTAAGCGGCGGCGCGGCGCTGCGACTCGGCGTCGAACAGCGGGTGCACGGTCGGCGGCTCGGGGAACGTCTCGTAGAGGGACGAGATATACGTGATGAGAGACTTCTCGTCGGGCTCGTGGGTGTCCACATCTGAGGAGAGAAAGAGAAGAATTAGAATCTGTTGAAGGACCAATTCTTGCACCTAAAGAGCATCAAGTCCTAAACATATTAAAAAAACAGTGAGCAGTAAGTCCTGTTGCCTACTTTGCTGATTGGTTTATCATTAGATCACAAAACAACAGTCGTTTTTGAGTTCATTCAAGCTCTCTTTGGAGCTTTGCATCGACGTATGCAAATGTCATCCATCGAGGTATACTAATAGGTATGCCAGTAAATCGGTTTGGTATATACTCGTACAAAGTTCACAAGAAGGTCTAACCAACAGTCGATCAAAATGGGTTAAATACGACCAGTCGAAAACTTCATTCAATCTGCCTAGCCTTTTCCCAACTATGTTGGGGTCGGCTTCCAGTCTAACCGGATGCAGCTAAATACCAGTATTTTACATGGAGCGACTGCCTATCTGACCTCCACAACCCAGTAACTGGAAACCCCTTGGTAAGACTGGTTGTCAGACTTTCGGGCTTCTGACGACCCGTAACGACTGTCAAAGATCCACGAATGACAGACGGGACCAACGGCTTAACGTGCTTTCCGAGGCACGGAGTCTCGGTATGTAAAGATGGTCACCCATCCACCGACTAACCCCGGCAAGCGTAGTTTTATCGATGGATCGACCCGGTGCGGCTATTATTAAGTAATAACAGCCGCACCGGGTCGATCCATCGATGGCATCGTGGCTAAGTAGCCACGAGCTCCTCCAGTCGAAAACTTCATTAAAAGTATTAATAATCCTACAAAAACCCACGTCCTAAATAAAGCTAGACACACGAACAACGCGCAAACTTATAAAATTATGGCAATTAGTCGCACAACTACACGACAATCGCACAATAATATCGCACACTCGAGGCTGCACCGATTATCCACGCCAAGCTGCACCGATTTGAAATGTAATTATTCTTTTGTTTGTCACTGTTTTACTACGAAGGTGCCTCATCTAAGTATTATTATTAAAATGTTATGCCTAAACAATCAATTGAGATAATAAGCAGAACGGCCGAGGCCTCTTATTACACACGGCTACACATCAAGCTATACATTTCCAGTTTATGCTGATCTCGGAGTGTATAAGATAGATTGCTGTACAATGCGAGGTCAGCTTATACTGGAAATGTATAGCTTGATGTGTAGCCGTGTGTACGAAGAACAACCTTAAATAAGAATATACGGTGTTTTGCTCGCATATTATATTGCGATGCATTCAGCATGCAATTCTTTTAGCAAATCTTCATATAAACATTTTTATTGGTCCTTCTAAATAATTAATATTGTGTAATTCTAAATTCTGAACTGACTATCATCAAATTGACCACATAGATGATATTTTTAACATAAGTAGGTAAGACAAAACATAAAAATAAATTTTTATCTATTCATTATGCAAATAGCCTTTTAAACGAAAATAGATCAATAACAGGATCTAAATATCGGAATTCGATTTTAGTTCCATTACTTACATTCTGTCAACGATCTACTTTTGAAAGACTTTATAATAGAAACTGGTAAGACGAAACATAAAAATAAATTTTTATCTATTAATTATGCAAATAGCCTTTTAAACGAAAATAGATCAATAACAGGACTTAAATATCGGAATTCGATTTTAGTTCCATTACTTACATTCTGTCAACGATCTACTTTTGAAAGACTTTATAATAGAAACTTCCATTATTTAAACCATTCAATTCACAGACAATATTTTTTTTAAATTTTTCATAAACTTGTCTCTCTTTTCCTCGTCAATAGAGACGTCAACAGTCCAATCACCTGACACCTCAAACCATAAAGCCATATCCACACTGGCTGACGTCACATATCACCAACACTTGTCCAGCCGAATCGTGAACAATAGATCGTAAACTACTTCAACTGAATGTGAACTGCGACCTGCCAATTGTATCGGCTAATAATTTAATGTTGTCTGCTAGACTTTGATTCAATTCGTGATCAGAATCTATTGAGTATAATTAAGTTTGTCACTATGTTGCTACCCTGGTAAAGAATGACCAGGACCAGGAAGGTATTTTCTAAAAACGAGATGTGTCGTGGGACTCCCGGTTGGAACAAAGTTCTTTTCGCTGTATGTATATTATGTATTAAACTAGAGATGGGTAGCACACCTTTTTAAAATGAGGATCGTGCGAGGCACTCTTTTTACAAAGTGAAAAAAAAAAAAAAACATTTATCTTAAAGTCACCAACAACATGACGTACCTGAGATATTGAATTACCTAATTGACCTATTGTGAACAATGACAAAAGAACATTCAATTATCTCATAAAGAGGATCGAGTAATACTCTTCTTCAATACCATAATTCCGTATAATGAATGACTGAAATCGCCATATGGCCGTGACCTCGCGTAGTGATCAATTTTCGTTCCTTATCACTATGAGAAGACGCCTTTGCTCTACAGTTAGACGGTTACAGGCAATCATTGTAATTTAAACCTTAAGGCAATGTGTAGTAGAGCAGTAACTAGCTGGCAGGTATTATAGAGGTGGTAGGTTTATTTCACTCACCTTCGGGGTCCAGTAGTCTGGTAACTCCATACTCCTTCTCGACTACGTGGAAGGCTGTCTCCAAACGCTCACGGACTTGTCTTGACCTATGAAATAAAAATAAAGAATAAATATATATAATAAACAAAAATAAATTGAATTCAAATAGTAATAGCAAATTACCTAGCTCTCAAATTAAATTGCTTACTAAACTGGTGCGAGATAATAGTTTCGCCCCAAGTCAATTGAAGCTGCGGTCATGAATCATAAAATCCACTGCGTCTTTTAGTGAATTAACCTTTGAAACTTCAGAGGATTTTGGAAATGGTTTCTAATTCATATTATAGTAATTGTAGCCGCTGTCATTTAAATCAAAGACTGCAAGGAAATTCAAGATCTCGTACGGCTATAAATATAACTGATAATTACCTGATATTACGCCAGTCTATCAGATCAGGACGGTTCCTGTGTATGAGCGCATTGAAGGCCAGACCGTCGCGCCAGGATGACGTGAAGTCTGCGACCCTAACGCCAGGGTATTTAGCAGTAGAGCGTCGAGCCCAGCTCAGTAGTGCTTCACGGGCAGTCACATTAGCTTCCTGACCAATCACGATGTCGGATATCTGAGAAAGAAGAACAATATATTGGTTACATTTCGAAAAACCAAAAGCATATCGAAAATTCAGTTCTAAAAATAAAATTGCGCAAAAAGAAAATAAGCGACGAACTTGGCTTGATTTTTTTTGCGTGATTTTCTAATGATCGCTTTTCATTTTATTGTGACTAGGACGATCATTATTTTCTGCTGTAATTTTTCTTTTAAATTAATTAACGTTCGTTTAAGAAAAGTTACCGTTGATTTTTGGGTGTCGTTAAATAAAAGTTTGACAGTTTCGCAAGTCTCAATTTCATTTCAAAAGCTTCTTTAGAACGTCTACGTAGAAAATTGTACCTTAACGCAAAGGCGTAAAGTGCATTCTTCTTTGATAATTGTCCTGTATTTCGTCTGTACTGAGTAAAATATGAAAGACCATAAAATAGAACATTATCTAAGTCGATGGTATCGCGAAAATTTTACAACACGTGGGAATACATCCAATTAAGCCATTACCAACAAAGACTTGTTAAAATATTTGCACTCTCATTGCAATTTCAGTCTTAAAAGGAAGTAATAGAGTTTATAACTGATTGGTAAGTTAGGAAACTATGATTGAACAGTTTGTGTTGTGAGATTATTATCTTGATTATGATTTAAATATTATGTTGTAGTCAATCTTGTAGATTGAAGATAATTATGCCAACTTTCATATGAAGGTTGAATAGAGAAATGATATTCTTATTACTTAATGATTTTATCTGTGGCAGAATAATTCCTATTTAATTTAAAAATAAGTAATGATCAGGCAGCTTCTGACAAGATCAAAATCTGCAATTACCAAGAAATAGACGAAAGCTTTCCATCTATCATTTTGTGATAGTTCCAAACATATTCTTTCCATTCAATTTTCTAGATATATCGATTTCCTGGGAATCTATGTTGTTGTGAGTAGACTGAATTACTTAAAGTGAAAGTTAGACCAAAATGCTACAACTTCATATCATAAGCCACATCATCGTCATCTCAGCGGAAAGACTCTACTGCTGGACATTGGACAACTCCCAAACATGACCAAAACATCCAATCCTGTGCTACCCACATCATCATATCAACACAAAAATGATTTGTAAGTAACAATAAACGCGCTGCAAAACAGCTGAGCACATTTTCAGCAATCTATATGAGCCTAATAAGCCGTGTCAATGAACAACCTAAACATGACACTAAATACTCCACAAACATCATCATTACAAATATAAAGTTACAGTGAAAGTGAGTCCAGTTCAACGTACAGTCTGGCTGACATCCAGGCCCAATTATAGACTGGAAGTATGAGGAAATGCGTCTAGCGACGTATTAGTGGGCCACTGTGTTTATTGGTGGCTGGACCACGTCATGTTTGAGTTTGGAGAAGAGTCAATAGTGAGTGATACCAAATAGATTTTATAATCTTATCTAATCTAACAAGCCTGTATGGTTCCATGTCCCATTGATGGGAAAAGGCCTCCCTCTCCTGTTTCCACAGAATACTGTCTTTTCCTAGAGCCTAGTGCTGTGCTTTTATAATAAACCTAGGGCTTTCCAGAAGACACTTAAAAGAAAGCAAATTCGAAAAGACTAAGTAATGAACAAGAAGATAAAACTAAGCCAATAAATTGACCCGGACCTTTACCTTAAATTGGTATTGTAACCTTCAATCACCTTTAATTACCATTGCTCGTATAATCCATACTAATATTATAAATTCGAAAGTAACTCTGTCTGTCTGTCTGTATGTTACTTTTTCACGCCTAAACCATTGAATAGATTTCGATAAAATTAGGCAAGGAGATAGATGGCATCCCGGGGACATAGGTTACTTTTTATCAACATACCACGTGGGCGAAGCCGCGGGCGGAAGCTAGTTTACTATAAACCGTAATGAAAAACTATTCCCAAGCTGCCCGAGTTACCAAGTTATCAACATTCTTAAAACACCAAACAGATTGCTCGACTTTGAGATCCGCTTACTATACCTACGTCAAGTTGAAACTTATTTAACAGTATTTTATTTCAGGCAAAAAAATCACAATTTGTACTAGAAAGGAGCCCCGAACCGATTCATAAATCTGCGTAAGAAACTTCGATATTTTCATTTAGACCAAGAATCACCGTTATTGACGAAATTCATGGAAACGACAAAATAGAAAGAAGCAGAAGTTCCACTTTGATGAAAACTGTTATTTACGAAACATAACATAAAGTTGATAGCAGTGTACACACGGCTACATATCAAGCTATACATTTCCAGCATAAGCTGACCTCTCAGTCTACGGAAATCCTTCATTGTATAGGATTTCCGGGCGCGTAGCGAGATCAGCTCATACTGGAAAACTATAGCTTGTTATGTAACTGTCTATGTACCTACTTAGATCAAATTTTATCCATAATAATGTTTTTCAGTTCCTAAAAGCCCGACAAAGCCACGACATATCCCATGTTTTCTCTTATAAACCAATCACACAGTGATTGATATGATTTCAACCAATCATATAAGACTAAATTCCCAATGCAAAACCATCGAAACCTAAAAGAGAAGGTTACCGCTAATTCTATCACAGGAGTTAGTGAACCTTCTGACTAACCATTCAGTATTACTGCTAGACAATATCAAAACTATGGCGGGTTCAACGAACTGTTTGGCGTTGAAACGATTCGATGAGCAACTGAATACAACTGTGACGGAATGGGTCCAAAACGACCTTATTTCGAACAATTACGTATTAAAGGAAACTAATCGCTAATGCGGAGCCGCTATACAATCGAACTGCTATAGTGTTGATTATGGAAGCGAAAGCAGTGGCTTAATCTGATTTGGAAGATGAAAAGACAGTTACCTAACAATGTGCTCGAATGGAACATAATGAAAAATGAAATGGTTAACCATTGATAACAGACAATAAATAGACATAGACAAGTCAATAATAGAAAATATTTAAGTTACAATCAAGCAAGACAAGACTCAAAGTTAGGGATCAAAAAGTCATTGAAATAATCAGAATACAAGATCAATCAAGGTAAAAAAAACAAAATCTATTCTAATAGTACCATATCCTATAGATAATTCATCAGTAACCATCACTTTTTATAATAAAACACTTGTGTACAGCAAACATAAGAATAAAAAATTGTTTTAATACACAGCTGTGTACAAAAGAAAACTTTTTGTTTACGTGACAAATTCGCTATGGCACGCTATTGTGTGGGCTGTGAATGAGATTCTTCTATGAGCATTTAATACACGAACTGCCATAACAAAAATATTTTGTCTCGTCATATTGTAAAGACTGATGAGGACCAAGGTAGGGGTCGACTGGAAGACCAGGTCTTGATCACCCACACTTAATATTACTAGCTTATTTTGAAGTATATCTAACGTTGGAAAACCCTTCAGAGTTACACCAGGACTAAACACTTTCCATCATACAGGTGGAAGCTCTATTTGCCAAGTTATTACTTAAGAAAATGGCAACCATGTGTCACCGACTTGACTTGGAAGGTGACAAATTGGATGAGGTGGCGCAACATGAAAACTACGTCCTATTAGTAGAGTAATGCTAGTTGCAGCATTGGATTACCAAACACGCCTGTCTCGAAACGTAACTCCCATAGCAATTTGACTAAGACTACGATTTGGCAAAGGCATTTAAGACGGCATTACGAAAAAGGGATTTGACATTTTCCTTACCAACCTAATAAGGAATAATTACAGATTGGAGTCTGTCTGGGTTAACTACTGGGATAACGTAGATTAGTAATTTCCTAGAAGTAAGGAATTTGTACGAAAGAGTTAAAAGACTTAATCACCTTATTTGCCAACTGTGCCAAACGTGTGCATTCACTGAGCTAATAAGTGAAGACAAGATTTTAATTAATTAATTACATTTATTATGACAGAAACATTGAGATTTCTTCACGTGTTGTTCTGTTATGATCGAATTAAACGATATACAGAAACAAAGCAGTAACATTGCAGACCATAGAACCATCATGATCAACAATTACGATATCTGGCTCAAACATATTTAAAGCATAAACGAAAAGGCGTCAGAGTTCAGAATCGAAATGAATTTAAATCAAGTTAAGTCTTAAATCGTATTCTTGAAATATATACAAGCATATATGATATACGCAAGCAGCCGTTTAAATTGAGAAGCTTGCGATTTGAAATTTCCAAAATTTATTCTGTAAGAAATATTTAAATGACGATCATAAAAGTAGGTATCCATGTTGGCCTGTTGGGTCAAGTTCCCATGGGCGAAATTGGATCTGGACCCGCCTCCTGACCTTGTACATGTATATCATTTGGGATGTGTTAGTGAGCAAGTTTGATATGTCTGACTCTGACCTTGCGTGACATGGTACATATTTCGTACTGACATTTTGAAGACTATAATTATAGTGATTTGAGGCGAAGAATTTGTAACAAGCAATGTTTGGATTAGATTTATTGTGAGATCGAAAGATTGGTAAACTGAGCTGCTCGCTATGTGTGTATAATATACTGTTAATTATAATGTAACCTAAGACTCACTGGGTTTACTTGGTTCAAAGTTAATGGTCATGCGAAGCGTGTTAGTAACTACTGCTGTATGAACTCCGCAACCTTTAGGGAAACTATAAATTTATAGAACGGTGTTATCAATGGAATAATCTGTATCTATATTATCATCAGCCTGATAATTTATTAAGTGTTGTTGACACTTTACCTTGGGAACATATTAAAGACAGAAACTTTATCGGAACTACGAGGAATGCAAAATAAACACATGCAAACAAAATGCAACAATGTAGAACCAGTAGCGAAGTAAAAATTAGTAAAATCAAGAAAGTACGTACAATCATCGTGTTCATTGGCTTGGCCCACGGGAATCAGTCCATGAAAGCATAGCTATGCATGTTTGTACAACTTTCGCTCTTGCTAATCGTACGTGTAAATATTGTAGTAGCTGGATTGATTGGAATAATCTAAGGTAATTCGAACCAAAAGTCATCTAGGTAGCTTTACTCTCATAATACTTCTACTTGATTAAAACCTTTCCATGTGTCTAAACAAAATAAATCTGACTTAGCAAATAATTACACACAAAATCTTAAATCACTAAAAGAAACAAAATTCGTAACTCATTGAACTGACAAGATCAATGTAATGCTTAAGTTACATAAATATGATAACCAAAATTATTATAACCTCTACTTGTTTCAGTTGTTATTCAATTTTCGTCCATATCAATGGCAAAATAAGGAAAGATTTATTTTTGTTGGTATGTAAAGTTAAGTTGGCAAGGCGTGGGCGGTTGGTCGAGGCTGTGGAATCCATGATGTCATACAGAGGATGTCAGGGCCTTTACTTAGTCTACACTTATTTTATTAACTATTTGTATCTTTAATGGATTTAACGGAAACCTTTTACTGCAAATTGAATTCAATGTTTAGAAATATTTGAATTGATTTTGTTTTTCTTTTGTGATGAGCAAGGATTGTTTGGTAGCAAAGAAGTTACTTTATTTAAGTAAATCTTAAGTATGTCAATCTTCGAATATATTGGTGATGGAAGTCTTGGCTTAAATGCGAAGCAGGATTTTTGGATAGCCACATCATATGAGTCAAAAATACAAGAGACGAATTCAAAATGTCGAGGTATGAATCAGAGTGAAGTACGAAAGTTTCTGTTATCGACCTTAGTAGTACGATTCAATATAATTTGGATGAGCACTTAAGGCATATAGAATCAATGTAGTAATGCTATGTACTACAAACTATAATTCTCGCAATCATGTGTAAGACAAATCTAGTAAATGTTGTTACTCTCCCAAATCAAAATGAAAATCAATTCTACCGTCCCATTTTTCAGGTTAACATCATCATAAATTGATTCTACAGCTTATAGTATGTAAACTCAATATGACACGGTAATATGTTTAGGATATGTAAATACCTTGAAGTTATTGCGAGGTCGTTTACACATGATTACTTGTTATAAGTGAGAGTTGATTTATCGTCTGTTTTCATTTTCAAATTCTGCCGTTACTTTCATGGAAATCTGCAGTAAGGGATTTATGACTTCATTAAAAGCTTTTTACTTGATTTGAAGAATTATTATACATCTTAAAGAATAATGTTGCCATTTATTTTTCTAAGAGACTCCAAACTTCAAGGTCTTCAACTACCAAAAAGTTATTAACACCGAACAAAATAGTTCAAGTAAAAACCGAGATACAGACTTACAATAAATCACCGCAATGAGTAGCCTTTTCAACTTAGAAGGAATTAGATCTTTTGTTCAGCATACAACAGCCATATTGTAAATTCTGATGGTATTCAAAATGCTCAGTGTTGGAGAAACGATGATTTCATGGTCGAAAAAAGTAGCGAAGATGATCTAAGCGAAGCCAGAATCGGACGAAACGAAGTGGAAAAAAATGATAATGATTACATCTGCAGAGTTTAATTTTATATTGGAACTTAAAGCTTTAAGCTTCGGAAAGCACAGGATTTTTAAAGAAAGAGGTGAAATTACTTAGCTCCTGCTAGGTTTATGCAGTGGAGTTTTTTCGCTATAATAACATAACGTCTGTAATCCCAAGAATTAGACAGAGGTGTACCTATAGTTCACCATAATTTCGGCAGTTATGTTTGAGTCCCATGTAATAATAGGCGAGCCTATTGCCATCAACCGGGCACGAATCCGGACTCCGGGCTGCTACTGAGAAACAGATGGAAAACCTAATTACACTGCCCGACCCGGGAATCGAACCTAGAACCTGCTCAGCAGTAGCGCTTGCGACCACTAGACCAGAGGCTATATTTAAAAATGATTAAACTGCGTTACTAGGTACTTCATAGTTATTACTTAAAACATTAATAAATAGTAATGTTATTGGACGTTTATTAGATTCGTCGCATTATATGCTTTGCTATAAATATTTTCGAAGCATCATCGTGTCTTACGTGTAGGTACTAACTACTTCCTGGAATTGGCCTATGACCATATTTATTGCAGTAAGTCAGTAGGATTCGAACCTTGTTTGAAATCTAATAATAAATCAATTTATATGTCAATGTTACGACAGCTCAATTTCCTATCAACATTTTAAATGGCAGGATTTTATAGAAGTTAAATTACTCTATAGGACACATCTCGTTACTTCGATCGATCTTCTCTAATACAGTTATATCCTCAATGACATTGCTAAAAGTCAAAATATGATATCATTTCATATTTTATATGGTAAAACTTATTAAAAATAACAATAAATCAGTAACAGTTCAAAAATAATTGGTTATTATACTATCATTGCTATCGGTACAATATCGATAAACTATATCGATAAAATCATTACCTGACATGATACCGTACAATTAATTCGTGTAAAACAAGTTCCGTGAGTACCAATATTAATATCAGTCGTAATTAGAACCGTATCTTAATCCATATCAATGACTTAAAGTATATCAAAAATGGCCGCTATTGGCCGTCGAATCTTAATGAAACCGTACGGTCATGGTCTAAGAAACAACCAAGTTATATCTGCGATCCTAAAAATACCATCTTCATATACACTCGAAGAAAGAAGGTGGAAGTTCGTAGATGCGACGGCAAAATTAACTTTGTCAACGGTTTGCGGTTTGCCCACAAAAATGAATAGCACAAATAGTGTTTCTGTGAAATATGGGAAACAGTTTTTGTTGTTTGAATCACTGGTATTATTAGAATTGAGATTAGTGTAAAACAACATAATAGTTACATTTTGATTGTTTTCTGCTCTTTTAATGCCACTAACCAAACTATTACGGTTAACTTTTTCTTTGCCATGTTTGGTTTCTTTTATTTGTGGCACCTAATCAAATCTTATCACAAAACCGCAAACAGAGCATTATCTGCCAAAACAAAAAGATTTAAAAAATCAATATGTACATCCTCTATAACTTCCGCTAGTAGACCTAAAAATACTAAAAACTCCGAACCTGAAGTGTTAGTCTGAGCCACAAATATGATTTGCAAGAAATGACAGATCGAAAATCTCAGTGCTTTATTTTCTTTAACATTCATAAAATCCGTGATGCAGAATACTTTGCCCGAATTTCTGAGAACAGCATTACATTAATACAACAGTATGAGCACAGAATGATACAGAAGTTCGGCTCCAAACAACTTACGAGCGAAAACAGGCGCACGGACACTTAGACCCGAACGTAGGGCGATCTCAACCGAATGGCAGTTTCAAATACACTTGCACTCTGTATACGTGAAGCGTGTCTATAAGTGCATGCGTTTTCGCTAGTTGGATGGAGGCAATCTTCTGTACCTACCTATTCTGTGGTATAAGGTTGGGCGCTCTAAGATCCTATCACGCTATTTAGAACGGTATTCGGGGCTCCATTTCGCTCCATCTTGTCTGCGTAAAATATCATCAGGTCTTTCAATTTGTTCGGCTGATTTTCTACGAAAGATTGCCTTAGATTAATGTGAATATTGGAGTTCATACTTTAGACCAGTTATAAGCGAATTATTATGAAAGTCGACTGGGGTATAGTGCTGGTTTTATCTTATTCTTGAACAAATGAGTTCTCCTATTGTACTGAATACCTAAACAGAATTCGTGTATGGGACCTCTTTGCTTGAGTGTTCTTTTCTGTTTTTTGAGGACACAATATAGTCAAAAATAATCATTATCATAGTCTCATTCCATGATTTTTTGTCATTGTCAAGCATTTCATTTTCATTTCCCACGTCCGATAAAATCTAATACCGATCTCAAAGAGGCTACCGAAGTAATACAGACAAAGGAAAGTAAATGCTATACAATTATAGATACAAGAAGAGATGCAGACTCGTTAAATTTATCTTCGGGTTTGATTAATCCAATCGATGTATTTCTGTTCAGCATTGAACTTCAAGACTCAAGTATTGAGGGCAACGAACCTATTGAATTGTTTTATCCATCAATTACATTACATTGTGCAAATGCTTGAATAGACACGAAACTAATCTGAGTGAGAATTTGTTTTTCATACTGATTCTGTTATGGGTGGTAATCAGGATTCAGCATGACTGAAAAGTAAAGTACAGCTTGAATTACGAAGCCGGGCATTAGAGGGTGTAGAGGTACCAAAGAAAAGAGCTTACGAAACTCCTTGGCATACCAATCAGCAAGGAGGTTTGAAGTTTATTTACGAACGAAATAGGTCAAAAACTACTTGTTAGTTTCTTCAATACCCTTGAGACAGTTATGGTAAGTAAGATCAGTATTCTACAAGAGTAATTGTTCGTATTGTAATCTCGTAAGCGAAGAATTGACGGACAGGTTGTAACAGCCTGTCAACTTGCAATATGTGGTAACTCTTGCCTCCTACGCTGCACTGAATTGACACCGTTAGTACCAGGAGTGCATAATCAACTAGGCATCAGCTGCAACCAGTATTGGAGACTTCGTGACAAGCTAAGAGCATGTCTAGACGGAGCGAGTGAGTTAATCAACTTATCGCGAGTGCTTGCTGCTGAGCTTGATAAGGGGCGTGAACATTTAGATTGGAAATTACTGCAGTGTGAAATACAGTTAGTAAGTAAAGGACTCAGACATTCGTGTGGATTAAGAGCAAAACTAAAACCCTTCCACCCCTGCAAAATGCTGTCAATAACGTATTTGGTTCCGGGAGATTGTTAATTGATTCACGATGCCGTCGCCGTTTTGGACGTCAATTGCATTTTTCCGGGAGATTGACATGAGTTAAGCAAATATCGGAGAATCTGCTGGAATAGGGTTTAATACATCAACGTCTGTAAAGGAGGAAGAGAAACAAACAGAACTTTCTTTACATGACTGCAATTCCGTTAGTACCGGGGCACCATAATCAACTAGGCTGCTCCAAATAAATATCAGTGGCGTGGATTTGGTTCGTGAGGCGCGCTCGTGATCGACCGATAAGTATCTGCCCACGAATGGTACGTCACTACCATAGAGGAAATACTTAGTAGCGGGAGTGACATGCGAACTAAAAGTTAATAGAAAATTATAGAATCTAGTAACACGACAGTAACCAATAAAGAAAATTATCTTCACGAACACGCTAGCTATGGAATGAAGTCCTGGTACCACTTATAGGCGTTAGTAATGCCATGCGACTACTATTTTTTTAACACATTGCATCAAATATAGCAAGGTCAAAATTGATCCAACAAACATCATATAGATGACCTTATATTTAAAATTCGCGACGCATATGGTATAAGATAACATAAAACTTTTACTAGAACCTACGTCGTCGTGCTACTGAAATTGACATGTACACGCACAATGTAGCAACATCCTTTGGGGCCAAGGTTTGCCCAGACAGCCTCAAAAAAATGCAAGGAGTGCCAAACGTGACCGTTTTAGATAAGTTCAGACTGACCTCTGTACAAACTCGACATACCGACAAACGGGTTAAAAGGCAATAAACCGATAGGACCGGATAAGGTGGGGGGGAGTTTGTAGATCTATAATAAGGTAAAGTCATCAATGTGCAATTTTCAACGAATGTTATGTTTTCATCATTACAATTTTAAGTGAGGATGACGTCAGATAGAACATTCATCATTTGTCATGAGACTGATGATAATAGTGCTGTACATAGAAATTTTGCAGTGAATGCACACAAACTTCTACAAGCTAAACCAAGTCTATATTCCTATGACGCCTTTAACACAATTCAATAAATTTCTATCTCATAAAATCAAGGTCATCTTCTTTCCCATCAAGATGTAATTAAGAATCCTAACAACGGCCTGTCGGTATTGTATCGAAGATTTAATACTATCCCATTCTTCACACACCACTCATGCTAATGCGTTTACAGGCCATAAACCGCCGTATATACAGCCCAACGATGCGAAAAGAGTCGAATACGGTTCAGTTACAACGGATTTTTTAGTTGGTAATTAGAAAATGGTAGAAGTAAATAAGCATTAAAAGTAAATCAAACAGATGAAGATGATAAATACAACCATTACACTGCATAGAAACAATAAACAAAGTGAACCTAGAACAATACAGATAATTATGTTTCTTCACGATGAAAATATTATCAAACTTGTAATTATAATTTACCAGAGCCAGAAAATTACTGATCCTATCGCTAAAAACAGAGTTATTTTTGAAGTAACACCGAAAGTAGAAAACACAAAACATAACGCAGATCAACACATCATAAAAGACAAAACATTCGAAGTAGCTGCTAAAACAATTGACAATTACATGACATGTATGCAAGTGAAAGACCGTCACCGTCAGACAGTCAGCTGATCGTCGGTAGATAGACTGGGAACCCTCCGTTCCCTCCATTGTGGCGGCCTGAAGAATCGCCCGATTGTTAGCCTTATCTACTGCGTGTATTAAATGGTGTTCTCGTGCTTTGAGCTGTAGTTTAAGTTTTAAGTGATGGTTTGATTACATCTTGATGAAAGGTAGGTATATGTTGTCAGGGTTTTGTAGGTAAGTAAAGGCAGTTTTTTGAAAGCAGGGTTTTGAATATCTATTTTGCAATCGTTTATTCTCATGCTTATGTCAAACTTCTTCAGAAAGTGCAAGACATAAAGCTAACCTAGGATCTGAGCACAGGATGAAATGCAAAATAATAAAGGGACTGTATGAAAATATATTGCCTTTAAAAAGCATCTACGTGAATCTTAACATTTAAGTAACAAAGTAACAACTCATCTAAAAGTGCTTCACTGACCAGTGCATTAGCAACTAATGCAAATAAATGCAAACACTTAACATCCAGATAAACCCATAAAATACAGCATAAACCACAAACGATCAAACATAATCGACAGTCCTGATCAATGAGATCATGTCTCTGTTGACATCATGCCCATATAAGGACAGCAGTACAGTACGAACAAAAAGTAAAAAGAAATACATGTAGGAGTTAACAGATTTATAGCTATGATATACGGATATGAAGATTTAGTAGTAAAAACAATGGAGGTTTTAATTGTAAGGTTTGAAGATTCAATCTGGGAAATGAATGTGTCTGGTTCCGTGCACATATATGGAAGATGTGGGGAAAGATTTAGTGGCCAATTTAAAGGTTGGAACTTGAAAATAATTTACACTAGCGGCAGAGCACATGCATGTACGAAAACTTCATCGAAAAACGATTAAAGATATTGTAAAAACCGCAGAAAACATTGAATCAAAAATCTACCTAGCCTTTTCCCAACTATGTTGGGGTCGGCTTCCAGTCTAACCGGATGCAGCTGAATACCAGTATTTTACATGGAGCGACTGCCTATCTGACCTCCACAACCCAGTAACTGGGTAATACGATACCCCTTGGTAAGATTGGTTGTCAGACTTTCGGGCTTCTAACGACCCGTAACGACTGTCAAAGATCCACGAATGATAGCCGGGACCAACGGCTTAACGTGCTTTCCGAGGCACGGAGGAGTCTCGGTATGTAAAGATGGTCACCCATCCACCGACCAACCCTGGCAAGCGTACCTTTACCTAATGGATCGACCCGGTGCAGCTGTTATTACTTAGCCACGAGCTCACGAGCAGAAAACATTGAATATTTTTTCAATATAATTATTTCGAATCCATACACAAAGACCACAGACAGTCGGAGACTAAACATAGGCAAAAGAATAATATTCGTACAAGAATCTAGAATTACTTAATTTGGTCAGAAATGCGTCCTCTCGCAACTGCTTGCATTCATCAATTATTTACCAGGAAACTTCTCAGTTCCAGTAACTTGAGTTTTGCAGCTTTCGTATTATCGCTATTATTATTTTATTTATTATGCTTAAATCAAAGCCTTTACTTATTTAAAATTTTAATAAACAGAACACGAATCGTGCCAATATTGGTTGGTAACTTGAGTTTTTGTTTTACTTTGCGTCCAACCGATATGTACTAGGAAA
This sequence comes from Lithophane leautieri, assembly GCA_949152455.1. Classification (NCBI taxonomy): domain Eukaryota; kingdom Metazoa; phylum Arthropoda; class Insecta; order Lepidoptera; family Noctuidae; genus Lithophane; species Lithophane leautieri. Next base: position 11,093,731 of record OX424480.1, on the reverse strand, counting down.
TAGATAAATATGACGTTCGGAATACATGCAAGTTGGACCATCCAAATATCGTCGTACCATATTTCAACTTGACCATTGACCAGCTATAAGTTGGAAAGCCCGACACAAAAGACATTCTCCAATACAGTTAGAATGACATCATGTGTGAAACCAGCAGGATCTCACCAGAGCATACCATATACAGAATTCTAGTTCCTCAGCATTAACGGTACCTACACATGTGAGAAGATTTAGTACTCTAAGATAAACTGACACTTTAGTGGGACTTTTAAATGAGGATTAAGATTAATGCAAGGATGAGCAAAAACATGAGCGGAAGTCAAAACGGATTTTGACTGTTAAGTGCAGAGAAGTCAATCAAAGTCAAATTAAAGACGTAAAGAGGACATAGTTAATAGATATACACAAACAGTATTTTGCACGTTGTATTGAACATAGATAAATCAATTTACAAAGTTATTTATTTTATTATTTATGTACACACAGTAAAATACATAGAGATACAACATAATTATAATATGAGTACAACGGTAATTAAAGATTACAAGTCATCATGCTTTAAGGTTGCAAATACGGCGGACTTGGCAGCCAGTCTATACGGCTAACGACTATAGACAGAGGGCAAATATAAAATTCATAGTTTAATAGATTAGCGTAAATCAGACTTGAATACTTTCAAACAAAGCGCTGACAAAATACTCTTGAAATCGGATAAAATAATTAAAACATCTTTAGATTAAAATTTATATGACAACATAAACGTCCTGAGATCATTAAACTAGATTAAAACGGAAAACTAAATTAACGGTGAGCCAATAAATATAGCCAGTGATGTCATGGCAACGGAAACTGTTCTAGGTGGGATAAAATTTGCATGTTTAGCGGATATTTCAACCAGCTTCGAGTTGGGGACAACATAAGGACTTATAAAAGAGCCACTCCAAACAACGGCTCGTAACAGTTTATAAAACAAGACCGATAAAATACAGACACAAATCAAATCTGGGCTGAGATATAGTTCATATAGATCTGCCTAGACTAAATACAACTTATAATGAAAAAAGTAGCTTATGGCTTGATAATTAACAGTCGGACTGGTGAACATGAGATAGAATATATCGATACCTCTGGGCTCAAAGGGCGTATAGCACATTCTTTTCCTTGTGCTATACGCCCTTTGAGCCCAGAGGTATCGAATGCGCGACACATTGCGCTACTGACGCCTCTTTTAGTACAGACTCGGTTTAGTTGGGAAGAATGAGCGCACAAAACAGCCGACAAGCTTTTTTAAAATAAATAAATTAGCTTAAAAGTCATCTTTAAAATACTGGTAGTATTCATTTTAATTTGATCGCCATAAATGGACCATAACATGCCGTTTAATTCCAAGCCGGCGTTAATATCCCTAAACTCCTTATCTTTATCAAATTAAGTGGCACTTCTGTTACTCTTACATTCGCGATTCAAGTGACTGACATGATAACTGCAGTTTCTCAGAATCTGCAGCCTGGTAGCTTGTTTAATCGCTACTTTAAAATATAATGTTTCTTGTCTTGTGTCTTGTGTCATGTCGCCGCAAAAAATGTTAGTTTTTGAACGTGCAGAATGTGTGATCAAAGATTAAGTTTGTTATGTACAGTTTTTAAGGCTACCGTGTGAATGTTGGTCGCATTTTTAAAGACATTTTCTAGAAGATGATAAACTGAAGGAGTCGACAGAGGAATGGGGACATGTGACTCAGGACCGTTTAGCTTCACAGAAAGATAAAGGTAGACGAAGATAATTTTATGAAAAGCAAGATAAATTACTTTGTTTGATGAATATAAGAAAGAAGAAAGAAAGAAAATACGTTTATTTGCGGTAAACATGACGCAAAAAAAAAAAAAAAACACAAAAAATACAAAATATCTTGCAAATAAAGTAAAGACACTCCACTTGGGCGCTGCCTTTGTCCAGCAGTGGATGTTTTTCGACTGTCATGATAATGATAACTCCCGATACAAATCTAACCACTAGCCTGAACGCAAGTGATTAAATTCCGCATGCTAGCAAACCCACATAATAACGAATTCACACAGGTCTCAATCAAATTAATGTAAGATTCTGAATTCAAGCAAACACTCGCATAAAATAATTCACAAATCCATCCAAATGTCCTATTATAAATCCGGATTCACACGGGTATAGTGTCGCATATTTATCACGTTCTCACTTTCCCGGCAGAGTGTGAGCCAGCCCTTTGCTTTCTAAGCGGCGCCGGCGCAGTTATTAGTGTGGAACCACCACTTTCGATGTTACGTGTTACTCTGTCCTAGGATAAGGTTTAGCATTACCTGTGTTATTTCCGTTATATGACACGTTGAACTTAGAGATGGGTAAGGAAAGCAACCACATTTAATTGATGACAAAATCAATAAATTAATGATTCTGCTTTGAAAAGAACATCTAAATACTACCTAGACCAGTTAATATCTTTATTCACATCAAAGGTTAGGTACTCAACTTTAGAAATCCAGAAATTCTAGCGATGTGTTAACCCATCGCTAGATTTCCTGGTCTCCTAAAGTTGTTCATAATTATAATATTTTTCAGCAGATAAGTCTCTAACTGAAGTCTTTAGGCTGTGGCGAAGAGGTTACATTCCTGACTCGAGTGACCAAAACAAACTGTAACAGCTTTCCACTCAAATGGATCTCAAACCAAATGTGAATTTATATATGACCTCCCACAACCTAGACCTAATATAAATACGAGTACCTAAACAACAATCTTAAACTGCCATACATTTTCAAACCAGACCCCTCTAAACTTGATATTACCCATCCTTAAAATCCGTCCATACGGCACCGCGTCAAGTTCACGTTAACGCATCGCCGCGCATGCGCGTGTCATGTGCGCGGGCGCAGCGCACCTGTACGTGCTTCCTGTCAGCCATTTTGCACCGGTTATGCGCTGCGAACCCTTATACTGCGCAGTCAGAGGGCGATATATTGGATATAGCTTTGGAAAACCCGTTTTAGGATACACCGATATTTTTGAATAGTTTTAAAGTTAGAAGGCATATAACAATTTCAAACACCAAACTAATTTCAACGTATGTCGCATAAAAGACATCATGGCAATGTAGCTAATATCAGCCAACTCAATAAAGCAACAGGTAAAAGACGAAATTCGGAACAATATCAAATTCTTCTGGAAATTTATACACGTCTTGTTGTATATGAACACAGACCTTTGTTGTAGGAAGCTTTAACAGTGATAATTTGGATTACTTGGTTTTGACAGCTAGACGCAGTTCTTTTGAGGCTTACTTTATTTTTAGAATTCCAGTTGATCCACGAAGAAGAGAGATTACGATAAGCAGTGAAATAAGGATGAGTGAAAAAGCCATATTGCACCGACACCAAATTAGTGATAAGGCCAGTATGACAATATTTTTTCTTACACTCCGAATTCAATTTAATCTACGACATATAAGTTGGTGCTATATAGGTAAAGTGCCTAGATTTTTAAATTTATTCTTCAAAAAGCTATAAAGACAAGTGTGTATTTCAGCTCCCTCAAAAACCTACAAAATAAAACTCACATCTAAACCTACCACAGACGTTCAAGACCCTAACAAAACGTCACATCACGTCCGTAATAGTAAATTACACGTACATTATGGGGCCACGATACGCCGAGCAAGCACCGGCTCACCGTTAACCCCCGAGCTACCGTGCAGACCTCGGGTTATACAGTTTAGAGATAGAACATTTATATGTGCTTAGGAGTGGCAGCCATCTTGGAATAGTTTTTAAAAGCGCTAATGTCTGTGACGTTCTGAATTCAATTTGAAATACAGGCCTTCGTTAAAAATAAAAACGTGCGGTGTTGTCTGTGGGGACTGCCTATAGAAGTGAAAACTAAGTAACATTCATTCATTTCTTCAAGCGTTCGGTGACGATGACGCGAGTTCCATGATTTTTGTTCACCCAAGAAGTGCTCAACGCGCCTAAAGAAGTTTTCACCTCAAAAACTTTATAAATGTGAAAAAAATAGATAGACCTGTTTGTGTGGGCCAATCTACAGTGGAGCCAACCGGAAAATCGCCGAGAAAATAAATCTTAACGAGTCCCAGAAAAAGGATGCAACCGTCTTGAATCCTCAATGAAATCAGAAACTCAAAATTCAAAGCATTTTTCAGGCAGTTTGCATTTTGTCAGCTTTTGAAGTGTCAATCAGAAAGTTGACGTTAGGTGTTTCAAATAGTAGGTTCTTAAGGAGAAGAACGGGCAAGAAAGTTCATGGACACAATTTAAATCAAAATAAATAATATTTCAAGATCAGCGGAGGAGAAAGATAGCCATAGTTTCCATTTCTCACCCTTATCAAACAAGGGACAGAGATAGCAACAAGATAAATAAAACATAGCATTTAGAAAACCTGCAAGTCTTACTAAAACCCTACATTGTATCAGTTTGAACAGGTACGCAGCGAGGCGGAACCCCGCATGCGGCTTAACGTCCGCGTCGGTGCTCGCTCGCTCGTCGCGAAACTATGGTGAATCTTAGAAATCTCGCCGATGTCGCTATATCAGACGTCTCACGCTTCTGTGATTGCATATTCATTCGTCATGCTATCATTGGATGGACGGGTCTTAACAATGTGTTGGAGCTGGATTTTCCATGAAGACACTACGTGCAAGATATTACTGGTTCATAAAGTCTTGGTAGATTTTCGTATAATCTATTACAGAACATATAAAACCTAAATAACTTCAAACGGAATATAATTCGATAAGGATCAATTTATTTTTACCCGACGATGGCAAAGCAAAAGGGACGGTTATGATTTTGACCGGTATGTATGTTCATGTGTTCCCCCTCATAACTTCTAATCTAGGTACTCATCATAATTTTTCAAATGAGATATCGTTGGAAGCGTCTTGATCGTCCGCTGGTTAGGTTAGGCTATGGGCGCGGGCGCCCGCTAGAGGACATAGTGTCATGAACTAAACACGACACACACACACCAAAATGAAAAATCCGGAATCACGTAATCTGTTCCCTAACACGTGTGACTCCGGATTTTTTATTTTTTGTCTGTGATGTCTTGTTTATATTTTTTTTTGTTGACATTTTAGCCGTAGTTGAGTTTTTTCCAATCGATTTATTCCAAGTAGGTGGCCCGATGACCTAAATATGACATTTCTAAAAACTTGTTACACACTCTTTAAATACAACAACAAAATAAAGAAAATTATTCAATATCTTAACACATAGGTACACGTGTGAACTATTAATAATAATAATGCCTGAACACGTGCTTAACGTGCCTGAGGTAATCTCGAGTCACGAACACTGACTCTATTGTCTTGAATCGAGTATCTGCAGACTGAATATAGATGTTAAAGTAAAAACTTGATAGATAGATTAATTAGAGGTTTCGTTAGCCTAACTAGTGTCTGCCTGCCTTGGCTTTTCCCAACTATGTTGGGGTCGGCTTCCAGTCTAACCGGATGCAGCTGAATACCAGTATTTTACATGGAGCGACTGCCTATCTGACCTCCACAACCCAGTGACTGGGCAATACGATATCCCTTGGTAAGACTGGTTGTTAGACTTTCGGGCTTCTGACGATCCGTAACAACTGTCAAAGATCCACGAATGACAGCCGGGACCAACGGGTTAACACGCTTTCCGAGGCACGGAGGAATCTCGGTATGTAATGATGGCATAACTAGTGTAAGTAGGCTATATTGCCCAATGTAGTGAACAATGAAAATTGTTTAAACAATAATCTCTATTCTCCATGTTTCCGTTTCGAGATAGCTTGAATGATTCTGGTAGAAAACCGAGTCCGTTTTCACTAGCAGGTCGCATAAGCGGTCTATAAATGTAATATATTAATTTATTTTCCTATTATAAAACTTCACATCCATCTATTTGAAAAATATATAAAACTACAAAGCTTACATAGGGCAAGATACGCTTCGAAATATTTTTTTTACCTCAAATTTAATTAGGCCCACCGGTCCACCCACTAAATGAACGATTTAGTCAGAGATTCGCAATTCCCTTTAATTACAAGTTTACTTAGTCATCTTAAAGCTTATAACTCTGCTATTAAGATTTATTTTACATTAATTTATCAACTTAGCAGCTAAGAAAGTAACAAACACCAGCAAATTACACTGGCGGCGCAAAAAAACTGACCATCACAACGCTCCGCTAAACTTTCTTCGATGCAGAAATGACAAAAACTCCTGCCTGATTAACATGGTAATCATGTGTGCAAGTGTACAGTGGAGTGCAAAAAATAAAGCGAATTATTTTCAACTGAACACGGCGTCAGAACGGAAATAACGTACGTTAAGGCAAGGCAGAGCGTAGTCATAAAGGCTTATGACAAAAACAAATGATAACTGGAATAGCTCTCTTCAATCAGTCAATCTGCCCCGGCTGTTCCCAATTATGTTGGGTTCGGCTTCCAGTCTAACCGGATGCAGCTGAATACCAGTATTTTACATGGAGCGACTGCCTATCTGACTTCCACAACCCAGTTACTGGGTAACAGGCTACTCTTGGCGTTGTCAGATTTTCGGGCGTCCGAGTACCCGTAACGATTGTCAAAGATCTACGAATGACAGCCGGGACCAATGGTTAAACGTGCTTTCCGAGGCACGGAGGAGTCTAGATATGTTAACTATGATTGGGTCTCTTCAAAGCCATCAATAAAGACCTAAATCGTAACAATACTAATGCTTCGAAGTCTTCGAACAATAACGTGCCTAGCAACAACACATTAACAATCGCGTGAGAACACTTCCTTAACATCCGAGACATTCACGAGACATTTTTCACACGCATTGTGTTCACTATTATCAGTTTTGTATTCAAATGTACAAGTATATCGGTATCACTACATATTATAAAACTAAGCCCTCCACCGCGTCTATCTGTCTGTCTGTTCGCGATAAACTCAAAAACTACTCCACCGATATTCATGCTGTTTTCGCCAATGTATAGAGTGGTTCTCGAGGAAGATTTTAGTATACAGTATGTTAACTAACAGAGGGCGTTCCCGTTAACCCGCAATAGTATACCATCCATACAAGCTAAAAAAAATATTACCATTAAAAAAAAAAATGTTTTTTTTATTTTTTATAATAAAATATTCACAAAAAATATTAAATTGATACGTAAAAGAAACACACTGTACACGCGCACTTGTCCTTCAAAGAAAGTACGGCAATGTCGCAATTTACCTATGAATGACGGGCCGCGTGTGCGGCGATCTGATTGATGCGCCTAGCCCCGCCCCCTGCTCCCCGAATGTCCACAGGATTTGTCCACCTAATTTTAGTCGGAACTAATCTCGCGCGCATACCGGATGTGCATTTATTTTCGCATTGCAACATCTTGTCTCCTTTCGTCATTCGTGTGTGAAAAATGCCGCGTTATCAGTTCAGTGCTCGAGAGTATGTAAACATGGTACATATTTAAGCTGAGTGTAATTGTGTGATGGTGCTTTGAGGATCCCAATGCACAATTTAATGCGACGAGTGCACCAAAACAACCGTCGGCGATTGCAACAAGCAATGTGTAGAGAGAGAAGGTCAGCATATTGCGCAGTTCAAAATCTAAGTAAGTCTTTCAACATTATTTAAATGTACCTACCTATCATAAAACGTAAAACCTTTTCGAAAAAAGAAATAACACTAAGAAACGACTGTGCCACAAAATAAATAAGATCAGAAAGCCCACTCTTTGCTAAAACTACTTTTATACTCAGGGAGTACCTACCCCATACAACGAGCGTATTACTTCTGTGGTGTTACACGATTGCTATTAAGTAATTTATTACGAATGCAACTGCATAAAGTAAAAGTTTTTTTTTTTTTTTCATTTCGATGTCATTGCAGAAAACATTACAAAACGTTAGACAGTGATTGCTAACGTGCAATACTTCATTATCATTTAAAAGCTAGCCTAAAACTGAGATTTAAATGAAACTTTCTCTAATACTTAACCGCACACTATTTATGAGCGTAGTTACCTACTACGTTATTTATTTTTCTAACTACTTTCTTATTAGCACTGTAAGGCACCGGAGTCACCGATCTGAGTGAATAGGTAAAACACATTCTTGTACTTGTTCCATGAGTGGGCCTTCTGTACTTTTATCTGTTTATTTTGTGGCCGCGAGCCCGCGACCGACGCGACGTGTCGGCAAAGCGCTGCCGACGCGCCACCCCGTGTCCATTACTCGGCCGCTGCGGTCAGAATAATTCGCTGTACTCTGTATTCTAATATGATTGAAACGTGGCTTAGATAGGTACATGAATTTATGTTTTTACTGTTTGCGAATAGGTTCTTACAAGCCCAAGGGGCCTCAGTGACGCGTTCCTTTGTCAGCCGGGCATTTGAGACGGGTTGTAAAATCAAAACATACATAAATGTTTTATTTTACTGATAACAACACGACGCTGTGTTTTTCACTGTTTTGTTTTTCGTTTTCCGCTGATGCAAGATTGCATCAATCAAAACCGTTGAGCCCCACTGTTCCATATTTGCATCAGTTCACTCACGCTATTAAAATCTCTATTTCTACGGAGTAAAGGGTTAATATCGTCTGTGGAAAGGTACAGTATTAATTTTGCCGCCTTTACCAAAGTCAGCGCTCGCCATTCAGTGCCGTCACGCCGCCCGCCCCCCGCCCGGCCGGCCGGCTCGGTGAGAAGCTCGCTCGGCATCGTGCGCGCGCGAGAACAAAATTGCGACGTTGCCGCTTTGGGCTACGCCACTACGCTAGGTATTCCGCGTTAGTATTTTGATGTTAAACAGGTCGTTTCGAATTTATTGCCTATTTAGTTTTTTTTTTTATTCGGATTTTTTTTAACTCATTTTTGTATGCTGATATTTTTATTTGAATCTATTAATGATATAGATTATCGAGTTTAAGGGAACGCCCTCTGTTATTTAACATACTGTATAATAACCGACATCCACGCGGGCGAAGCCGTGGGCATCAGCTTGTAGTCTACAAAACGGTTAGGTATGTGGAAAAAACTCTTTGAAAATACTCGGATATAGTTTCTGAGGCCCTAGTGTGAGTTACTTTTAACCATCGCGACTTTACGCATCGACCGCGTTCGGCGCTCCAATTGGCCCTTCATCAGTGAAGGCCAGTAAAGGGCTAATCGGAGCGCCTAACGCGGTCGATGCGTAAAGTCGATATAGTTTAAAGAAACTCACACTAGGGCCTCTGAACATAAGGCATTCCGAGACGGACGATGTCAAAGATTTGACTACTCAGCACCCGAAAAGGAAGAGTTATAGGATATAGTAGTGAGTCTATACCATTAACAATATAGAAATATTGTTACTGGTATATACTGACGCAACGGCGCAAATGTAAATTTATAATAGCAGTTCCGATTCGGTAGTTGTATGTTCCCTCGGACTTAAATCCATTGGTTCGCTGGTCAACTTTTTATGCAAGGATGTGTAGAGCGGAAGTTCGTAATTTCCTTTGATTGTAATTTGCTGTTTTCGTTTGAATGCTTTCACGGGGCCAAAGTTAAGTACCAAGAACAACTACAGCAAAATACATTGTTGTATCTCGTTTAATTTCATTTAAATCTTGTGCTGAAATTCTCGGGATAAGTCATATAATTCAAAGAAACCATTTTCATTGTGTTTCAAAACCTCTTCAACACTAAAGTGCGCAATAGTATCTATAGCAAAAAACTTAAGTATATTTGAACAAGGATTAAGAAAATCACCTAATTATCCATATAAAATTTATGAAGAAAGAAGTTCTACCCAAGAAGGTAACCTTACTAAAAACCTTAATAACTTCTAAAATCAGAATTACATAATCCACGAGAACAAACCTATGACTAGACAACAAAAGGAAATCCTCAATAAGTAAGACACAATAATTATTTAATTATACTTAGCATTTTTTCTTGGCCCGTAATCGCAAAGGCATCGGTCCGTGAGATCAGACACGCCACTGAAAGTGTACAATTTGCATGCCAGACTAATCAACAGGTGGACATGAATTAAATATTTATTAGCAAAACTGATAGAGATGTTAGAGAGGTTTAGAGTGGAGAAGTTTCTTACCCCACTGATGTTGAGTATGTCTCCGTGAAGGTTTGTCCGCTTTCGTCTTAAAAATAATGATTCTGTTTTCAATAAGATGGAAGAAACGAAGATAGAAGTGTACAATTCGAATCTTTCCGTAGATTTATTTCCTTAAATTCTTCTTTATCTAGATTTATGACGACACCTCTAGATCCGTCCTTCTGATTTGTCTTGCTATCTATGTTCACAGATGTACCTTTGAAACTTTTGCCACAGGTGATCTTATTTCTTTGACCAAATAACCGTTAAAAACTATATTAGAGACAAAAAAAGTTATACAATCGTTGCTAAAATTAACTACAAAAATAACGTTCAAGTTTTCTTAAACAATTACAATGTTAATGACTTCTTATTTAGCAGTCTTGAACTAAGAAACCTTTGACCGACTGTGGAATATAAATAGGTACGGTGTTTACATCATAATTGCTCACTATTAACGTAAGTAAGATGTTTCCAGATGTGGTTGTAAAACCAAACTGTTCAAGTTATTATTATTACTTAAGGACAAATAATTTTTGGAAGAACCTAAAAACTTGGAAGATTTTAAGTAGAAAAGTTGTTATGACCACGACCTTTGAAACTTTACAGTTCTATAATAAGTGATGATAAAAGTATATGAAATAACAAACAACGAAAAAAGATTAAGCAAATATGATGCTGTCCCAAAAAATACCAGAACGTATGACCGACCCTTGCGGACCTAAGCCAAGGAGTGTCAATTCAACCAAAGACGATTGAAAAAATAAACTAGATTAAAACCAAATGATTACAGAGTAGGCCACAAAAATTTCAGAACCACTGAGAGAATCCCGTTCAAACAAAGTGTTAGTACATCTATTGTTACTGACTGTCACAATTCTGGGATACGTTCGTGCGATTGTAAAAACTATTTGCATGCTGTGCTCATATCTCATGGTCGATTTAATGTACAAATTGGATTGGATGCCACATTATTGTGGTTGCATAGCGTTTCTGCATTTAGTTCTGCTGAAATGAAGACTTCACCATTTTCAAGTCCTTTTCCAGATCATGTTTCGTCAGGTGAATATATATTTGAATAATGTTATGACTATTTTGGCATAGAAGTCAATTAAATTCAATGTTAACGGGGTAAAATTGAAATAAATGATTTGACTTTGACCTTACACTGGTGCACTAATTCAATAGTCCTTAACACAGAACTATAATAAAAAAATACAGCTGATATCGGTGTTTGGTCGATTTTTGGTCTAGCAAAAAATGCAACATGACCAAATCAATATTACGATCCTTATTGCACGGCAGTCTTGCTACTCTAATAAAAAATTCTTCAAACCTAAGAAAACATTTAGCCCCGCGGCTGTTCAATGCGTCCTTGCCCACTTCTAAATCTCTGTATCCTCCAGGATCATTCCTCCAATTCACAATACATTAGCTCTTCAGGCAATACGTTCCCTTCACATAAATACTTCCGAACCCAAACAATGAACGCAAGAAGCTCTTAATCTTCAAGTCGACATCGCATTCTGCATGCATACGATCATATACTGTCAAAAGTAGGTTACTGAAATACCAGAAACGCCCATCGGAATATCATCTTTATTCTAATAGATGTAAGGCTGGTATTTCCATGAAGTGTTCGCTCCATCGTGACATTACTGAGTTTATTTCAAGAGTTGAACTTTACAGTACAATTGACTTATCTGATACTTTCTATCAGCTGCAAAAAGGGCTCTGGCATAGGTCGGTGGCATCTAAGCACAATGCTATTGTTTGTTTCGCTCATTTGTTCTCCGATGGTAAAGCTAAATTAGAGGTAGTAACATTATTTTGTAGCACAAATTGATAGGACCTCTGAAAATATAGTAGGACTTTGACTGCAAGACATCACAATCACAAATCAGTGTTGAAGTGAATATAATCGAAAATCATGAAACAGAGATAGTTGAGACAGAAGGAATGAAGCTGCTAAAGCTAGCAGTCAATACTAACAAGATAGTAATGACGTTATATTATTTCTTGTAAAAAATATATTTGGTAAATACTACAACTAAGTCAATCCAACCCAAGGCATAGAAGGATTGGAAACAGAGAGGTTGCGGATAGAACACTTTTCTGTTGAACTGTAGCCATGAACCCACTCCTACAATAATACTTATTTAGCTCATTTAATATGACTAATAAACCAATCATCGTTTTAAATATTTTTTGCGCAATTCAAAATTTAATCAAGAGTAAACGATTGCATAAACAACTTACTATGCAATTAATAACACTAAAGACTGACCTCAGTGAGAAGCTTTTAACAAAAATAAATATTCATAAGAATTTGATGATGATCAATCACTATTAGAAGGACAAGGATATCTGCTTCACTAAGGAAAACAAGGCTTGCAGAGGTAACTTACATTTCTACGACTGATTGAATCAGATATTTTATTAAACATCGTAATTTTCAACCCACAAACACCCAATGCTGAACATGAGCCTTTTAATTAAAGTAATACATGGAAAAATGTTCAAAAAGACTGCCATAACGACGAAATTCATGTAATTTTCTAACGCAAATAACAAGGATATGCATACTCAATAAATAAATAAAATAGATTACCGTCTAGTACCTAATCTACCTAAAAATAATAAACAATAACCTTTACCACAATAATTATAATGCAAAATGTACAGTTGCTAAGCGCCAGGATGCTCTAGGCGCCTTGTGCTCGGTAGAGCGCCAACTATTGTTATTTATTACTCATTCAATATAAAGGTAATAATAGTTGCTGCTCCTTCAGTAAAAAATTGAAATTATATTGAGAAAAGTCGTCTTTATAGTGACAAAATGGCAGCCATAAGTGCTTGATTAGGATCTTTTTAGTCTTACAGCTTATGCACAAGCTTTTGAAAATTCTTTGATAATCTACCACTGTGAAATGCCATCTCTCATCCACAAATAGATGGAGAATTTGAAGTGCATTTACATATCCAAATAGTTTCATAATATTTACAACTAAATCCAAAGCGGGTCTAAATTCTACGTAGTAAGGTTATCGATAAAATCGTAGGTGACGTCATCAAGGCTGTATGGGTCATACTCGTGCGCACTTCGTTATTGTCATTTGCATAGCAATATGGACGACGATTAGCCTGCGCCAGCACAGGTTATGTTCTGATTTTGAATTGTTTGACTGCAAAATTCAATATAAATTCTCCATTTCAATTGTATGCTATTTTGATTCGAAGTAAGCTTTTGACAAAATGCATCAACATGTCAACAAACAGTTCATACTTAACTTGATATCTATTAGTAAAAACCACAACGTTTCGAATCGTCAAAATGCAGATGGAACCAGCGAAACTGGGTTATCTTAGAATGCAAATTAATAAAATAGACATAAATATACCACTTATAAATGCTACTATACAACTCAAAGCTTACAATGCAACATCGTATATGTTCGAAATTTTTTGATGGTCTTTTGTTTTAAATACAGCCTAATGCGGGCAAAAGACGTTCCAGTAATTTGATTAAACAGGCTGGTTCAAACAGTTTGATCAGATAAAACTACGAAACTTCATATCTCCATGCCATTTAAATACCTACTCATTTTGATCAAACTTTCCCACACACATTCATGCCAATTTGATGTTTGATCAAATTACTTGAACGTATCTGGCCCGCATTAAATACCATCTTTAAAATTGGAAGTCCATAAGCTGTGACATATGACATACATAGAATGATATGAACAGTGTAACCTACTCGCCAACAAAGGTTGGCCATATGGCGAAACAGTCCTTACAAAATCACGATCGAAGCGAAGCTCTCTCCATTCAATTGAGAAGATTAATGTAACAAACGAACTCTTTGGATTGCATTCAAGTGATTCTAAAGAGCGTAATTAAACATTTGATGGTTTTATTTTTGAATTTGAATTTGGGAATCAAAGTGGTATATTTAAATGCGGAGTAGGCTCTCGAGTTTTCTCTTAAAGCAATTGTTATTAAGACTCTTGTGTAAGTGTTTAAAGAAGCTCTTTCAAGGCTCTTATCATAAAGAGCTTTTAATTTTGGATAAGTACGATTAATAGATTCTTAATCAAATATCAACCACCCATCCCTTCCATAAATTGGAAAAAAAAATCTCTTCAATAGATACCATTAAAAAGCCAGATAAAACTTTTTCAAAAAAACGTAGTCTACCCAAATGTATAAGTCTACCCAAGTGTATAATAACCGTCTTCAAAAACATTAGTAATTTGTACACTGTCTTCATTAATTACACTAACGGATATCTTTCTTACTTTGTAATTTAATACTAAATTGAGACTATCAATTTGACAGGCGGCATCAGTTATGGCTGTGATAGAATATTATTATCGCTTGGAACTAATTGTATGGTTTTTGTTCTCATCGTTGTGTTAAGAAAGAAATGTCTATCATTAAACTTTAGAGTATTGCTATCTCTTGATATTTCTTTCTCGAGTGATCTGATTTTACTTGTAAAATTGTTAACTGCAATAATGTACAGTACAACTGTTTTTATTCGCATTTTAACTATTATTTTATTGTAACAGATTGTACCACCCTTTATTAAATAAACAAAAATAATTATTACATGACACATAGCATCACGTCTTGTCTCCCCGAACAGAGGAATACCTACTCACATTTCGACAGTTATGTGTTGTGTTTTACGCCCCGTGAAAATTCATTTGTGTTTAGCGTTAATGGAGCTTGTGTCTTCATCATAAGTACTTAAGACTTAATGACATCACCAATTATATACATATTTAGTATGAATAGTATAGTAGTATGAATTGTTGTAATACGACGAGTCATTAACTATTAAATAGCATCTGTTAGTAGAACCATTACCTTGACTTTTCTCGGTAGCGACGATTCCATTTCCACATGTCTGTAATGCTCAGCGGATCTATGCACTGATCCTCCTCTAACATCTTCTGCTGAAGCCTTTTCTTCGCCTCTAGTCAATGTAGTCACCTTCCTAACAATCCTTGTGGTGATCCTTCGTTGACCACTGACATCGTCTTTCTTCGAGATTTTTGTCGACTCTAAAGAAGAGCCTAGAACCTCGGTCGACATTCTCTTGTTCGTGTGAATCTCCTGCAACTCTGACAATCCTAGTCCACCGGCTGACGTCGGCACAGCTAGCGCGCTCTCTCCATCATACTCAAAGTGTGTCTGATTCCCATCGTGTACAATTCTACCGTTGTAGCTCTCCTCTCGGTAGGACCCAGACCGATAGCTGGATGATCGCTCCATTCCTGGGTAGTTTCCATCGTACACTGTCTCATGTCTCGTCAACCCTTCTCTCAAACTTCTAGGCACAGAAGCCAAGTTTAAACTTGTGGTTATGGGTGATCCAACGGGCGATGGAGTAGATTTCTTCAAGCTTGATTTCAGGGGTTTCGAATCATCGCTTTCTAGCGTCCCCTGAACAAATAGACGCTTGCTGCTTCCGCCTTCTTTCACAAATCGGTACATCGACATCTTAGCTCCGCCTAGGCCTTAAGGCCGTCGTAACACATAATACTGTTCTCTGCAATGGAGTTCCCTCTTATTACGGATTCGATACGCGTCGCGTTTACTTATTCATGTACCGGTGACAACTTATGGTGTGAATTCTTAAGACATTAAGGAAAGGTATGCTAAGCTATTCTTTTGTAATGTTGTGTAATGTTATTTAGGTTTGCAAGTAGCTATAATGTCGTTAAAACGGTTACTGCTACTTTACTGCTTTCTACGTTCTATTTTATTTGGAATAAAATAAAAGCATAAATCGGTATAGGAAAATTTTACATAGACGTCAGTTTTTACATCAGATAGGTCGATAATCAAAACATTACAATCATTCCTACTAAAAACCAATACAAAAACATCAATGAAGGCAAAAACCATGATACTAAAGCCAAAGGTGTTGAAACTAAGAGTGGTTGTATGTTAAGCGAGCGACGGATTAGGCTTGGTACTGACCCATATATGGCCCGCACGAGCCACAAGTATGGCGGAGCCCTTCCGGCGGACGCAAGCAGGAAACATAAGGACAAGATTTTAAATTTTAACGAGAATATCCGTGACCGTGGAGAAACCGTTTCTTTACTAAACAGGCTGACTTTTATTGATGCTAGTTCAATAAACTTGAGGGTAGAAAATAAACTAGGAAATCTAATAAATGGTTTTGACAATACGTGCGATCAAAAGCCGCTTGAATAAATACAAAAAGGGTTTTGAATGAATAATGAAAGAGAAAATTTAATTAGAAAATAATTACGACGCTTTGAAGGTCACAAAGAATTGAGATACAAGTATGCAAGTGAAAGTACAATAACAATTTAAGTAAGAGAAACATTGCTTGAACAATAAAGGTCAATATTACCATAGAAAACAAGGATGATTAAGATGAAATGCCAAACGAATCAAACAAAAGAGCATACATAACCAGTATTTTAATTACTTAAAATAAATAAAGAATGTCAGTGTCAAAGTCGAAGCTAAACTTGACCCAAATGATAGAGCAAACATTTTACATAACAGCAACTGGTTACACTTTGATGAAATAAAACTTGTTTGTGAGGCAAGGATATTTTATTTTAGGTTTAGAGAAAAAATCAAATAATATTAATATGTCTGCTATATTTGGATGAGTTTTATTCTGCTTATTTTCATATAATTTTAAATGCATCTCATAAACTCTATCTTTTTGTTTCCCAATAAGTTTGTCAAGACTATTTTTCATTGTTTATTACTAAAAGGTTTGTAATTTTATATTTAACAGCTTTAGAGAAATCGGAACTTGAGGCAATCGGATTTCTTCATTTATTTGGTTAATCCCTAATAAATTGCCTAAACCAGTTTTATTAATAAACCATTTGTCTAATTAAGAACAAAAAACAATCTATTATTGAATCGTGCAAAGTGATTTAAGATTTAAAACGAATCGTCATTGAAAAATACTTCCAGGTTTATATTTATGAGAGAACGGATATGTAGTTTTGAGGCCATAACTTTTAAATCTCATATAAGAAATAGTTAAATTTATTCTTAGTCATGTCTTCATGTTTTCCAATAGCATGTGAATATATTTTATTGTGATAATATTTTATTTCCTAACTCGTAAAATTCACAAGATAAAAATTGCCATAAAGTTTTCCACATAGGTCGTGAAAATAGTCTCGTTCCATCATAGACCTCACCTCATCCATCAGGCAAGATCGAGTTCACAATCGCAGACAGGAAAAAAAAGAGATTTTCAAAATTCAATCTTAAGTGGATGGAAAACATGAATAAGAAGATTGTTCATACTAGAAATTAAAGGCTTATTTATGGTGGTAAAGTATTAAAATGATCATTGGTAAATAAAATATTTGCGCGATGACTACACATTGTTCATAGCTAACGAGCCAGCCCAGGTAAATGTGCTAATTACTATTGTTTATGTCGAGGCCCCTTCAAATATGCCACTTGCTATTGTGCAATACGTGTTTTGAATATCGGTGGCAGAGCTTCACAAGCGCATCGATGGGCATATGATACTGTTGTTTTTATGGCAAATAAAATGGAACGTATTGCTGCTTTTAAAGGAAAATGAGAATGATTAATCTACTGAGGAAGCTAATAAGGAGATAGACGAAGAGAACTGAGCTGGACTGAATGAAGGAGAGAGAGAGAGAGAGGAAAATAATATAAGATTATGGCGTATTGATGCTTTTGTGAAAACCAATGATAAAACTACTAGGGATGTTACTGACGAAAGAGATGGAGAACGCTAAGGAAGATTTTCAGCAGAAGAGAGTGAAGAGACGGACGTAATACAATAATCGAAATAGGAACAAACAATCTAATAATAAATTATTGTATGTTCGACATAAATAAGCCTTTATCAATTGCATGTTGACATTGCAATTGATATCAATGAATCGATCAATATTTATCGTAATACTTATATCATTTCTGGGATACTATCTCTAAGACTTTCGATATGACATAAGATCTGCTGTCAAGTGATAATCTTCACAGGTAGGTACTATAAGTTGCTATTACTTCAGGTAGCGCAAATAAAAATTGGCATTAGCTTTTATGTTTATTTTAAAAATATTCTTTCTTATCAGGATAGGTTTTGTTTACTCTACAATTTGTACTTCTTTGATATTGTTTTCTACAGTTATTGTTTCGAAATTTTCTCCCATCTTAACAGAATTATCAATTGCCTAATTTTCCAGTGCTTATTCTTCATTAAAATTTATTACAGTATCCTCAATAATAATTTTCAATAATCTAGCAACATGTCAAATTTTTTCTAACACTTGTTTGTTTCAATATAAATCATGTTCAGTCTATATTCAATGATATCCTGTGTGGGTGACAAGTAAAATAGTTTTTTTACGAAGGTGTTGTTCAATGGTGACTCCCACATTGCTGGACCTTGGCTAACTTTATATGGGGACGACATTTTATAGCATAATTGTCGGTTACAATTTAATTGGGCGTTGGAATTCTTGCATAATGCATTTATTATTGAAGGATTGTAGTTTCTTTGTGATATGACGATTGAAAGTCTGGAAACTGAAGCCACGAAGGTTTAGAACGTAGAAGAAATTGTGTGACTAGCATTATTTTTTAAAGTTATCGTTTTGATAAAAGGCTTTCAAATTGATGATGGAATTATGTAAATAGCAAGTGATGAAGTAAATTCCATAATAAGCAAAAAACACTTATGAAGCAGCTATGCCAAGGAAATAAAATTTTATGGAATTTAAATGGCCTAATGACGAATTTTCAAATATGACTTTATATTTGAAATCAGTAAACACAGTTTGGTCTTTGGACCAGTTTTTAAGAGAAACTGGTTTTTTTTTAAATTTATATACTACTAGCCAGTGCAACTTGCACTATTATCGAACATACTTTGACCAGAATGAAGATATTGTATTCTCTAAGCAAATAGTTTACAAAACAATGGACAGCAGGATTCTTTTTGTTTACATAAACACATTCAAATCTGCGTCAGATTTTTATTGTTCTTAATTTGCATAGATGTCACCTTGATATTATATATAGATACTAGTTCTGTGTCAAAGATTATGGGGTTCATTTAAAAACATTGCTTAAACGTCTCATAAGACGTTTAAAATGTATGGTTAAACAGTCACTAAACAACAGTAGCTAAGCAACGTTTATAAATAAAGAGTTTTATGACTATGAAGGGCCTCTAGATCATTTTCTAGGCCTAATGAGTAATAAATATTCATTGAAAAAACCAAAGAGTAGGCGATGATATAATTTATTGGAAGTGCAAAATTCAGGGAATCAATTTAGAAGGTTGATTTCAAACACTGTTCCTTATAAGATTGACTGCACAACTGCGTGGGATGCGCCCTTAGGCTCTATATTCGATGCAATGACGTCACTGCCCAACAAACAAATCAATTGTACGGAACCAGTCAAAACAATGCTAAATTAGAGGTGTAAAATTAACATAGCAGAGCTAGAGTCCTTGTAACTAATAGACCACCAATTAACAGATATTTCTAAATCTGAGCATCTTCATTGAACTCATTGATAAAACTACAATGCCGCAATAAACCGTTAGTTGTCACCGGTATCAGGAAAAATCGAAAAATCGTATCGAATCCCTAATCCGTATCACTACACTAAAATCTCACTACACACCACTAGTTCGATTTTCAAAACACTATTAGTCGGTTAGTCGTGTTAATTTTCGAATTCGTGTTCGGAGTCGATTTTTTAATGTTTGTTTTTCGAACGCGTCGCGCGCGCGTCTACGCCGGTAGCTTGCAGGTGACTGGCTGCGCCGGCGCAAATGTACGGTAAGTTACCCATGACGGGTTGTGTCGGTAAAAAAATAAAGTATTTCGGACGTGGGATTATGAGGTTTAATAAAGTTGCATTTAATTATATTGTACAAGTTGTTATCCACGATTTTTATGATGTTATGTTTTAGATAATTAAAGAACTTATAGGTATTACATTTAAAAAAAACCTTTTATATGCTCTGCCGTGGCAGTAAACTAAAAATGACTGGAAGCATATTATGTGTGAGAAAGGGAAAGCTAAAATGTTTGCACTTCCAATGTCCTACGTCATACACTTTCATGTCATTGATAAAATTGAGTAGCAGATCATATTACTCTGATGTATTTATTACAAGTACTGCTGGACTACAGACTATGGAAAACTTCACTTATTGATCTTATTCATTACAACAATCATTTGTAATCTTCGTAATTATAATCAACTAGCTGATGCCCGCGGTTTCGCCCGCGTGGATATCGATTATTATATACTAAAACCTTACTCGAGAACCACTCTATCCATTGGTGAAAACAGCATGAAAATCGGTGGATTAGTATTTGAGTTTATCGCGTACGGGACGTCAGACAGACGCGGCGGAGGACTTTGTTTTATAATATGTAAGGATTGAGATCGTAATTATAATCAATTGAGAAAACCCTACATCGGTACCTTATTTGTATAGTAACTATAATTTAAGAGTGAGGCATTAAAAATAGGTACTAACCTACTCATTCCACTCGTGTTTCGTGACATAGTGAGATGACACACCTTTTACGTTCGCCTTAGGACTGATTTTGAAATAGCATAGTTAACTTTCGGAGGAATAAATATTGCGGTTTGACAACTTTTGTATCGAATATCGTCATATTTATTCTTCAGAAGAAAAGCTTTTGAAAAATCAACCCTTAGTAGGGTAAAACATTCCAAAACGCTTGTTATTATTTTCTTTGACCATCAAACTAATGTGATAAGAGCTTTTATACTCCACTAGACTCTGTCCGCGATTTCGGCCACGTGTAAATTCCTGTTTAAGCGTTGTTTTGTTTTTAAAATTTTCGTAATCGGATAATTATTTCGGAAGATTACCTCCTACATGCCTACAAACTCAAAGATTTTTCTTCTTTATAGAAGTATAGATATCATATTTATGATACACCAGTCAAAAATAAAACTAACAAAATATCTAAACAAATGAACGTGGCCAGATATCCTGAATTCCTGGCACCTCCCTACGCCGTGCTACGCCTGATTCGTAGCAGTTCGTAGTCTTGTAGACACCGTAGAGGCCTCTACGCCAATCTCTTCTCAATCTCGCCGGCCATATAAAAACCATGTTCGATTATGTACCTGTCGCCTTGCCACTCAACTTGTGATTGATCCGCAAGATGCGAGCATTGTTGGTAATGATTGGCGATATTATACTGTCATAATTATTATAATAGTGAATATACAGTGTTGAACAAAAACCCTGAGGTTTTTGATCGATCCGTGAGGTTAAGAATCATACTGAGAGTCTATTTATGTGGATTTTTTGGAAAAAAGAAAAAAAAATTCGCATACCATATGACCTGTGCAGAAAATTTGCTAATTTATAATTAAATTCGGGTAATTTTGGTACTAAAATTGTTAATTTCAAATTGCAATAAATTTTTTATTATCAATATTTTTTTTTTTTTTTTTTGTAATTTTATTGACGTACCTATGTGTCCCTTTTGGATTGAACAGGGTTTTCGTTACGTGTTGTATGATGTCTAACGGGAGATAAATTAAGTAGTTTGACACACTGATCGATTAGGAAATGTTCGCGAAATTGTATTACTTTATACTAATAATAGTATGTTTACTCAGAATAAAAGCAAACATTTATGTTACTTTTTTATTCACCTATTTTCAATCAAATTAAAAAATACAACATAATTTGCGTCCCTTTGGCATTTTAAGATGTTTTCCTAAACAAATTCAAACCAGTACCTACCTTTGTTATAATAAGTGTGAAAAAATTTGGTACTAAACACAAATAAATAAGTAACTAATAAATATTCAAACAAAAAGATACATATACGTATAAAAACCAGTATGTCTGCCTACCCTCCGCGTGGGGGCGTGAAGCTAACCACCTGTCAGTTTGTTTGTGGCACTAGTTTTTGTCTTCAATGCTAATGCATGCGGCTCATACAATTATGCAAAGAGATCTGTGCTGCATTAGAATTGTAAATCTTATTTATATTGAGAAGCAAAACAAGTAAATAAATAAAGTTTACATAAAAAGCTTTGAGCATTAAATACATAATAATAACACAAGGGTACATAGTATCTAAGACATCAATAAATAGTATAGTAATTATAACACTTATATAATAAATTATACATTAAATAAATATCGTATATCCACAAAATCAGTAACTACATATGCCCTAAAAAGCTTGATTATAGTTTTGAATAATCAATAACATTGCATAGATCGCGACTACTAACGCCATCTGTTGAGGCGATAGTGAAGCAAAGAGAAGCGACTTGGGTACGAACCTCCACAGCGACATACGCCGTTCTGCGCCATCTATCGGTATATAACATCAACAAGCGAGCAAGCTTTTTTTTTTCGGCGCGTTTTTTTTCTCTCTGACAACTTACCATAATGGTCTGGCCAGAGGTTCGCATGTAGAAATAAAGTGTGTGAGTATAAAATAATACGTGCATAGTAAAATAGCTTATAATAGTAAATAGAGGCTAGGTTTTCAGCTTAGCCTGTCTTCACACACATAGGAATTTTCGCTTAGTTTAAGAATTACAGCTCCTCTGAATATACTGTTTAAAAATGTTTATTATTCCAGAGTCTTACGAAATTTATGACATTTGTAGGATCACTGTAATATAAAAGTCTGCCACAATCTTCTGTAACGCGAGGCATTTAAAGTCAACTTTAGATTCTAATAATAGGTGACTCTTAAAACGCTCATCGGCAAACATTTTATCCCTTAACCTTTTGATAGATTTGACATCGACAATAATAGTCGATTAACTGATGATCGATCACGATCTATAAATTGATCAACCAGTCGATACTCAGCCCACAATACCTAAATATATTAACGCTTTACACAATGAAGCTGATAGATTACAAGAACAAATACCGGAATGAATAACTCAACAATTACATATGCAAATGGTACCACACCTTACTTATTTGCCTCGGAAGTAATTTTAATGACATCAGCTGCTTGTTATCCTATCCAAATTAATGATACAGTATATATAACCGTCAAATGATAATGTGTCGTAAATGTTAGAAACATTGAGTAAGTTGGTAAAGAAAGTAGTCATTGCAAAACTGAAATAATAAAAGGAAGCTAACACTTAGGAGTTACACGATAGAGAGAATGATGCCAGTCAGCCCTTAGTCGTGTCTGTCAAAGCTAGTTGGAATGAAGTAACGTTTGGTCAAGGGCCACGAGAACGAGAAGCCTACAGTTAGTAGTAAAATAAACCATCTTCGCATTATTAGTACCGTTTGTTTACGCAGCTACCAACAAAAACATGTAAGTACACTCACTTGGCATGTTATAATCATTGTAACAAAAAACGTAAACATAAGTTTTAACATCGTAAATAACTTGACGTAACTCGTAAATCAGGGGTTGGACGTAAATGCCAGTTCTATTAAATAACTTGTAGCTAGTAATAAGATTCATAGAAATAATAATAAAACGGTTTAAATTGAATAGAATCTCAGCTGGCTTGTCAAACACAACAATGTGAACGACTAAACATTTTAATCAAGTGTTTTAGAAAATTGGATTTAAAGAAGATGGTCTGTTTGTAAATTAATAAGTAGTAATAAATTCAGGATTTGAATTTGCAAAACAATTTAATGCAGCAGACATAGGAATCAGAAAGGCCAATCCAGACAGAACCCCTGAAAAACGAGACTTCTCTGTAATTAAGTAAGAATTCAAACATATGATTGAACAGATAGGTCATCCACATAATTATGCTTGCTTAGCTTTGACATTTGCACAAAACAAGTTAAAAAACCATATAAATCCAATTAGTGTCGAAACGCTGCTAAATCATAATAAAAGACAGGACACAAGAAAAATATTCATAAACTGTTACACAAAGAGGGTGCGAGGGCGTACCGTAGGTGTTGCCATCTGGTATACGACCTTCGTATCGACCTACATAGACCCTATGGACTATAGGTCACCCTGAAGACCGTGATGTCACTGTTGATACTGAACCGGAATGTGGTGCTGATAAGTATGCAAATTATCTGCCTACTGGTGGAGGAAGAATGCTGTTAATGTCCATGAAGTTAACTTGAGATATGTGAAGGATTTGGAAGTTCGGTTGCTTCCGGAGGAGAAATGTCAATGAAGTAACTGGCGTGCACTGCGTGCTGTTTTAAGAATGCAACCTTTCGCGCCCAATACTCAATCTAGTAACTATGGCCAATATTTATAACCTATTCAGTGAAAAAACTGTTATGAATAACGGGGCCAACCTTCAATGGAAAATGGATACGAAAATAACCCAGGTTATGGTCATATCACGGCTTTCCCAAAACGAAACAAAGCATGATGAATATAACGATACATTGCATAACAATGAAAATAATCGTCTAAAAAAAGAAACACAATGGCGTGTTGTTAAATTAATAGCCTCGGGCAACGTAAAAACCACAGCAAATGAAATAGACCGGATATCAATAATCAAAATCGCAATAACTGACGCAAACCGCCACAAAAAGGAAATAGATTCTCACTTTTTATCATAGATGGCGTTGTCAGCCAAAATTGAATGCAATTGTAAAATAAGTAGTCAATCTATTGTGTTCTATTCTCAAATTGAGTCGAAAGGAATTTCATGATTTTGAACTTAGGCATTAAAAAAAATTGACAAAGCACTGCATGTCTGCGACAGTGCAAGGTCAGTACGTGAACTTCCATAGAAATCAATATTCCTTTTTTTAAGTGTCTCTTTATATTGATTCCTTTATAATTTTTTGTTAGTTTAAAAGATGCAGTTCACCTTTGTAACATTATTATAAGAGCGAAACCTTGTCCCAAACACGAACTCTCTCCGCAAAAAAAGCTCTCTGTTTACGGGCATCGAAACTAGATGGCGCTAGGGGCACAAAATGGCAAAGACCTTGTCCAAACAAGGACAATGTCAAATCAGAGTGACGTCATCACAATATAGCCATGTTTACATTGGCTTTTGTTACCTAGTGTTCTGGATATTTATAGGTATCTGGAAACTTTAGTTCAGGATAAATATTTCAATTTCCTTGTTTTTGATAAGTCCGTGAAGGTTATTACTGACTTTAGCCTACCACTGCCACTATAATAGTATATGCACATAGGTAGGTTCTCGAATCTGCGGGAATTAGCTGTCCTGGACTAGACAGATTTCTTTGAAAACATAAGGAACTAGTTTCAGTTTTTATGTAAAATCAGTCGCAGAATTTTGAGTCACCTTTGAGGCTAGAACTAAAAAAGGTAACTACACGCGTGGCTACTAGCCGGGCGTTGACCCCCGACCCGCGTAACTGTACGTGCTCTTCAGCATACAACGACGGCAACTTCGGAATACTTCGGATTTAGCAGTTCCGGCTTTCTGGCTATTGGCGAAGAGTTATAGCGAAATGCTTATAGTTATTGAACGTTTAATGGGAACTGGTAGGAATAGTGCTGGCTGAAATCATTATTGGAACTCTAGATGGCGTCGTTTTGTTTTGAATTTAGAGCTTAGGATGTTGGTTTTGAAATTAGAACGGTTTGTGTTTAGTTAAAACCAGATTCCTTTATTAAATTGTCGGTCTCTTGAAGCTTAAAATCTACTGCGGAATATTTTTTTCTTGCATATTTTTTGTTAGCTTAGCTAACAAAGATCATGTTTGTATTCTAATCAACGTAACGGATTTTATTAAATAAATAATCTTCTAAAATAACGTTAGCGATGATATCACTAAACTTGAACAAGAATTTGCTTTATGTCAAATTAATAAATTAAGATTTATCTGGCATTACTTCATTTTGTACAGAAGATTCAAGCCTTTGACCTCAATAAAAATACATCAATTCAATATTTGGCAGCAAACCGAAATAAAACGAAGCTGACAATGCAATAAATAATAACCTCTCAACCGAAGCAATTTAATAAAAAGTCCAGCAGAAATTAACTTTTCTTAGGCCAATGAAAGTCGTTACATTCGAATCTGAATTACATAATACATCCAAGATGTAACATTTCAAGTGCAAGAGGAGATCGCGTGGTTAACTACTGTAGAATCCTGTTGAATCCGTAATTAAGTATGAATACACTGGCTCATCACCACACCAAGCCTCTCGTGCAAGCACGTTTCACTTTTCAACCGTTTCCCGCCATTCGTGGGGAACTGACAGTTGACATTAGTGACAGCTGTCTCACATCTGACGTGCATGAGATAGTGTTTACTTACATAACTATTAATACAACTACTAAACTCTTAGGTTTGTAAAGGACTGCCAAAAGGTGGCAGTCACACAGGAAAGTAGAAAGGGAAAACGACGCTTTCCCAATCGTGGGACGCCAGAAAATACGTCTTATTTATCTGAGAGAGGCTCATGGATAAAGAATATATTAACCTGATCAGTAAATCTGCGTGTCATTATTGCTTTCGCGGGGTCAATTATTGAGTTGGTTGCTGTCATTTTCTTCATATCAAGAAGCCATAATCCGAGACTATCCACGAGAAGACAAAAACTCAAAAGACTCACAACTCATAGTTATAGGGGTTCATTATTCCCTGGTAATAAGCTGTGAAGATCCAGATCCTGTGTGGAGATCAGATGGCATTTGGCCCGTGTCAAATATTAATATTCAATCCCATGAAATTGACACAAGATTTACACATGAAATAACATCTGTCTGACGTTTATTAGAAGCATGAGGAGTTTAACCTTTACAGCCAATACTGACGTAAACAGTAAACATAGCTAATTGATTGGACAAGTAGCACATACACGTGTTAGTTCAAGTAAGTCTACAATGTCGTAAATTCTACGATCATGATGTAATAGAAGAAACAGAAAACAAATAACAGTGTAACATTAGAATCAATCTTGGGAACAGTTTCACTGTGTGCCTAAAGCCATATTCTTTATTTGAAAAAGACGTTGTAAGCAGCATTTTACTGCCCTCATACCAATTAATTGGTGGTCGAACCAGTAAAGGACCTGCAAATCCGTAGCCGACTGCTGGTAACAGCAGCAGGTGATGTGCCACGACACTACTGGTTTCTAAGTATTTCAATAGAATACCTTCCATAGCTAGCGAGACGTCAAAATCAAAATATTTTATTTCACTTAAACCTTCATGGGCACTTATGAAACGTCAGAAGCTGCACGGAGAAGGAGAAGAGCCGGAAAGAAACTCCACGGTTACTCTTTAAAAAATAATTGGCTTTTACATTTTCGAATTACAGTGTAATAGGTATGGCAGGACAGTGTAGGCCTTTCAACAATTATCAGGTAGGTCACGTTTCATAGAAATACATGGAAACCAGTAGTGTCGCGGCGACACGTCGCCTGCTGCTGCTGCCTGCAGTCGGCTACGGATTTGTACCTTAAGTCTTTCTTCCATTTATGAAGAATCAGCCGTCTTCTTAGTGTTCACTTTCTTCCACTACCCTCACACCACATGTCATCTTTAACAGTCGGCCACTTTTCATATAGCCATCCACATTCATACTTAACTCTGGACTTGTAAAATGCTCCTCATTTCTTAGCGTCAAATGCTCCAATATCGCGACGTTTTTCCACTATAGCAACACTATTCACATTAACCATTCATTGCCACATTAGTATGGTAATAATACTAATATATTCAATATACAAAACACAATGTAAAGTAAACGGCTTGTATGAATAAACAGATCTGTTATTATTTAAAATGACATCACCCTATAACGAGCGAGAGGCTGCGTGTACACTGTAAAGGGTGATTCATTTTCGTGTATTTGGGAAAAATAATGTATTATTGAGTAAGGATGGTGTAGAATGCGTTGGTGGTGCAATAGAGGATGTGCGAAATGTGAATCATAATTATAAATGCTAGTTAGATTATTGTTTCTATGCGTAAGTAGATACAAAGGAAACTATATAAACTATTAAAAGAAAAAACTATAATATGAGAAATCATCTTCCTTCCATAGTAGGGTAAATTCATGAGAGAGAACATTATAAAAATATAGAATTTATGAAATTTTGGAAATATCATTCAAATTGGAAAATCAGACACATGGCTCAACACAGTACACTCAACGCAGTACTAACTAATCATAAATTAATCATACCGCGTAAAAACCGACCACGGCTTCCCATCACCATTAATCATACATCCATTCAAAAAGCGAACGAACAAAAAAAGAAAAAAAAAAGTTTTGTACTTGGAACACTCGGTATACAAGCGCCGCTCCATATAAGGGTAATCAGTAAGTGTGCAGGCTACTACCCACATGTCTTGAACATAAGATGTGCCTCATTATCGAATTATTTATTAATATTGGACGGCAAATCACTTTCGCTTTTGACTGTACCGAGGAAGACTTGGGTCAGGATTTTTCTCAATGACGCGTGGCGTTGGAATATAGAAACAACAGATATTTCGGAAGCGGAATTATAGAAGTTGTAGCCTGTGTTGCAACCTGTGAGAGTCCTATGGCCAGCAGCGGAGTTGATAAATTAATTGTAGAATCCGTAACTATTAGGGCTATATACTGTTGAGCCTCCAGGATTAATGATGTTCAAGGACCTTTGACGCTTAGTGTCACTCCCTTTTCCAACCATGTTAATCTTTTATAAGCTAATCTTTTGACCAGGTGAAAGAAGATCTTCACATCTAGAGAGGAAACTACTGTAGTATCTCAAAAAGACTTTAAAAATCTCAAAATAATATATACTAGTCGTTAACGACTATAATTGAACGAACTCGATGCTCCTGCGCACTTAACGCCTTGTAAGGCGAAAACTCCGACCGATGAAGTACGAGTGATCTCATAACTTATAATTTTACTACAAACACATCGACTAATGTCTATGTTGACCAAACAATAATAAGTAATGCAAAAAATTATAGAGGTGAGATCAGAAGACTGTATACGAGGTCTAATTTGCGCGTGATTTGCGAGTCACACGCTGTCATTTTGTATGAAAAATTACTTGTTATTCAAGCTAATAATGGTCACCTTGATTTAAATACTAACGACTGTTTTCTGAAAACCTATTCAAGTCAGATGTATTTAAGTCACATGCAAAGTGATTTTATGCATTGCTGTTATTTCCGCCAGCCAATCGCAATTAACTCTTGTGAGATAGATGCCTATAAATTGATAGCAGACTCTATCCTGCTTTCAGAAATCTGTCTTTGCTTAGGATCAGCTTACACGCCTTACTTAGAGCCGCCCGCTGGCACGACAAAATATGAATGAATTAATGAAGAATGATTGAAATGCACCGACCCCAGCTTGGTTTAACCAGACTCGATAAATCGGATGAACCCCAGGATTTGCACTAGCCCCTGGAGCCTCATGGTTTATGGGGCTACAGAGACCATTGCATATCAAGGAGTACACCGGGGGCACCAGGGGGTAGTGGGCACAGCGAAGACTGTGCCCGTCGGGATAGGGAAGGATTTGCGAGCCATACCGGATAAGCATCCTTTGAGTAGGCAATGGGCTAGTGGAGAGACGGGTAATATTTATATAAGGATGGGCACGCCCGCTGGCACGACTTAATCATAACAAAATGCGTTTAGCCCTAATCATGATTGAAAATATCGTTCTGTTTCTGTCGATCATTTGAAGAACACAGAGACAGAATGATATTTGAAATAATTATGTTTAGCATTACAGACATTTAGTGGTTTATGGTGCAGGCTGGCTTTAGTATCCCTTCAATAGTAGCCGAGAGGAAAGTATTAACTAACGTTAACCTAAAAAATTAAGATGTGTGTCTTGATTCTGTGGGTGTGTATGGGAAGGGCGGAGGACCAAACATTCGTCCCACTGTTACAATTGTTACAATAAAATTGATTCTACAGATCATAAAGGACAATAATCTAGTCGCAGATTCATATCCGACATTTTAAAGCGGCTTACAAACAATAATAATATACATAGTGAAAGTGAAGCTGAAATAGTGATTATTCGGACGGTCTTGAACAATGCGCTTGCATCACCGCTGAGTCACAGTTACACTATAGTGATCAGTACCGGGTTTACTTGACAACAATAACAATTGAAAGTAGAAATTCCAAGGATTGTAACAAAGGAGGATGGAACCTATTTGAGGTGTGTCACATAGTTGATGGCATGAAGACAATGATATGACATGTATGAGGATTTTGGAGGTAAGAAGATCATAAGCTTGGGGTGGCAAACAAATGCTAGCGTAATGAGCCTATGATGTTCCCACTGCTGGTAAACAGGCCTCCTCTCTGTGAGGGGGAGTGGGCCGTAACCCACCAGGCACACCCAGGGGTAGATTTCACATGTCTTAAAATGTTTGGTTCTTGGACATGCCGGTTTCCTCATGATGTTTGAACTAAATAATAAATAAAGAAGAACTTGAATGTTGGAACGAAACAAATAAGGTCATAATGGACGTAATGTTTGAGCATGGTGAGTCTACTTGTGCAGGTGTGCAGCAGGTTTCTGCAACAGAAACCCAAGATAGTAGTCGCCGGGTCGCGTCGTGTTCCACGCGCGCCTCAAAGAGATGTCAGCACAATTAGCGGGGTCCGCTAGGACCGATGCCTGCCAGGGTTACGGGAAAGTCCGAAAGGGATACCGGGACCTTGACAACAGGCAAATGAAGGAACACGGGTGGATTTTAGTCAGTAAAAGTCTGACACGCCCTTCCGCTCCGCCCAGAGCGGAAAAAGTCATTGGATGATTACCCACCATCAAAAAAAAAAAAAAAAACGGTCGCGATAGATGAAAAGGATGGATTGGAAAAGTACAGCAAAGTAAAACCAAATTGTTTAAGGTAAAGTACATGGTTTCAAATAAATGATTTCTGACTGGATTTGGAGCAAAATATTCGGCAGATAGCTTATTCTTTAATCTGGAGTACCTACAATGTTATACCAAAAACTTTAGAGTGCAACTCTTAAGAGATTTCCAGAGTGTCTCAGTGTGTGGTCAAAACATAAACAGCCTAATGATCATATAGCTACCTCGATGCATTTCCGATTTCCTTCCCAAATCGTGACATCCTGATAGTGTGACAAAGACAGCAACACAGGATGTGCATTACATAACACGAGTGAAAGAGAAAGCGATCAATCAGCTTTTGATGCAACACGACATGAAGACGTTTTATGTAACGTGACATTTTAGGAGTTCAAAAGCTTTCTGATATAAGGAGAGATTGGATGGAGCTTTGAGTCTAAAATAATATTACTTTTATTAGATAATTGGGATTATTTCATTCGTACAAAGAGGCTTTTTGTAAATGGAAATAACGAAGCGCAGTTATCGTTTGTCGATTACGTGGAGACCTTTCAATTTCTTTCAACGTATTTGAAATTAATTATTTACGAATAGCTTTGATGATTTTAGCAAATCAAGACTGTCGTTACGAAAACAATCAAGAAGCAGGTATTTAATTAACTACTATCTTGGAAGACCAAGAAATTCAATGCATCGAAATTCATCCTGTGACCATAATTTTACCCTATTCTCATCTATTTAGCTCCATATTAAGCCCCTTGGTACACGACAATAAGGTAATAACATGCTCCACATAATAAGTATGCCCATTTTGTAATTAAACAGGCAAGGGTGATGATTCCAGAAATGCAGTTTCTTACAATCTAAAATACACATTTGAGGGTTAATAACTTGTAGATTATAAATCGGATAGTGTCCTATGGACTATGGGACTATACTAGATATACGTAGACAAAGTTCATTGATAGCGGAGGCCTAATGAGCTAAGGATTAATCCGTAAGTAGGGAAGCCTTGTGTCGGCATGCCAGGGTTCTTGGCACAACGCCTGAAACCTTTCTACGAGCTATTTCTATTCAAATCTATACTTTAAAGGAAGGACACTGGGTTTATATTTTATTGGCTACGTGATTTGTTTGGAAATTGATGTAATGGTGTTTGAGTAAGTCGTTAGCCGTGGTTACAACTGTTATGAATATTATTACAAGTCTATACCGCGCATTCCTGGCTATTCCCAATAGTACCTACAAAGGTTGCAGACGCTCTGAGTACGTCCACATCATGATTACAGAAGAAGAGACGTGATTATTAATGCGGTAACTATGGGTCAAAGAGAGTAACCTACAACACAACAGTCGTAAGAATCCTAACTATGCTAATCCTGAATAATATTATGCGAAAGTGAGTTTTGTTTATTTGTTTGTGACGCTTTCACGCTAAAACGGCTGAAAAGATTGAGATGAAATTTGGCACATGGATTAAGACAAAGTATACTTTTTATCCCGATATTCCCACATGATCGATACGTTGCTTAAAATTAAGTGACGTTTAAACGTCAAAAATGAATGGTTTCATCAATCAGAAATCATTACTTAACTTTAAGCAACTTTTATAAATAAATCCCTATGCGAGCTGAATGACCTGTTTTAAATGTACAATCACCGTTTTGACCCAGTGTTGGGTATAGCAACCAGGTTATCCGGCTATCACTTCTACTTATGCCATCTAGTCTATAATCAGAATTTAGTGTGCGAAAATACCAAAGAGGCCAAACTACCTATAAACTTAACTGTCCTAAATGTCTGTACGATGACATCACTTACATGGACCATTATTTGGAGACAAACGTGCTAAAATCGATTCATTTGAATTTGAAAGACGCCGATATCGATATTCATAGCTGTGACATCATCGGATCTGGTTTGTGCGAGTGATAAGAGGGGCATCCTTTTTAATCCTTTGTGCAAAGAGCTATTCCGATGCATGTATACGAAGTGTGTTTTGTTTTTGATAAGGTGAAGATACCAAAACGTAAAACAAAAGAGGGAGAACTTAAGCTTTTTCGAAAATAGAGTTTAAATAATATATAAGTGAAAATCTTTTTAAAAACAAGCTTTTAATGAACTAAAAAGGATTTTTCCATAGCCACCTTCCGGCTCCATCATCAGAACCTGAAGACCAGTTAGTGACAAAGCACTGGTTAATACATGACCAAACATGATGGTACTCTCTTGTTTGATTGAGGAGTTCCTATGACCAACTTCCGGCTCCATGATCAGACCAGCTCCATGGTATAATTTTCTCAAAATGTCTCGGTAGATATTTATAAGTATGCCAAGTTTCAGCTCAATCGGATTCTTGAAAAATGGATGACAATTGGAGTAACCGGAAACACATACGAACAGAGCAAGCTAATATAAAGCTTGTGAAAACAAAACAGTCTATGATGCAAATGAAAAAGTAGGTACTATTTCCAGCTATTTCTGATACTAATAGACAAATGATAGAAACTGAAGAAGAAAGAAAGAAAGGGAGGAGGGAGAAGGATTTAATAAATGTCTTTGAAATTCTCTAAGTCTCGTATTTGATTACCACGGTAAGTTGTAGTAACTTAGTATAGCAATAATATGGTTACTAGATACCTACGGTCAACCATGGGCACATTTACCCTAGGTACCTATCAGTAAAATCTTGATTTCTAAGAAAACACCCCCTTTCATTACAGATTTTGTAGTATTGTTTTAATTATGTATTAGTTTATTGTTTTGTAAGATTATTTTGTGTATTCTATGGGCCTTAGTTGTTTGACAAGCCATTAATAAAAAATTAATAAAAAATATATGACTTTCTTTTCCTTCTGTTAGTATGGCCTCTCTTCCCGACATCATGACTAACCGATCATATCAATTAAGTATTCAGATCACTTCTAACTAACACGTTCGTGTGATATCATCTATTTCGAGGAATTTTATCTACTTTATCCTTGTATGTTGCCATAGCGGATACTACTGAGTTTTTTTTTGTATCACGATTTCTATAGTTATTTATTTATTTATTAAAGAACACCTGTTGGTGTTCTTTAATAAATAAATAAATAACTATATAAATATCATATGGAATAATAAATATCAATGTTGAATGTATATGCTGTTGCATATACATTCAACATTGCTACTAATAATTAGGATTTGGGATTATCTATCAGAGTAGTTCCATTTAGTCATCATTTGGTGTCATCATCATCATGTTTTACAACAGTCAATATTTCAATCACAGCTACAATAGATCGGAATTTATGAACACGTCTCTTAACAGATAGGCTGAGGCTACACAAGCGACACATGAGCGATTAAAACAAATATATGAATGCTCACCGGTATGGCTACACCATGTAGCCATATACGTGGGCATTCATATATTTGTTCTAATCGCTCATGTGTCGCAGGTCGCGTCGTGGCCTAATGTAGCCTCAGCCATAGGTCCTCCAGTCTGCTAAAAGTTGTCGACAATTGTCGTTGTTACCCATCAAGTAACCTCTAACAAGAGAAGCATAGGTTCAGCAAATGCCAAACCACCTTTTTTTTTGCTGCTACACTCATGAGATTACGATAGCGACCGATGACGCGAGACACAGTCTTATATTGCCTATAATTTCAATGGAATTCAAAACCTAAAACTTTCAAACCGATATACATATGGTAAAAACCTGATTAAATCTTTGAAAAGGAATTCACAATGATTGTGTGGTGGTAGTAATATCCTGATGAAATCTTGCAAAACCAACTCAACATGATTTTTAAAGGTGTACAATGCCAAAATATATACATTGGATAAACCTATTATTAAATAGATTCTAAAAACAGATAGACAGTTTGACTTCCTTTGTTCATAAATAGACATTTCTAAAAATAACAATTTATTACATGATTCGTGAATGCGTTCTCTTTAGAAGTTAAGAAAATTACAATGTGCATAAAAATAAGAACTAAACGTTAATTGCTTGAAATGTGAGACTTCCGCAATGATGTCTGTTTATTAAAGTTATTTAATGTTAAATTAAAATAGAATGTTGTTCACAAGTAGCTCCAGTTTTATGAAATACGAATTTATGTTACCAATAGACAATGCATCTCAATTTATATTTGGGAGAAACCGCTATTTTGACTGATAATTCACTAAAAATTTATCATATATACCTTTTAATACCAATATGGACTATGTAAGAAGTACCATAGATTCGAGAAGTTGTTAAAAGAGCTAGTAATAGTGATAGAGGATCACATACAAACGTCAAGTATCGAAAAACTCAGTGCCATACCAAAGTTTCACCCTCATCACTCAAAGTCTTCAAGATTGAACTACATTGAAACAACAAAGGCAACAAGGATTCCGTATCGGTATAGAGAATTATAATCATCGTAATTCGCGACATAATCTTATAGAGACTAGTCATAACAACTGAATCTAATTTTATTCATAACTAAATCCGATTTAGATTCAAATGCTAAGCAATGTTCTGCAAGGATTTGTGTAATCTCGCCATTGTGTTATTAAATATTGTCAGTCATATGATTGTAGTCACGAATTTATTTGTAAAGGACATTGCTTTAATGGAAGGTGAGCTAATAAAACTCAAAAATGCGACTATGCTCTTTAATGTTGCACAACACTTCGCGACTAATCTTGTATTACCCAGTAACTGAGTTGTAGAAGCCAGTCGCTTTATGTATAACGCAAATACTGGTATTCAGTTACATCTGGTTGCACTAAAAGCCGACCCTAACATTGTCGAGAAAAGGGTAGGGTAGACAGATGATGATGAACTATCTGTTACTAAGAGGAATGATCAAAAAGCTCCAAAATATTTGCACAGATTATGACTTTAAAAGCAATTAGTCATTTGTTTCCTGTCTGACCGCTTGATCACGTGAGACATAGGAAAACCGAATTATACAAGGGCATGGTCAAAAGACTGGGAAAGCTAATCTATCACGATACATTATAAATAACAGTGCATTTGGAAATTTTTCGAATAATAAATAGCCATAATTAAAACGCGTAGATACGAGTAAATCAACAATAAAATAACTAGAATTATTAGCTGAACAAGCAAGACATAGAGCTTCAAAGCTATTTCAATAGAAAACCAATGAATCTGATCAAACGGCATGCTAACTAATTATCTCAACTTATTCATTGAACGCTCGATAGAAATGTCGATCAATTAATACTCGATTAATCCCACGAGATCTATTTGTAAAGATACGCTGATTCGTTACGACTTACGATGTCGTGGCAATCCTTGGCTTGAGCGAAGATACGGTGAAACACACGTAATTAGTATCTACGAACAACACCCTTATTGCTTCGAAATAAAGTCGCGTCTCGCTCTCTCAAAGTCAAATTGTTCATAAGGACGTACGGTTGGCTGTACTAAGCTGTTTACTGCCAAGTCCGGTTTAGCAAGTGTGTCAAAAATGCTGACTTCTGGTCGGAAGCCAGTTTCAAGAGCGGGATTTGCTATCTAGGCTTTGCTGAAGAAGTTTTGACGAGATGTCTTTGAAGATAAGTTATGGAGGTAAACATGACTTTATGAGTTGAATTTGGCTCATTAATTCTTTATTTGAAGAGGTATTTGTGTTTTATAAAGATTTGAAACTAATGGAGTCATCCTGAAAATTAATCAATTTACCGAAAGACGCGAATGAATATACAATAAAAATAATTTCTACGTAATTTTCCACAATGTAACTTTAAAGAATCCTTAACGCATGTGTATTAAAACTATTCAAAGAGTAATTCCTATAAATCATCGTATGTGCCATCATCACTGATGACGCACGTATGCGTCATAGTATCGTCTGTCATAACGCTAGATCGCGACAAAATATATCCTTAAAAGCGTGCCTCACACTAATCGCTTGAATATTGATTTGCAAAAGAAGTTACGAAGCAATGTGGAGCCGTTAACGTGACGCTTAAAGACGTCACTACACGTCATTTAATATTTCTAGTTTTTGTTGCTCATGGGTAATATTAAGTTATTGCTCATACATAATAACTTAATCATAAGGCTGTAGCTAAGATTTCCTATAATTCTCAAAGAGCTTGTAAAATTACCGTTTAAAGCTCACGCAACTCAATTGAATAAAATAAAATATCTCGCCAAGATCATAAAGCAATCTTAGCTGCAATAGAACTAACAGAAATGATAAAATAAAATCTCTTTCGAGTATCAAGTTCGTATATCAAGACGTTCGAAATTTGAACCAGCCTGAACAAGCACCTGAAACATCAGATTGACAGCTCCAATAATAAAATGGCCACTGACCTGGAAGTGCAAGATGATGGTCCATATCAGTCCGAGGGTCAGCTTGGGGTTGCCGTCGACGATGTCTTCAGCCCGGATGTTGACGAGCTTGATCTTCTTGTATCTGAGGAAGTCGAGGGCCATTTGGACGTTCTGCAGCATGTGGAACCGCATACGGCCTCTCTCGCGCGGCTGGAAAATTGGAAATGGTAATGAGAGATTTGATGGAAGAAGTAGTGTTTAATATCAGAAGT
This sequence comes from Lithophane leautieri, assembly GCA_949152455.1. NCBI lineage: Eukaryota > Metazoa > Arthropoda > Insecta > Lepidoptera > Noctuidae > Lithophane > Lithophane leautieri. The sequence goes on along the minus strand of OX424480.1, from coordinate 11,056,227 downwards.
TAGGTACTTTAAAGGTAGTTGATCTGTTTGTTTCTGGGATTAGATGTGAGCTCTGTCTTTCTTTGAGGGTGTGGCTTTAGGCCACTGGGGATCTGAGTTTTGAGAGATTGTAAATCAGTCACATAACTAAAATAATAGTATCTTTTTATGAGAACTGGAAATCAGGCTTCCACATAAATATCAGGTAGGACATGGCAAGACATTAGCAGTAACTATAGGAATAATAATAATAAGGACCTCAGTAATAAAGCCATATATCTTAACTAAAAAGTGCCTTAAGAATAAGGCAATCGTACAAAAAATTACGCAGACACCGACTGGGTAGTGCAAAAAAATATTTGCTCTAGTCTCATCAAACATGAGAATAACTCTCTTAAATGTTTGCTCTAGTCTCATCAAACATGAGAATAACTCTCTTAAATGTTTGCTCTAGTCTCATCAAACATGAGAATAACTCGCTAAAATAAATTGAGTAACGATGACTAAGTTAAAAACAACAGACTCCCCTCCTATCTCATTAATCACCCACATAATTTCAAATACCCCGATGAACCAGGGCGGGGTAGTATACCGTTTACCTAGCCACACCTGCGATCGGCCTGATTAATTCCCATAGATCTAGATAACCCCTTTAGGTAACTCCTTCCTCTTTCTAGGTTAATGGTGAATCGATGAAAAGTTGTAATGGGTTACCAGGTGATAAGGGAACGAATTGGTGGGATATCATACAAGCAATCTCTATTGGGAATGATTTGAAATAACAATAACTTACTCGTAGTATGTAGCGAAATTGCAAGTACCAAATTACTAGAAGATTCTACTCGTATTCTACAGGGTGTGAGTTCATGGGCATGGGATGAGTACAATGATCCCTTAGTAATTTTAGTTTTTTTTACTTAATTTCATCCTGTATAAAGTACTACATATAAATTTTAACATAAAAATCGGTCCTTCAGTCTGTTGGTGTTTTCGACATGAAACATTTTATGCGACCAAAATTGTATATTAAATATAATATTAAAACTCACACCACTCTACAAAATATTCAAACATTTCCATCAATTAGCAGTTAGCCAAAAAAATCTACATACGTCCACAAAAAAAGTCTATAAAAATCTATGTTTACGGAAACATAAGTGTAATAATTACTGTTAATAACTTTATTTGGTAGGTGGTACCGTAGCACACGAATTACCGCTCAAGCACGCGAAACCATCGTTACTCCAAATTAATTTCGTTACAGACTATCATCAGGGTATCATATGCTTCACACCCTTGTTTTAGCAAAGGTTAATAAAATAATAAATACTAACTGGGACAAACAGAGTATTGTATGATAATACCACGTTGGCGATTTCACACTTACTATATTAAAAAGAGTATGATGATAATTATTTATTAATAGAGCATTTGACGATGCTGACAAAAGCTTAGTAAAATTACTAAGAGCTAAGTAGTCACACTGTATAGAAATCAACACTGCTAAAATTAACACTAACGAATTCCTGTAATGAATTCTTAGGTAGTTAATTAATTAAGCAACCGGCGGTAAGACCACCTACATTGTGCTTTCATTTGGAATTCAATGCTTGGAATTGCTGTCGATGACGAAAACATTGCAAAATCACGTGTACAGAATATGTGTGGAGAATTGTCTGGATTCATGGAAGCCTTTCGATATCATTGTCAACAAAAATATTGTTGTGTTTAGTCTTGATTTTTAATACCGTTTCTATTCTCAATATATTTTTACCCTACCTACGGACTTTTGGTCCATATTTATACTGTGCTTTTGGGAAGGCTTTTGACCAGTATTGACACAATGCTGGTCAAATTCTTCCAGGTCCATAACTGTCTTCAATTTCTTAAGTATTAATAAACACTTGTATACTTACGAGGTGTTCGCCAGAAAGCACCTCCAGCAGCGAAATGAGGTTGAGTCCATCGCGCAGATCTTCGAATAGGTCGTTCACGTGACGGTTCACCTGGACAAAAAAATATTATTTGATTTTTGAACTATCTATGGTTATTTTCATCCATTTATCTTCTTCGATCTGTGGAAATCTAACAGGAGTAGTAAAACCAGCTTCAATACTACCTTCAGATCTTGATATTTTTGTTTAAAGAACATTCTTGCCCTCAAAAGCTTTGACGAAATGTTTGAGCTTTATAGATCGTAGATGCCAAAACCCTTTAAAGTCTTGTATTCAACTTTGTATTCCATCTCTCCCTTTTATCACTTTAAGAATACTTTGCAAGCGTGCAAATGATGCACTACAGTGAACTAAGTAAGACCAAGTAGAATCAAAGATGATGTTAATAAAACAACAATAGCAGCCAAACATCAATAAGTGAAGCCTAAAAACAAAAACAAAAAAAAAACAAGAAATATACGTCAAAAAATCAAAAATCACTAGAATGACATACAGCATAAAATAATTACGAAAGCAAAATACGTGAAGAAACTACAAAAATGCTGGAAAAAAAAAACAGTGACTTCAAATAAGCTGCATGCCTATATTAGAAAGACGTTACAAACTGTGCTTTAAGTAAACTAAACCAATAAGTGGAAGGCAACGTCAAAATATTTAAACAACCCCATTTTTTAACCGTAGCGTAGCATAATGTAACATTTGACGAAGACGGTAATTTATGTTCTACTTCATTATTTAAGAAATCAATATTGCCACTAGTGTAGAAGGCCTCTGTAGAATACTGACCTAAATAAAATCTCATCAAATATGTGGATTATATAAGAAATATTATTTAAAAACAGACAAGTAAATTTCTTTTTTCATTGCTGGAAACTTCCAACAATGCTTGGCAATAGCAAGGTAATGTCTCATCAAATATATTGATATATTTATGATTTAAAACAGATTGGGTTAAGTTTCAATTTTAGCTTTGGTCAAATTTTTTACGTTTGACCTTAATAAAGTCTCAACATATAAGAAGAACACATGAAATCTGTTAGAAAGCAGTCTTGGATTAAGTTTCAGTTTAAAAGTTGCTGGGAAGTCCCCAATTTGGGGCACCGATATTAAATCCGATATTGGACGTATCTAATCCATAAATCCATCAATATTTTATTTCTATGTAAGCGTGCAACATTGTCGACCGCATCATTGCTTACCATCCGGTGATATAGTGGTTTTAAGCACGAGCTTATCAATTAAGATAAACTTACACCCCATTTGAATATTAATAAATATTTCGATTTCCATTGCCTTGCCCTCAAACTCAAAGAAACAACAATAACTAACAACAGAACAACAACAAGCCACAACGAACTTACTTGCTGTGGCGGACAACATGATTGATTGTTGATCACCTCGCAGACATGGAGACGTGTGTAGGTCTGTCCGAGCAGCGTTGGACAAAGTAACGTTAACACCTGGATGAGAATATGGGTGAACACAGGCCTAACACAAGATGGCAATGTGACAAAATACATATGATAATGTTCTAAGTTCTGATAAAGAAACTGTTCTATAGGTCCGATGAACAAAATTCAGATTTAACTATGCATTCAAAAAGGGGATTCAAGATATAGTTAGGGATGTTCTCAATTTTAAGTCGCAAAACATTGAACTGTTGAAATTAAAACAAAGTTAAGCAGCCGATATGGTTGATTACTTACTTTATAATTTGAATTTTTTAGAATGAGAACCATAATTTGGTAATGTAAAAGACATTATACTTTTATGTCTTCTCGCGTGATAGCTTGGTCAGCACAGAAAATTAGGGTATTACATTGCAATCATCCCACAGTAGGGTCAGTTAATGATAAAGTTGAAAACGAATTACCACCTTTTTCTTTTTATTACATTAATTTCTTTTTCAACACATGAATTACAATGTTTGGTTCATTCAAGAAATCCAGTTACAGCTATATGTTTTCATTAAAGACACGATTGTATACTACCAATGAAACTGGGACAGGATATGGAGTTACATTTTGTCACATTGTAACACTCATTTTATTAACTTCGACATGTTTAGAAACATTAGAATTGTAATCTTAAGCCAATTTTAGCTTACCTGTTTACGAACGAACACAACAAACAAATACTAAGAACGATAAACAAATTGTTAATAAAGATAAAGTGCTAAAAAAGATAGCTCCATAACACGTGTGTGAATGTGTGGAAACTAAACTCAAAATAAAAGAACTAATAACTGAAAAAACTGGCGAAGAGCATGCAAACCAAAAATATAAAAATGATCGATCTATCGATATGATGATTTTGTCGGTACTACTCAATCAACTCTTGAATATAGTAAACATACAATTTTATGTTTGCGTTGAGGTAAACATATAATGGCTTACAGATGACAGAAAAACTATTTTATTTGAATTTATTTTAGGTGAAGATGCCTCTGCAAATATTATCTTTATCGCCTCTGCCCATAATGATAGTATATTCTAGATGTTTATTTTATATATGACCGAAATCTTTTGGACAAAAATAAACATTAAAAAACTAGCCATTGCATATTTGGATAAATTTATCACCAGCAAATAGTGCTAAGTTAATTTATCTTAAGTTTTTATGGTTCTACAGAAGTAGATGAGTTCTTTGACACGACAGTGTAAATATAACTGTTCAGAGTTGATAGAAGAGACGACACAGTGTAAAGCTGTGTAAAATACTAAAATAGATATACTGCCAAATCCCATTAGATATTTACTTAAAAAATTTGTACTATAATTCAATTAATAGGAGCAATGTAAGATGAAAAATGGCAATTTATCTGAATGAGCCTAAGCAAAAACAGACGAACTAACGAATGCTGTGTATACTACAGACCTTGAGATATTTCCAGTGCTGCTCCATTCCCAAATGACAAGCGATGAAAAAATCAAACATATAGACTTTTATATTAGTGAAAATTGGTTTTGGATTTGGCCAAATAAGTTTGCGAAAATTATTTTGCCAAGTGTAAAAATAGCTGTAACAATTTGCTTGGATACTGAATACAAGTACAGAATGGTTGTAAAAAAATAACACGGTCAATACACCCGATAGATTCAATCATTTGTATGAGGTTACACAATAAGAAAATGTTAAGGCATATTGAATGGGCGGTTCATTGTTCCTATTTATATTCGTATCTAAATTGATATCGTTAGAAATAAGTATTAGTAGAGGTAGCGGTGTGGACGGGTAATTTATATGACTAGTTTACGCAATTATAGTAGCTGATGAACTGGTAGTCTTTCTGGTGGTAATTTTTATATCTTTAGAAACATTTTTAGTTAGTTACGGCACCGTAGTCTTTTCCTTAGATTACATTATGTTGGAGCGTCATCTACATCGCCATATGCAAACTACGCATCACACTGACGTTACGCGAAATCTTGTATCGCGCAAGCAGAGTTTAACGCGCGATCAACGCATATATAACTTCCCGACATCAATCGTCGGGCAGTTGCCAGCCAGACACGACACCTGTTTGGTCGGGGGATCCTCCCTTTTCTATAAAGGATGAGTGAACTTTGCACCCTGTTCCTCATGCCTCTATAATGTCATCAAAAATTTCAGTTTCATCAATCTTCTCTTTCCTCATTTTAGCACTACAAGCTACTTCTTTAGATCATAATATTATGACTAAACACCTACTTAGCCGTTGTTCATTATGACTCGTCAATCTAATTAATAAATTACCATCGATCAAATTAACTGCCACTTCCTCTAAGCTAACAGTCATGATTAAATCTTAGACAGATGTATACTCTTTGCATCTTTGTAATAGTACTTAACAGGCATAAATTGAGTGCCTAGATCTCTATCTATCTCAGCATCGAGTTACTAGATAGAGAATCTGTGCAAGATTAAATTTGCAACACTCATTAAGTCTGTGACTGAATTTGCTTGTTGTCTTAACTAAAGTTGGACTTATGTTGGAGAATTATTTGTATATATTTAACAGCTTATTTAGGTTTATATTTGATATCATCATCTGCCTAGCCTTTTCCCAACTATGTTGGGGTCGGCTTCCAGTCTAACCGGATGCAGCTGAATACCAGTATTTTACATGGAGCGACTGCCTATCTGACCTCCACAACCCGGTAACTGGGTAATACGATACCCCTTGGCAAGTCTGGTTGTCAGACTTTCGGGCTTCTGACGACCCGTAACGACTGTCAAAGATCCACAAATGACAGCTGGGACCAACGGCTTAACGTGCTTTCCGAGGCACGGAGGAGTTTCGGTATGTAAAGATGGTCACCCATCCACGGACCAACCCCGGCAAGCGTAGCTTAATCTCATGGATCGACCCGTGCGGCTGTTATTACGTAGCCACAAGCTCCTCACTCTGACCAATGAATGCAATTATATAATAAAAGTAAAGAATGGCATTCGGGTCGCAGTAAGAGCCATGCCACACGATGCGGTGGCGGCGCCTGAGCGGTGTCGCTACGGCGTCCTACATATAAAAATGTATGGTATAGCACAAGGCGCCGCCGTCCGGTGCGCTCCGGCGCTGCACCGATGATGACCTGCGGTGCGGCACCGCATCGTTTGGCATGGCTCTTACTCGTAACATTTTTTTAACCCAGGCTTTAACCACATCTAATTTTAGTGAACCTCAAAGTCAACCCCAACACACTTGGGAAAAGAGACGAAGGTAACATGACGAGCATCTTAATTATGACAATTGAGATGTAATTATGACGAGCAAACTCATTTCCTATGAAGATAATTGTTTGTTTCCTGCAGATATGTCTAATTATAACGCAGAAAGTAAACGGTAACGCTAAACGGCTTTTTTCTGCCGGAACATTTCACTGATGTACTATCAGATTTTTCTTTCTTTGATAGTAATCAGTTGCTGATAATCTTTTGTCAACAGATAACTTTATTTTACAAGATGACTCTCAAGATTACAGTCTGCAAAGGTTATTGAACTCCAGTTTCTGTGTTTGCCATGTAAGGATTTTTAATGCTCGGGTCGTATGCAACATCATGTCCTTTTAAACAAAAAGGTGCTAAACCTGCAAGTAGGTATGCATTATGAACAAGAAGATGAAGATATTAAAGTTGCGTGTTTTCTAATAGAAATAAGATGAATGTTTTATAATTTTCGAAATTGGAAAATGACCGAAAAATCTGTCATAAGGCATTTATTTTATTATTTATGTACACACAGTAAAATACATAGAGATACAACATAATTATAATATGAGTACAAAGGTACTGCTTATTTCTTAAGAAATTTCTTCCAGTAGACCAGCGAAAGGAGAAATATGAAAGACATGTAGACAATAGTGTGTGAGAACAAGAAGAGAAAAAAATTCAGAACCTTTCAAGAAATCTTTGAAGGCAGTCAGCTCATCAGATTTTTAAGTGGGTAGGCAGGCATTGGCACACTTCGTAGGCGTTCTCACAGGGATCTTACCCGATATGGTTTTAGGTCAAATATGACTGGTCAGCGATCATAAATTTAAATTTCAACACCCACAAAACGAAAGATTATGTCACCGCCTGCCATTTCTGTGATTTCACGGTTTTTTTTTCACGTGGGCCGCTGACCATAGAAGGCTGAACTTTAAACATTGAATTCAATTTATTGCTTTTTTTGTGAATGTTGCAGGTAGTAGAAATAATGGTAATGCCTTTATTAGTGCACGCTGTTAAATAAAAGAAGTTTCAATTTAAGCACTTTCTGTGACTTACAAAGATATTTTTTTTGTTGTAAAAACATAAATCATACAGGTAAATTTTGCTGACCCACCCTAGGCTATCCTATTCTATCCATATATCCTCCTGCCACACGCTTATTCCTATTATTTTTTGGTCATCGCAGCATGTCTTCACTTTCCATACATCTCTATCACTCATCATCTCAGTAATCGCCCCCTTTCTAGCCATATCATCTTTCACACAATCCATCCATCTCGTCATCCTCCCCTACTCGTATATCCATACACACAGTTACATTCACCGACTTTGTAAGCCCGATAAAAGACACAACAACTTCATTCACACCTTACCGATAAAAATTTAAACTGCGTTCGTCTCAACTAAATTCATTGTACCTAAAGATCATCTTCTTATCTCCCACTATCAGTGACTTAAGTCTTATTCACCAGGTCAGGCGGTCAGTTGCAACATAGCAACTTGATGAGTCATAGATAATTTGCTTTGTTATGGGGAACTCAACGGACTCAGCGCTCTATGGTATGTAAACATCTTAGTTGTATAAAGTGACAAAGGACTATTATTCTGATTTGTTGATGTAAGGAGCTTGCGTAATTGAATTGCTGTAGTTTGAGATTGATTTAGATTTCGCTAGCGACCCGCCGTGCCTCCCAATGGTGTAATGTCAAATAGTGAGATTTCTATGTTATATCTAAGTGAAATATTACAAGACTACACACAATATAAACCTTCCGGAATAAATTCTCTAATAAATGATGGTGAAAACTGGAATAAAACGTATTGTGAACAACTTAGCGGTCACACAGGCAGATAAAAAAAGCGATTTTGTTTTATACTATGATCTAGATATTGATAGTGCGTTAGTAATATTTGATTTGGTACTCAATCGAATTTGACCTTTGCATACAGCCTCGCCTAGTCGTGGAAGAAAGAGGACCTTTGTTTACCAGTGCACGTTGATCTAATGTAAAGACTTTAATAAGCAGCAAGTATTTGTGCTTACTACTGAAGTAACTTCTGAATGTCCGCAGGAATGTTTCTGCACAAGAAACATCATCATTATGCAATCTATGTACAATCTAAACCTTTATATATTTTACTGTCTTTAATAACAACCTTATCGCCTTTCGTTTCTTGACCCAAACGTCCTACACTCTGCGAACAAGGAGCACGTTCACATCAAAAATAATAATTACATCAAAGTATAAAGTTTTTTTGTACCACTTTCACACAAGGTCCGACTGTGAGTCACTCCTCAGTGGTACAGTACAATCTCTTTGTTCCGAATGCTATCATCGGCTGAAATTGCTGATGGTATCTCAAAGGCAGATAAATAAACAAGACCAAGTTGGGTAGTATTAATTATGTATGGATAATAAACGCGAATTTCAACGGATGTGTTGAAATGAGCATGACGAAACTGGTGTGGGGTGGGAAAGTGGGAGGATAACATTATTTAATGCTGAAGATGTATGTTCTGCGATGAAATCCTTACATATTATAAAACAAAGTCCTCCGCCGCGTCTGTCTGTCGTCCTGTTCGCGATAAACTCTAAAACTACTGCACTGATTTTCATGCTGTTTTCACCAATGGATGGAGTGGTTCTCGAGTAAGGTTTTAGTATATAATAACTGTCATCCACGCGGGCGAAGCCACGGGCACCAGCTAGTGTAAGTATAAAAAAATACATTAATAAATTGTAAATCTTACATGTTGCAAAAAGCGCTTTCATGTTAAAGTACCAGGAGTTTAGAAGTTATCAGGATAGTGTTGAAACTGGTGCAATATGAGAAAGTGAAAGGATAACTCAATTAGATTGAATATGAAAGCGGTAGCTGCATGAAATATGTTGTACCAAGAATTCAACCTGATCAGGAGATATAGACTGTATGTAACATTACCATAATGATAACGCCATAAACGAATCTTAATCTAATTTATAGAATTTTGTATGGTAGGGAAGTAAAGCTACCTTTTATTTCATATACAAGTATTTATTTTGTAAAAAGTTTTTATTTTTCACTTTTTAGTTGTGGTACCTATCCCACACAAATTCGAATACCACTACCTGCTATGTAAATAAAATTTACGCAATCAAATAAGATAATTATCATCTACATAGACTAAGTGGGAAGAATACGTAATTATTGAAGCTAACTCAAAAACTACGCCAGCAAAATTAATAAAATTTATATGGGACCACCTCGGGAGTATACTCTTTCGAAAAAAATCGGTCACAGTTGGCGAAAATATGGACGAAAATAAACAAAACAAAAAAAAATACAGATGAACATAGAACCTCCTCCTTTTTGAAGAAGTCGGTTAAAAACTGTATACAAAGTTGCAGTAATCGTCCTTAGCTACATATTTCCAACATGTACTTACTAATCTACTTCTATACCCCTACGTATCTAACGCGTAATGGTCTTGTTCTATGGGTCAGGTCTGGCATTTGCGCATTGCCTTATTTGGTATGTGCAAATGTCCACCGTGCCCCTTCACTTTAGCAAAGTCACCGGATTAGGCGCCGAACACATTTGCGATTGTGAAATGTGCTGTTCTTGGTGGATGGAATGTGATGTGGAAGATGAACATCTATTTTGGATACATTAAGCCTACCTCCTACGCTATGAGATTGGAGCAGAGCTTTTGGAGCTCGTCGTAAAAAAAAATCTGATTTTTGTAATAGGGAGATGATTCAGCCCAATACTCAATAAGGTTTACAATACAATAGATGTAGATATATTTAGTAACCTATTCCGCTTAACTATTCTTCAAGAGTCATAAAAAGCCCTGTAAGAAATCGACACGTGTTTCACCTCTCAGCGAGGCATCCTCAGGATGACGATTGACCAATTGCAAACCAGAACACGACGTGTTGCCACACCGAGCGCTGGACGCAGAGTCCAGCCAGTCGAGTCTATTGTATTTTAATGGATTTCCGCAAAGTCACGCCTGAATCAATTAACTATCAATAAGGTTTATTTATTTATTTATTTATTTATTTAGGCAAACCAACTAAGTACACACAAGGACATTCAAAGTACATATCAAGACAGAACCATTAAAAGCCTGCTGTTGTAGCTTCTTACAAAGTTTCGGTAGGTACCCATTTTGAAATATAAATAAACTGTAAATATTAAAAGTAAAATGAAAGCATATATAACAAGGAATTAAGGCTATAGAAGACATCTATAACAAGAGGCAAGAATTGGCCATTAGCCACAGCATGAGCTTTATATTCCCATCTCATAAACATACCGACAGTTGAGAAGTTAAGGCAGTTTCCTGACTCATCCCAACCCACAAAGTCATTTCCCCTAACCAACCCTTTGAAGGAATCGCGAAACGCAATACAAATATGTTTGTTCAATAAATAAAGGAGGTCTGCTAATAACATCCTGTTCGTTTACAGACGGACAAACGGACAGACATACAAAGGAATGCATTATTTGATCTGCTGGCCCTTTGTTCTGGGGCAGGTTAACGACTGGTGGAGGATTATGTTAGAGGTATGTTTTGCATGTTTCCTTGTAAAAGCGGTTGTATCAATTGGACTTTTTGCGAATTTCCGAGAGATTATGGAGGTTTTGTAATGTATATCTTGTGTATTTTTTACTTATTTACGGCAAAGGTGAACAAAGATGAAATGGCGGTGATCCTTGTTTCATTTTTAAAAGTATGAGAAGGTTTTATCACAAGCCTAAGTATAATCAGCCTATAACGTTCCCACTGCTGGGACATAGGCCTCCTCTCTGTGGGAGCGACTGGGCCGTAATCCACCACGCGGGCCCAGTGCAGGTCGGTAGATGTCACATGTCTTCGAATTTTTGGTTCCAGGTCATGTCGTTTCATCACAATGTTTTCTGTCACCGTTTTGAGAGCAGTGGTGATAAAAATAATTTACACAAATTAAAGCGCCTGTTAGGGTTAGAACCTTCGACCTTCAACTCGTAAGTCGCGGCCATTACGACTTGGCCACCACTGCTCCAAGAAGTTTTTAATATGGGACAATTACCAGGCTGTTCAGGTGCCGTATTATGAAGTATTAATGCCACCATTTTTCCAGTGTGAGACAGAGACGGAGCTAGACAAGGCTGATAGCATCATCCCGTTTCCACAGTGGAATAATAATGGCATTAATACTTCATAATACTACCCCAGGCTGGCTATATAGAAGAAACAGAATACACTAACCTGGGGGCCTACTCTCTAAGTCCGTCTACGAAGATACGGGCCCCTCCAAAAGTAGTTCGAAACTTCGGAATGAAGCCTACACCCGACTGATGAACTTTTCGGTCGAGGAAAAACATATCGGGCACAGCGACAGCTGTCAAATCGTGGTGACATTCATTCTTAGGTCGAGCCACAAACAAATCTTATGTCCGTAGGTGATACAAAGTAGGAACTGCCCGTAACTTTGGCCGAAATTACGTATTTCTTGATGAAGGAGTACTCTTCTATATAGACTTCCAGTTGTTTGATTGATGCCGATATTTCCCTAATAGTAAGGTGTAGATACTCCATTTCAAGTTATATGTAATAAGGAGTGGAGCCTAAATTCATTTATCGGTTATGATTACTAACTCTCTTAGAAAATTTCCCCACAAAAGTCCAAGACCTCACTTTCGCCAGGCACGGCCATAGGACCAAAGAAGCACTAGACATCACTGCATTACTGAAAGTGCAAGGTGCAAATGATTGACATCTGAAGCGTGGACTGGATGCAGAAGGCGGAGAAATTCAGCTATGATGCAATATGGAAGAGTTCCATGTCTAGCGAAGGACTGCGATATCCTGTGTTGATTGATAGATGATCCAAATGAGCATGCTCCACACGTAACTATTAACGCATCCAATTATACTAAACAGATGATCCGATCACGGATATGAGTTTAATGAAAATTTATGAAACGCAAATGATATGTTTGTCACGGGGAATACATTTATCTGAAATGACACGTGGCAGTGAATGTGTGTGTTGTATTTGTTAGACAGTTTTTGTTAATTTCGCATCAGTCAGAAAGTTGAGGCTGAAGTTACTAGTCTCTGTAGGTTATCAAGTTATTCTCCACACAAAACGCCACCACATGCAGACATACAGTCATACAAACACCTTAACGTCAATGCACGTCAACAGAACTAAGTCAAGTGCGTGTACAAGTAAGGCACAGAACATTATACAGACGAGAACGTTTATACGCGGGTCACGACTGTCCAATGAATATTGACGTCTGTCCTCCGCCAAAGTGACAATTTATAGCACACGATGGATTTACTAAGTGAATATGGCGCTATAACAGTATTTACAAAAGAATTACTGTAATATTATTTTCAAATTCACATTACTTTCCGAAGGTTTCAAACAAACTGAGGCGAATTTTGGACGGAACTTCACAGACACAAGAAAGTTGAGTCCCGTACTGGTATCGCGGCAGTGATTCCTACAAGACTTGAGTCATCACTGCCAGATGGTGAAGGAAAACATCTTGATGAAACCTGGACTTGGTAATGGTTTAAAATCGCATCAAGCAAGCGTCATCAATGCTCCTTCCCACTTTGTATTAGGTGATCAATATTATGGCATTGTGGTGATGTCACTAGAGCATTATATCCAGTAGTGATTTGGTCATGATGACAAAACGTATCATAATACCTACAAATTTCCTTTCCTTTTTTTTTCCTTTTCTTACTTTCTTTCTATTTCTTGTCCCAAATAAATAAAGAAACTTTTTTTACGATGTACGAATCGATTTGCACTACCGTTTACTGCCTATGTGGTGGAGGCGCCAAACCGATTACTTGTTGCGTGTAAGTACTATAGCGCGATACAAAAGATTGGCGCACTTGTGACGTAACGTTAGTGCGTAAAATGATTCGTCTGTCATGCGTGCGCAGATTTGATTATAGCTTGTCTAGAGCGAAAAGTCCTGTTATACCTAGAAAGGGCTATATAATTAAAAGATCTAATTAAGTGAACGGATTCTGAATCTGAATTCATAGAACCGGTCGAAATGGCGATGGTCGGGGAAGGTCTATGTCCAGCAGTGGAAGTCTTTCGGCTGAAATGATGATGATGATGAATGGATTTTAAGGTTCATGGAAATATCAGTGACCCAAGTAAAAAGTATTATTAACTGAAGTCAAACCTAAGTTTTGAACTTATTTCCAAAAGAGACGTAAAATTATTTTCTGATTTGTTCAAATACAAATTCATTGCAGAATTCTAAATTAACTAAATTGATTTCTAAAAGGCGTATCAAGCATCATTACAACCACAAAATCTAAATTAATTCGTCTAATCAATTAGTCGATTTTCACAACCAACAAGGTTTTTGTAATCAATAAGCAAATTGTGACAGTTGGTAGTAAAAAAAGATTTAAAAAAACAAAAGAAACGTTGTGTTTACCTTTTTGAGATGTTTGTTGACCCATTTTGTGAACGTCTTCTTTTGTATCGCGTCACGTTCATCTGGAAAAATAGAAAATAAAACAAATTAATTTACTGTTAAAAAAATATTAAAAATAAACAACATAAAATCATAAATTGTAGTTCAACATTTTATTCGAAAATTACTGCAACAAAAAATGTTTTACGGCAGTACTATAGAACAGGAAACTTTTATTTCATTTACAATAACGGATTGTCAATTTTATGACATTTTACAATTGACAGCTTACTAAATAGTCAAAGAATATGTTTGCAACATTTCCATACAAATCCGGTCAATTTTATTACCCGACTACGTCGAAGAAAAAAAGAGGGTTATGATTTTGACCGGTATGTATGAATGTATGTATGCGTGTATGTATGTAAGTATGTTCATCTGTTCCTTCCTATCTTCTAAACCACTAATCACAATTTTACAAATGAGGTATCGTTGGAAGCGTCTTGACCGTCCACTGTTTATAGGCTATGTGACGTCACATTAAATTAAAAATGGCGCCCTCTAGAGGACATAAAGACAGGAACTTAAAAAAAAAATAGTTTAATCGTCCCATGTTGGATATCAAATGAAAGGGCTTAATGAGCACATTTCAAAAATATTATAACCCAAAAAGAATTTAAAAAAGGAGTCACACGTAATCTGTTTGATTTATGCCCTAACACGTGTGACTCCGGATTATTAATTTGTCTGTCTGTGGTGTCTTGTTTATACCTTTTTAGTCGTAGATGGGTTTTAGTTTTTATTACTTTTTTTTTTTTTACAATAACTTATTGTCAATTTTATGACATTTTACACTTGACAGCTTACTAAATAGTCAAAGAATATGTTTACAACATTTCCATCTAAATCCGGTCATTTTTATGAGAAAAGTTGAAAACATTTGAGATCAATGACTCCCGTACATTAAAAAATTAAACATTCCAACAAAAACAATATTTATAACAATTTCTAAACATTGGCTGTATAAAAATTCCAAACATCACCATTTAAAAAATGCACACTTTACTAGTCTATCAATATAACACGGCCGAATTAAACAGCTGTCAGGTCAACGAACTTGGGCTGGATAGATAACATTCTTATTTGGTCTATTAATACGTGAACTATTTTGGCGCGCAAAGCTGGTTGCCAAATTATTTCTAGATCGGAAGTACTGATGTATGGGAACTGTCTACACTTTTTACAATGATTGGATATTGGATACGCGTTTTATATCAGAGCTTTTTTTCTGCCATCGTTATAAAAACGTTATTAAATTCAATTTTTTGTAAGAAAAAATTTATGGGAACTGGCAGATAAGTTATCGAGAGTTTTTTTGAGAAAAGATGAACTAAGGTCATTGACCGTATTCGAAGAGTCTTTAAAGGAAAACAACGGTTGAAAAACTCACAAGAAAAAAATAGTTTCGATCATATTTAGAAAGTTAACACTTCTGAGGGCCTAGACAAGTGACAATCGCTTCGAAAGCGTTTCGTATTTCTACAAAGACTTTCAACGGGATTGACATAAGCTTTTCGATAGCTTATGTCAGTCCTATACATTTTTGCCTTTTCCATCATCGTTATCGCTGATAGAATGTCACTTTGTCTAGGGCCTCTGAGGGCCTAGACAAGTGACAATCGCTTCGATAGCGTTTCGTATTTCTACAACGACTATCAACAGAATTGATATAAGCTGTTCGATAGCTTATGTCAGTCCTATACATTTTTGCCTTTTCCATCATCGTTATCGCTGATAGAATGTCACTTTGTCAAGGGCCTGAGGAGGACCAATTACAGAGCCGAAAACAACACTGAAAAACAAGAAACAGAAACCATTTAAAAATACACACAAGAAAAACAAAAAGTATGAAACTAGTTCAATTCCATTTAATAACTATTAACAACAAGCTAGAATCTAGACCAAGATTGAACCTGGATATATAAAACAGGAAATTATCTAAGCATACCAGGAGCGAACGAGACGGAAGAGCTTGCGCGATATCTTAATTAAGCGTGGCGATGGTTCATTAAAATGTTTAGCGTACCAGGCTGTCAAGCCGACCAAGTATGGTCGGCAACTTAGAGCTATGACTATGTTGAATGTAGATTAGAAAGATTGATTGCAGATATTTGTCTGTATATGTTTTGATGAAGCCAATACTATGGTGTGATGAGTGGTTGAAGAAAAAAATAATCAAGTGATTGCGATTGATTCGGATAACAATAAGGATAGGTACTCGAATGGACAGTTATGCACCAAATACGGTTCAAATAATGTACATGACGAGACCATCGGAAAGAGGATAATCAGTAGAGCCAAGATCTAGAACAGTTTAGGAACAAACGGTTTTTGTAGGTTTTTGAGAGAATCCTACAAATCCAACTAGAAAGAAAGAAAGAAAGGTTTATTTGTCACAGAAACCCATGCATACAAAAAGATCACAACTACTAATACTTAATCATAATATATAAATCATAAAAATTTGAGATGAGGTGTACATAAAAAATAAATTTAAAAAAAAAACAGTTGGCAGCTGCACGTCATGACTGTGACAAGAAGGCTTCCACTCAGCATGTTGCTGAGCTATGGAAGATCCACAGCACAGCGCTGATTTTCAGTGGTCACCCGAAAAAGACGTACGGAAATCAAGTCAGGATATGATATTCTTTTAGCAGGTTATAGTCAGAAACAGTACAAAATAGGACAAGTAAGACGCGATAACAGATCGTCATTATCCCCATTCTACAGCGGCATAGCTCCTGCAGTATGGGCACAAGCAAGTTTAGTGTATTTATTTATTTATATATACTTTATTGTACACCAGAAAATACATAGCGAAAATAAATATATTTAACACTACAAAACATACAATGGGCGGCCTTATCGCTTTCTGCGATCTCTTCCAGGCAACCTTAGATTGGACAGTGATTGCGTGGACATAAAAAATGGGGTTGTCATTGGTGCAAAATAATAAGTAGGTCCTTATACTTACCAATGGATACAGTATACTATACTTAATATATATATATATATATATATATATATATTAAGTATACTGTAAGTAGTACTGTAATGTAAGTATACTATATTAAGTATATGTATATGTATATATATATATACATATATATATGTATATGTATAATATGCTATATAATAGATACATAAATACATACATACTGACTTGTGAGTGTACTAAGATAACCATCAATATCTTGTACTCAGCCGCTAACCATGCTTATTGGTCGACATGGAAGCAAATCAATTACTGTACCTATGTTACTTCCAATTCAAGACGCACCTAATGATTTAGTAGTAGTACACACCCTTGACAAATAACTGGTATGTTTTTATTGAAGTGTTAAGTGGTGATGGTGATATTTTGATTACCTCCTCAAACAGGTTTTTGGTTGGTTTCGGAGCTTTGTCAAAAACATATGGCTCATCAATCAATTTGTATACTGCGATATGTACCGAATACTTGGTGGTTCAACGGAAATGTCTAATAGGCAAAGTATTTTGGGTAGCGTAGAGTCCTAGGTAAATGATAGTCAAACCATCTCATCAAAAGACAGATGTGATTGTACTAGGCGACTATAAAAATGAGGAAGTTCAGTAGCATCCACTTTAATACAAGTAAATAGGACAAAGTTAAAAGTAGTACTATTTTAATTAAATATAGTCAAGATGCGTAAAGAAGATGTGCTAGAAGAAGCTCTTTATCTTTACAAAGATTGACCAGGGGAACAGGTTTCAAAAGAGTTCTCACACTTAAACTCAAGAGCTCATGTGTCGGCATGGAGTGCTGCCTCTGTTAGTAATTTCGCGAACATAATTGACAGAATTATCAAATGAGAGCGTGATTATGTTATGTTGAGTAATGCCAAACGTTCCGGCACCGGCGCCAGTAACCAGACAGTCTTTGGCATTATGATAGACCGTGTCTGACTCGTTTACAAACAAATAACGTAAAAGCAGTAACTGAAATCTTTGAACCCACACCTTTCATTCGCAATTTATTGTTGAATACCGAGAACCACAACTCGAAACCCATCAAAAGAATGCCACAAACCTTCTTCATGATATATTACAGTGAAACAAAATGCATCGCTTTCAATTTTGGCATTCATGGCAACTAGCAACTAGCATTCGCTAAGAAGCCGCAACCAACAAAACTAAGAAAACAGGATCATACAGAATTCCTCTACCAATTCGTCACCGCGTCCGCCACAGCCTCGACAGTCAGTCCAGTCAAGTGGATTATCCCAGATAAACTAAACGTGACGTACAGCGATCGATATCCACTGTCAAAGACTATAGACCTAGATTATAGGCGGCAGACATCTTCAAACTCCTTTGAAAATGACGCACACAAGGGAACGACCAAACGATTTCAGAAAAAAAAAAAAAACTCTCGCCCTTAAAGACGAAGGTTACGACCATGTTCACGCCCGAATGCAAAATACCGATCATGATTTCAAAAATCAGAATAAAATAACCACTAATGGATCTTCAAAAGGGTTGTAACAAAGATTCCTATGTCAATAAAGACGGTGATACTGCCTTATAAGACTATAAAAATAACACTAATAGCCTTGAACAGCAATGTATTGGGGTTCAAATTACAATAGAACACATGAGCGTAGCTGGCTCATTGCCTGCAGTCAGTAACGACCCATTTCCCTCGTTCACTCCTACACTATGCATATAAGCTACTGATGCTGCACTCACACTTATTATTGTTACATCTGCTCTTGCATACGCTTAGGAATTTATCATGCAACTAACTTCTTCGTGGGAATTCGTCTGCGTGGAGTTTGGAAAGGATTTTTTGTTGACACTCTAAATCTCACCACTCACTCTCTTTCTCCCTTAAAATAAAGTGGAGTAGTAACAAGCAGTATATCCTTAAGATCAACCATCATTTTCGGGGTTAAAGTTTGGCATAACTTTATTCCGCGTCTATAAATAAGGGGGTTTGGGGTTTTTCTTGATACTTATTATTTTTGTTAATTCTTATTTCTTTCAACTATGAAGTTTAGGCAGTGTCTAGTCTGTATATCTGCCGCGGAAATACTACTTGTTTATGTAAATCAAGAAAAAAGATAAGCGTTAGTATTAGGTTACCTATGAAATCAGCGTTTTGTATGGAGAATTTTAGAGAAGTTGCATTTTTCATACTAACGTTTTCTTAAATTATATAACAGCCATTAACACTAATGTTTTAATACTTTTATGCACTAATGTTTAAAAACTAAGATAACGTAATATGCCACTTATAGATTAAGCGACAAAAATAAGTTTTGGCTAAGTTAAAACAAATAGTGGTAATTTCTGCTTACAAAATGAGAAGTCATTTTTAAGGTATTTTTTATGTTTAGAAAACTATAAGTAATAAGTTTTTTTTACTATTGGTAATTGTCTATGTTGGTTATTATTCGATATAACACCAAGCAATTGATGAATATTTTAAATCATAGAAGTCACGAGGTTCTCTATTTGTGAGAAGAAAAACGCCAATTTCATAGGTACCCAATATAATAAACTATAGCATTTTATTTCTGCAAGTACCGCAGAAAGACAGACAAGATCTCTTTATGTAAAATCAGAAAAGGGACATTGAAATAGCTGCTTTGGCACGCCAGCCAGTGACAAATCCAGTTGTGTGGTCGCAAAGTATTTACACCCTAACAAACCTGAAAACATTCAATTACTTCCAACGTTCGCTCTGATTTACGGGCAATAAAAGCCAACGTCCATTCACGAGCAAATGCACCATTGTCCAGTATTGCACAAGTATACGCAAGTGCATCGCTCTCTCACCAATCGTGTTGATTGAATTGAACATGCTTCACGACTTCGCATTAGTTGCGGGCATTCACACGGTATACTGAACAAGTTACGTCATTACGTCAACGGAATATTGCAGCAGACTGAACTGAAAAATACTCTAATCCTGGAGTGTTATTCTGTAAAATTACGAAGTGGAAACTCAGGGTGATGTGTTAGCTGCTGCATTGGTGCTGTCATCGCGTCTTTAACATTTTGGTATCATAACAAGTAAAGGTGAGAATTGCGAGTTCATTTTAAAGCTAGTCTATAGCTGAAAAGAGATTCGGTTGAACTAATAGAAAAGGTGATTGGGATTTTAATTTCCTTCCGACATGAAAATCTTTATTCTTGGCTAAGAAACAAATGCGAAAGCTGTTGCTATGAGTTGGACAGGGTCGGTGGGGAGCAAAGCAAGTGCAATTCATCATCATCTGCCCAGCCTTTTCCCAACTATGTTGGGGTTGGCTTCCAGTCTAACCGGATGCAGCTGAATGTAAATGAAAGTATTTTACATGGAGCGACTGTCTATCTGACATCCACAACCCAGTAACTGGGTAATACGATACCCCTTGCTAAGACTGGTTGTCAGACTTTTGGGCTTCTGACGAGCCGTAACGACTGTCAAAGATCCACAAATGATAGCTGGGACCAACGGCTTAACGTGCTTTTCAAGGCACGGAGGAATCTCGGTATGTAAAGATGGTCACCCATCCACGGACCAACCTCGACAAGCGTAGCTAAACCTGATGGATCGACCCATGCGGCTGTTATTACGTAGCCACGAGCTCCTCCAATTCCAAAAGCAAGTGCAATGCAATTGATTCGAGGAATATAGTACATGAAGTATGTATTGTGCGCTTCGATTACATCATAGGCACATCCAACATTGTGTGATGAATGGGTTGGAATTCAGTAGAGCATTATTATGTTGATCTTTGTCTACCTGTACCCATATATATGTCTGTAGACATTTAGGCGCTATACTGGGGCACCTGTTCCACTCCACGTAAGCTCAATGTAATCGTGATCTCAATCAGTAGTTGCATCATCGGTTATCATTCCACCTGATAAGTCGATAAAAATAACCGCGTCATTCGTTATGTTTAAAAAAGATTAAAAGTATGAAACACTTTCTTTTCAGAACAGTTGTTTTCTTTTCTACAGAATTTTCATGATCTTAGTACGGAGATGGCTGGTAGATGGATGGATTGCGTGAAAGATGATATGGCTAGAAAGAAAGTGCACTAAAATGAAGTCTAATAGAGATGTATGGAAGAAAATAAAAGTACTACGCCAACCACAAATATGTTTGAAAAAGGGTGAAAAATCTTGGAGAATAAAAAAGAAAAATATATGAACAGACTGCTACATATTAGTATATGCCGTAGGTGCCTATATGCTACAAATTCTTAATATTTCGCGAGAGGCATAAAAACCTAGATGAATATCATTTGAACTTACGCAAGGTACGGTAGGGGATAGTTCTCACAAAAAAGATCATTATCAAGCGCTTATCAGCGACCAGATTAACAAAACAAGTACCAGGGTAACATGAAAACTAGGACGTCAAGTTGCGCAAACTGACAGGTGCTGGTGGGTAGTCCTTATACAAAGCCTTATCAGTGGGCGGACAATTACTTACGTCGAAAACTCTCTATCGCCTTGAGAAATGCAAATTGTGTACTGCATTGACCTAGTTGCTAATCTCGACAGTCGTAGCTCAAGTTATAATAATGTTGTTATTTGTTAAGATTGAGCAAAAATAAACAATAATTCAATGACGTTGCTCATTAATGAACGCAAGCGCACGAAGTAATTATCACTTTCTTGAATGAAGATGAGACAATATGGCAGAGTGAAACATACGAAGCTGCATTGATTTTAATTTAACACATAATAAATACATACACATACATCACACCTGTTTTCCATAAAGGGGGATTTAAATAGGTAAATAACGATTTTAATATGATTTCTCAGAGGATGGTTCTTAACTTCTGAATGCAGCAATTATTACTAAATTGGACAGAAAGGAAAAGCACAAAATCATATCAGATCTAAAAGAACACAATGTACCGAAGCATAAAATAGTAACCGAATTAACATTCAATCTTTTAGAAAAAGAACATAGAAAGAAAATAAGTAATGAATATAATTTAATTTATACTATCTTCCTTTCCATTTCAAACAGATAAAATTTCCAGGTACTACATTCATAAGTTACAATTTGTAAAATATATATAACTAAACAACTTTCAGACAAGTTCCAACATTGTAACTATAAATAAAAGCTTAATAAATTGTGTCTGCGAAGCCTAGCTCCCCGACTTGAGTAATAGTCTACATGAAGTTTATCAGATCAAGCATACTTTGTAAGCTCCTGAACTATAAATCTGTATGTATGTTACATTGTTATATGCAAGAGGATTGTTGTACAATGTATTTTCTTTGTATGTATATTATGTATACGGAGCAAGAAGTGACAAAATAAAGAAATGTTATAAATATACCATAGATGATAGAACAGGCATAGCTGAATAATAAAAATATGAACGTCATGTGGAAAAGATGATTATGGAAAGGATGACAGTAAACTCTAGTCCTCGCTAACAGGGATGTAAGAAGATGATATGGCTAAAAAGGGGAAAACTACCGAGATGACAACAAAAAGATGAATTAAGAAACACGAGAAATCATAACTCATTACAGTACGCAACCGTAATGGTTGTAAGAAAAGTTTTACATATTAAAGAGGATGGATATAAAAGAAAAAAGAAACATAAATAGTCTGTGTGAAAGATGATATGGCTAGAAAGGGGATGAATACCGAGATGACGACTAATAGAGAAGTGTGGAAGAAAAAAGACATGTTGTGCCGACCTCAAATAAATTGGGATAACGGCAGGAGAATGATGGTGAGATTATGGAATGATATGACAAGTTGTCTAAACAAATTGGAGTACCTCAGGGCAGGAACATAATCACGATTATATTGGTAAGTATTAGCAATTCAGTTTAATCTGTATGACCGCGGACGGGCCGCGCGCGGACCAAAAACTATTGTAGTTAATTAGAAAGTCCTTGAAGAATTAAACAAGGAATGTTTCAATAGAATTTGGATTATTCGCTTTGGTAGATAAACGGTGAAACCTCTCTATATGGAAATTATCTGTATTCAAGATATTTATGTAGGTGTAAAATGTGCCTACGCTTCCATAATTTCAGTAACAACACCTCATTACCATTTGTTATTTCCACTGGAATTTAAAATGAAAGGAAATATACTAATATCTCCTTTAATAGCAGCATCCCACACAGACACAAGTCATAAAATCTACCGACGAACGAATGGTATTTATATGGCGAAACATGAAAGAAGCACAAAATGTTATAGTGAAACATCTTAAAGAAAAGCCCACAGTATAAGTACGAGTAAAATCCCGAATTCTGTGGTAGAGAAATTCCAGAGAGGAAAGAATCCTTACATGTTATAAGACAAAGTCCTCCGCCGCGTCTGTCTGTCGTCCTGTGCGCGATAAACTCAAAAACTACTGCACCGATTTTCATGCTGTTTTCACATGGATCGAGTGGTTCTCGAGTAAGGTTTTAGAATATAATAACCGACATCCACGCGGGCGAAGCCGCGGGCATCAGCTAGTACTAAATAAATAAGGATAAGATGGGTATATAAGCTATGTTACTAGAGTAAGAATAAATACGATCAAACGGAGAGGGAGGGCCGCCAGAGACAGGAAAAAAATGGGACGTCTAAGACAAAGTATCACAGAAAGGAATTCCCCAGTATTTCTTACAAAGAAATAATAAGAGATATGAGATAATTAGAACGAACACTATCCATTTGAATTTTGGAGAGTTATTTTAAATGCAAACACAAGATCTTCAGTCTGGGAGTAAATTTAGAAGAAGAGCTTCCAAGACTTGTGTGATGTCTAAAACCTTGGTCAATCAGCCCCGCTACCAACTTTTATAATGCACTAATTTTTTACACGATAAAACAAGCGGAAAGAAGCAGTCAATTCCAACAATTGAAATAATACTAAGCGAAATAATTTAACACCTTTTTGTTCAGAAAACCGGAAAGCGCAAAAGCGCTAGTATCATTACTTAGTGCATACCTGGTAGTTTTAAGGTTATTTTCTAGTAGATTATTTGTGTATTAAATATTAACAAGCGCTTCTCGCCATCAAACTTGAAAGTTTGGCGAGTGAAAATGTAACAAAACAACAAATAATGTACATGTTTGAGAATAAATAAAAAAATTAAAAAAAAATCAAATTAAACCAACATCATTTTCAATAATTAAAATTGCCAACACCGTTAGCACAATTTCTTCCCCCACCAACAGCCATAGAACCACAGATTCAGGGTAACATAC
The DNA here is from genome assembly GCA_949152455.1 of Lithophane leautieri. NCBI lineage: Eukaryota > Metazoa > Arthropoda > Insecta > Lepidoptera > Noctuidae > Lithophane > Lithophane leautieri. The sequence continues at coordinate 11,031,903 of OX424480.1, read as the reverse complement.
GCCATTTTATAAGCGTTATATCAATTGGCACTTGATTGTTACTAATTAACCGATTCGTTCCAATGTCTTGGGGTCAATACAATCAGTTTTGAGGCCGGTGTGAGGCCTTTAGAATACAGATGGTTTGATTACATCAATCATAATTCTTGCATTTATATGCATGTTCATACTTTTATTTTTAATGGTGAAGTAAATCAGCCTATCGCTGTCCACTGCTGGACATAGGCCTCTCCCAGGGTGCACCACAAGACACTGTCCTACGCCTTCCGCATCCAGTCTGTCCCAGCCAACTTTTTAAGGTCATCGCTCCATCTAGGGGGGCGTCCCACACTACGCTTGCCGATACCCGGTCTCCACTCCAGGACTCGTCTGCTCCACCGGCCATCGGTCCTTTGACAAACATGGCCAGCCCACTGCCACTTCAGCTTGCTTACTCGGCAGGCTATGTCGGTAACTCCGGTTCTTTTTCGGATAACTTCGTTTCTGATCTTAATCCTTCAAAGAAACTCCGACCATAGCCCGCTCCGTAGACCGTGTGGTGAGGTAAATAGGAGCTGTTAAACAGAGTAGAGCCGGTAGCAGCTGGACGTGAGTTGCCGAGAATCGAGACGAATGGCGAGCGATTGGAAACGCCTATGTCCAGCAGTGGACTGCTGTAGTCTGATGATTATAATGAAACGACGATGAACGAAATATAGGGGTGAAACACAACAAGAATGAACACTATTTGAAGATCGCAATGGAATAATTAAAAAATAAAATAATAATAATAAGTGAAGTAAAGAATGAAGTGGTGCCACTATTCAGCAGATTTCAGAGGATTGTAATATTCTGAGTTAATTGTTTGATAAAGGTAGCAGAATGAACTAATAGTAAAAGTAATGAATGCAAGGTGTAAGAACATATTTTGTGTTGACTTACATAATTATATGTGAAACTTGACTTGTGGGACCGTGAAAATAAATACGTGACGAAAAACAAAAAATATCAAAAAAAAAAATGTTCCTCCTGTTTGACAGATAGGTACTATTAGAGAAAATTAGATAAAGTCGTTCGGATACTGAAAAAGTACAGTGAACATCAAAATAACGAGTAACTACAAATTTTTTGACTACTCATTTTTCAAATTGAGTTGCTCCCGAGGCATATAAAAAAATACAAATCCAAAAAGATTCGTTGTCTTATGAATGACCAATTGAACATGCTGCTATTTTCCAATGTAAATACAATCATTGGTTAATCCATTGAAGGGAAGCCACCGTTTGTAGGCGAGGGTCAAGCAAACATTACCGAAGCCAAGTTATCATGTACATAAGACAACTTGTATTAGGTAAGGTTATCACATTCCTTAACAAATGTATGCGTTATGTTACAATACAAATGTGATGGGTGCGGTATACATGTATATGCTATGTATATCATAAGCGCCGCCACTACCAAGAACGAATACATATTACTTATACATAAGTAATTTTCTTCAATGGAAACCGACTAATCAATATTAATGACCCAGTTAATCGTATTTTTTATTATTATCGGATTTTATTATTAAATTGTAACACAGATCGTCAACGAATTTTGTTCTTAGTTAAGGTTTTGTTTTTGTATTTAAATAATATATCTGACTGCCTTACTAAATTAAATCCGATCCAGCCTGTCCCTTGCTGTCTTTCCCCAGTGACGCCCTCAGCCGAGGTCCGTACCCCATAAGGGTGCCCTTAGCGTCTAGTCGCTAAATTTATACGTTTTATGCCCTGGTTGGAGGCCTTTATTGAAGCAATCACAGAAAAGTCCGTTATTCACCCTACAACCTCATAGGTTGACCTGCGAGATGGCATTAAAAAAAATTGTGACACAAGTGTGAATAGCATAATATTGATTACTCTTTATTATGTACACCACATGAATTATAGATATCGTAGAAATTTTACATAGGGCAAAATTGAATCCAAGATATCATCACCATAACCTACGAGAATCACCACAACGACTTGTCTGTACTATGCAATGACACCCGAGATATCCTATAAAAAAACTATAAGTATCAACAAACAAAACTTCATAGAAGCCTCGACCCATTAGGAAAACATAATTTTCCGTAACCACAATATCAACGTTAATGAACCGGTAAATAACTAGTACAGTCACGGACTTTAATTGATGAGCCACTTTCAAACTTTTCAATTTTGCTGTTTCATACATTCACGAGATTACACGATTAAACACGAACTCAAATCGCATGCTCATAAACAAAATGATAAATTGCTAGTAATCGGAAATAGTCTTATCCATAGAGGTTGACTAATAAGTTCTCAATGATAAATAAATACAAGGTTTATCCAATCTATTTGATACTGACCTCCTTTGAATCAAAGCTCATTAACTCGATATTTCTGAAAAGTTAACCGAATTCAGTTCAAATGTCGATGTCAGAGACGTTGTTTTCGAATTTGTTGAAATTAGTAGTTAAAATTTCTCCGAACGCTAACGTTACCATGGCTACGCTAAAACAATCGTCGCTAGGTTACGGTTGCTAGACCTGCAATTGGTTGACTTTGGGTAGTCACTCTGCTGTCAAGTTTGTAGTTCTGGCTCTCAGGTTAGCCAACCGGTAAATATATTAAATATAATTTTCTTCCTCTTTAATACGAATACTTGACTTTCCGTGTCTGGATGTACGAGTGTAACCGACTAAGCCCGATTTGCATCACACGGCTAAAATACGAACAGTGCCAAGTGGCTCATCAATTAAAGTACGTGACTGTACATAACACCTTACGTTATATCTTTGTTTAGTACACATGGCGATTAGACAACGATATCTACTGATAACAGATAACTTGTACCTGATGTTGGTGCTGAACTGCTGATATTTTTTTGTCAATAAATGTTTTTATTTATTGTTGCAACATTTTAAGTCATTCACTTCACAATTCAGTATAGTAAAGGTTTTCAGAGACACAACAAACCCAAACGGCCATAAGATTTATACATGAAGGACCACAATGTTTGGTGCTAGAAAACCCCAGCTTATCAACCCATTATCACTTTTTTTTTATCCACAACGAGCAAGCTCTTGACCTTACATCTCACTGATGATCAGGCCGAAGGTGAGAGCAAGCTTCACCCGGAATCCTCAACCACAGAGGACCTGGCTATCTTACCTCTAACTGCCGAAACACCGCAATGCTGTTAACATTGTTGTCATGGCGACAGACTTAGATAAGATGTTGATAGATAGCCAGGCGGACTTAAGCCCTACTACCAACCAAACTGAGCAGAAATTTTTGCCCCCACTGGGAATACAACCCGGGACCTTTAGGTCTGAGACAGGTGGTCTAACCACGAGACCACAGGCCTAGGCGTTGATGAGCGCGTACTTTGGCTAAGCGTTATTCCTGTCACAGTAGCACAGCTGTCAATCAACAAGCGCAAGGTAGAGACGGGGACATGTGTAACTGAAAACACGAGTTAAGTAACGTTTATAGATCCCAGCCTTTTTTTTTTTTTTTTTGAGGGTGGGAAATCATCCAATGACTTCTCCCGCTCTGGGCGGAGCGGAAGGGCGTGTCAGACTTTTACTGACTAAAACCCACCCGTGTTCCTTCATTTGCCTTTTGCCAAGGTCCCGGTATCCCTTTCGGACTTTCCCGCAACCCTGGCAGGATAGATCCCAGCCTAAGACTTACATAAGAATTAAGTGGTAAGATTAACGGTTAATTGGATTTTACATTTTTACAATGTAGCAACACCAATATTAATTGATTAGCTGACCGCCTAAGCTCCTTAAAGTAAACTTTTTTAAAAGGCTCGTGAATTAGAAAACCTGCACACTATAATAGGGTAATCCGCAGACTCAATCAATTAATTAAGTCTATCGATAATTGGGTAATACTTCTGGACTTACATCATCTACCTAGCCTTTTCCCAACTATGTTGGGGTCGGCTTCCAATCTAACCACATGCTGCTGAATACCAGTATTTTACATGGAGCGACTGCCTATCTGACCTCCACAACCCAGTTACTGAGTAACATGATACCCCTTGGTAAAACTGGACCACCAATTTAAAGCCGAGTGACGTAATAATCAGTATGTATTTTGAGTTTCATTACCTTTCAAATGTTAGTTCCCAATGAGTCAGTGGTTTACAAAATTTATCTTGGGTGAGAAATACTGCCGTCGCCGACTTTTACTTATGTCAAATATAATAATATTACAAAGAGGAAAGATTTGATTGTTTGTTTGTTTGGATTGAATAGGCTCCGAAACTACTAAACCGATTTGGCTGAAAATTGGTGGGGAGGTAGCTTAGAACCAGGTGACGGACATAGGATACATACTTTTTATCCCGTTCGCGGTAGGGTAGGTAGGTAGTCAGGTATGTAGGTAGGTACGTAGGTAGGTAGGGTAGGTAGGTAGGGTAGGTAGGTAGGGTAGGTAGGGTAGGTAGGGTAGGTAGGGTAGGTAGGGTAGGTAGGGTAGGTAGGTAGGGTAGGTAGGTAGGGTAGGTAGGTAGGGTAGGTAGGTAGGGTAGGTAGGGTAGGTAGGGTAGGTAGGGTAGGTAGGGTAGGTAGGGTAGGTAGGGTAGGTAGGGTAGGTAGGGTAGGTAGGGTAGGTAGGGTAGGTAGGGTAGGTAGGGTAGGTAGGGTAGGTAGGGTAGGTAGGGTAGGTAGGGTAGGTAGGGTAGGTAGGGTAGGTAGGGTAGGTAGGGTAGGTAGGGTAGGTAGGGTAGGTAGGGTAGGTAGGGTAGGTAGGGTAGGTAGGGTAGGTAGGGTAGGTAGGTAGGGTAGGTAGGTAGGGTAGGTAGGTAGGTAGGGTAGGTAGGTAGGTAAGTAGAGTAGGTAGGTAGGGTAGGTAAGTAGAGTAGGTAGGTGCGCCGTAGATAAGTACTTAGTGCTACCCGTGTGAAGCCGGGGCGGGCAGCTGGTGTTAAATATTACGTCTGTGTTTTCTTGAATAACATTATATTACTAAGGAGGCGAGAGTTCTGCTTGAAAGTGAATGTGAAGTTGACGTTATGAATATTTTTTTAATAAAATATTTTAATAATTCCGGGCTTGTGGCTAAGAAATAACAGCCGCACGAGTCGATCAATCAGGTTAAGCTACACTTGCTGCGGTTGGTCCGTGGATGGGTGACCATTTTTACATACTAAGAGCCCTCCGTGCCTCGGAAAGTACGTTAAGCCGTAGGTCCTGATTGTCCCGATTGAGTTTCAAACGTATGAAGCAATGGATTAGGGAATTCCTTCAAAAACTTTCGGATTGTAAAAAAAAGTGTGTTACAGAATAGGTCAAAGGTAAAATTGAATTGTAATGCAGCAGAAGGTACTGTAACGCATGGGAGCGTTATCTTGGTCTGAGGGTGTGTGTGAGGTGGCAAATCCAAAGACGGCGAGGGTTCAAAGGGGGTTTATTCTAATATTTAATTTTATAAGAGACGCGTACACTGTTCGGTAGCTAAGACTAGACTGATGAACCAAAACAAAATGCATTCCTAACATATTTTAATCCAAATTGTTGGAACGTTCGAAACACACGGCTGCCCTCTAGTCAGCCTGTACCACGCGAGGTTGCGCCTCGCATACAAACTCCTTACAGTACCTAACCGAATCAATCAACCCGCACTGGGCCCGCGTGGTGGATTACGGCCCACTCCCTCTCAACGAGACGAGGCCTTTGTCCCAGCAGTGGGAACGTTATAGGCTAATTATGCTAGGAGTCACAACAGCTGGCAACATAACATCTTTAAAGAAAGTATTTCTTGAAAGTGAATGTGAATTTTGATATACATAATGACTACATAATTATATTCATGAAGTAAGCGTCTGAAAATGAATCTCCTTCAAAGATTCTCCAAAAGCACCGATGCGTAAGATGGTTGCTGTGATCTACATATTTGTTGCTGACGCGGTTTAGCTAATAATCTCTGTAATTATAATCCTATTTTTGAAGGAAAGTCCTTCTTGCTGTCCGTCTCACTGAAAACCTTCTTAGTCACATTATAAGTAACAACCACAAATTCAGTTGATCAACTCAGTAAATCTTAGACGTTCAAATAATTTAATCAAACAAGCTGGTTCAAACAGTCTGATCAAATAGAAATACGAAAATTCATATTTCCTTATGCCATTACACAATTCAAAAAAAGAAAACTACGTCACAAAATATGATTTATACGAAACTTCATAATTAAGTAACACAAATCGATCTATTAGTAAAAAAAACCCACATCAAAATCAGATCATTATTTCTCAACATCAATCCTGATTTACGAACATACATGCCAAAACAACACAAATATTATTAGTAAAAACGTTACAAATTAAACGATAAATCTAAAAAGTCGTTAACTCATTTGAATTTAAATTAAGACGGGCAACACAACAACAAATAAGAATTATAAAAAACTTCAAACTAGTTTTAACGAACTTGAATTTGTTTTAGAATAGGATTTATATACGAACTTAGTAACTTAGCAACAGCTGACTTTCAGAGATAAAGATGGAAATTAATAAAGATTCCAGAAGAAGAAGTAAAACAGATTTAAATCGTAGATTTGCCCTCACCTTAGAGTCGTGCGAAAAAGTGTCCATACTGAGGTTGAAATCTTTGAGTTTAATTAACAGAACATCTCTCTGCCAGGGTTGCGGGTAAGTCCGTAGGGGACACGGGGACCTTTGGCAACAGGCAACTGAAGGAACACGGGTGGGTTTTAGTCAGTAAAAGTCTGACACGCCCTACCGCTCCGTCCAGAGCGGGAGAAGTCATTTGATGATTTCCCACCCTCAAATAAAAAAAAGGCCTGTAATCCCTTAAGGGTTAGGCAGAGGTGTAACTATATACACCACATTTCGCCAGTTATGTTCAAGCCCCATATAAAGCGAGCCTGTTGCCATTAACCGGGCACTAGTTCAAATTCCAAGCTGTTACCGAGCAGTTCCGTGTGCCTTAGTTTTAAACAGACATTTTTGTATTAGGCTATATATCATTTTAGTCCAAAATAAACGTTATGTTATGTTAGTTCCTGATAGAAAAACCCAATAACACTTTGGCCGATCTGGGAATCGCACCCGGGACCACAGGAGAAGTTTAACTAATAATCTTTTATTTTGGGCAAATTTTAAGATTTCGAGAATTTTCATTGAAAGAGATGGCAATTGTAAAATAAATCTTTTCATAATGATTGGACCATTTTATTTAAGAAGGTCGATTTTTTTTTTTTGCGAATTTGGTTGGTCGTAACATTTGTTTATATTTGATGGGTAGAACACCCCCATACATTTTGTGGATTGTTTTCAAAGTTACCCTGGCTGTATATATAAAACATTCTACTTCCATTTTGAAATCCGCTTATTTTGCCAATATATGCGTATTTGCGGAAGGATGGCAACCCTACATAACTAAACAGAATGCGCGAAGAATGTTAACACGGCCGTTGCATCTAAACAAATCAGTGTTTTTTAATAACAACATTCCAAACCAACACAATAAGTCACGAGTTTTTAGAAAGCCCATAAACTATAGGTATAATAAGGTGTAAGTATCTATTCATACATGAAAACTCTTAAGAGGCCATAGGACTCATCATTATGAACAACTTTGACTATGGGAACAACCCTGAACCACGAAAAATTTTTTTTTGCTGTTATGTTGGCATAGCTCGTCAAAATGTAGAGAACAGCTGATTTTTTTGCGGGTTCCATCCGCGGTCCCGTAGTGAAAGTTGTTCGTAATGATGACTACAGTCACGAGCAAAAATATGTATACACTCAGCAAAATTCAATAGCGATTTTCTCGTCGAATAACGATTACAGCTTTGAGATGAGACCTATATTATATAAACCGGAGTTTCCTAAATAGTATGTTCGTAATAACATAAAATTACAATCAATACAGTAGGAGAAAATCACTTTTAAAAGTTGCTAAGTGTACACATATTAGTGCTTGTGACTGTACAATGACCCCTTAAAAGATTTCGTATATGAATAGATACACCTTATATATGTAGAGACAGTTTTCAAGACCTAGGCTGATTTCATCAATGACCTAACGCGATCAGCACATTTAAACCGTGGTTTAAAGATGTCAGTGTCATCATTGTTGTGTAATATTGACACTGACGCTAGTGACAGCTCTTGAAAGCAGTTTAAATGTGCTGAGAGTTTGGCCAACGAAAGCTGACCACGAATAATTATTATCTGTTAAATATTTTACGTCAGTTCTAAAGTAACATTATTACATGCCTAACTCAGACCAAATAAAAAACCAAGACAGAGCGCTGTCAACAGTGACGTGAGGCGGGTTTCGTAAACATGTGTGCACTTAGTTTGGTGTAGTTTGATTGTAGTGTCATTGTAAATAGTTGTAAATGCGTGTGTGTGAGCATGTATGCACAGAGCTTTGGTGTAGTTTTAACATGCTTCACTGTATTGTTCGCAGCGCTCCGTCTTGGTTTTTTATTTGGTCTGAGATGTCTAATTTTTATATAAATATGAAATGCTGATGTAAGTATCGCATATTATGTCTTGAATAATAAATAGTATCGACTCCGTTTAAGCAATGTGTAGCAAGCTCTTGATTTTTTAACTTGGCCTCTTTTTTCTTGGACAGCTTTCGTTAGTCAGACTCTAGCTGATAGATGAAGTTACATTGGTGAAATTGGCCCTTAGTTCAGAAATATTATTACTAAGGAGCCAATCTCATTCTGTTACTTTGTTCCTGACTCTACAACACACACGCAGCACGCGCATTCTCTATATCCCACCACCACGAACCTGACTGTTGAATAAAGAACCCCCAGCATGTTGTACCTTTAAATTTAGTCAAGTTTTCCTCGTAAACTTGATCATGGGCCTCCGAATGTTCACCCCTGTGCCGTTTCGATGGGTGAGGGCCTTCGTAATAGGCCCCGCCGCCGTTGACTCCATCTTGGATCGCTTCTTGAGGGTCGAAACCCAGTCGCTCTTTGTAATACGCTTGTGTTGACATTTTCACGCACACACACTTTTCATAATTCGAATTTTGAACTTCACTTGTTTTTTATTTAAGGTTAGGTTTCACAATTTTGTTTTTTTATTTGTTTGAGATTATTATATTAGTGAGCACTTCTTTTTTGGTGTTTAGGGTCCGAGCACTGCTGCTTCGCGAGTTATTATGAAAGGATTCGCCAAAATCCAGCCACAATAAGCCCGTGTAAGGTAACAGAGGTCGTATTTAAACGATTCACCACTATTTTATCACGATCGATGTCATCCAGTTCGCTTGTTCTACAAAAGGAAAGTTGCAGAAACCCCTTGACACACACTTACTGATCTTGACACGATTTTTTTTCTGTTATTACTACTCACATAAATGTCTGCCTTATCGAGTATTAAAAAAGCTTGTTAATGTTAATATGGCAACACTAAATTAAACGTTAGTTTTATTTTTTTCAATTTGGAATGCTTGGTTACGTTTTAATATTAAAATCCGTTCGGATACGCTGTCGGTAAAGTATGATTCACTTGTATTCGGTTTTTCACATAAAGCTTCTTACACATTTGTGTAAATAAAACTGGAAACGGCCTGTGGAAACAAAAGGAACGGATGATTTACATTCGTTTCACGAGGTCTGTGTTACCACACACACATAATGACTCACACGTTCTTTAGGAGGTGCATTAATGATACTATTTACCATGAGAACGAGGATTTCGGTAATTTGGCTGACCTTGAACAAAAAAGTAATGTGATTGTACAACGAAGTAGGTAAGTATAAAAAACTTTGGTGAACAACCTCATTTGATGAAGTCCAGTGTGTCTATGCTCCGGCCGCAAACATTTAAAGACTTTTTGGCATACACTTAATTATTTGTCTGTCAGAACCTAATAACTTAATTAATTACCTATTGAGAAAGAAAACGAGAACATTTTTCATGTTCAATGCTTCTACGCTTCTACGTAAATACAATGACTAAGAATTAATTAACAAATCATAACTATTAAAAGATATTTAAAAAATTAGAGATATCTAGTACCATTAAGTGATAGGTGTATTACATAACTATCTGGCAGGTATTAATTACGTATACGAAAAACTTGAATAATAAAACCATGCATATTTTATTTGGTGAAGATTTATTATTTTATTTCTGAACTGATCAGTGTCACGGACGTAAAATAATAAAACAATGTTATGTAAAAATAACACGAAACAAAATATTTTACCAATTTATTAAAAAAAGGCTTAAATAATCTCGAGAATATTGGTAATAAAACTCGCTTTTGGAAAAAAAAACACTTTCGATAAGAAAAAAATATATTTTTCAACTGTTTGAATTTATAATTTTTCATGCTGTGTTTTCAATTTTCATTATTATTTAAATAGTGCAACCCCATTAAAATATTACCAAAAGATCTAGAGATAATCGCAAACATACATACATGCATGTCAAACTGAGACTCCGTTATTTTTAAGTCGGTTAAAAAGTCCCACCTCCCTTTAACACGTAATCAAGATAAACGAAACGACTCTTTAATAAATCAAGAACTCTGCCTCAATCGAATTAATCTCGAATCGCAACCGACCTTCATGAGGCCGAGAAGCGTCAATTTATCATATTATAACCGCAAAACGTTTTTGTGCAGTTTATAAAGGCACCTATTATATATGCATTTATATAGGGTACTGCGCAGTTTTAAGTTTATTGGCGAAAAATCTATACATATACATATCATAAATTAAAGTCGCTTTTCGAGTCTGGTTGTCGGCTGTGTGGCCCCGCGTTGTTCTTTTAAGCTACGTCGAACGGGGTTGGATGCGGTTTTCACTATCATTAGAGAATTTATTCCGAAAGGTTTATATGTATAATACATTAATAATTAACTTAGGTACAAATAATAAACAAATCTCGATGTTTTGTCACGTTGTGACAACTGTGCGAAACAGGGGCGGGTCGGTAGTATTTATGATATAAGTGAAAACTTGTTTTGGACCCACTTACATTTCTTTCGATTTATTTCAAGATTGTATGACACTGAAGTATCGTATCGATTGCAATTACGAATAATTGTATTCGTATCCAATTTAAATCGTTTAAGTGTCTCGAATCATAAGAAGGTTTCATACCTTAAAGGTCGAAACGATTTGTAATCGATAAAATCCGACAAAGTAAGCGCATGCATTGACATTAGTATCGGTTCAGCTAAAAACCGATGATTTTGACGCCACATCAATCGGAAAAGGGATTTTGTATAAGTACCTACGTAATTTCATGGTTCTGAAAACTAATGCCCATATTTGTTGTAGACGACATTTGTTTTTCCAAGCCGCGGCTAAGATTGTAAGGTTATCGACCGACTGCCAAGCCAACCTTGTAATACACCTCGATACCTAGAAATACTATTTAATCTGCCACAATTTCAAAGTCCACATAACTGTAAATAAATTGAAAAAAAAAAAAAATACTCTTGCAAACTCTAAATCTGATTGAACTCAATCTATCGAGTATTCAAAACAATCAAAATAGTGATTTTTTGAATACTCGATAGATTGATTGAGCATGAGTAACGAAAGATTTGTTACCTTTTTCCTAGTCACTTTCGAAAACAAGCCGTAACTTTTAAATCCAAAGAAATCATTAGCATCTTTTAGTATAACCACAAAAGAAACGCTAATTACATTACATAAGTTTTTTACTTAACCCGCAATCATAATATTTTGCAATTCGCAATAAAATCTGGTGCGTCAGAGCAATTTCACGGACAAACTCGCCCGCAATCTCTAGCGTAATACAATGGCGGCTTTAATCTAGATTTTTTTGCGAACCTCGCTCCATTAGCTTGCAGAACTAGTTGTGCGGAATAAGACTGGCTGATTATAGTGAAATATTTCGTTCTAGGTATGTTTTCCTCGTAAATATGGCTGTCGGCTTTTGCGCACGCGTTTGGAATAACCAAGAGGATTGCTAAAGAACTGTTGGCTTAAGAAAAAGATGTGGTATCATCTATTTCAGCGAGAAAAATGACGTAGATGCAGGTCTCTACTTAACTTTACTCTGATTTTGGATTACTTAGCGTGTACATTTCGATCTGTCAAAATTACGCCAAAATGCACTGATTTTGAGAGCAGTGGTGGCCTATTGGTAACGGCCACTTACGAGTGGTAAGGTCGTAGGTTCAAACCCTGACAGGCGTTATACTTTGTGTAAATTATTTCATCGCCACTGCATAAGGAAACCGGCATGACCGTCCTAGAACCAAAAATCCTAAGACTTGACTGTGATATCTACCAACCCGCACTGGGCCCGCGTGGTGGATTACGGCCCACTCCCTCTCGAAGAGAGGAGGCCTGTGTCCCAACAGCGGGAACGTTATAGGCTGATTATGATTATGCACTGATTTTGACAGATCGAAGCGTAAGTTGACACAAGTTTTGTCTATGTATGCCCTTAAATTGAATTAGGATGCCCATTTCGGTGCATAGTGGTAAAATTGCACAAAATTCTACTTCAAAATTTAAATTATTACAATTGAATAATTACTATTTTTAGATTTTTTTTTAATTTTTTTTGTTTAACTTGACTTATTTTGTACCCTGAAATGATTGCTTTGTATTGCATAATACATGTGCTTTCAAAAGTCAGCCATTTCAGACGGGCATCGGAGCTGTTTCTCCTAAACACAGGTTATTTTGTAACTTATCTAGGAGAGCAGTACGGCACCCACTAACTAGATCATGCCTTTATGCTTGTGCTTTATGAATTTGTGTCATGTAATCTAGTCCTAGTTGAACAATAAATCTTTATTTATTTATTAAAATTACAACAAATTTATTCACGTATTTTTCGTAGCTTGTCAAGGACCCCATGTTACGTTTGTGTGTAAATGTAAAACATAATAATACAAAACGAACTTCCTTGCAATCAAGTTTCACACGCTAGCTAGACTACAAAACAGGTTTTCCAACAATACGAGTAAGTACCCCAAATCGCACAGTGAGTTACATCCAAACTGCAGACAAAAATCCAAGGTCGGTCAACCTTCGTCCACACTGACCAACTCGGCCGTGGGAAACGGCGAACAATCGTAAGGGTCGGGTGCCAGTTTCAGCAGCGGAAAAAATGGCAAGGTTTTGTAAGGATATGTTGCTCAAGTGATTTGAAAGATTGATCCCCTAAAAAGATGATTCGTTTGACCAAGTTCATTCTTTTGTAATGTTAATCGAGTAATGATCTTTTTAGAGGCGTTTGTTCTACTGGCGTTCTAGACGTCATTAAGAAATTATTTTTATACGAAATCGTAACACATCTCGTATTTTTTCTGGGCCTTTTGCCAATTATCTGAAATCATCGGTAAGCACGTGAATGATTCATTCATCTAGAATGTGGCGGAATCCGGTCGAAACTAGTAATAATCTGATTACAATTACAAACTACGCAATGACAAAGTAATTTACTATTCCTGGCTAATTGCCAATATTTACTCGTTCTACAATCAAGTTACGATTGTTATATTTATTGTAACATCATTCTTGTGAATGGGATTTCTTTTTCAATATTAATACTATCACATAAAATACCAATATCTTATCAAAATAACTCCAGCGTTTATCTGTGTGAAACAGCCTAAAAAATGGAGAATAAACGTGTACGTTTTGATGCTTTGATAGTCGATTTAGGAAATAATTTGTAACCCAAGTTTTATACATAAAATAAATTACAAATAAGTTGTCATTCATAAATTATTTTGAAACTTTGCAGTACGACATTTTTATACTGACTATACAAAACGACTTGTATTTTATCGCAACAAAACAAAACTCAATGTCATCTTAAAAATAAAAGGCATTAAGTACCATTATTTCGTTGTCAGTAGAACCCCACTCTAAACTAAGGTCACAGACAATGATATGATAGGGTCCGGATTTTCGATGCATTGTTCGTTTTTCAAATCCCAAAACCAAGTGATGCTGATTTTTATTGTGCCAAGAATAAACTGAGAAGTAAAAATTGTATAGAGGTCTTGAAACCTAAAGACGTAAATAAAAATAATAGGAAATCCTTATCGGTCTCGTCGGTTTGATAAAACTAAAGGCTCTTACACACTGGCCCGATTTGTCGCGCGACGCGAATTTTAACAAAACAATTTTTGAGAAAACTTCACGGCGAACAATGCGGCGGCGACGCGTCGCGCGGCAATTCGCGCCAATGTGTAAGAGCCTTAAAGTTCTTCACTCTAAGGTTAGACAGTTGTAGAGGATTTTGGTGTTTCGCAGATGAAAACAATAACTATAAGTACCTACAAGACGATGTTTTACTTTTTTTTAAATGAGATTTTATTAGGTCTTTGTTTCGGCAGATTACAAAGGTTAAGTAAGTGTGAAAGGTCATCCACAGCCTTTAAAAGGCAACAATCAAAATCAATCTGCCTAGCCTTTGCCAGCTATGTTGGGGTCTGGTTCCAGTCTAACCGGATGCAGCTGAATACCAGTATTTTACATGGAGCAACTTGCTGTCTGACCTCCACAACCCAGTAACAGGGTAATACGATACCCCTTGGCCTCTAGAAGGCCTCGAATAACTTAATAATTACGAAGCAGCTCTCGTATTGTTCTCCCAAATTCCCACTAACTAGTCTTATTTTATTTACCACAATATTTCGTAAATGTAAAAATACTCATAATTTATAAAAGATTGAGTGTTTTGTAACGCGTGTAATTATTGTCGCGTTATGACGTTATTTGGCACAGAAGTAAAATACTAAAGTGTGTTACATTATTTCGGAATGAATTTCAGAAACATACCTTATGACCACAACACCGTGTTTATCAGTTGTTTAGCATAAACACCTTTTAAACATGACATTTCTGTATGGAGTTTGACATAAAACTGACATTAAACACGCGTTGAAAAGTGTCTAAGTTTTTGAGGCAAGGCCCCATAAACTTTTAAGTTTAAAGAAGAAGTTGTAAAAATATTTTAATAATGTTTTAATATCGATTGTAATGAAGTATCGGAAAAATAGTTTTTATTTAGATTTGGTTCCCAATAAAGAAGTTAATTTACTGGACATAAAACGGTCACTTTAGCGGAATCATAATATGAAAATATTATGAATCATTCAAGCGTGTAATTCATATTACGAAATAATTCATCTGTTTGACAGTTTTATATGGAGATTCGTAAAATGGTCCACAAAGAATTGCTTAAATGTCAAATTAGAGGAATTGCTAATGACAGCTGGGATTCAGGAAATGAACTGCTTTTAGAGGCATTGCTAATGTGGCCGGTTTAGGCCCCCCGAATGTTTCTCATTCACACTTCGATAGTTTGTTCTCGGAATATCGGCACTTCTCAAGAAATATTGTTCTTTTTTTCTATTAAGTAATAAATTCACACCATTCAAAATAATAAATTAAGTTTATTTCAATTCAATTCGCGAAAAATCTTTTTGGTTTATTTGTGATCGTTTACATCAAACCATTACACGACTATCGTTAAATGTGGACATTTATTTAATTTGAATCGTTTTAGTAATTTTGTTCAGTAGATACTGAAGCTTCAGTTTTAAATGTTACTAAATTCTATTTATATCAAATACTACTACTACAGAAAATGAGATAAGAATAAGAATATGGAAGGAATTCTTCGACCCGCAAATAAAACAAAAATTACTGCGCAGTCCCAATCGTCCTTCACAAAAGTTTACCAACATATGTTTTGGTAGACAAAACAGTGCTCCATCCGAAACTAATCATCACAAATAATTCAATTCTCTCCACTCCAAAACACGTCACCTCATACGATCAATATTCAGCCTCTGATATCATTAACCATTTGTATCAATAAGAGTTGAAACAATCGGTAATATGAATGAATATCTAATTTAAGACAACGAGGTTGGCTCGCCACAAGTTCTGATTTCAGCTACACGATTATTGACAAAACGCGAACCCTATGAAGTTCTCATAGATATCGACGCGATGAGTGCTCTGACTGGTCAGGTCTACTCAAAAAAACATGTTTTTTTACTTCTTCAAAACATTTTTTTTTGTATAGGTACTGTCTAACAGTTTTGCCAGTGCCTTTATTTATACCTATGGAAAAACAAAACCAGCGCGCCCTTTTCCAAGTTTTTAATGTTTACGTTGTGTGGTTAATTATTATCAAAAATACGAAATTTAAAGTAGGTATTGTCACCAACAAACGTAGCAAAGTTTTAAAATGAAGTTCCGTGTAGCCAGTACCTGGCAACAAAGGTCAGTTGAACTTTATAAATCTAAATGTATCTTCTCTATAGTTACGTTATTGTAGCATAAGTTCTTACAACAAGTTTGTTTTTTAACCGACTTCAAAAAAAGGAGGAGGTTATCAATTCGTCTGTATTTTTTACTTTGATTTAATTTCGGATGTCGGTGGCAAAAAACGAAAATTGAAAAGTAAAGACACCGACTTTCAAAATTAAAGTAATTTTGCACTTTTTTAGTGTTTTTGTTGGAAGTCTGTTGTTTTTTTTTTTTGTAAAATGTTTTTTTCCTCGCAAGTGTGTTGAAAAACGTCGTATGAAACGCGTGTGCATTGATCATTATACACTTGGCTACCCTATCGAATGCAATAACCAATACTGCACACTTGTATCACAATGTACTATTTATTATCTGACTGACGGACGAAATAGTTTTTTTTTTTACCCATTCAGCATCCCTACTAGTGTAGACAGCCTTACCTGGTTTATCCAGCAGAAATAAGAGATTGGTTACAGTAACCAGGCTACAGAATTGTCTTTGTCAAATGTCCTGTCTCATTAAAATACCTACTGTATATAACGAGGTGGAAAATCGCCGTATTGTGCCATCGACGACGATGAGAAACAATTCAATTTAAATACAACAATTTATAATTATTTATTTGTAGTTTTCATTTAAATGGTAATTAAGACGTTATTGGTACATCCTTCAAAAGTTATTACACGGTTTCTTTGAACAGCTTTTAGTTGAATAATATGGGTTATTACTTAATAGTACTATCATCTGCCCGCGACTTCATCCGCGTGACATTTCTTATTTTAACATCCTTACATATTATAAAACAAAGTCCTCCGCCGCGTCTGTCTGTCGTCCTGTACGCGATAAACTCAAAAACTACTACACCGATTTTCATGCTGTTTTCACCAATGGATAGAGTGGTTCTCGAGTAAGGTTTAAGTATATAATAACCGACATCCACGCGGGCGAAGTCGCGGGGATCAGGTAGTATAATATATTCTATAACACAGCAATACTGTAGCTTCCCATTAGTGAAAGAATTTTCGGAATCAGATCAGCAGTTCCGAAGGTTACCCCCTTCATACAAACTTACTTAAAGTACATCTTTATAATATTAAAAGAACAGTATAATCGACTTGGAAGTATATAGAGAGCGTCCGGTCTGCACCAAGTGCAAAGGGAACTGATAGGAATCTCACGACTGACGAAACGCGAAGTTTGCCGAGGGACATTAAGAAAATAGTTGTACTGTATAGATATTGACTTAGCCTTGGGAATGCTAAAACGTTTTTTATTATATACTAACTGATGCCCGCGGCTTCGCCCGCGTGGATGTCGGTTATTATATACTAAAACCTTACTCGAAAACCACTCTATCCATTGGTGAAAACAGCATGAAAATCGGTGCAGTAGTTTTTAGTTTATCGCGTACAGGACGACAGACAGACGCGGCGGAGGACTTTGTTTTATAATATATAAGGATTTGCGTTTTGTTGCAACCCCTAAGACCCCTATTAATCACGTTTTGTTGCGGTCCTTCCTTTTTAAATTAGGACTAAAATAAAAAGACCCGACGAAACCTAAATCGTAGTAGGTAAGTATAAAAACTAAAGAGAGACATACATTCTAATTCGCGTTCTACCCACGCCACGCCATTCATGCACGTCTCTTTACAAGAAAAAGTAGCACTATACTCGAACACAATCAATACGGCAGTTTTGACAACAAACACTAAAAAAATATTGCTTACTCAAATAATGATGGCGCATATCGGTAGAAAAATAACAACGCCTTATAGTTTGACGAGTCTTTAAAACAAATAAAGTATTTTTTTACGACTTCTGGTCAAAGTCGTTAAGTTTTGTTTATGGATCGGTGTTTGGCGACTTTTGGACGTGCTTCTTGTCTCAATGTCTTAACGTTATGTTATATGGGACAATTAAAGTTTTTAATTATTTTGACACTAGAACAATAATAGATCTTCCCCGAATTCGCTGAAGGTTCTTGCTTAACTGTACATAGTCAATGTTTTAAGAACATTTATTTTTGAAAGATAAAAAAAAATAACATAACATCACGCCTGTATTCTCAGAAGGGTTAGGCAGAGGTGTACTGATAGTACACGCACATTTTGCCAGTTATGTTTAAGTCCCATGTAATAGGGGCGAGCCGATTGCCATCAACTGGGCTGAAAACCAAACACTGCGCTGCTACTGAGAAATTCTATATGGAAAAACCCAATAACATTTTACCCGACCGGGGAATCGAAACCAAGACATCATAATCAGCAGCCAACGAGGCAAACATAACAGAATATAACTGCAAAAAACCGGTTCATTCAATAACCTAAAAGTTATTTCACAATTAAATATCTGCTGAAGATTTATAGCAGTCAACTCCGCCTACCATTGAAGAGACAATTCCTTGAAAGAAACTACACAAGCCATTCAGTTAAAACACTACAGAATCGTTTAAAAATCATTGCCTCAATAACCAGTGGTCAATTAATTAGGTTACGCCGACGACTGTCGGCCAAAGTCGGTGCTAATTGAAAAATTGTGTTCGATTCAGTAAACTGGTCGGCGAAATTAGTCGCCGACATTCTGCCGCCCACTGCTGTCCTAGTACACTCAGGAGAATAGAGCGGTTTGCTTTATTAAAAAACTGCAGATAGTTTAACTTTTGAAGGTTGCTTGGTGTAAGGAGGATAGAGGAGCTCATGGCTAAGTAATAACAGCCGCACGGGTCGATCCATCAGGTTAAGCGTCGCTTGCCTGGGTTGGTCTGTGGATAGGAGACCATCTTTACATACCGAGACTCCTCCGTGCCTCGGAAAGCACGTTCCGTTGGTCCCGGTTGTCATTTGTGGATCTTTGACAGTCGTTATAGGTCGTCAGAAGTCCGAAAGTCTGACAACCAGTCTTACTAAGGGGTATCGTACTACGCAGTTACTGGGTTGTGGAAGTCAGATAAGCTGTCGCTCCATGTAAAATACTGGTATTCAGCTGCATCCGATTAGACTGGAAGCCGATCCCAATATAGCCGGGAAAAAGCAAGGCAGATTGATTGGCGTAAGGAGCATTATTTGCGACTCAAAGCAAATGATAGTGGACTGTAGGCATGCAAAGGCCACTCAAGGGTAATTGAAGAACTTGGTAGCAGCATTTTGTGTTGGCAACAGAAATGGTAGGGATACATTGAACGGTCTAGCTAGAGGCCCACAGGTAAAGGTCCCTACTGAAAACGATGAAGACAAACCACGTGACGAACCAGTCATAGATCTAAAAATTCGAAGACTTGTGACGTTCACCAATACGATTGACAAAAAATGGATTGAATGACGCGATCACTAAGGGCCTCAACAGTTTAATTACGCGCTTTACCAACTTGGACTTTGTTACCAAATTGTTACCAAAACTATCACAATCATTGTTACGTCTAGCAGTTCTATTATCTACATTACAGCATGTTTTGCCCAACATTTTCATTTTTGTGTTTGTGTTCTTTGTCTGCGTCATGTTTACCGCAAACTGACGTCTTTTTTTTTTGTCTTTCTTTCTTTTCTACTAACATATTTTTATCTACTAGATTTTTAAAAGGAAGTTCAGATTAAAAGCATATCCTATGATGTTATTTCCCCCCAAGACTCACGGAAACTCGTATAACCTTCGTCTAAAGAGCGTTACATTTTACATTGAGGTCTAGTGCCTTTTCCTCAGTCTTACGTTCACTAACCTCGGTACTATCCGCTTTGAGTTAAATGATCGTTTGTATAGATATTTCGTTATTTATTGTTTAAGATTTAAGCATCATTTTGAGTAGCTTAGGTATTAAATTACCTATTACAAATTCTATGTTAGAAGATCTAATCATATTTTTGAAAAACCAGATATGCTCCGGATTGCTACAACTCAATCTGCCTAGCCTTTTCCCAACTATGTTGGCATCGGCTTCCAGTCTAATCAGATGCAGCTGAATACTAGTACTAGTATAACCTAGTAACTGGGAAATACGATATCCAAATACGATATCAAGTATAGTTCATACTCAGGCTTGCCTGACTTTTTAATAATCCTAGTACACTCGGCTACACATCAAGCTATACATTTCCAGTATAAGCTGACCTCGGATAGTACGGAAATTCAAAACAATGTGATATCAGCATAAACTGTAAATGTATAGCTTGATGTGTAGCCGTGTGTACCAACAGGTTTTTCCAAGAAATATATAATACATAGTTGGCATTTCATAGCTACCTAGTTCAAAGCATTTCAACCCGCAAATTATAACAATTATAGTTAAACGCATTGCTTGATATAATGATAGCTGCTGTCAGCAGCACTTACGTATATTAAATCGAGTTATCTTCATGCCCTGCTTCTCTTTTGGAACGAGCAGAGTTCACTGTCAACGGTTACTATGGCGACTTGTGGCCACAACTGTGTGATGTCCGAAAGATATGGATATCGTAGACAAAAAATAAATTGATAACTATTTTTACGCCAAATTCATAGAGAAAATTCTGCAATAAATAGATTATTTCATCACGGTTAACAGACAGATGGCATAAGCAGACAGTATGACAAAGTGGGGTTGCCAACTCTCGTGAAAAAATCTCTCTAGTTGACCCTATGCACTGCCCCAGGTTTAAAAGGGGAAGCTTCTTAGACCTAATGGATTCCTTCACGGAAATAACCCATTAATGAATCAATCAAAAACTGAGCTGAGGTTGTTAACTGACGTGAAGTGAGCTGTCATTTCACCAGATACTAGACTAGTGATTGACAGGATTGACAGCTCACTTCACCTAAGTTTTCACAGTGAGATTATTTCTTGAGGTGAAGCATCTCACCTCAAGATTAATGACCCTGTGATTAACTCAATCGGTAATTTGATAGTACTAAATGTTCTTAATTCAAAACTAGCTGATGCCCGCGGCTTCGCCCGCGTGGATGTCGGTTATTATATACTAAAACCTTCCTCGAGAACCACTCTATCCAGTGTTGAAAACAGCATGAAAATCGGTGATGTAGTTTTTGAATTTATCGCGAACAGGATGACAGATAGACTCGGCGGAGGACTTTGTTTTAAAATATGTAGGGATAAGTACTATTTTCTTTTTATGTAAGGTATTATCTTATTCTTCCATTCCAAGACTATTACCATATAAGAAAACACAAATGACATAATTGTTTACGAGTAAGGCCGAGTTATCTTGATATCCTCGATTAATAAATAAATACTAAGTATTAAACGTATCTTATGTCATTCTCATTGATAACATGAAAACGTTTCGATAATTGTTAAAATGTAATTGATTTTAGCCATAATGAGCGACCATGTTTCCAAAATAAGCTCGGTATTATGCATTCAACATTCAGCTTTATTGATATTAATTACCAATGTATTGACTTAAATGGACCTACAAGTCTTATTTCCCGATTCTTGAAACAGATATGGTAAATTCCACAGCTCGATTCCGTTTCTGATCTTGTAAGGCTTTGGTAATTTTCCAATCTTGGAAAAACTGGCCCTAAATTACTGATGTTTTACCGTTTCTGTTTTAAGAATGACAGCTGAACTTCAACTGTCAAAATGTAAGCTTTTGCTATTGTGTTACTTAATAACGCTGTAAAAACCAAAACATTTCATAAGATTATTTTATTTAATAGTCGAACATAAAATCGGTAGCATAATAAAACATATTGATCAATAAATTACCATAAATTCATCTACCATAATCTTCAAACACAATTTAAGACTATGTCAGCAAGCGATTTTGGCGTAAGTATATTTGTCTAAGACATATCAACATAGATGCTACGTAAACACGTCAAACGCATATTTTTGAGGCAGGTCATAAAAAGTTGTACGTGACACTACATACATTACAGCTGATGATGCATTTTGAAAGCAAGAATTATTTATTTAATCGTGTAACCCTAGAACAGAGTTAAAAGAGCTGTAACAAATGCAAAACCTGTTGAATTTATTTATTTGGGATCTCCAACAATGTATGCACAGATACAACAGAAATCACAATTATTCAAAAGATTCTTTTACATGTGCTCCTTCAAATACAGGAGACCACAGCATGCACATAAACAGAGGTCTCGGTTATCATAGACAGGAGAACAGACTGAGATGAAGATTCCAGAACGAAGGCTCTTTTTAGGCGTAATCCCAATATGTGAGAACCGTTAACAATAATAGCCACGTAAATTCATGACACAATAAGAACATAAGCCAGTCAACCAGCGGCGAGCCATATAGTTTGTACCAATACAAGAGAAGAAGATCATTTATGAGGCATATAATATGATAAATGCACTTAGTAAAGGCACCTTGCCAAATCATGCACCCTGATTCGATGACAATAGTGCATATCCTTTACAATTAGAAGTACTTGCAACAGCCACGCATGACAATGCTATACTTATGAATGACAAATTACTAGCCGCCTACAAGCATTTAGTTGTTTTCCTTGGCTCACTTACACAATAAATTGTTACAGTATTAATGATTTATAAAATATTTAATCGAACATACGACCTATTATTAAAAAGACTCGAGCATTTATATATGTTTTTCATGTACATAGAAAATATAACAATTCATACAAAAATATGAGATGGTCTGAAAGTAGAAGGAGATATGAAAGCATTTAAGCTGAAGTCAGACTAAGAAAATAACATTAGGATGATAAGAATGACGGAAATGACGATCCTAGTCATTATCATCATCGTCATTTCAGCCAAAAGACGTCCACTGCTGGACACAAGCCACCCCCAAGCACCGCCGCTTCGACCGATCCTAGTATTTACAATAAAATACGGACATGCATAAGACGCTTTTAGCAGACACTTCCTAATAAATCATATGTTATTTCTTGCGAGTCGCTAATACACTCTAATCGCGTTACCAAAATATTTGACTACGCTAACTTCTTATTTCCTTGTTTAGCAACAATATATCTGTTATAGATAACCGTTTCTCTGGTAGTAGATATTTTTTTATATTGAAGCTACGCAAAATAGTCCTTAACATTATAAAGCTTTCTGAAAGCATCTCCTATTCTATAGTTAAAAGCCTCTAAGTCCCTAAGTCTTCTGTAAGTAAAAAAGGATAAAAACAGTGATCGATATTCATACCTAATAAATGACACCAAGAACTCTTAATAATGTAACCAGTTTCCGAGGATCATAATCCCAAAGACACCGTCAAATGTATCAGATTACTCGGTAAAAAATTAAGCAATAACAAACTTTATTTGAAGTAATGTAAGACTTAAAATTATTATTGGAGTTTTTTGATGTGTAAAAGAATATGCGGGGTTAGTAATAAGAAACATTAAGATGTTCGTGATCTAGATGTGGGTAAAGAAACGTCCCATAATATGGTAAATATAAGTAATAATGTTTGTTTATAAAAAGTTTATTGGCTCCAAAATTTAGACAGAATATTTAAAAAATTGGTACTGCCGATCAAGCTTTAAAAAATACCAAACAGCAAGGTTTTAAATTTGAATTTATACAAGGATAAAAAGGTCTTCTCAGAAATAAACAGATGTCGGAATTACATGCGAATACCAACGGCTAGCTTTAGTTCAATGTTAGTAACGTGAATCTTTACGAAGATAACACAGATATCAATGATGATAGAAAGGAAGTCATAGATTCTCTAAACCATTCCATAGGTATGACAAATTCACGAAATAATAATCATATCAAAAACTATAACAAAAACCAGCCAGTCTTGTGCGAACTAATTAAAATTTCTCAAGACGAATCATCTATTGTGCGTGACAGCGCAGCGTTTGCTCCAACAAGATCCATTCCATGACCATTGACCGCGCCACACCGTTACATGACATAGCCGTGAAATCACTTATATGCAGAACTAAACTTTTGAAGTCAAGTGAGCCGTCTGCTTTGTTGAAAATGAATAATTTAGAAGCTTATCTTTTCTTAAATAAATTATTTTTAGTATGTCGTATATTTACATCAAGACAGCTTACTGATTTGAATAGATTTTGTCTTCAGATATCCTCATCTTATCCTTGTATATCTTAAGTGTAGCGGGAGACGACTTCTGGATTATAACTAGATGCATCGCTGCATTAATAACACCCTATTGAGATTCTATACAGATTGCTAAGGCACGAATTATCATTAAGGTATGAGGTCGTTGGTCCTTCTGGACACAATAAATCTCAAGCTTAAACAAAGGAAACATAGCCCCCTAAATTGCAGTCAGCACATTAAAAATAACCGTTCTCAGTTCGAATCAATTGTCTGCATTCAAATTCGGACCTTCTTATTGAGTCAACCACCTAACCGCATTCCTAATGAGCCCTGATTATATTTCAACGCGCGAACAGTATCTTTATCTCCTTTGCAAATGCAGTTTCTAAAACTACTTAGCCATGTAACTAGGATTACATCTTCAGATAATCAAGATTCTAAGCACACAGGCTGAGAACTTCGGTTACCGGTTTGGAACTGGCTTTTTCTTAGAGAAATTGCATAAGATGTGAGTAATACAATCGTCACTGTAACTGTGAATCATATTTCGTTGGGATAAAAAGTTTTTTGGTTGCAAGATGAATCAGCGATCATGTATTCTTTTACAAGGTAGGACGGAGAGACCATAATGTAGAGATTAAGAACCAGTCTTTTTAACAAAGCGGAAATCGTTAAAAGAATGAATATGACTAAGGAAGTGCTAAAACATTCCGGAATGTATGTTTCAGTTTACATAGTAGATTTAACGAGCAAACTAAGTCGTTTCACCCATATTTAGAGCAAACTAGGAGAAATGTGTTACTCCATCTCAACCTATCACGATTGCAAACACAAAACCGCATGTGGTGTACCATAGAACATTATGGCTTACAATACCATATTGTGTGTGCATGTTGATCTTACCACTTTTGTTTTTGATCCAGAAGAAGACGTTAAAGATACACAGATTTAACACAAAAAACTAGAGTTGATTAAAGAGTTTAATCTATGATAGTTACTGGTGTGTTAAACAAAGCTAGTGATTTTGGTAATTGTTAGAGAATGTTGAAATCATTTAGAAGTTTGACCCATCCTAGTCAATCATATTCAATCCTAACATTTGTTTTAGAATTAACTTCAACTATGTTCATACTGTCATGGATCACAGTGCAAATTGCACATGAAAGTACAAGGAGAATAAAGACGTATTGGAGAACTCAAATCAGTCTCGTATTCGTCAAAACAATGTGGGGAACGCACGGCATTCCGAGACCGGTTCACTAACGGGATTGCTCAGACCTGGGATGCACGAAACGAGCGTTTGATACGGTAGTTGTAGATGTTGTGATCACGTATTGCTGGAAGGAAGGTACTTTTGTAGGTTAGAGTATGTTCAAGACTATGGTCATTAAGTTCTGTTCAACTATCAAGTTCTTCTTCCTCATCGTTTCCAGTATAATTGATCTTAATAAGAACAGAATCTAGACTTACAATTGCAGAATTATAATAATTAACTCCACCGATTTTAACCTTCCCATCATTAAAAAAACGCGATTTATCATCGTTATTAACTAGAACTCGACAAAGACTATTATTACGAACATTAAATTCAATCGACGAACCAATTTGGATCAGTCATCCATCATTAGGCTAAGCGTTTCTTACTTCATAATTCCAAGTGCAGTGCAATTAGAGACTTTTACATGCACCTTTCACCTTTCTGTAAGTATCACTCATTATGATCACCACTGCGGAGCATTTAGCTGGGGGGCATGAAAGCATCAAAACAAAATGCGACCTGGACGGCTTACATACCCATATAATCGTATGCTGGCCTCGTTTCTGAATACTCCGGCGTTTCGTTATCTTAGCTGACTGGTAGCAGTTTGTTCAAATGGATTGAATTGTTGCAAATAGTTTGAGTATATGTTGTAAGTATAATTACATTAATGGACTCCTAGTCTGAAAATTTTATATTATTTTTATTAGAACGAATGAGATTTAGAGGTCAGACGTTAAAAAGATCAACAATAACTAAAGCGTTGATCAAAGAAGAAAACAATATTGCATTTGCATAAGTTGCATCTGATAATAAAAGAAATATAATATAGTATTCATTTGACATTGAAGGAGACATGTCGAGGGAAGCCGGTCTTGCCAAGCCGGGGTCTGTTAGCGGTCGTTCAGATGGGCTCAGAAGCGTTAAGGCAGTGTAATATATATGTCTGTATGAACACCATTTAAAGAGACTTCTCAAAAATAACAACGAGCTTTAGAGTGTAAAAGGATATTTAAAAATCGATTAACATAAAAAATTATGGAAAACCAAAACAGGAAAGTATGGCATTTGCAGCGCCAGTGATGATGTTGTTGATGATGATGATAGATCCATAAAAAGTAACAAACAAACTAGTGTTAGAAAAAGTTATAACAAAATTTGCACTGACATAAATGAGGGCAGTTTTTGCATATGATGATAACGATTACAAAAATATTGCGCGAATTTTATCAAAGATTATACTTAAGAGTTTATAATGCGGTACTACAAACATAGATACATATTCAGCCCATAACGTTCCTACTGCTGTGACACAGGCCTCTTCTCTGTGAGAGGGAGTGGGCATAGTCACTAAGCATAGTCTAACAATTTATGCATAACTGCATTCTTTAGCAATAACTGCAACATCGATAAAACCTCAAATTAGTACAATTTAAAGCTCTATTTCTTCCGCAAAAAGAGAAAACACTTGCATTATTAACATTGCATCCATCTTAAATATTGCACACAGAATAAACATAGAATTTCTGATTGGTTCGATAAAGATATCGATCTGGAACACAAATTAAATTATGAGTTTGTTTCTATAATAGCCACTACTGTAATTAAATTAATGAGCAGTGCTAATTATAATGACGTCAGTAATCGAAAGATTTAATGATTCAATCTAAATTAGTCGATGACGTTCTTTCGGACATCAATAAAAGCAATGTTTTTAATCAATGCATAGAATTGTAGAAACTTGTTAAAAAATAATACAGCATTGTAATGATAATAATATGCAAAGCTTGTTAAAGGAGATGAGTGGTTTTGCACCCAAAATGACTATAAAATACTTTCTATAATTAGAATCGTGTAAGCCACTGTAGTATAATAGAACCATGCTAGACAAATTGGATTGGTGAATTGGCAATAAAATATATATAAGCTGAATTGACCTTTATTTCTAACCTAAGTCCTCCCAATAAAAGACCTCTATCGCTAATCTACCTTACGTGTTTAAGTATCAAGAAGCCATCTAAGTCTGAGCTAGAATACAGTACTCTTTATTACCTAACTTTCTTTTTTATAGTACGAGTAAGGCACGTGGGAAGTTTTCCATAGTTCTGCAATACTTTCCTACGTCGAGATGGTAGACTGACATGCGAAAACTGATAATCGTATCATTATGGTGTGTAAAAGGGTCACGCTTACTTGCTTTAATATCTGTAACCTGATTTTTAACTTGTAATATTTTTAACGCGACAGCTGGTTCGAGGTTGCGCGGAAAAAGAGTCTCTGGAAGGACTTGGGCGAGGCTTTTGCCCTTTGGGGTAAAGTTTATGAAAATCTAAAAAAAAAATGGAATTTCTTGCTTAGTTAGGTATGTAGTAACTGAGAAACTTTTAGTCAATGACGTTCTGCGTGATTGAGAACCCCATTCGTTATGAGTAACTTAGGACTTGGTTCTAATTCTCAAGAGGAAACTGCTTCCGTACTTTCTACCGAACACTAATTTATCTACATCCTATCATAAGCTTGTTGAAATATTAAACTGTTACAGAAACTAGAGTAACTAAAACTTTAGCAAATACGATAATGCTGGTGAAATCTAAAACGTTTTGTAGAACTGATATTAAAACAGTTGGTCAAAGCCCTCCAGTAATTTATTCAGAGTACGAGGATGTAGCAGATATGGTTGCCACTGTACGTAATAATCAAATAACTCTTAAATTAAAAACTAATTTAAATAATAATAATATATGAGTTGGAACATCTTATTCAGACTTTATGATGATAAATGTCATCAATTTAATTGAGTTAGATGAAGTTTAATTTAAATGCATTTTAAATAATAAATGCCATTTGTGAATGTTGTTCACAATCATGTAGACTGTATAAAAAATAATATTAAGGTTTATAAAACAGATTCAATTTTGAGCAAAAACTCAATATGTATATCATAATAACGTAACGCTAGTAGCAGAAAATAAATGATTTCACTTGTATTTCGAGAGACTCTTTCCGCAACTGGGCCCAAGCAACTCAGCTTCAGTTCACTGATCATTTCCTATAGTGCAAACATTAGGTATTTGTTTCATCACTATATTCACCATCGTCCTGCCCTTATCCCAAATTCCCAATTTGTTTGGGGTCATGTCGCCTTCATTCGTCCATATATCTCTATCAGCAGACATCTCAGTAATACTATTTCTCGCCACGTAGTAACAAATTTTCCAAAATACATTACATTTTGCCAACTTCATAAATTCATGTTTAGATTCTACCAGCCCTAGCGAGTGGCAAGCGTCAACATATTCCATTGTGACACCTCTACAGCGGTCGCGTTTGAAATTAACTGAGGCTAATTGTATTTCAATATTTTAACAGATATATGCTTCGTCATAGTCTGAACTTTCTTATTTGCTGCTTCTTTTATTTATTTACCGTTTTCAGATTATCGACTTCATTTAATTATTCTCTGAATTTCTTTAACAAACAAAACGTCTGTTCTTTATTTATGTCCCACAAACAACCCAAGATCATTTCGGAAAATGCGCACCAAAATCAAATCATTCGTTTACAAGATGGCGCCACACAATTTCAGCAGACAGACGGAATTAATTTAGAACTCGTTTAATATTATGCATTGATTACAAATACTTAAGAAAACATCAAATACTGCCTTGTCCTTGAATGACCACAAACTTGACATCATTAAATAAACTTTAGTAGTAATGTTTGTTATAAATATCACTCGTTTATTTATTGGTATCGTCAGCATTACGTCAAATCAGTTCCGCCTCAATATACTCGTATCTGAGTTATATCTTATCTAATGATAGCATTTTATGTTCTGCATGTTTTGTGGATTCACTGACGTTTTTATTTATATATTTGTCAAGTAAATTTTTATGCACTTGATACCATTTCAGTTGTGAGTTAAATTCAAGATGTCTGACAGGACATGTTCTGGGCAACCTAAAAAAAAGTACTAGGCTTGCATAAATTCAAGATGGTCTTATAATTCCTAAGGACTATCTTGCACTTTTGTGTTTAGATCCACGGTACAATTGGGCTGGATATTGAAAATGGTACTGTCAATTTGCCCGTTGCTTCACTGAAACTACAGTAGCTCTTTCTAGTTTTAAAGATATGCGTAGGACGAGAACCAGCTTCATTCTACACTTTATTAGTGTGAAAGGCAAAGCCAAGTGGTAGACAGAAATAAACGTTATTTCAAACTAGTGGAACAGGTCTCGCCAAATTGAACTGGATTAGCCAATCGGTAATTATATCGATAGTCGATAGCAATCTAAGGGAGTGTTCTGACTGAACCACTTTTGAATGTAATAGCTGTTAATAGATAGAACTTAAATAATAATAAACTTTTTACAAAAAAAAAAAAACAACCGACTTCCAAAAAAAACACTAAAAAAGTGAGAAATGACTTTAATTTCGGAAGTCGGTGGCAAAAAACGAAAATTTAAAAGCAAAGACACCGACTTCCGAAATTAAAGTTATTTTTCATATTTTTTGTGTTTTTTTTGGAAGCCAGTTGTTTTTTTTGTAAAGTTTTTATTTTTGACTTTTTAGTTGTGGTACCTACCCCACACAAATTAGAATACGACTACCTGCTATGTAAATAACAGTGACGGAGTCAAATATAATGTCGTCTACATAGACTAAGTGGGAAAAATACATCATTATTGAAGCTAACTGAAAAACTACTCAAGCAAAGTTAATATAATTTATATGGGACAAACTCGGGAAAAAAAAAATTTACATACGAACATAGAACCTCCTCCTTTTTGAAGAAGTCGGTTAAAGATTAATAAGCCGCATTTTTTTAATGCCTAAATGAAGTACGTATGTATAGTTTTTTTCTAAATTACTAGCAGTACCTAGCTTAAAGTTATTTGCGTATTTTAACCAGTTTTCCTTAATGTTTTCGTAATATTTTCCTTACTCTTATTTAGGTACAGTCAACCACATGTTTGTGGTAACACGTTGACCTTGAGCTGGTCTAGCGTAATATGGAGTTTCAATAGAATGCGAAGCCAACGTATACTGGTTTACTTGTTACCACTGACATGCGACATACTGTAGAAGCAGCACCATTATCAATTTTAGTTTGTATTTTGTTCTGTACAACGCCTTATTTATATTCAGTAATTTTGTGCAAGAAAAACTTAAATAAATAAAATAAATAAAAATCAACTGTACAGCAATTATTACAAATGCATCAGTTGCATATCCTGCCCTCTGCGCTCCAAATAATGCAGCCATAATGCCCTCTGCGCTTCAAATAATGCAGCCATAATGCCCTCTGCGCTGCCACCGACGATGCCATGGAAGCGGCGAAGTTTTGGGCCAAAAAGCCTTAGTAATTCATTGTCACGCTATCGATACGACGAAGAAGTTGCATAAATATTTTCCGTCTGCACAAGACTTATCTATCTCTTGTTCGAAGACATGTGACATCTACCAACTCGCGCTGGGCCCGTGGATTACGGCCCACTCCCTCTCACAGAGAGCAGGCCTGTGTCCCAGCAGTGGGATTATTATAGACTGATTTTGCATGTGTTATGTAAGACTTATCTCATCTTTACGTTCACACGCTAAATGATCTATCACAGTATCAAAACTGTGTATCACATTACAGTATTGACTTACCATTTTAACATATAGAAACATTTTACATACATAAACAGTACATAGATCATTATTATCTAAGACGTAAGGTTGGGTTTCCTCCGAAAGTGTGATAGTGTTAGAATTTTGTCATCTTTATGACAAACGTTATGACGTTATCTGTGAGTCAGGTGTATAAAAAAGATGTTTGGATCCTAGCCGCTCTAAAAAGAGAAAAAGAATGTGACTTTGGATTTTTGGGATATGTGACGTCATTAAACCTTGCGCAAGAGTGGATTTTTGACGGACAAGCCTTAATTTAAGCGCATTATAGCCGACCCTAATATAGTAGGGAAAAGGATAGCTGGTGCCGTATTATGAAGTATTAATGCTATCATTATTCCACTGTGAAAACGGGATGGTGCTATCGGCCTTGTATAGCTCCGTTTATCTCTCGAACTGGAAAAATGGTGGCATTAATACTTCATAATACGGCACCAGATGATGGTAACTAGGAGTTTGTTTTTTAAGATTACTTTAGTTTGATCAAACTTTACCGTGACAAACTTCACGATTCATAACCAAGAGTTTATTTTTAATTTTCTTATTTTTTTTTTAACATATCGTTGAAGCATATTAAGTCGAATAATTAAAAATTGTAAATGCCTATTCAAGGTGTTTTTTACCGTTTGTTAGCTTGTAACAATAACTGATTCATCTAAGCCGAAAATAATAGACTCAGCAAAAAAAAGTTCGACATCGTTCATATTCATAGACAAGATTTTTTTTTATGAATCATTTTTTTATGTTTGTTCTTAAGAATGTTATTGAAAACATCACTATTATGAATGAAAATGATTGTTCTCAAAATATTATGACAATGTTTTTCAGTCGAATCTACAAAGTTAGATTTGTATGAAAACCACGTCTGTATAAGTTTGTTTACATACTTTGTTCTGACGACAATTATTGTTTAAAAATTAATATTTAATAAATCTGCGCAAAATAAGGTAGAAATACGTAACAAAGGGAGTCAGTAATTCGTTTCTTGCTTTTTTTTCTAATGTAAACAAGAATGACATAATTGGGTACCTTTATATGTAATTCTGACAAAAGCAAAAACGTGATTCTCATTGGATTATACGACGTAATATTTATATTTACTTTAGTATAATTATACGACGTAATATTTATATTTACTTTAGTATAATTATACGACGTAATATTTATATTTACTTTAGTATAATTATACGATGTAATATTTATATTTACTTTAGTACCTACTTATGTTATACATAATAAATGGGTATGTGTAACGTGACATTTATTTTCATTAGTAATTTTTCCTTTTAATATCGCTTAAGTATTATTAAGTACCTACAACAATGCCAATGACATCATTTGTAACATTATTATTATTGAAAATAGAGGAAATGCACAGCTGGTTACACCTTGGTACAACTATAATAGTACCTAATATTTAGAACCTACTTACTTTTAATAAATAATAGGTGATAATAATAACTTCAAGAAAGAATAGTGATCAACAGATGAAAAATAACGTCTTTAATTCCTCATCTTAACGAGAAATAGGAAGATGCCATAAATACATTCATGCATTTTCTTAAAATTTTAATAAATTCGTTTCAGAACAGATTGAACAGTCATCAAGATGCGTTAAAGTCTTTTAACCGTAACCTACATTTTGGCGGGACGTCACCCACAAACAAACTACTTATTTAAAAAATGTCGGAGCACAGACAAACCTGGTCAAATTCACCGTGATCAACACCTTAATACTTACAATACTATACATTTATCGATTTCCCGATAATTATTTTGCAATTTACATAACACCGGTCCATGCCACGTTAAAAAAAATCTTTATGGTGAATACCGAAATCCTCGTTGTTTCTGGTCGTATCCGAAACAAATTCAAAACCTCCACAAGAACGCTAGCATTAGCACACACTTACACAGTTGACACGTTTAGTTTATTTTTATTAAAAAAATAGCCCGCGTTTCGTAAATTCAAGATGGCGGCGGTGAACGATCATGCCGCGACGCCGTGCATCGGCCAACTGATGCGGCTGCCGCAAACTGTCAAACTCGCTTGGTTTATCAGTGTGTGTGTGCAAGTATTTCCGTGCTTGTGTGCGACAAAGGCTTGAATGGAAGGCTCGATACAAACTTGGTAGCGGCCGACCGGGCGACCATTGCTTGTAGTGTGTTGCTACAACAATTTCTACCGAATCCAACTATTTTTAGTTTCCAAGTTTATTTTGAAGTTTCGCTCATCATTTGGGCTGGATTCCGAAAACGTTGAGCCGTTTTAAGTCTATAAATTATGTTTTACGATATAAATTGGGAGTAACTGGGAAGGATTGATGGGGACCAAAATAAAAATAGATGAAAGCTGTGGAAATAGTTTTTCCGAGTTATGGGCTTTCACATGACCAGATCCGTGGAACATTTAACTTGAGAATCAGAAATAAATAAAATCAATAAATTATTTAATAATGATCCAATGCCAATCTGGCGCATAATGCGGAATCTACTATGTCATTAACATGATATAAGAATATTTTATGGAAAGATTTATTAGAACGGAATCCGGAACTCGAAAATTCAAGGAACTGTAGAGTACACTCAAACAAATGAATGTCCAATTACACAAAAGTGACTTAATCGAAATCTAAAAACCAGAAGTATTTGGGAGACAAATTCCACATAAAAAATTTGATGTCATTAATAATTTGCCACCAATTGGTTCCTCCTGTTCGTTCCGAATAGCCCATTCCATGAATGTTATCATTGCAGAATTTTCAAAAAATATCTCGAAAACCATGGCTCTCGTGGCTAAGTCATAACAGCGGCACGGGTCGATCCATCAGGTTAAGCTACGCGTGCCGGGGTTGGTCCGTGGATGGGTGAACATCTTTACATATCGAGACGCCTCCGTGCCTCGGAAAGCACGTTAAGCCGTTGGTCCCGGCTGTCATTTGTGGATCTTTGACAGTCGTTACGAGTCGTCAGAAGCCCTAAAGTCTGGCAACCAGTCACACCAAGGCGTATCGTATTACCCAGTTACTGGGTTGTGGCGGTCCGATAGGCAGTCGCTCCATGTAAAATACTGGTATTCAGCTGCATCCGGTTAGACTGGAAGCCGACCCCAACATAGTTGGGAAAAGGCTAGGCAGATGATGATCTCGAAATCCATTAAATTTTCAAAATTTGGGACATTTATGCTGTTATTCACAATTTGGAGTTTATGCTGACAAAGAAACTCTTGCATATTCTAAAAATGCAAGAAAACCGTATTTACTTTAAAAAAGTTCACTTTATCTATTAAAAATAGCAAACACAGAAGTTCTTAGCAGTCAATCTCCTTTTGTTTAACCACATGTATTATAACATCACCCAAATCTAACATTTCATCAAAATCAAAATTAATCTCCAATTTTGCACGTGTTATTTTCAAATCCGCATATAGCAACCCAGTCCTCAATGACTCAGTAGCGTGGGTTGATAAAAACTCGTAATTATTCTTCATAGGTTGTATTACATTGACAGTTTTAACTGCACTGAAGTCAAGGTTGATTCTTTCTCTGTCACGTTTAGCCTCATTCCTGGCAATTCTGCCCACACTGCAATTACTTTGGCTTCATTTGTAAGATTATGTAATCTTGTAGTATTGTTAATGATGATTTTTGTGTGATCAAATTGATGGTTGTGATCTGTTACTGGGTTATATGTTGCTGTAACAAGTATTTGAATATCCTTACATAGTATAAAACAAAGTCCTCCGCCGCGTCTGTCTCTCTTCCTCGCGATAAACTCAAAAACTACTGCGCCGATTTTCATGCTGTTTTCACCAATGGATAGAGTGGTTCTCAAGGAAGGTTTTAGTATACAATAACCAACATCCAAGCGGGCGAAGCCGCGGGCATCAGCTAGTAATATATAAAAAGTGGTTTGAGTATGCGATTGCTACATGAAAAGTTCAAAATCAACAAAGAAAAAATCAAGCTGTGCGTCTTGAACCATATTTATCTGCAAATAAATCTTTGACTTTGAGGGCATGGTAAGACAGGGCAATACAGTCCAATAGACACAGGTAAACTCCGAAGAATTATTAAGAAGTCCACTGTTCCAAGAAAGTTTACCAATAACGGGATTTAGTTCAATAGGATAGAAGCTGAACAATTATTAGGCAAGATTCCAATAAAATAAAGCACAACGCAACCAAGTTCCCGAGACGAAGTTTTGTCTGGCAAGACAGATTAGGGAGCATGCCAAGAAATAAGACAAAAGATTAGGGTTATTGTAAAATTTGACCGAGAAAACTGTACTACAAAGAGAAATAAACCGAATTCGACCCGGAATACATAATAAACACCCAAAAAACATGAAAAGAAAAATTTCAAATTCTTGTAACTTTCTCAACAAATTGTTAAGAAAGTACCAGGATATGTTGCAATTAATAACATGAATGATTCAAATCGGAAATATGTTGATACTGACTCACAAAGCCATAATATTTAATAACATACAAGTGTTTATAAAGATTGGTGGCAGTATGGCAGCCCAGGATAAACCTAGGCAAAAGAAGAACATTATGTGTGTAGTGGTTAGAAATAAATATAAAAACATAATGAACTCTAGACGAAAGCTAAAGAGGTAAATAATGATATATTTTACGATAATAAATCAAAGATAATGTAGAAAGTTTAGCTGTTATAACTCCCTCTTTAAAACATGAGGAATATCTAATCATCAATCTGCCTGCCTGCCTCGGTAAGACTGGATTTTGTCCGACTTTCGGGCTCCTGACAACCCGTAACGACTGTCAAAGATCCTCGAATGACAGTCGGGACCAACGGCTTAACGTGCTTTCCGAGGCACGGAGGAGTATCGATATGTAAAGATGGATCGACCCGCGCGGCTGTTATTACTTAGCCACGAGCTAAGCTAATCATAAAAGCAAATAAAGCGAGTATTCTAAAGGGTGCGTTTAGATGATCAAAATACAAATTAGATTACTCCTACAACATTACTGATCGCAGTAACCTTTCACAAGTCAGTTCTTCTCTAACAAGCTAAAGAACTTGTTATATTGTTTTTTGTTCCCCCATGAACACCAGACACTATAATCCTGAGAACTAACTCCAAACATCCAATAAATATCAAAACACCTAAGCCATCGAAATAACGATGGTCCGAAAAAATAAACTAAAACCACGCGTGCTTCGGCTAAAAATATACAAAATGGATACCAGGTAATCCTTTGATTATCTTTTGAGATATTACCTTGATGCAACGGTTTGGCCAAAATCGAGTTAGAATGAAAATATTGTTGCATTCCAATGTAGATGTTTAGTCCAAAGGAGGTGACATTTCTTTCGTTATTATGACAATATCACGTCCGTCAAGGCATAGGTGACTGCATATGTTACCATTGTGTTTTTGAGAAATAAAGGATCATTTCAAAAGGATAGTTAGGCATCCTTTTGTACTTTTAATGCGAGTTAGAACAGCATTCCTTTTACCAAGTTTCTTGATTCTGGCATATACTTTACAGTCGCAGATCCACGTTTAGCAGTAGACTCAAATATACTTGTTTTAACGCGCTCAAGTGGTATCGGGAATACTCCGTAATTACCTGTAACAAGAAAAAACTAAAATGAACATCGCTTGAATCAATTAATCAAAATACCAAAATGCTTGGTGAATAACATTAAAGGTTTTTAATTAGATAATCATATCCTAAACCTAGATGTCGTTAAACTCATGAGGCTGACCTCCAATGCAAGTCATTTAAGATAGAGATGAATTACTATACACATACATATATGCAGCAGATGACATTAACAATGTAAATACCAAAAGTCATAGATTCCCATCACTCAATCAACTCGGCCTGTAGCAGTCCACTGCTGGACATAGGCCTCCCCCAGGCTGCGCCACAACACACTGTCCTGGGCCTTCCGCATCCAGTCCGTCCTAGCCCACTTTTTAAGGCCGTCGGGCCATCTACCTGGGGGGCGTCGGACACTACTCTTGCCAATACGCCACTCTAGGACTGGTCTGCTCCACCGGCCATCGGTCCTTCGACAAACATGGCCAGCACACTGCCACTTCAGCTTGCTTATTTTGCAGGCTATGTCGGTAAGTCCGGTTTTTTTTCGGAAAACTTCATTTCTGATCCTATCCTTCAAAGAAACTCCGAGCGGAGCCCGCTCCATAGCGCGATGAGCGATCTTGAATTTGTAGACTATCCCCACTGTCAGTGTCCACGTTTCGGTACCGTATGTCATAACGGGCAGGACGCACTGGTTGAAGACCTTAGTCTTCAAACACACACATAGATTCTATATTGCACGATATTGACCATTTTTTCAATCATGTTCATCTAATACACCATGGAAAGCCTTCCAATAAAAATCCTTAAAAAAAAAAACAAGCTATTACCAAGGAATCAGGAGGTTATTACCCATAAACAGCGACCAACAGCAATAATGCATAATGTTCTATAAAGACATATCACATCTGACAGGTTAAAAACACATTTTCCTTAGTCATTGCTAATTATGTAGGAGATTAAATACCGAGCACGTGTAGGTATTTTTATTACCTACTAGCTGATGCCCGCGACTTTTCCCGCGTGGATGTCGGTTATTATATACTAAAACCTTAACCACTCTATCCATTGGTGAAAACAGCATGAGAATCAGTGCAGTAGTTTTTGAGTTTATCGCGTACAGGACGACAGACAGACACGGCGGAGGACTTTGTTTTATAATATGTAAGGATATTGTAAATCAACACAAATGTTTAACCCAGTTATTACTTTGATAAGTTATGAAGTACTTTGTAAAAGATAACGTTTTGCCGTCTCTTTATTAAATCCACATTGCTCTTATTGAAGATGCCTCACAAGACTTGGTCCATTTCATACTTTCATATCATCATATCAGAGGCCCTAGTGTGAGTTTCTTTTAACCATCTCGACTTTACGCATCGAACACGTTCGGCGCTCCGAACGCGGTCGATGCGTAAAGTCGAGATGGTTAAAAGAAACTCGCACTAGGGCCTCAGCGCACGAATCGTGTTCGCTAGTAGGCAGCTCGAATGGCTATGGACGTGTCGCATTCTACACGCACGCGCTTGTTGCGAACGGTTCACGTGCAACAATGACTATAAAGCCTTTTAATTCTCTTTGGCGTGGAAGGATCCACACCTGCGCAACAGCGCAATTGAAACTCACGAACAAACCCTAAACTGAAGGTGTCCATACTATGTTCCTAAGACGCACGCGAACCACACTGATCGTGCGCGGGCGCAGGAACATTTTGTGTAAATCATCATCATCTTACAGAAAGTTGTTTTGTGTAAGGAAGCAGCACAGAATGTACCATGATCAGAATCTTTGAGCATTTTTAACCGACTTCTTCAAAAAGGAGGAGGTTCTCAATTCGTCTGTATGTTTATGTTACGCGATTACTCCGCCAATTATGAATCGACTTAGATGATTCTTTTTTTGTTTGGTAGGTCATGCATCAGAGTGGTCCCATATAAATTTTATTAACTTTGCTTGAGTAGTTTTTGTGTTAGCTTAAATAATTACGTATTTTTCCCACTTATTCTATGTAGACGATATTTTAATTGACTCCGTCACTGTTATTTACATAGCAGGTAGTAGTATTCGAATTTGTGTGGGGTAGGTACACACGGCTACACATCAAGCTATACATTTCCAGTATAAGCTGACCTCGCATTCTGCAGAAATCCTATACAATGCGAGATCAGCATAAACTGGAAATGTATAGCTTGATGTGAAGCCATGTGTACCACAACTAAAAAGTGAAAAATAAAAACTTTATACAAAACAAAAAAACCATCGACTTCCAAAAATAACACAAAAAAAGTGAAAAATAACTTGAAAAAGTTTTTATTAAGATTTTTTATGGGTCAACATTTTGAATATCTCTTTCCTTATTGCCTTCTCCAAATACTATGAAAGAAGATGTGCCTATTTTTGCTTCACAACAATTATATCCTAACCCAATTAAATACTAAGAATTTCACACATTTTCCTCAAACAATATCATCTGCAATATGACCTAAATAAAATCTAGTACAAGTTTATTTTCCTTTATAATTATTTCCAATTCAAGTCACTCTCGAAACGTGATTCGCAAGTGATGTCACAATTCTATGGAAGGCCAGATGTCAGTCTCTGAGTCAGAAACAAATAAGTTTATTAATGTTACCAATAAATGAGCAGCTTTGACACCAACACTTACGGCGCCTGATTGTTAATGGCTAGATTATTTTGTGGGTGCTTTGTTAAAAGTGATAGAATAGAATATCTATATTTTGCATAAAATATGGTACATATAAGGTTTTAAATATAAGAAGTCTCACATATTTTGCTTACTACATTTCATAATGCAAAAAATACCTTATAATAAAATACTACTTATACAAAAAACATTTGTTGCTATTGAGATCATGACATCGAGGTAAAACATTATAATCAATTCTATTATTAGTGAGGTCTTAATTTAAATTTTGCTTATGATTTAAGTAATGAAGTGGTCTTTTAAGTATTTTTAACCACAAACTCCTTATCGGTTTTTATTATTAGGCCTTTGGGAAAATGGATTACCAGTTTCTACATAACTTGTCCAATCTACACCTACTAAGATATAAAGATATGAAGGAGATCGGAAGCACAAGCAAATAGGGTCATCCAGTCATTCACCATGTTGACTTTGCTTGGGCTGTTTAGACAAATCCTAACTAATAAATGCGAAAGTGAGTTTTTTACGCTTTCATGCTAAAACGGCTAAACGAATTTGAATGAAATTTGGCACATGGGTTGGGACATAGGATACTTTTTTTTATTCCGATAGTACGTTTCCATGGGATAATTTCCGACTTCCACGAGGACGAAGCCGTGGGCAAAAGCTAGTTCTCTATATAACTAAATATAAATGGCGCGGACCCTTCTAATTACTTTGAAGAGAATTTAAAACTAAGATATTTCTTTAACAGAATCATTATTTCACGTAACATAACGATAACTCTTCATATCTCGCTATTTAAAGAAAAGAAAGAAAATTTGTTTATTCTGCACAAATAAAACGCACATTAAACAAAAATAGACATACAATACTCACATACAAAAGTAGCCAAAAGCCTCGTATTCAACCAATAAAAGCCTGGCAATATTGTTTATACTTATTCTACTCTATTGGTTTTTATTCTCCATTTTCTTCTCTATTGGGTAAAGGCCATGCAGATTTATATCCGTAAGATTCTAATTATTTTGAAACAAGGCCGGATAGACCATAATTATAACAGGCTGAATGGACCAGAAAAAATAAATAAAAAAGCTACAATTACAAAAATGGAAGGAGTTAATGAAGTGATTAATGATTATTACCGCGTACTGTGTGTGCACGGTTGATTTTTTAGATGTTAGAAACAAGATGAATAATGTTTTCATGGCAAACTGAGATGTATGGACTCGTCTAGGAATTAATAACTAAGTTTTTATTGGTGGACAGTCGATTTTTAGGGAAAAAAACAACAGTAAGGCGACCATTATGTTTAATTTGATAAAGATAATTATGGTTATTTTTTACGAAGGCTGGAAAATAGGGATTAATCGAATAATGAAATGGAAACTCTTCTTAACGACGAAATGGTGCGTGCATATACTGCCGCATAAATATAAATAGTTGCACAGGTGAAGCCAAATGTCAAGATGAAGGACAAAATGATAATAAAAAATTAACCTGCAGAATAAAGGTCAAACAGGACAATCACTAAATAACAAAACACTACTTCTTTTCGTTTATTTTTTACCCAACTACGGCGAAGGAAAAAGGAGGATTATGATTTTGACCGGTCTGTATTTATGAATGTATGTTCATCTGTTCCCTCATATTTTCTAAATGACTCATCACAATTTGACAAATGAGGTATCGTTGGACGCGTCTTGATCGTCCGCTGGTTATAGGCTATGTGAAAATTGGCAACGAGCTAAAAAAAAAAATTCTCTGTCTGTCGTGTCTTGTTTATACCTTTTTAGCTGATTGACTTATTTCTCCTAGTTGGGTTTAAATTTTTATTATTTAATTTTTTTTAGCTGATTGGCTTATTTCTCGTAGTTGGGTTTTATTTTTAATTAATTTAATATTTTGGGACATTAAGAAGACTAACGGCCAATCTCTTCATCAAAAGTAACAGCCAAAGTAACAGTCAACTGTAC
Organism: Lithophane leautieri; assembly: GCA_949152455.1. Lineage (NCBI taxonomy): Eukaryota > Metazoa > Arthropoda > Insecta > Lepidoptera > Noctuidae > Lithophane > Lithophane leautieri. The sequence continues at coordinate 10,990,479 of OX424480.1, read as the reverse complement.
TTCCGCGCTGTTGGATTTACAACCCTCGCCTCAGCGCTGATCGCACTCCTTGTATTTATTTGATTTCATTTGTTGACTTTTGTGGTTTACCTACTAATAGTTTATACTAGCTTCCGCCCGCGGCTTCGCCCGCGTGGTATGTCGATAAAACGTAGCCTATTTCCTTTCACAGGCTCTAGACTATCTGTGTACCAAATTCTATTTAAATCGGTTCAGTCGTTTTGGCGTGAAAGCGCGACCGGCACGGCAGACAGACAGAGTTACTTTCGCATTTATAATATTAGTAAGGAAGTAAGGATTACAAGTAGTTAGACCTACAATTATGGATGTTCTGTAATTGGATAGTCTGAAAATAAAGTTAATATATATGATTATATGTACTAGCTGATGCCCGCGACTTCGCCCGCGTGGATGACGGTTATTATATACTAAAACCTTACTCGAGAACCACTCTATCCGTTGGTGAAAACAGCATGAAAATCGGTGCAGTAGTTTTTGAGTTTATCGCGTACAGGACGACAGGCAGACAAGGCGGAGGACTTTGTTTTCTAATATGTAAGGATTTAGTAAAATTCGCTCTAAGTGCCGTATCCATATCTCCTTCTTGTTAGCTCACAGCTCACTTTGCTTGCTTATTCTAATATGGTGCAAGTATGCAGCCCAGAATGTTCTGCAATGTTATCAAGTGTAACTATGGTAATACTTACCAACTGATTTGTGTAGGCTGTGGCTTAGCAAGGCTGATAGATGACCTATTACAGCCTGACCAGTTTAAGTTTGCAGTTCATGGTGGAGCTGCTTGTCAAGGAATAAAAATTAAATAATAAAAACTGTAACCCAACTACGACTAAAAAGGTATAAACATGACACCACAGACAGACAAATTAAAAATCCGGAGTCACACGTGTTAGGGCATAAATCGAACAGATTACGTGTGACTCCGGATTTTTAATTTGTCTGTTTGTGGTGTCTTGTTTATACCTTTTTAGTCGGTAGTTGGGTTATAGTTTTAATTACTTTTTTTTTTAAATTCTTTTGGGGTTATAATATATACATTTTTGAAATGTGCTCATTAAGCCCTTTCATTTGATACCCAACATGGTACGATTAGACAATTTTTTTTTTTAAGTTCCTTGCTTTATTTCCTCTAGAGGACGCCATTTTTAATTTAATGTGACTCCGCATAGCCTATAACCAGCGAACGATCAAGATGCTTGCAACGATACCTCATTTGTCAAATTGGGATTAGTGGTTTAGAAGATAGAAGGGAGCAGATGAACATACATACATACATACTTACATACATACCGGTCAAAATCATAACCCTCCTTTTTTCTTCACCGTAGTCGGGTAAAAATGAAACAGCATGAACAATTCGGAACATTAAGTTTTATTTCTGTGTTTTGGCGCCTGAACAGATAAGTTGGACGCCATGTAGACTAAAAGGAAGGGACAGTTGTCTTGAAGAGATTTTAACCGCAAATTGTGGTGAAGACCGTTCGTTTTAGCGTTGTTTATCGTTAAACGTGTAGGTGAACGGGCATTTTGGACACTTAATGATTCGGATAGAAATGCTGGTTTACACAGTTTTGTATAAATTTCGGTCATTTAGAATAAACTAGCTGATGCCTGCGGCTGCGCCCGCGTGGACCCTAATAAAAGTTAATAAATAGGTTACTCCTTTTAATATCAGCTATCATCAGCAGCTAATGAAATTGTAAAAGCTGTGTACCGTGTCCATCTTGTAAGAGAGGCAAAAGACTTTTATTTTTTTTTATTTTTAATATTCTATCTGTGTTATTACTTTAAGAATATATGTCTGTATGGTATGGGTTTAATAATTGCCGGAAATATTTTTTTTTTATTTTTTTTATGTAGGAACTTTGGGTGCGTTTGAATTTCTCAAGATCATAGCAGATTAGAACAAACTCCAATCCACTCTGCTTATAATAACGACCGACACGTTCTAAATTTTTAACCGACGAAAAAAAAAGGAGGAGGCTCTCAAGTTTTTTTTTTTATGTATGACCACGCATAACTTTTTAGTGAGTTGTCCGATTTGAAAAATTCTTTTTTTATTGGGAAGGGTATACCTTGAAGTTGGTCCTATTTAAAATTGGAAACTATAATCCACCCCTAAAGGTAGAAAAAATGGGATTGATTGATTTTTCACCAACTGAATTTTCAACTGTGAACCGATTCTGTTGAAATTTCGCACACATACATAGTTCTGATGACACAACCACTCATCATCAACTCCAGGTCTTTAACCTGGAGTAACCCCCTGGAGTACCCTGGAGAAAATGGTAACTCAAAAGCGAAAAATAAATAACTTTAATTTCGGAAGTCGGTGGCAAAAACAAACGAAAATTGACTAGCGAAGACACCGACTTCCGAAATTAAAGTTATTTATTTTTCGCTTTTCAGTTCTTTTTTCGTCGGTTTAATTTTTTGTAAAAAAGTTTTTTTTAGGAGTAATACTCGGTTATCCATCTTTTGCATCCATAGTACTCCTTGCTGCAGTTTTGTCATTAACCCTTGAATGATATATCAAACACATCTTGATCTTCGTTTCTTTGGGTTTTGCGATATCATTACATGCATCATAATTCATAACCCACGCATTTAAAATTAATAATAGCCGTTTAATTCATAATAGCCATTTTAACATCCCGCACATAAGGGCATTACAAGTCGTAACTATATGATGTACATTTAGCACGTGTCATAAAAATAACCAATATGGCGTAGTCCTTCGAGGTGGCTTTATCGTAAATCAATCGCAAAAACTCTTAGGCCTACGCCACACTTCTGTCGCGGATATTCCGCGTCGGAACGCCAATACATGTTATTGAATATAAATGACTAATAACGGGCACATTACGCGGAAGATCGGTCGCTCCGTCGCGGACCGCTCGCCCTCTGCATCTGTAACGGATTTACCGCAACGGAAGTGCGGCGTCGGAATTTCGGTCAAGTGTGGCGTAGGCCTAACAAACTGACTGACCGTCGATATACGAACGAGGGGACTTCCATAAGCATTTAGGCGATTATCACACTGCCACGCATCACGCTGCATGTTGCGTGTCAACGCACCAACGATGAACGCGCGTGGATGCATTGTCTGTGTGTTGGACTGTGCGTGTTTTCTATACAAACGGAGATACTTACAAGCAACGTTAGAACACGCAATCATGCGCTACGCTGCGTGGTGCGTGGCAGTGTGTTAATCGCCTTATTTGAACTGTGTTGACGATTCTATCACGCAGAAGCCCTGTTCATACGTCATACAACATTATCATTCACAGCACCCACTGCTGGGCTTACGCCTCTCTTTACTTGTACCCACGCTTCTGTGCCAGCCTCATCCAGTTTTTACCCTCGATGGGGAACAATTTTTTACCCGACTATGCCGAAAAAAAGGAGGGTTATGATTTTGACCGGTATGTATGTATGTATGTATGTTCATCTGTTCCCTCCTATCTTTTAAACCACTTATCACAATTTGACAAATGAGGTATCGTTTGAAGCGTCTCGATCGTCCGCTGGTTATAAAAATGGCGCCCTCTAGAGGACATAAAGTCAGGAACTCAAAAAAAAAAATTGTTTAATCGTACCATGTTGGGTATCAAATGAAAGGGCTTAATGAGCACATTTAAAAAAAAAATATTATAATCCCAAAAGAATAAAAAAAAAATTAAAGTAGTAAAACCTAAAACCCAACTACGACTAAAAAGGTATAAACAAGACACCAGAGTCACACGTGTCACACGTGTCACACGTGTCACACGTGTCACACGTGTTAGGGCATAAATCGAACAGATTACGTATGACTCGGGATTATTTATTTGTCTGTCTGTGGTGTCTTGTTTATACCTTTTTAGTCGTAGTTGGGTTTTAGTTTTTATTACTTCAATTTTTTTGAAAAATATCTCAAGTTTCGCTTCGGTGTACCTACACATCCGAAGGTATACTGGGAGCTATACTCTAGGTACTTACGCCCTCAGTGTTACTCCACAGGGCTGGCTAAGCAAATCTATGAGCAACAAGCACTTGTAAGTACTTGTTGAAGTAATAATTAGCACATGCGTAGGAGTCGTTAGTCAGATTCTGACGCAGCGCAAGATTGGTTATTTATTCGGTTGAGCCTTGGAGAATGAACCTCTTTCTCTTTGAATTATGAAGTGTGGCAGGGCTGGTAAAAAGAACAGAGTTATATTATGGCGGGTTATTTAAAATTAGAATATGAACATTAGGTTAGGTTAACACGTAATCTGTTGATTTATGCCCTAACACGTGTGACCCCGGATTTTTAATTTGTTTGTCTGTGGTGTCTTGTTTATACCTTTTTATTTGATTGCCTTTTTTGTCGTAGTTGGTTTTAGTTTTTATTACTTTTATTTTCTTTATTATTTAATTGGCGCCTTACAAAGTGTAAATAAGGAAAACCACGCGATACCCTGTGGTTTTCCACATTTCATTTACAAGCAAAGAAGGAGAAAGCTTTAAGTTTTTAGGTTTAAGTACATAGTTTATTGAAAATATAAAGGATGATTGAATAAAAACTTTATACAAAAAAAAAAACAACCGACTTCTACAAAAAACACAAAAAAAGTGAAAATTAACTTTAATTTCGGAAGTGAAAAATAACTTTAATTTCGGACGTCGGTGTCTTTGCTTTTCAATTTTCTAAAAAGTTTGTTTAAATTTTTGGTTGTGGTAGCTACCCCACACAAATTCGAATACCACTACCTGCTATGTAAGTGACAGTGACGGAGTCAAATAGAACGTCGTCGACATAAATATTGAATGGGAAAAATACGTAATAAAAAATAAAAAAAACATACAGACGAATAGAGAACCTCCTCCTTTTTAAAGAAGTCGGTTAAAAACTATGACACCTCTACAAGACAAGATTCATCTGTGCAAACAATTCGTCATTTGAGAGATGTTTTTCAGTAACGTTAATTACAAATGAATGAATAATAAATATTAATAAGAACTCCATGACAATTGTTATTAGTTTCGGTTCAATAAAAACAAGTCTTAAAATTAAAATAATCTTTGCGGTTGGAACTGCTTACAAAAATACTTTATGAAGAGACTAAATTCTAAGAATTTATAGCATCATTTTGACAAACAAGATCACAATATTGTTCTTGATCATTCAGTCATTCAAATGTCGACTTACGTCATAATCAGAATCGCAAGGGTTACAAAACCACCCATGAATCACAACACATTCTGACAGCCCTATTTAGCACAGTGTAGGCGGTTCAAAAAGCAGCCAGCCTCGACAAGAGCAGACTGCAGTGACATTATGCAGAATAAACTAGACAAATATTATAATAAACATTAAATTTAGTCTAGAATATAGTCTGCATCGTGTCTGAAACGCTTCCTCTGTCGCAAGCGGACAGCCTCGTCGGATATAATAAGGCTTCGTCCAGGGTGGGCAGCTTGCGCGGGCGCAAAATATCAAACATTATTATGAAACCGCCGGGGTATTCAGCTGCATCCGGCAAGACTGGAAGCCGGCCTCAACAGATTGATTGATTGATTATGAAACAGCCGCGCCGTTTACGTCCATAGTGTCTACGGCTAACTAAAAGAGCGGTGGCCGCAGTGACGGCTGTCATGAAAATGATGGCAGAGGGATGAGATTTTATGGTGTCAAAAACGCTCTCTAGTCTCTAGGAAAACACACCAACTTTCATGAATAAGGTTTTAGTGACGTCATTCACCGGTAAATTGCGGACGCTACGCGTGACATCCACTGCTCCTCTAGCAAACCGTAGCTACTATGGTGGAGCCTAGCGTGACGGGACTGAACAACCTACTTAGCAAGCGATCGTCTTTTATTTTAACATCTAGAAGCACGTCTAGCCTCTACTCTTCATCTTCCTGCCCTTGTCCCATGTTACCTTGGGTCGGCGGAACACGTTTTCTTTTTCCACTCTCCCTTGTCAACCGTCACGCTATCATTCACTCCCTTCTCTTTCATATCATTCCTCACACAATCCATCCATCTTTTCGTTGGCCTTCGTCTCCCGCTCCAACCATCAACATTATTTTCATCACTTTACTATATTACATCATTATTATTATATTCATCACTCTTTTAGTCACATGCGTTTCTTCCCTCCTCATCACATGCCCTTACCAGGCCAAACGATTACCTTTGAACTTTCACGTCTAGCCTGCCCGCTTCAACAACTCGCGATGCACTGTGACCACATAATCGCGCCCGCGCCCGCTGCCGCGTCACGGTTTCACCCTGGACGAGGGCTAACAATATGCAAAATCAAACTACACAATATTTAAACGTATTTATCTAGTCTGGGATGTAGATAATCTAGTTCCGAATATAGCTTGGAACCTTGATATATCTGATAAAAAATGTCAAGGAACGTTATACATTTCAAATACTAGGAATAGGTCTAACTTCGCACTACTTCGGAGTTCATACTCAACCGAAATTAATGCAAGATAGTCTATCATATTATGTAGGTTAAACCCTCATCGTCCATAGCCATTATCTGCATAGCGTTTCCCTAACTAAATTGGGATCGGCTTCTAGTCTAACTAAATACCAATATTTTACACTAGCTGCGCCCCGCGGTTTCACCCGCGTTTGTCTCGATTCCGTGGGAATATCGGGATAAAAAGTAGCCTATGTCCTTTCTCAGGCTCTAGACTATCTGTGTACTTGTTGCCTATCTGTTCAGTAGTTTTGGCGTGAAAGCGCGACAGACAGACTGAGTTACTTTCGCATTTATAATATTAGTAAGGAAGTAAAGATGAAGCCACTGTCTGAACCACGGAATTGATAAATAAGGTTGGAAAGGCCCTAGCTCCAATTTTGTATCAGGACCAGTGTCACCGCTTGTCTCCCACTATTTTAATTTCTACACATACGCACTCCTATGTTTACAAATATTTCGCACACAACCAAATCAGACACACATAAATCTCAGGGCAGATATTCGTTCGCACACTAGTACTAAGCCCTCGTAGCCATAGACACACACACACGCAAAAAAGCAATAAAAATGTTCATACACGCTAGTGCTTGATAAAGCCGATATTCTTTATCGATAAATTATCTGATGAATGTATGGGGGAAAATTAAACATGAAATAAATATTAAGAAATATTTATTTTACTTTTATTAATTACAAATAACCTGATTTTTTAATGATAAAATCATCTTTACTGAAATGTATAGAGCAAATAGTACTCGTCTTTGTCGGCATCCAGTTTCCTCTACCTGTCACGTCAATCCATTGTTCCCTGGCGTTAGGTTCTTTAGGAAACCTAAAATTTATAATTTATTGCGTAAGTAAAATTGGATTTTACTTATATTTTAATACTAAATACAATATAGTAAATACTTGTAGATGAGTACAATGATCTCGTATAATGTTGCCAATGAATTCAATTTCTCCCTGTAAATCTGTCATCTACAAGTATTTACTATATTGTATCATTCGTTCAATAATTATTGTAATATTTAATTGACTCATTATACATCTAACTAAAAATATACTATCATTAATTAAATATAAAATAATTCAAAAAGAATCTTTGTCGAACGTAAATTTATATTATTTGAGAATTCTATCGATGATTTTATTTAACCACATGGTCACCTCACTATCGACCGTGCATCACGGCCAATCAGGGCAAACGACGAAACGTCAATGGTTGAAGTGAAGAGGACGCGACGCATGCAGTACACTGTAAGCGGACTTAGTAATTGCGTTGATTACGCGAGTACACATCGTGCAATGTATATTTTTTTTTACTTGTTGCAATAATGTCGTTAATGTTTGGAATTTCATAGTGATCAGAATATTTTTATGTTTTTTACTAATAAAATTATAATTAAATGTTATTTTCGACTTACCGATGGAAAGATATACCCCCTCGCTCTATACTTGCGGTCTGACTTTTTGTTTTACAAGTTATAATTGCACAACACGGCATTTTAAAGCAGAGCTCTGTTCTCCGCAGTAGTCCGAAGCGCACGAAACGCGGTGAATGAATGAATCGGTCGAGTTATGATTATCGAAACATAATTGTGGCGCGCTTGCCACGCCCACATTACCATTCCAACCTTATTTATCTATTCCGTGGTCTGAACTGACCTCCACAAGCTAAACTAATTGAACACGATAGTCATAGGCAAGACTGGTTGCCAGACTTTCGGGCTTTTGACGCCCCGAAACAGTCGACAGTCGTCAAAGATCTACGAATGACAGGAGCCACCCACCGCCCGTAGTTAAAGCTGAAGGAGTTGTTTACTTCCCCCTCTTTTGTGCAACGTCTTGCAGATTTATAATCTTCAGATTTGCATCTTTTTTGGACTTGCATCAACTGTATGATATTATCTCTAGGGGCCGGCGCACATCTGGCGAGGCGCAGCGCAGCACATTCGTCACTACAAAACAAATATCGACCTTGCATAAGTTGAAATTTTAATAAATAAACTTCCATGAGCTCGAGAGCGCGTCTAAGCGGAAAGAAGCGCGCGTCTCAGGTTATTTATTCTCAACTTTATTCGTAGGAACGCAACGTTGATATTTGCGCCTCGCCAGGTGTGCGCCGGCCCTAAGTATGCAAGATATTATCAAAATTGCAAGGGTGTCACATGAGTCAGCAGCCCTATGTCCTAGTTACTGCAAGTGTAGGCGTTTTGTTTACGTGAAACCGTCTACCTCAGCGGTAGCAAGCGATTGGCTGACTATGGTGAAACTAGAGGAAGGATAGTGCATGTGGGTGCAGTTGGCAGACTGCCCCACAGTCAAGTGGATTGGTAGGCAGAAGATGGAGAACTGGTTGATATGGGTAAACAGCAGATCAGTGGTAACACTTGAACTAAGAAAGACAGGCAAATTCTTACAGTTCGATTCCAACTTAATGGCGGCTCGGAACATGAGGCAAGTCGCTGCGCGGTAACAATTTCATGTGTCAGCGGGGGGATGAGGGGTAGGATACTGCGCAGTGAGTAGCTAACTTCCGAGCCGCCATTAAGTTTGAATCGAACTGTACCTGGGACTTTTTACACGACTGTCCAAAAAATAAGTGTTAAGTATGTGTTTTATTTATTGTCAATGGTTTACTTGCGAGTGACTGTGTAGAACTTGGGCGATACAAAGACAAGTGGTGATTGTTTTTTTGTTTCTTTAAGTGGATACCTTTTATAAAAGCCGATCTATTCTCTAAAAATCTCACCGTGAAAACTTGGGTTAAAGTATTTATTTATATATACTTTATTGTACACCAGAAAATACATAGCGAAAATTAATATATTTAACACTACAAAACATACAATGGGCGGCCTTATCGCTTTCTGCGATCTCTTCCAAGCAACTTTAGAATGGACAGTGATTGCGTTGACATAAATAAATGGGGTTGTACTTTGGTACGAAGCCCTAAAAAGGCCGGTATTTAAAAGTAGCAGTCATAGCAGTGCTGATGTGTTCGGTAACGGCGATTCGTTGATATGACATTGCTGTTGGATTTCCTTTTCAGCCATGCAACTACATTCGAACCTGATTTTCTAGACGTTATCATTATTATTAATTACCCTAAAAAGGCAGGTATTTAAATAAACTTTCGTATTTAAATGTAGCAGTGCTGATGTGTTCGGTAACGGCGATTCGTTGATATGACATTGTTGGTGGATTTCCTTTTCAGCCATGCAACTATATTCGAACCTGTATTTCTAGACATTATCAATATTATTAATCAAATACAATTCTAAATACATTGCGGGTCCAGATCATAAATCTAACATTAGCATAGCAGGCATCGAACCTGCAACAAACCGGTGCACTTTCGCTGGCAACGCCTTTCGCAACTGAGCTGCTGGTTATAAATTAATACGTTGTTATTCTTTTTTTTGTTGCACGCACTTTCCTTGGTAGAATGAAATCTTAGTATGAATGGAAATACGCAGTTAATGATGTAAATGTTCCCGATAAAGTCTCTTTTAGTTCGGAAAGGCGAGTCGAACTGTTGATGGGATTCTTTGCCTTCAATTAAATGTAAGAGTGCCTCGTTGATGTTGCTGTTCCAATCGCTACTGCTGCATGAGCCACAGGCCATAAGATCTTTGTAACGCTATAGATAGGTCTGAGGGCCTAGACCAGTGACAGTCGCTTCCAAAGCGTTTCGTATTTCTACAACAACTTTCAACAGGATTGACATAAGCTATTCGATAGCGTATGTCAGTCCTATACATTTTTGCCTTTTCCATCATCGTTATCGCTGATAGAATGTCACTTTATCTAGGGCCTCTGATGTAAAACAAAAAAGACGAGCGAGCCTTACAGTAGTCGCATAAGATGTGTAACATCTGACATCTGAAATCGTCTGACATCTGACATCGTCATCATTATCATCATCCTGTTTACAACCTTTCAGAAGATGGGTTGGTGGTACCATCTGATGGCCAACTCTAGAACCGCGCGCGCTCATTGGTCAAATCAAATAGCGCGCGCTTCCCCTGCTTCCTGTTACACACTTCCGTCCCTTTTCACGAAATCAATCCCAAATCCCACAGATTGTAAAAAAGCGAGATTGCAGGAAAGCGATAGGAAACATGTTACACAACAAAAAGTTTGCAAGGATGTTTGTAATGACGTAGGTAAAGATATTTTTAAGCTGATTGTACAACATTTTAATCTAACAGATGGCCAATTATGCAGATTTCCATTTTGGACTACAGACAGTCTTTCTATCCCTGAAACAGACCCCAGCCATACAAATAACGTAAACATTTACAAACACAATGAAAACACATCTAAAATATTGCTCATAAAGGTCACAACACACCGCATCGGAAGCAGAATACAATCAACATTAAAGTTCATTCACACGATTTCTATTTGCGAATGTTAGCACTTTTAGTGTTTTACGATTCCTGTAAACTGCACTAGGAGGTAAACCAATCATTTGTAGAGAAAATTCAATCAATTTTGAACTATAATCCGTTATAATAAGAGTTACTTTGTTATCTAATTAATCTTTTTACTTAACGTAGAGGTAGATCATTCAGTTCCATGAAAATTCAATCAGTTTTCAACCCTAATCCGTTGGAATAAGAGTATTTTTATGTCTCGCTGATTAGGTATTGTAATATTACCTAGGAAGGTTAGGTTAACACAGGGTTCTGATTGTTTCCTATACGAGTATGTACCTACCTATAGTTAATGTATAAATAACTTGCTGATGCCCGTGACTTCGCCCGCGTGGATGTCGGTTATTATATACTAAAACCTTACTCGAGAACCACTCTATCCATTGGTGAAAACAGCATGAAAATCAGTGCAGTAGTTTTTGAGTTTATCGCGGACAGGACGACAGACAGACGCGGCGGAGGAGTTTGTTTTATAATATGTAAGGATGTGTGCGGTCAAGTTGTCACGGATTTAAAATAGGTGAACTACAGATACGAGTATGAATAGCTAAAGCCCATAGATCAAGGGCTAATTAAACACTAAGATAGTGAAGAAGAAGCAGCAGAAGTGAAGATCTAACAAACGTCAAAGAACCGAATGTTGCTGTTCGTCTGTGGCCCACTGTTCCCAAGGAGACAGAAGATCATTCTCAAAGCGTCATCCCCAAAAACATTAAAAAGAGAACACAAGTGGAGCCTTTCATGATCATAGTATCAGCTTATAGTGTACAGTAAAGCATATTCAAGCTATCTACCAGTAGGCTCAGACCAAATAAAACCAAGACAGAGCGCTGTCAGCCGTGACGTGAGGCCTGTTTCGTAAACATGAGTGCACTTAGTGAGGTGTAGTTTGATTGTAAATGGTTGTGTCTGAGCGTGTATGCACAGAGTGGAGGTGTTATTTTGGCATGCTTTACTGTATTGTTTGCAGCGCTCTGTCTTGGTTTTTTATTTGGTCTGAGCCAGTAAGTTGTGTCCTCTACTACGTAGGACTTCTCAATAGTCATCTGCATGACTGAGAAATGACGTAGGCAGCGAGGAAGCATTATCTGCATGTTACGCCTGCCTACGTCATTTTTGAACTATATATTTTCAGCTGTAGAACATAAATAATTTATTAGACTTTTCCCTAATTAGTAACAAAGAAAAATCGTATAAGGAACGAGACTCCAACAATCATTAAAATTAAAAGTACCCTCGTAAAAGTTGAAACAATAAATCATACATTTATTACGATCTACCCACAACTCAGTAAAATCCTATCTTTGTCAGTTACATGCGATTCCATTCATTTAGGATCAAACTGAATTGTAAAACAGATCATCTTCCTACGTTTATCATAAAATACTATGTTTATGGAAGACGGGTTTATGATTTATAGTACTAAAAGATTATCGTTAATCTGATTTTCAGAAAGGTCGGAGATGTTGAATGGACAGCGTCAACAACGCTTGGTCCTACCTGTCCTTGCTGACAGCTAATCTTTTCATCACGTTGAGCCCTCAGACCAAATAAAAAAACCAAGACAGAGCGCTGTCAACAGTGACGTGAGGCCGGTTTCGTAAATGTGTGCACTTAGTTTGGTGTAGTTTGATTGTAGTGTCATTGTAAATATGTGTGTGTAAGCGTGTACGCACAGAGCTTTGATGTAGTTTTAGCATGCTTCACTGTATTGTTCGCAGCGCTCCGTCTTGGTTTTTTATATTAATCAGCCCTTTGTATTAAAGAGGAACATTCGTTTGGAAGATTCGCTGCCAGAGACAGGCTGTCAAAAGGGTTCAAAATATCAACACCCAATTATTGCTATATAACGTGGCAATGCCACAGATCTCTTGGGTACATTACCAGCCGACAGCGATGCGGAAGAATTTTTCGACGCCATATTTTAGTCAATTTTTTATGTGAATACTTAGTTTTAATCAGTAATTTAATTTAGTATATAATGTAAATAGTTAGTATTATTGTAGGGAAGTTAAAATCATACCTTCAGGAAAGGTCAGCTTAGGCTTTACTTCAGGATTTTCTTCCTTCTAGAATATTAATGCCTTCAATGTTACGGTTTGATTTATCATTCAGCGTGCTACCTCGACCACGAGAAGCTCGTGGCTAAGTAATAACAGCCGCATGGGTCGATTGATCAGGTTAAGCTACGCTTGCCAGGGTTGGTCCGTGGATGGGTGACCATCTTTACATATCGAGACTCCTCTTTGCCTCGGAAAGCACGTTAAACCGTTGGTCCCGGCTGTCATTTGTGGAGCTTTGTATCGTATTACCCAGTTACTAGGTTGTGGAGGTCAGGCAGTCGCTCCATGTAAAATGCTGGTATTCAGCTGCATCCGGTTGGACTGGAAGCCGACCCCAAGATGGTTGGGAAAAGGCTAGGCAGATGATGTGCTACCTGGACCACACATGTCACAATACAACCCACCTTCACTTCCCATTTCCTAATGACGCCTCACTCAAACGGCATAAAAACCGACCAAGGCCTAACAGAAATGCTAATGAGATCTATTAGGCCTATCTGTCACTAAGCAGCTCATAGGAATGTTGTCGACAATATGTTTAAGGACTGCGTAGGCTACCCGTAGGCGCGATCGACAATGATCCGCCGACACCGAATATGGTGCAGTTTTCTTTAATGAGGTTGTCGTATCAAAGTTAGGATCAGAAGTACCATTGCTCACAGTGCGTAAGGCCCTTAGTCATCAGAACACTTATGAACACGGTTGTCACTGAAAACCAGCGCTGGGGCTCTGTCTCGCATAGGGTCGCAGCATTATGCTGAGTGATGGCCGTTTTGCGTGAATGTGACGCATATTTTCCCGCAACTTGTTATTTTCGTATATTTTATTTGTCCTTTGTTAGCGTCATGTTTGCCGCAAATAAACGTAATTTCTTTCTTTCTTTCTTTCTTTATGACATCATCGAGAAAACATAAAGGCACACTTTTACGCTTGTAAAATAGATGTTGTTTGCAGATGTTGTTTGTCCATAAGCTATTGCGATGTTAACAGCTCAATCAATCTGCTTAGCCTTTTCTCAACCCGAACTATGTTGGGGTCGGCTTCCAGTCTAACCGGATGCAGCTGAATACCAGTATTTTACATGGAGCGGCAGCCTATCTGACCTGCACAACCCAGTAACTCGGTAATACGATACCCCTTGGTAAGACTTTCGGGCTTCTGACGACTCGCAACGACTGTCAAAGATCCACGTATGACAGCCGGGACCAACGGCTTAACGTGCGATGTTAACAGCTATTTAATCATTAATCTGACATGACACGTTACCAACCAAACCCATGTTCTTGACCGTTTCAAGTTAAGCTGAACGATCTGATGGCAGTCCGAGAAGCTTTGCTCTTGAAATATCCAACGTGCTCGTCCAATCCCATGCTTTTGTATGCACAAAAACAACAGGATGTTTTATGAGTGTTTGGAAAAAAACTTGCAACGTTAAAAACAAGACTGTTCTCTGATGCCTTCAGTTCCTGTGACTCGTTTACCGTTGGTTATTACAAATGGTCCTTCTGAACGTTCCTATGAAGTGCATCAAGTGTTGAATATTTTCCACATCTCCATATAAGGGTGGTGTGGTTTATTGTTAGTTTGCATGTAATTTGGCATATATATTAGCTCATTAAAATGAAGATTATAGTAATAAATATGGTGGTTTCTAGATCATTGAAAAGGATATGAGGTTTCTGATGGAGCTCGTTTTCAAAGACATCGAGATAGAGAAGAATTTATTAGATAAGAGATTGCTAGCAAATGATAAGAAACAGCTCCTAACGGAATAGATTTCTATTACAGGAACAGTTTAGATACCAAAAATCTTCATAAATGACATTGTGGTAACTGCAGTTACTAACAAATTATCGAGAGGGAAATTCTACAATATAATAAGATATGCGACATTCGTTTTTGTTCACCCTAAACCCGAAAAGGGGTCATTGTACTCATCATTTTGAAAAAAGAATTCTACGGGACCAACCTTGAAATCGCGAAAAAAAATCAGATGTTTCATCAAATATATGGAACAGTTTTTTTTTTTCGCGATTTCACGTTTAAACAAAAACTAATGTTGTGTAGCCAGATTAATGGTCGCTATTACTACACAACAGAACGATGCTTCACCAAGGAGATTCCTCAATACGCTTGATAGACTGATTGGTGGTCACAATTTGTAGTTATTACCAGACAATAGGACGTTGCATTGAAAGTGCGGCGGCATCTACATCGCCACATGCGACATACGCATCACACAGACGTCACGCGAAATCCTGCATCGCGCAAGCCGAGTTTACCGCGCGATCAGCATATACATATTCTTCCCGAAATCAATCTTCGGGCAGTTGCCCGCCAGACACGACACCAGTCCAGTCAGAGTATCCTCCCTTTTCTAAAGAGGATGAGTGAACTTTACACCCTGTCCCTCATGCCTCTAAAGTAGTAACCTCTGAGTCACTTTTAACGATACCAACGGATAACCAAGTAATGGCAAATTATTTCAAGAGCGTGGCCATGGAGGGCCAGGAGCGTGGCCAGACATGATCTCCCTAGATTTATTGTGTAAGTAAGTATGCACTTACTTACACAATATAAAAGATTCTTTATAATTCTATACAGGGTGAAATTGAATTCATGGGCATCCTCATACGGGGTCATTGTACTCATCATTATGAACAACTTTCACTATGGGAACAAAGCTGAAATCGCGAAAAAAAATCAACTGTTCCCTACATTTTATTGTTCGCATAGCTCGTCAAAATGTAGGGAACAGCAGATTTTGTTTTCGCGATTTCAGAGTTGGTCCCATAGTGAAAGTTGTTCATAATGATTAGTATAAAGACCCTTTAAAAGGATGCCCATGAATTCAATTTCACCCTGTATACGTAGAGTTGTAGAGCTTCGGAAGCGTGCTCCGCCTTCTTGATTATTCCTACATCGCCTGATTTTATAACAGAAGTTGGTAAGATACTAAATTATTGATAACAAACGATCATCTGTCAACACACGTAACTACACAGTCAGATTTGTTTCCTAGAGAGGCATCATGGATTTATCATGTTCGTTTGGTCCCTCTTGCTTCCTTCATTATCATCACATAATAATATGAATAATAATAATGGCCTACCTAATTATCCCTACTAATACTTAGTATAATAACTGCGAAAGTGTGTGTGTGTGTGTGTATAGGTACCGTGTCTTACTTCTTCATGCAAAAAAACTACTGAACAGATTATGATGAAACTTGGTATGTAGATAGGGGGAGACAAAAAAAAATTACTTATCCATATTAATATTATAAATTCGAAAGTAACTCTGTCTGTCTGACCTTCTGTATGTTACCTTTTCACGTCTAAACCACTGAACGGATTTCGATAAAATTTGGCAAGGAGATAGATGGCATCCCGGGGAAGGACATAGGCTACTTTTTATCGACATACCACGCGGGCGAAGCCCCGGGCGGAAGCTAGTAAGTATATAAAACTTGTGATATATGGCCGGTAGGGGGCGTCGATGAAGTACTTGCCTAGGGCGCTCCCAACATTTAATCCGCCTCTGGGTCCATCACTACTAAGACATGACAGGCGGAAGACATAACGATTAAAAGTAGGACTTTCTCATGGTCTATCGGCTTCACTGTCATAAGTGGTCGAGTTTATAACAATTTACTTTTAAACAAGTCCGTGAGTCGAAGAAAACAAAATATCACGCATGATTTTGGCATCCCATCGTCCGGTACTATCGGATTACGATGAAGAAAAATCACCGTAGGCTTCTTCTTTACTCGATATGGCACGAACTATTTTTGTTTCTGCCGTGGATATAAAGCGAAAGCTTCAGAGTAGCCCGCGAAATTCAAACTTTCCAACGTTTATTGCAATTTGCAGGTCAGCACCAGGTTGTATGTTGATTAAAATATGATTCGCGACCGTAACAAATATGGATTTACAGAACTGTAAACATTAGAATCAGCAATACAACTCTCTAAGTTCCCACAAGTGTATTGAATGACTATTTCATGAAATCATAACATTCGGCACTTATACAGGAAAAGTTTTTGACCAGTGCGCAAATTTTTTTTGGTGGTTCAATATCAGTAATAGAACACATTTCCATTATTTATTCAATACTTTTTTTTGTTTTTTTATCCTACTTTAAATCAGCAAAATATGGACACAAACTATTCGTAATAATATCAATGGGCGCGTGCGGCGGCCGGCGCACAGGCGGCGGTGTTGCACGGGGGTGCAACCCCCTCCCGGGCGGCGCCGGGCGCTGTGGCCGACAGTTCGCTCATCGCACGCGCTGTCGTGTGACGTCGCGTCTAATCGCTTTCCCGCGCAAGCGCCGCGCCGCAAGTGTCGTGCTTGTACCTACCGGTCACGATGTCGTACTTCAGTAACCGCGAGTTTTACGAGATGGTGCGAGTGTATGTGCTGAGTGATGAAAGTTTGCGTGCAGCTCGCAGAATGTATGCGACGGAGAGCATACCTCGAATGCGAGCCCATGGAATCCTTAACCCCGCGGTCCCTAATGAAAAGACCATTTTAGCGGCCACTCAAAGGCTGCTTGATCACGGACAGTTCAGAACCCCGAATCATGCACGAGGGTCTGGCAGACCCCGACTGGCGATCGAAATCGAAGAAAGCATTTTTGATTTCTTTGAGCGAGATCCAAAGGCCAGTAAACCCACGTAAATACCTACGCCGGCGAATCGAGCGAGCGCACAGCTGATAGGTAGGTACTTTCGCGCGTTCCGCTTCGCCGCGCGCCGCCGGCGCCGGTTAGCCATACAACCACTTTTAAAATAAACATCTTTCGTTAACGATTTTTTTATCTTTTTGTATTAAGACGCATCAAAATAAAAAAAATATGTTTAATACAACTGGTTTAAGGTTAATTTGTCAAAATTTGCGCAGTGAATACAAACTTTTCCTGTATGAATTTATTAACTTACTAGCTGCGCCCCGCGGTTTCACCCGCGTAAGTCTCGATCCCATGGGAATATCGGGATAAAAAGTATCCTATGTGTTAATCCAGGTTATAAACTATCTGTTTGTCAAATTTCATCCAAATCCATTCAGCTGTTTTTGCGTGATTGAGTAACAAACATCCAAACACACAAACTTTCACATTTATAATATTAGTAGGATATTAGCTTGAGTGGATGATGGACTGTGTCGAAGATGATATGGCTCAAAAGGGGGGGGGGACTACCAAGATGGCGACTAATAGAGAAGTATGGAAGAAAGGGACATGTTGCGCCGACTACAAATAAATTGGCTTAAGGACAGGAGAATTATAGTGAAGCTTAAGTGCGCCGGACGTACAGTCCAGAGGCCCTAGTGTGAGTTTCTTTTAACCATCTCGACTTTACGCATCGACCGCGTTCGACGCTCTGATTGGACCTTCATCACTGAAGGCCAGTGAAGGGCCAATCGGAGCGCCGAACGCGGTCGATGAGTAAAGTCGAGATGGTTAAAAGAAACTCACACTAGGGCCTCTGTATAGTTTTATTCTTAGATACTATTAAAGCAAGCATGATGATTAATACTCATTCTTTCTCTATAACCCTTTGCCTTATACTGCTATGATTCATTTCCCAGTTAATTCAACTAAGTCCCAGCTGTCAAAGATTAATGCTGATCATCACTCAAGTATTAGACAGGCGATCATCCTACACAGTCGCCTAGATTCTGCTAACTTGAATATAACAGGGTGTTGCAACTGTTGGCCGTCTACTGTGATTTAATGAGAAGGGTGTGACGACAGAATATCTTATGTAGATTCGAAAGCTTAATTAAACTGCTTGTGCAAATGTGCTTTTGGTTATTAGAATTAAACAAAAACAGATATACAGTATCTATCTATTAAGTAACGATTTAAACGTCTTTACCTTGCAGGTGATGTACAACAGCCGATCTGCGGGCCTATAACGGCCACATTAGCAATTCCTCTATAAGCACTTCATTTCCTGAATTTCCAGCTGTCATTAGCAATTCCTCGTATTTGACACAAAAGCAATTTATAATGGTGTGGACCATTTTACGATTTTCCATAGAAAACTGTCAAACAGATGAATTATTTCGTAATATGAATCGCACGCAGATCATACTATGAACTGTCAGTTTGTGACATTTTACGATGATTCATAATATTTTCCTATTAAGATTTTGCCAAAGTGACTGTTTTAAGCCCCCTGTTCTGTAAATATCTCACCTTGAAAAATTTGATGAAATGAGCTGTCGATCAACTTAATGCTATGGATTGACAGATCACTTCGCCTAAGTTTTCACGATGAGATTCTTCAAGACTGGCTTTGCACTTCATTCAACAAAAAGAGCAAGGAATTATTTTTCAAAAATCAACAGTCATTTATTCAAACTAGGCTGATAATCAGCACTTTTCGAACGCCAAAATTACATAAGACAGTCCCCCAAAACGCCTACCCTTCACCACTTCCTAGTGCTTTAGCTGGGAAGAAAAAGTGGCGCAGCAAACTCCCCAGCAGCACAGCTGTCTGTTCAGTTAGAAACAATTGATTCTATACAAAAGTATGCAAAATCATTTATATTACGCAACATAAAATATAAATCTAATTATTAGCCATATGTCAGACAGAACACGCCAATACACCAAACAAAAAAAAAAACGAGAACTATATGTACTCAAGCCGAATTAAAAGTAAATGTAAACATAAATTAACTAAATAAAAGCCTCCAGGTACAAAGGGCGTGCCCGCTTACATATAGCTAATTTCATGATTATAAAAATTAAGTAAGTATCGATATATTTTATTCAATCTTAAAATGTTTCGGTTGGATGAATCGGCTGTGGTGACGAAAACATAATGAATTGCTTTGCGACCAAAGTCTAAGAATAAAAACTGGGTTACACACTTACACTACCCTTCTGACAGGGAAAGAATGTGAACACTACATACCTACATTTAAATGTTGATATTATCTCATTCAGCTGTCCACTACCGCATGCAACTAGGGTAGCATAAAACGCAGGTGTGCAAAATGCCCTTTATGTAAAATTATCAATTTTATTGTATGGTCAACTGTTAGCTGCGAAGAGTTGATGGCTTTTAAGAATATTTTCGCGGTACGTCTCGAGGCATTTGGAAATGGTTTGTTTAAAAGGTAGGTTTTGGATCTTTGCAGGACGAAATATTGAAGCTGTTATGAGCTTATCATTCAACATATTGATGGAGTTTAATTAATGTACGCAGCACGTTCCTGGCTGAATCGACTAACCACTGCAAAACTTATAAGAAAGAGATCAATCAATCTGCCTAGCCTTTTGCCAACTATGTTGGGGTCGGCCTCCAGTCTAACCGGATGCAGCTGAATACCAGTATTTTACATGGAGCGACTGCCTATCTGACCTCCACAACCCAGTAACTGAGTAATACAATACCCCTTGGTAAGACTGGTTGTCAGACTTTCGGGTTTCTGACGACCCGTAACGACTGACAAAGTATAATGTTGCACCCGATATTACAAGTTTAATTATTCAAAGTGCATGTGCAATAAAGTGTTATTGTGCAAATATTTTACGACGAGATCAGAATAACTTGTTTGATTGTATCCAGATTAGTTTATAACTTCTACATAAACAGTAAACGTCTTATAGTTGTTTCATAAACTTTATTGTGAGTGGATTGGATCTACCTACTTCGTTAGCAGAAAATCATGTACTATTAAGTTCGGTAGTATCCTTACATATTATAAAACAAAGTCCTCCGCCGCGTCTGTCTGTCGTCCTGTACGCGATAAACTCAAAAACTACTGCACCGATTTTCATGCTGTTTTCACCAATGTATAGAGTGGTTCTCGAGTATGGTTTTAGTATATAATAACCGTCATCCACGCGGGCGAAGTCGCGGGCATCAGCCACTTTTCATTATAATTAAATTTTTGTGCAAGTTTTGCAACTTTGTTGATCAAAATCATTTCTAGATTTGCTAATACGCTGCAGGTACTATTATTTTTTCTATGTTATTAGATAGTAAACAAGCCCAGGCATACTGACCTTCTTGATCTTCTGTTTGTTGAGTGATATTAGTGATCTTCTTCTCCGATGGCATTAATAACACGCAAAAATATATATGTATATAAGTTCGGCCCAAAACACGAATACGGTTTGCTGATGTAGCCATTAGGTCCTTACGTGTGCAGGTGACAGGGAATGTGGTGCAAGATGGGAGGTGAGACGTCTGTGGAGTAGTGGCACTGCTTGCCCATTAATATACATACAGGGTTATTGGTTATTTGTCGGCAATCCATTAAGGGGATGTAAGAGAGGTCATTTATAATCAAATGACCCCTTTTGTCTCGTATGCAAATGTCAAAAAAGTTCGAGTCATTTAACATTTTATATTTTTACTAGCTGCCCGTCCCAGCTTTGCTCGGGTAGCACTAAGTACCTACCCTACATACTCTACCCACTACCCACCCTACATACCCTACCCACCCTACATACCCTACCTACCCTACCCACCCTACCTACCCTAGGGGTATGAAAAATAGATTACGACCGATTCTCAGATCTACCGAATATACGTATAAAATTTCATAAGAATCGGTCAAGCCGTTTCGGAGGAGTACGGCAACTAACACTGTGACAAGAGAATTTTATATTTCAGAAGATTTCATACATTTTACAATATAAAATATCAAATTACTCGGCTCATCAGGGGTCATTTGGTTGCCTTAACGGATTGCCGACATATAACCTAACCTAACCAATAACCCTGTATAAAACAGGCGCTGCAAATTTGTTTTTATCCCAGAGACAAATGTCGTTTTGCTGGTCCAATGTCTGGTCTAAGGCACTTAATTCATTTAGTACAAGAGCAGATTGGTTCTTCATTCAATTGCTGTGAGGCTGAGAAGAAAAGTGTCCAATGAATAAGCCAGAAAGTGACAGTAAATAAATGTCAGTGACGGCGGGACATTAAATAAAATGAAAAACTTTTGCACCGTTATTCAATTAGGCACCAAACTATATGTAAGTAATTAGGGCTGCCCGAAGAAGCATTCAAATATGTATCGGCATAAGATGTCACACTATTTTCAAAAGTCGGTCTGTTCTGTAAAAATCTCACCATGATTTAGGTGCAGTCTTCCTAGGCGGAGAACAGGGTGTTGTGGCGCAGCCTGGGAGAGGCCTTTTTTTTTTTTGTGACTTTGGGAAATCATCCATTGACTTCTCCCGCTCTGGGCGGAGCGGAAGGGCGTGTCAGACTTTTACTGACTAAAATCCACCCGTGTTCCTTCAGTTGCCTGTTGAAGTCCAGCAGTAGACTGCAATAGACTGAGTTGATTGCTTAAATAGATAATCTATCCTTCTATTTAGTCTGTTATGTCCCAATGCTGGGCATACTCCTTTTTCCTTTCCCTTTTCCACTGGATGCTAATATTCAACTCTAAAGTCTCCAAATCAAGTTCTAACGAAGATGATAAATGAATAAATTCATATTAAATGCGTAAAGGGCGACCGCCGCTGCGCCGGCGCCACTTCACACCTTCAGAATAATCTAACGGACCAGCGTGATTTAAATATTCATCGCGATATGTCTCTGATGTATTCGGAGCTCACGTATGAGATAATTAACTAAGAACAGTTAATTTGCGTTATCTAGATTTAGAAAAAGCTCAGTTCTGTATTGAGCGTTGCACACTCCCTGTGAAAACCTCTGACAATCTCTTACAAAAGTGAGCTAACTCCATGGAAGGAAATCGGTCTAACCAGGTGCAGCCTATCTGACCTCCAGAAACCAGTTACTGCAGTAACACGATATCCGAGTCACGGAGGGGTCTCGGTATGTAGGTAATTGATGGTCACCCATCCACGAACCGACCTCGGTAAGCGTTGCTTAAGCTTAAAGATAAACCCGTGCAGTTGTCATGATTAAGCCACAAGAGGTGCCATTTGGAGACTGAAAATAATATTAATAAATTGTTCCACCGAACCGCACTTATCAAAATTTTGTTTCAGTGTGGTTAATGGAAGTGCTCAGGTGCGGTGCGGACTAGTGCTGTTGAAATCAGTGTTCTGAGTTGAATACCTCCTTCATATTATGCTTGACGGCATGATATACGTACCTGAAATTGGTTAACAATTTTTTGAGTCAACTGTCGGTTAATTTCATCACAAGATTTGCAACTTCGTCGCCAGCCCTATATTTCCACAATCAGGTTGCCTACGTAGGCAGTCCACCGATATCCACAAAAACATGACGGTTCCGTCTATATATAATTTTTTCATCACCAATCGGTCACTCGACTGACCTTAAATGGCGACGAGATTAGCGACTGAGGCAAAAAGTTTACTACTTCAGTGGATGTAACGGTGCCTTTTACTAGCGGTAGGTAACAGTTTATTGAATGGATGCTGGGGTCTAAGCCGGCTACATTAGCAATTCCTCTAAAAGCAATTCATTTGCTGAATCCCAGCTGTCATTAGCAATGCCGCCAATTTGTCATAAAAGCAATTCATAATTTGTTTACCATTTTACGAATCTCCATAGAAAACTGTCAAACAGATGAATTATTTCGTAATATGAATTACACGCAGATCATATTATGAATTGTCAGTTTGTGACATTTTACGATGATTCATAATATTTTCATATTATGATTCTGCTAAAGTGACCGTTTTAAGCCCTCTGTTATCGCTTTTGGAGGCATTCATTGAGTACTTACAACTGGTTTTTGGAATATGGAACTGGAATTGCGCAGAGGCATGGACGGCCAACATTATTAAGACTCTGATAACGTAACGTAACGTAGTACATACTACCGAATAAAAAGTATTCACCAGAGTTATATTTCAAGCATGGTTATGTTGGGAGTTGAGAAGTATCGTAAGTAGTAGTAATACATTTTAAGGCTCTTACATACTGGCGCGACGCCGCCGGTATTGTTCTGCCGTGAAGTTTCTCAGAAATTGTTTTGCTAAAAGTTGCGTCGCGAGACAAGTCGCGCCAGTATGTAAGAGCCTTTATTCTTTCTTTCGTTTTCTTTATTTCTAGTGTAGTAGTGTAATAACTAAACACACCTATTACAAAATTGTAACTCACTTACTTCGATAAGCGCCTGTTTTTTCACCGAAAAGTAACAAAAAAATATTTACGACCACTCGAGCTAACCACAGTAAATGACACAATTATGAGCTCATTTGAATCGATACGACCGATGACATCAGCCGGGCATCAAACCTGCATATTTGGCAATACGCTCGCCCCCACTGCGCCCACGGTCAGTAAATAACTTCACGGTTAGTCTTTAAGGGCATGAGTAGATAGGAAGGACAGATTGCAGGTAAACATGTTACATCATCTGGTACTTTAAGTTGTTGTGAATGAAATGAGATTTTATGTAATGAATGGACTTGAATGAAGATAGCGTAGCATTATTCCTGACATATCTGTAACAAAAAATCGGTTCAGTAGTTTTGGCGTGAAAGCGCGACCGACAGACAGACCGACAGATAGAGTTACTTTCGCATTTATAATATTAATATTAGTAAGGATAGTACGGATTGCAGGTCAAAAGGTATATATATATATTTTACAAAGCAGATGTGAGTGAAAACGCCGCCGGGATGCGGTAGAAGCACATAATATATCACCTTATTGGTGACCAGCTACGCCCCGCGGTTTCACCCGCGTAAGTCTCGATCCCGTGAGAATATCGGGATAAAAAGTATCCTATTTCCTATTCCAGGTCATGGTCCACCCATGTGGTACACAAGATACAAGCGACGCTTAGTTTGTGGCTCACCGAATTTGGATAAATTATATTGTTACTTTTTGATCAAAAGTTGTACGTTTTCATGAGTACGACACAACCTAATAAACATGTTCCTTCAAAAAAAATTATTTGTTCGGTTTGCTTACCTACCTAACTAAGGTCAGTATTATAATGGAGACGATTGTAAATTAAAAATGAGAAGACCGAGGCTTAAAACGGTCACTTTAGCAGAATCATAATACGAAAATATTATGAATCATCGTAAAATGTCACAAACTGACAGTTCATATTATGATCTGCGTGTAATTCACATTACGAAATAATTCATCTGTTTGACAGTTTTTAGGGTTCCGTACCCAAAGGGTAAAACGGGACCTTATTACTAAGACTCCGCTGTCTGTCTGTCTGTCCGTCTGTCACCAGGCTGTATCTCATGAACCGTGATAGTTAGACAGTTGAAATTTTTACAGATGATGTATTTCGGTTGCCGCTATAACAAAAAATACAAAAAAACTCAATAAAATAAATATATAAGGGGGCTTCCATACAACAAACGTGATTTTTTGTTAGTTTTTGCTCGATATTGATATCGGCAACAGGTAGATGCTTGAAATATTCACAGAATATTTAGTTATACAGTATGTTAAATAACAGAGGGCGTTCCCTTAAACTCGATAATCTATATCATTAATAGATTCAAATAAAAATATCAGCATATAAAAATGAGTTAAAAAAAATCCGAATAAAAAAAAAAACTAAATTGGCAATAAATTCGAAACGACCTGTTTAAAATCAAAATACTAACGCGGAATACCTAGCGTAGTGGCGCGGGCGTAGCCCAAACCGGCAACGTCGCAATTTTGTTCTCGCGCGCTTCTCACCGAGCCGGCCGGCCGGGCGGGGGGCGGGCGGCGTGACGGCACTGAATGGCGAGCGCTGACTTTGGTAAAGGCGGCAAAATTAATACTGTACCTTTCCACAGACGATATTAGCCCTTTACTCCGTAGAAATAGAGATTTTAATAGCGTGAGTCAACTGATGCAAATATGCATCAGTGGGGTCAACGGTTTTGATTGATGCAACCTTGCATCACCGGAAAACGAGCGGAAAGACAGTGAAAAACACAGCGTCGTGTTGTTATCAGTAAAATAAAACATTTATGTATGTTTTGATTTAACAACCCGTCTCAAATGCCCGACTGACAAAGGAACGCGTCACTGAGGCCCCTTGGGCTTGTAAGAACCTATTCGCAAACAGTAAAAACAAAAATTCATGTACCTATCTAAGCCACATTTCAATCATGTTAGAATACAGATTACAGCGAATTATTCTGCTCGCAGCGGCCGAGTAATGGACACGGGGTGGCGCGTCGGCAGCGCTTTGCCGACACGTCGCGTCGCGTCGGTCGCGGGCTCGCGGCCACAAAATAAACAGATAAAAGTACAGAAGGCCCACTCATGGAACAAGTACACGAATGTGTTTTACCTATTCACTCAGATCGGTGACTCCGGTGCCTTACAGTGCTAATAAGAAAGTAATTAGAAAAATAAATAACGTAGTAGGTAACTACGCTCATAAATTGTGTGCGGTTAAAGTATTAGAGAAAGTTTCATTTAAATCTCAGTTTTAGGCTAGCTTTTAAATGATAATGAGGTATTGCACGTTAGCAATCACTGTCTAACGTTTTCTAATGTTTTCAGCAATGACATAGAAATGAAAAAAAAAAAAAAAAAACTTTTACTTTATGCAATTGCATTCGTAATAAATTACTTAGCAATCGTGTAACACCACAGAAGTAATACGCTCGTTGTACGGGGTAGGTTAGGTATAAAAGTAGTTTTAGCAAAGAGTGGGCTTTCTGATCTTATTTATTTTGTGGCACAGTCGTTTCTTAGTGTTAGGTATTTCTTTTTTCGAAAAGGTTTTAGGTATTATGATAGGTAGGTACATTTAAATAATGTTTAAAGACTTACTTAGATTTTGAACTGCGCAATATGCTAACCTTCTCTCTCTACACATTGCTTGTTGCAATCGCCGACGGTTGTTTTGGTGCACTCGTCGCATTAAATTGTGCATTGGGATCCTCAAAGCACCATCACACAATTACACTCAGCTTAAATATGCACCATGTTCGAATACTCCCGAGCACTGAACTGATAACGCGGCATTTTTCACACACGAATGACGAAAGGAGACAAGATGTTGCAATGCGAAAATAAATGCACATCCGGTATGCGCGCGAGATTAGTTCCGACTAAAATTAGGTGGACAAATCCTGTGGACATTCGGGGAGCAGGGGGCGGGGCTAGGCGCATCAATCAGATCGCCGCACACGCGGCCCGTCATTCATAGGTAAATTGCGACATTGCCGTACTTACTTTGAAGGACAAGTGCGCGTATACAGAGTGTTTCTTTTACGTATCAATTTAATAATTTTTGTGAATATTTTATTATAAAAAATAAAAAAAACTTTTTTTTTTTTAATGGTAATATTTTTTTTAGCTTGTATGTATGGTATACTATTGCGGGTTAACGGGAACGCCCTCTGTTAGTTAACATACTGTATATTCACTTTAAAAATAAATAATTAAATTAAAATAAAACAAATATTTAATAGGGCCTCCAATACAACAGACATGATTTTTTTGCCGTTTTTATAGATAATGGTACGGAACCCTTCGTGCGCGAGTCCGACTCGCACTTGGCCGGTTTTGTATGGAGATTCGTAAAGTCCACAAATTATGAATTGCTTTTATGTCAAATTAGAGGAATTGCTAATGACAGCTGGGATTCAGGTAATGAACTGCTTTTAGAGGAATTGCTAATGTGGCCGGTTTAGTTGAAAAAACAAATAAATATAATTTCTAATTCTCGATTTCCGAATCTGATTAACTCGATGGTAACATCAAATAAAACTTGTCAGTCCTATAATAAAAGCAATTTATTAAAACCGGTTAAGTTTAAATAAGCGCTTAGGGTTCCATAGATATAATTTATGTGTTTCTCTTTGTATTAAAATTAATATTTATTTATTATATTCTATAATCTCAAACTAAATAATTATAAATAAATAATTCATTTTAAATATTTATATACATACATATATACGGCACCTGGGGCTTTATTATGAAGTATTAATGCCACCATTTTTCCAGTGTGAGAGAGAGACGGAGCTAGACAAGGCCGCTAGCACCATCCCGTTTTCGCAGTGACATAATGATGGCATTAATCCTACTAATATTATAAATGTGAAAGTTTGTGTGTTTGGATGTTTATTACTCAATCACGGAAAAACGGCTGAATAGATTTGGATGAAATTTGGCGAACAGATAGTTTATAACCTGGATTAACACATAGCATACTTTTTATCCCGATATTCCCACGGGATCGAGACTTACGCGGGTGAAACTGCGGGGCGCAGCTAGTAAAAATATAAAAGTAATAAAAAGTATGTGTACCTGAAGAATGCCAGTTGATTAAAAAAATACTGATTTTGTTTTCTATGGTACTCAAAAGGCTTGTGCATTCGATTAGGCCACTATGATTCTCATGGCCTCTATTGTAATACATGTAAGTACTAATGTTTTAGTTAATTTACCTACGGAACTCATGACAAGGGTCTATTCAAACTTGGCAGCCATTAGTAATTTGTATGTAAACTAGTTTGAGAATAATTTGGCGAATGGCGGGCGATACGAATTCGGTCTCCTGTGATGGCAGTAACCTTGATACAGAATTTGGTTCAATAGCTCTTGTTTTAATTTTCGGAATGTTTGATTAGAAATATGGGAAAACTTGGTATTGTTGCTATGTGGTATTTTCGTCACAGTCAAGTCTTTATATTTTGGGATGCTTCCACGACTGACGAGATTTAAGGCGGTACCCTGAGCAAAATAAATTCGTTCCCTCTTTGTAGACTGAATCCCGGTGAGTTACAGTAGTGAATACGCCCAAATTTTAGGATAAAATCCTTATAAAATCAAATATTGGACTTATGAAGAAAAAAAAGTAGTTACAAAATGTTCATTATTAAATGGTCTATCCATTAGTTTCAGTAGCAAAATTAAATAATGTTTACTATACGAGGAGATGCATGATAACAAAGATTATTTCTCATTTTTATGGTTTCAATGGAAGGAAAAAAACATATACATACTACATAAAAAAAAAAAAATGCACAATTTTGAAATCAAGATTATGTAGAAATTTAATGTATTTTTATTATTTGATATTTCTTTTTAAATAACAAGAAGATAGCTCCTAAAAACTACCAAAAAAGCGGCTATACGTCTCGACTAGACTACGTATATTAGCCATCACACCACTACAAACCTTGATGAATTGGCTAAATTCACCAGCTCCGATTAAAAGAAGCCAAAGGTAAATTCATTAAAAAAAAAAAAAAAACAAATATTATGATAATCACGTCAGAGCTGCCATAACGGGTCGATCCATCAGGTCAAGCTACGCTTGCCGGGGTTGGTCCGTGGATGGGTGACCATCTTTACAAATCGAGACTCCTCCGTGCCTCGGAAAGAACGTTAAGCCGTTGCGTCCCGGCTGCCATTTGTGGATCTTTGACAGTCGTTACGGGTCGTCAGAAGCCCGAGAGTCTGACAACCAGTCTTGCCAAGGGGTATCGTATTACCCAGTTACTGGGTTGTGGAGGTCAGATAGGCAGTCGCTCCATGCAAAATATTGGTATTCCGGTGCATCCGGTTAGACTGGAAGCCTACCCCAAAATAGTTGGAAAAAGGCTAGGAAAATGATGAATAGTTTAATGGAATCCAATTTTGCTAGACTTAAAAAATAAATGAGAAGAGTTCAAAATGAAGACAATATTGTTGAATCGACCTTAACTTATTTACTAGCTGTCCTATGTCTATGAGCTTTCCCAACATCAGAGCCTTGGCATTGACACAGATCGTTTCAAATCCCAAGAGACTATCCATAACGAGTCATGAGCATGAATATAACAGAAGAATTTACATTTTTGGCAAGCAAGTCGGATAAATAAAGAAAAATGTCTAATGTCCCGAAAATAAAGGATGGATATAGTCTGAATTAGCACTTAATTTATAGTAACAGGATTGACTAAAATTCGGTACTCTTAATTTCATCACCACTGCTCACAAAACGGTGAAGGAAAACATCGTGAGGAAACCGGCATGTCCTAGATTCCTAGAACGAAACATTCGAAGACACGTGACATCTACCAACCAGCACTGGGCCCGCGTGGTGGATTATGGGCTATGGCCCACTCCCTCTCACAGAGAGGAGGCACATTATGACTATTTGGTACATAATTAGCGAAATGTGAGTGTACCATTGGTCTCCGCTTACCCTACGGTACATACAGGCGTTATAGTAGGTAATGGCATTAAGTCCGCTTGTTTATTGTACGCCCTAAGGGGCAGGACATAGCTGTTCGAAAAACATCAAATGAACACCTGCTGTATTATGTACACTTTCCTATGATCCACAATAAAGATGAATTGAATTGAATTGTGTACATTTGTGTGCTTAAAGTATTCAATAAATAATAATGTCCATGCATGAATCTCGATTCAAATCTTATTTATAGACTCAATGCTAATCTAGTTTTAACCATGGTCCTTAAATAAGGGCCTAAAATCTCTTCCGCAAATCTCGGAAGCTCGGCAGAGCGAGGCAAGTTCGCATACCAAACAGAACCTTGCCCCAACCGCAGTATGTTTAAACTTCAAAGCGCGCGACAGTCGATAAAATCAATCAGCTGGCAACATTAGCGTCGTCATATTTCGCCCGGACAGCGAATAAAACGCACTCGACGAGTGTACGTGACATATGGCACTGGCAACACTAATTTATTGAAGAATTTAAACTGCGATTGGAAATAGTCATTAGTGTTAAGGTTTAATTTGAATTTGTAATTAATTTATGTACGTTTTGTTTGTGGTTGAGAACTTGAGTCGTATTAAGATTTTATTGATTCCTTTCGATAACATAATGCACGGAGAATTTATCCATCGTTTCAGATAAAACCTTCATAAAAAAACGTAGAATGAATTTATTTTTTTGCGTTGAAAACATTCAACTTACAAATCTGTCAAAAACAAACGTCAAAGTTAGGTGCAAAGTTTTTTAGAGATTTTAATTTTTATACCTATTATTGTATATTTATTATTAGTGTTTATTCAAGAACTTGAAAAGACAACATAGATCGCATCACTATTTTAATTATAATTAAAGATGGCGCGATACGACAGAGCAATAACAGTCTTTTCCCCAGATGGTCAGCTTCTCCAAGTTCAGTACGCCCAAGAGGCTGTGAGGAGGGGTTCCCCAGTTGTGGGTATAAGGGGGCCTCACGTCATAGTTCTGGCAGTAGAGAGGAAGACAGTAGAACTGCTTCAGGACGCGAGAACGGAGAAGAAGATCGTGCCTTTAGATGACCATGTTGTGCTAGCTTTTGCTGGGTTGAGGGCTGATGCAAGGGTGCTGATTTCAAGGTAGGACAAATTTTATTAAAAGACTTATCTCTAGAAAAAAGTACTGCCTCGTTGGTTATATGGTTTTGCCATCAAATTGATTAGAAACTCAATTAATCAATCTCCATACGGCGATATCATCGCGGCGATCGTTTGAGAGCACAGCGTGCTTCGCCGCGATTCTCTGGTCCGTGGCGAAGGCGTTTGACTGTTGGTTCTGCGAGTTCTATCTCTTTTCTGTAGCTGTTCGTAGTTTAGGTTCTTGGCCGGTTCATGTCAATTGGCTCAACCCTAGCTATTACATCGAACAAGTAATTTGTTACCTGTTTGTTTAAGACCACACACAACAGTTAGAACTTAAGGTATCACAAGCAAGCGAAATGTTTACTTTATTGGTGAAACATCTTTCCTCACTTTCCTGCAATCTGTGGAAGTGATTTAGTAAAAAGGGACGGAAGTGAGTAACAGGGAGCTGGGGAAGAACGCACTTTTTGATTCGACCAATAAGCGCGTGCGGTGCTAGAGATAGCCATCAGATGGTACCAAGCCATTTTCTGAGAGGTTGGTAATGTCAGCTAGGATGACAGATGTTACAAATCATATGTGAGTACTACTGTAAGGCTCGCTCGTTTTTATTTTTCATTTCTAGGTCTCAAATAGAATGCCAATCACATCGTCTAACAGTAGAAGACCCTGTTTCCATAGAGTACATAACGCGATACATAGCTGAGATGAAACAGAACTACACGCAGAGCAATGGGAGGAGGCCGTTTGGGATCTCCTGTCTGATCGGAGGATTTGACTACGATGGGGACCCGCACCTGTTCCAGACTGAGCCTTCGGGGATTTATTATGAGTGGAAGGTTTGTTCGAGTTGCTGAACTTAGATATAGAGAGAGAAAGTAGTTTTGAATTGTAATGAAGAACGGAAAAATTATTTTATCTCTGAACACAATTAATTGCTAAATCCCCGGATTCTTTTTGGCTCATTGCCTTGTTAAGACCTCTATATTTCATCATGATCAACCGCAAATACGAATAAAAGTATCAAAGCCACTATAGTTCATAATTAAGGCTCGTCCATTCTGGAGCGATATCGCGCGCCTGACAAGGGTTTCGCTGCCTGTCATGCCCGCGATATCGCGTCTGTTTGCACGAGCGTTTACAGACCAGTGGTGACCCAGTGGTAACGGCCACGACTTACGAGTCATCGTAAGGTTCGAACCCAGACGAGCGCTTTACTTTGCGTAAATAATTTCATCACCATTACTCTCAAAACCGTGCAGGAAAACATCGTGAGGAAACTGAAGATATGTGACACCAACCCGCACTGGGTCCACGTGGTGGATTACGGCCCAATCCCTCTTACCGAAAGGGCGTTTGCGCACTACAAAGCATTTTACTGTCCGGCAGTAAAAATGTGAACGCAGCAGTATTACTTGAAGTACGAAAACAAACCTTACTGCTTGTAAATAAAGATGCTATCAACATCGGACCGTAAAAAATCGGACTGCCGGACAGTAAAATTCCTTGTAGTGCACAAAGGACCAAAGGAGGCCTGTGTCCCAGCAGTGGGAACATTATAAGCTGGGCTGATTGATTATATTTACTATTAGCTGATGCCTGTGACTTCGCCCGCGTGGATGTCGATTATTATATACTAAAACCTTACTAACTACTAACTACTTACTAACTACTCAAGAAACACTATCCGTTGGAGAAAACAGCATGAAAATCAGTGCAGTAGTTTTTGAGTTTATCGCGTACAGGACGACAGACAGTCGCGGCCGAGGATTTTGTATTATAATATGTAAGGATAGGAGGGAGTCATTACGAATTATGTTGTCATTCCTCAGGCAACTACGACAGGCAAAAACGACAAGACTGCGCGAGAGTTCCTAGAGAAACACTACGACGAAGGCGTCGTGAAAACTGATCAGGGAGCCACCAAGTTAGCCATCAGGGCTATACTGGAGGTTGTGCAATCTGGCCCTAGGCATTTGGACGTAAGATATCAATTTACTAAGGGGTTTGGGTATGGAGCAGTGATAGCCCAGTTAAATTTCCCGCGACGTAAGAGTTGTAGGTCGTGAGTTAAGAAATCTGACAGGCGTTTTACTTTGCGTACATTATTTCATTACCACTGCTCTCAAAATGGTGAAGGAAAACATCGTGAGGAAACCGGCATGTCCTAGAACTAATATACAAAAGACATGTGAAATCCACCAACCCGCACTGGACTGGGCCCGTGTGGTGTATTACGGCCCACTGCCTCACAGAGAAAGGGCCTGTGTCTCAGCAGTGGGAACATTATAATGCGTATTATACCTAATATACAGGGTTACTGGTAACTCGACGTATTCCTTGCAGGACGTCATAGTAGGGTTAAAATGCAACAAATTAAGCCACCAAATGTTCTACCGAAATTCAGTAGTTTTTGAATTAGTTAAGAGTTTTAGTTTTATGAAGTAATAGCAAAAATTACAAAAAATTAAATGTTTGGTTAGTGATATTTGCCAAAGTTTTAGGCATTATTGAACTTTTAATTATTAACAAAGGTCTGCTACGGCGTCAACTATGATAATAACTTAAATTTCAGTACAGTCGCGCCGTAAATCATTTTTAAATTGGTTTCAAATGATTTAATCTGGGATTTTTCATAAAAAAACTAAAACTCGAACTAATTCAAAAACTACTGAATTTCGGTAGAACATTTGGTGGCTTAATTTGTTGCATTTTAACCCTACTATGACGTCCTGCAAGGAATACGTCGAGTTACCAGTAACCCTGTATAAAATTCTCGTGTCACAGTGTTAGTTGCCATACTCCTCAGAAACGGCTCGACCGATTTTTATGAAATTTTATATGTATATTCGGTAGGTCTGAGAATGGGTCGTAATCTATTTTTCATACCCCTAAGGTAGGTAGGGTAGGATAGGTAGGTAGGGTAGGTAAGTAGGGTAGGTAAAGGTAGGTAGGGAAGGTAGATAAGGTAGGTAGGGTAGGTAAGGTAGGTAGGTAGATAGGGTAGGTAGGTAGGGTAGGTAGGTAGGGTAGATAGGGTAGGTAGGTAGGGTAGGTAGGGTAGATATGTAGGGTAGGTAGGTAGGGTAGGTAGGGTAGGTAGGGTAGGTAGGGTAGGTAGGGTAGGTAAGGTAGATAGGGTAGGTACTTAATGCTACCCGTGCGAAGCCGGGACGGGCAGCTAGTTATATTATATGATCATGCCTATGCTGCTCGTATGAGTTCAATCAAGCCACCGCGTGCGTGTATCACTAGATGTATGAACGTAAACGAAGCAAAAGCTTATAGGTGGCGTTCCATCGTTTCAGCCTACCCCCATGAGAAGAAGGCGTGAGTTTATGTATGTATTTATGAACCTACCATAATTATATACCTCTACAATTTCCATTACACAGTTATTTCTCCGCTTATTTTCAATTTAACATAGTATTAGGTAACTTCTCAACCTCTAACCAATAAATAGTATTTCTTGTCCAATATAAACCTGCAGACTTGTTAGTATCGTCTTTAATTCTAACTTGATATGAATGTAGCTATTAATTAGTGAAACTGCAATTAAATAATCTTTTAAATAATTTAATGGGATACGATTTTCTCCTGAGTTTCATTTCGCAAATGTGGTTTATATGCATGTAGAAATCGATCACTCTTTTAGTGTAATTTTACAAAACAAAACTAGCTGCCCGTCCCGGCTTCGCACGGGTAGCACTTAGTACCTGTCCTACCTACCCTAGGGGTATGAAAAATTGATTACGACCGATTCTCAGAACCTACCGAATATACATAATTATAAAATTTCATAAAAATCGGTAAAGCCGTTTCCGAGGAGTATGGCAACTAACACTGACACGAGAATTTGATATATTAGAAGAGCATCATCAAATAACTGTTGTTATTTAAAAGAGTAGTGTGCCTCTTGCCTCTCACTAAATGCACAGCTTTACTGATAATTTCGAAAGATTCAACTTCAAAGAAAATTAATCAAGATTTGTCCAATATCCATATATCTTTTCAGGTAGCAGTAATAAAACGGGGCAAGCCTGTAACAATGTTAGAACACTCAGCCATCATGAGCATAATTAAAGAGATCGAAAAGGAGAAAGAGGAAGCTGAGAAGAAATAATAAAAAAAATTATCAATCAAGGAGGTTTTACTGTTTTGCGACGTCATAAAAAGATGAATAGTGCTACTAGGATTTTTTGGCGCCTAACTGAGATTGACAGGGTGGCGTTGTTGGTAAACATGAGTGCCTTTCATCAAATTGTTGTTCGTTTGCCGTAATGTTGGCTCCAATGTCAAATTTAAGAAACGGACCTATTAGGTAGCGTCGTAGCGTATTCGTATTGGTCCTGCAACAGTGGAAGCCAACATTACGGCATAGGAACTATTTGAAGAAACGCACTCTAGTGAAATTGTCCACAAAAATTGTAATGACTAAACAAGATGGCCGCTTTAGTTCCGATTTTAGCCAACAAAAACCTTGTATCGTTGTAAGTTACATACTGTTCATGATGCCTTGTGAATTTGTACTGTTTATTGTTTTTGTGAAGTTTATACTATAGGTTTTGAAATATACTTAACGTTTTGTTTTAGTTTGAAACTTTGACCTTCAATATCTCCGTAACCGTATCTCCGTATCTCCGTTCTCAGGTATGACCCATAAGAAAAAAATTACCACAATAACGAGAACAAAACTTCTTACATTTTAATTATTTGTCTGTTGCTGTACTTGCTGATTGTCTTTTCCCAGCACCCTAATTACGTAACACACGATCACTCACAATCTGAATCAGTTTCAAACAAATTTCTAATCCGCTGCTTAATAAGTTCGAAAAAAAATTGCTCAACAACGTAAATAACGCAATGAATGTTGTTGAACTGTCAAAACGAAACTGATTAGTCTTAGGGCTGATTTAACTAAAGCCAAATGATTTATCTTATTCAGGGAATAAAATTGACGTCTGACAGATTTTGTATAGAAAATCTGTCAAAAATGTAATATTTATTCGCTGGATTCATAAAGAATATTACTTACAAGTGTGCGTACTGTACAAATCGCTTAGTGCGCATCGTAGACAAGTGAGCTATAGATTAGTGTTGGGTAGGACATACAAGAGGCACTTCAAATGTCCCATACAAAATGATTGAATGTCCCAACACCTCAAAATATCATTTTATACCGCTTCACTGTGACATACAAATGAATGATTCTCGAACTGACAAGTGAGTGAGTGTGGTGATGGTGAGGAACGTCGTGGTGTTCAAACCCGTGTCTACTGTTCATAGTTTGTTGCGCGCACTCTATACTATAATTTTACCTCTATGGCTGGATTAGACTTATATTAGTGATAAAAGTTTGGTCGAATTCGCCCTTAATTGGTTACGAAAATAAGTTACTCAATTAGATGGCAGGTCAGGCAGTCATATTGAGTTGTCAGTCAGAAATTTCTCAGTAGCAGCCCCCGGACTTGTGCCCGGTGGATGGCAACAGGCTCGCTCCCTTGTACATGGGACTTAAATGTAACTGACGAACTGGGTGTACTCTACGTACTCCTCTGCCTAACCCTTCGGGGAAAACAGGATGATATTATTTTATGTTATTACTTCTGCTTCGCCCCGCGGTTGCACCCGCATAAGTCTCGGTCCCGTGGAAATTTCGGGATAACAAGTATCCTATGTCCTAACCCATGTCAATTTATGGACTACCCATGTGCCAAATTTCATCCAAATCCATCATCATCATCTGCCTTGCCTTTTCCCAACCATGTTGGGGTCGGCTTCCAATCCAACCGGATGCAGCAAAACCCATCAAAAACACACTCATCCAAATCCATTTAGCCGTTTAAGCGTGAAGGCGTAACAAACAAACTCGCTTTCGGATTTATAATATTAGTTAGGATTTGTTTAAAGTTACCTGTAGGTTCATAGCGTGATGATAAGCAAAATACCAGACAGTCTCTCTTCGTGTGTGGTCAACATTAAAATAAATAAATAATAACCACATTTAAATTTATTTACAAGTTTATACTTAGCCAGTCCACGTAAATATAATTATTTTAGTACCTAAAATTATATACACA
This sequence comes from Lithophane leautieri, assembly GCA_949152455.1. Lineage (NCBI taxonomy): Eukaryota > Metazoa > Arthropoda > Insecta > Lepidoptera > Noctuidae > Lithophane > Lithophane leautieri. The sequence continues at coordinate 10,953,165 of OX424480.1, read as the reverse complement.
GTTTGCAATAAGGGTTCGGTATATAATAATGGTCATAACATGGCCATAGTATGGCCTACGTGACTTTCTGAGCAGAAAGATGATACTGCTAGAAATAATCTTTTATTATAACAGATATTTTACCGAGAAATTGATAATGCCTGTAAAATCCTTAATCGATTCGGCTGGTTCACGATATCGATTCAATTCTTTATGAATACTTAAATTAATTTCGAGAAATCTTAAAGCAGTGATAAGATATTTTTAAACCTTCACTGCTATTATAAGAATTATCCACTAATATTAAAAAAAAACGCTAATAAATTATATGCAAGAACTCTGCTGTATTACCTTCTCATCTTTAACCTGTATGTACTTACTTTAATGTTTCGTTTCTTGATTTTGATTTCACAGTGAAGTTTTATATTTATAAATGTATATCGTGGCCCTTACCTGCAAAATAAAGAAAATAAAAATTAGACCTAACATTATTTAAATACCACGCCATCTGTTTTCCATACGGCGAACTACGGGAGAGCTGACTGAGCTGAGTAACGTTCATTGTTTCACTTGCGGGCGGTAACTACCTGTTTATCGCAACACTCGGTAGATAGCGACACTAGTCTTACAAAGAATTTTTTTTTAGTTTTTGGCGGGTTCTTTGTATTAGTATAATATATCCAAAGAAAATACTAATAACTCATGACAATAGCCAATATTCTTAAAATTACCGAACGAAGAAGGAAAATACACTTGCACAGTCAGCATTATCATTATCGCGAATGGCCTTGAACTCTTGGTGGTAAGTAAGGTGACCTTCATCAGGTACAGAATGAATCACTAAAAATCTCAGGAACCGAAGGCCTACTTCAACTGAAATCTTTTAATCTTATCACACGCATCTTGCTTGGAAAATCTTGAGTATGCGTCTTTTTTTTTTACATTTAATACGAGACAATTTTCTTTCTGATGTACTTTAATTTTCCGTAACTTTTAATTACATATATGAGATCCAGTTATTCTAAATTTTAAGTAGGTATTTATTTTTCCACTCCATATACCCGCACAAACATGCCTACATTGCATATAAAAAAAAACAGAAAAAGCACGTAAATTAAATAAATTACCCCAAAAACCACATTACGGGTTAGTTATAATAATAAAAAAGCTACGTCTTGACGTAAACCCTGACCTACAAAGAAACTGGCGCTTAGTATTCCACCTGTGTGTACTGTGTAGTATGAGTATCGTGTGAAATGCACAGGTTAGTCAAAACATACCGAGCGGAACATGAGAATCGCCCGCCGTCATTACGTGGGGCTATGAAACGAGAGGTTAGTTCTGCCGTCGCACGAGAGAAGGGCACATCTATCATTGTGGTCAAACTGAGATAATTGGGATTAAAGTTTTTATCATATTCTGCTTCAGTGTGGAAACTTATTGATTAAAAGAAAAAAAAAAATACTGTTGATATATGCGTGATAATTTGATAAATGATAATTCTACAAAAAATTGAGCAGATGTGTCTTTTTTTTTCTGATTCTAAATATGTATGTAACTCAATTTTTTTTTAAATGTTGTGCCCTTTTATTTTACGCGGCAGAGTTTGCCTGCTCGGCGAGATCACGAACAAGGTACTGCCGTAATGTAGTCATCTTGATGTGGTCATGAGGAATATTGCCTGTAAAGTATCTACCTAGTCCCTACCTATGTTTTGTAGGTTGAAATGGTATTTGATTGCCTTTGTGAAAATCAAAATCGGTTCAGCCGTTTGGCAGCTACGATGGAACAGACAGACACACAAATACACGCGTTCTACTTTTAGCACCCCTCTTTTTCCGTCGGGGGTTAAATACATATAGTGTAAGGTGTTGATTGTGGGCTTAGTAACACAAAATCCAAGTCAGCTTCATGGTAAAAAAAAAATTGCAGTCTTTTGTAAAAATACTTAGATATTTTATCTACTTTTGAGATTTTGCAAAATCTACGCCTCCCTAATCTAAGCTAAGGTACTTAATAACACTGAAATAATTGCTGACTGGCTCGTCTTCCCACCACAAATTGTGTTGAAGAGAGACCGATGATAGTAAACTTTTGCCTCCGAAGAGAAATGCAGGTTCCTGTATCCAATTTCCTTTTGTCTATAGAATAAAAACCGATCGGTTCCTACCTCTAATTATTATACTTACTTCATTTACGAGGAAATAGGGTCGGTCCCCCTCCATACAAACGCTCTCACCTGTTTTCTCTCTGGTTTATGACCTCATGCCGCAATGACTTTTTACAGTAAAATAAATATCAACTAGTTCTATGTCCCTATGTTTTCCGTTTTGATGATACATTATCTGTAGTAGCTAAAGAACCCTCAGAAAATGCTCAAAATTGCCTGTTTAGACCGCTGTCATCAGAGACCTATTGAACAAATTTGACAACTTTGAAAAAAATAAAATATAGGAGCACAGAAAATATCCTTCGCATTCGATTTATAAAATATCTTTCAAATTGGTCCAATATTGGAGGAGGAAATAGATGAGAGCCGAACGTCGAATTATGACTTTTTGTATGGAGAAAAAACCTACCCTATTTCCTCATACGCGTGATGGTCAATGCTCATGCCTTCTCTGTATGAGAAGAGCCCTTGGCCAGCAGTGGGACAGTAGCAGGCTGGTATTGTCCGCTCAACTGTTGATTCGCCTTTAGAAGGCCGATAACAATTAAAATTTTGTTGTGTCGCATTAGTTTCCTTCAAAGCAAGAGCGAACAGGCATTCCGAAAATGTTTTTGGCGAAGTTTTTTTCTGTTTGTTAACTTGACTGTGCAATCGTAACGCACACATCTTCTGGGCTTGCTCGTTTCATCGTAATGCACGCACCTTCTGGGCTTGCTCGTTCCATCGTAACGCACGCACCTTCTGGGCTTGCTCGTTCCATCATATATCGCTTTCCATCAGGCGAGATCGAGTTCAAGAGCCTTGGAATAAATAAAAATAAAAAATAAATACCCTAAGCCGCTGCTCTCCTAGCCACACAAAACAAACTCACTATTTATATAATGCACATATTTGGTTCATTGTTCACGTGCAGTAATAAGAATAACACATTAAATACTGTTATATTTTAAGTTAATGTGCTAGTAATTAGGTAGGTACTTTGCAAAACACCTTGGAGGTTTGGTTGACCTCGTAATAATTTGTATACAGTATACGGATACTGAATTTACAAAAATGTGCAGTTTTTTACCGTATACTGCATCATAATGCAGATGTGTCTTACCTCTTTTTCGTGTGGTTAGTGTGACTAACCTGGTGTCAGACTTTATGCCGCCCATGGGCCTGACTTGGCTTCACATGCCGTCGAGAAATTGTTGGTATTTTGCAAATTAATTACATGAATAAAAACAAGATATTATGGCATCTTGTTTTTAACCGATTTCTTCAAACAGGAAGAGGTTCTATGTTCGTCTGTATGTATTTTTTTTGTATGTTCATCGATATTTTCGTCAATTGTGAACCGATTTACAAATTATTTAAATTCATCAGTAATTTGTTATCATTTAATTGTGCTTTTGTGTGAACTGAATAAATTTTTCTATCTATCTGACCTTTAGGGAAAATAAACGTTATTCTTTCTTTCTTTCTTAGTACCAATACAAAAAAGAGAAAAAAAACATACCTAAAGAAATGCAGTGACATAATGACTAACTACGGAACCCGTTATTATGCGTGGTCCGACGCGCACTTGACCGGTTTTTTCACCATGACATCCAGGAGGTGAGCCAGCACAATAGACGGGGTCCGCTAGTACCGATGCCTGCCAGGGTTGCGGGAAAGTCCGAAAGGGATACCGGGACCTTGGCAACAGGCAACTGAAGGAACACGGGTGGGTTACAATCAGTAAAAGTCTGACACGCCCTCTCCCTCCAGCCATTTGATGATTTCCCGAAATAAGAAAAAAAAAATAGGAGGTTGAGTCCTAACTAACAAAAACTTCAAAATTTGGAAGTTTTGTGGGTTAGTAGTGTTAGTTAGGTGGGCCGCGGTCCAGTCAGCTTTAGGAACTATGTCCCTAGAAGGAATATTATCCAACATTACTCCACCAATGCCTGATAACCCAGTTTACTACCCAACTTCATGAATGAACGTCTGTCGTGAACACAATAGCTTTCGCTTGATTGCACCATTGTACTAAGTGATTTTTGACGTTACGAGTATTATGCAGGCTGTGACAATTATGTTTCTTTCTTAGTACCTACCACGGTACCTACTGCAGGTACTACTGTAGTACGACTGCTTGCTGCGTCATCATCATCTGCCTAGCCTTTTCCCAACTATGTTGGGGTCGGCTTCCAGTCTAACCGAATGCAGCTGAACACCAGTATTTTACATGGAGCGACTGCCTATCTGACCTCCACAACCCAGTAACTAGGTAATACGATAACCCTTGGTAAGACTGGTTGTCAGACTTTCGGGCTTCTGACGACCCGTAACGACTGTTAAAGATCCACAAATGACAGCTTTCCGAGGCACGGAGGAGTTACGGTATGTAAAGATGGTCACCCATCCACGGACCAACCCCGGCAAGCGTAGCTTAACCTGATGGATCGACCCGTGCGGCTGATTACGTAGCCACGAGCTGCTTGCTGCGTGTTTATTTTTTTTGTATTTAGATAAGCCATGATTTAGCATGAGATCGCCAAGCATGTAAGCGTGATGAAGATGTTAAGTCAGTGGTCTGAAATCTCAGAAGTGGAAGGAGAGTAGTGCGACGCGATTCTGGTAGAACAATTTTCATGAAGTTTGCATAGAAATTGTTCGCGACGCGATAGATACTATTAGAGTCGCGGGCGACGCGACTAGTAGATCTATCGCGTCGCGCCTGTCTGGGAATAGTGTTTTAATCACCATCAGCCTAGCCGTTTCCCAACTAAGTTGGGGTCGGCTTCCAGTCTAACCGGATTCATATGTATGCATCCGGTTAGACTGGAAGCCGACCCCAACTGTTGAGCGACTGCCTATCTGAGGTCCACAACCTAGTTCTTGGTAAGACGATACCCTATAATAATGAGCTGCAGCTGGGAGCTTAAAACAGCCACTTTAGCAGAATCATAATAGGAAAATATTATGAATCATCGTGAAATGTCACAAACTGACAATTCATAATATGATCTGCGTGCGATTCATATTACGAAAAAATTCATCTGTTTGACTGTTTTCTATAGAAATTCGTAAAATGGTCCACAAATTATGAATTGCTTTTGTGTCAAATTAGAGGAATTGCTAATGACAGCTGGAAATTCAGGAAATGAACGGCTTTAAGAGGAATTGCTAATGTGGCCGTTTTAGGCCCCCTGTTAACATAAAAATGGTTGGTTATTAGTGACGTTTTCAGAATTCGTTTATGATTATCATTCATTGCTACAGCCATTATTTTTGGGGCTGGATCTCTCACGCTAAAACAATCCAGAAGAACCAATAAAGAAGTCATAAGCGCACATTAAAATAAGTAAGCAAGAAGTACCTACATCACTATGAAAGGAGTTCAAACTTATAATGATTAACTTATTAATATTACGTAACAAGCCTATTCAAAATCCAATCAGAACTGTATAAAAATTAGCTCAGCCGTTTGCGAAATAAACACATTTAAACGAGCTGACAGAAATTATGATTTATAATGTCAGTGAGCACATTAATGATTAGTAAATGCCTATTTAATGTTAATATTAATTAATGAACTTTTAGCAGCTTCGGTAATCGAAATAATATAACCATAGATGTTATTAGCAAATGCTCTTTTTCGTTTTCCGGGTAACTGTTTACAAGGATTCCATTTTTTTTTTGGCCGTGGCATTTTTTTTTTTCGATTTTTTTTCGGAACAGTGTTTGGCCAGTTGTATAAGAGTTTATGGTCGTAGGTTCGAACCCGGACAGGCGCTTTACTTAGTGCAAATTATTTCATCACCACTGCTCTCAAAACGGTGAAGGAAAACATCGTGAGGAAACCGGCATGTCCTAGAAACAAAAATTCGAATACATGTGACATCTACCAACACGCACTGGGCCCGCGAGGTAGATTACAGCCCACTTCCTCTCGAAGAGAGGAGGCCTGTGTCCCAGCAGTGGGAAATTAATAGGGTGATTATGCTAAGTAGCTGGAAAGCTTCCAGGAGGTTTCCAGCACTGAATACATCAGTGCAGGGGGTGTAAATTTCGAGTGGCGACTTCCAACCGATGGCGGCGTACTACTACTTTGTGAAGATATTTATAGTAGGTATCTTGTTGAAGAACAGAGGCCCTAGTGTGTTTCTTTTAACCATCTCGACTTTACGCATCGACCGCGTTTGGCGCTCTGATTGGCCCTCACCAGTAAAGGCCAGTGAAGGGCCAATCGGAGCGCCAAACGCGGTCGATGCGTAAAGTCGCCATAGCCAAGCCATAAGCCGGATAAAAACCCACTGTTAAACCTCAATAAAAGCCCAAAAAGATCATTTGCATAGACAGTAGCAGAGCAGGAAGCTTATCCACAAACAGTTAGCGCTAACTAGAAGGTAAACATTCGCACGGGCGGATTGGTTAGCGGCGCGCTGTCAAATACTCTTGCGCAACGTTTAGTAGCTTACTGATTGTTTGTTTATGAGGAATTTTTGATGATCACATACGTCCTTGAAAGACAGCATAGCATAACAACTGCCAGGGTTGTGGGAAAGTCCGAAATGGATACCGGGACCCTTGGCCACAGGCAACTGAAGGAACACGGGTGGGTTTTAGTCAGTAAAAGTCTGACACGCCCTCCCGCTCCGTCCAGAGCGGGAGCCGGAGATTTAATTTTAATGATTTCAAAGCCTCAAAAAAAAAAGCATAGCATCACAAAACTATACCATACATAATATGATGCTGTATATCATTATCATTACCATGCACATGGCTGAACTCCAGGCTACTAATGGGAACTTTCCTTATGGTAATAAAACTTTGCCCGCCCCAGGAAACAGACCCCAGAACTCCAGCTCATAGGCTCAGACCAAATAAAAAACCAATACAGAGCGCTGTCAACAGTGACATGAGGCCGGTTTCGTAAACATGTGTGCACTTAGTTTAGTGTAGAGTCATTGTAAATAGTTGTAAATGCGTGTGTGTGAGCGTGTATGCACAGAGCGTTAGTGTAGTTTTAGCATGCTTCACTGTATTGTTCGCAGCGCTCCGTCTTGGTTTTTTATTTGGTCTGAGCTCATAGGCTGCTGAATTCGCAAGTTCGTGAATAAACGATGCAGTCGAAAGTCAATATTCAAATCGTCAAATTTTGATTATTTTTAGGGTTCCGTACCCAAAGGGTAAAACAGGACGCTATTACTAAGACTCAGCTGTCCGTCCGGCTGTCTGTCTGTCCGTCTGTCACCAGGCTGTATCTCATGTAACGTGATAGTTAAGAAAGTTGAAATTTTCACAGATGGTGTGTTTCTGTTGCCGCTATAACAACAAATACAAAAAAAAACAGAATAAAATAAATATTTAAGGAGCTCCCATACATAAACGTGATTTTTTGCCGTTTTTTTATAGATAATGGGAACCCTTCGTGCGCGAGTCCGATTCGCACTTGGCCGGTTTTTTTATATTGAATCAGTTGATAGAAGTAGCAAGTTATTTTCTTGTAGAAGTATCTATTCAAGCAGAGACACAATATATGTATGTCATAAACTCTACACATCATCAAACGAATCCATGGACACACCATCGCATCTTCCTCAGAGGATGACAGCAATTGTCTACCAAGAGCCAGGTATAAACAAACGGAATGACCAAATTACTTCCAACGATGGACAGTTATCTACATAACAACTTGTATACTGTACGTATGTACGTCTTAAGTACTACCTTCCTATGTATGTTCCTTCGTATGTTGTATACGGTCACATCAGTTCAGTCAAGCGTCAGTTTAAAGTTGACAAGAAATTTTGCTTGCACTAGCTTCGCTTAGCTATACTCATTTTTTGTATTTAACAAACTCTGACATTTACTCTAACGGCCAGTTTCTTTATCAAAAGTAACAGCCAAATTAACAGTCAACTGTTCTTCCGCGCTGTTGCATTTACAACCCTCGCCTCAGCGCTGAGGATTTAAAATACAACAGTGCAAAAGAACACTTGACTTTGGCTGTTACTTTTGATAAAGAAACTGGCCGCTAATAATTAATCTGTTACGCAAAATTTCAGCTCAATCGGATTGCGGGACGTCCGAAGCGGGTGAAGATTCTAGAACTAGATTTGACTGATTAGTGTTTTTTTTTTAACGCTTCAGCTTAGGTCTACGTGTGGCAGTTTCCGCAAAAATCCCTCATTGTACTGGCTTCCTCTCGGAATGATGTTACAAAAGCAAGCGAGCCTTACAGTAGTCGCATATCTTGTGTAACATCTAACATCTCACCTGACGGCCAAATCTAGCACCGCGCGCGCTTATTCGTCAAATCAAATACTGCGCGTTTCTCCGGCTTCCTGTTACACACTTCCGTCCCTTTTCACGAAATCAGTCCCACAGATTGCAGGAAAGCGAGAGGAAAGATGTTACACATCAAAAAATCCACTGTAGGTAGCCCAGAATAAACTGACTCTTTAATGCTGGGGCTACATTGTCGAGTTATCGCGAGCTAACCTTCGCGCGCTTTGTGCACGCGTAGCATGACCATCGTAGAAACGGGTTTTGTCGACGGAAGAATAGACAAACTGACGGATTGCGATTGTTTATCTGTCATTTTGTCTACTCTTTCGTCGACAAAACCCGTTTCTACGGTGGTCATGCTACGCGTGCTGATGCTCAGCGAGACGTCGAGCGGTGTGCGAGAGAGAGCGCACGAAGTTTAGTTCGCGATAATGCGACAATGTAGCCCCAGCATGATAAACTGTTCGTTTAAGACACGCCTAACCGTCCAACCAACCTTCCTATTGTGACTGATTGTGATACAACGGACAACGAAGCGGATAAAGAAACAATTGACGAATTTATAGCCGACGAAAAGAGTTTTTAAATTAAACCTAGCGGGAGGGGGAACAATGAAATTAAAGTCAGTTGACGGGTTTCGGCAACGGATACAGTACCCCATGATTACTTCCCGTGGTGGGTGGTAAAAGAGGCTAATCCGGGATTTAACGAGGATGATGAACATAACGGGATCCGTGAATTTATAAGAGTTGATGATAATTTTGATTTGAAGCGTGTTGGAGCTGATTTACAAATCATTACAACCAACGTCTCTCAGCAGGCGTAGCATGAGCACCGTTTTGTCGACGGAAGAGTAGACAAACATAACGTTCCGTGTAGACAGTACGACGGCAGCCAAGTAAAAAGAGTCAACTGCACTTTTAACGAAATTCACTCTTTTACATAATTCGACTCAGAATTCTTTGTTTTGTTTCAAATTGTCTTCACTTCCTTAGACAAATTTCAGTTGTCAGTGTGATTTTGACAGTAAGGATAGAAAACTTTCTTCCGAAATAGTCTACATATTAAAAGACCTAGACAAAGATCGATATAAATGAAAGACAAAATGACAGGTTGTAGAAGGATTTCTACGGTGCGATGTCAAAAATGAAGAAACGAAATGTCACTTTGTATAGAAAAAGCTATGTCTATTCTTCGTAGAAATAGAAAGCGCCATGCTACGCCTGCAGGTCGGCAAGGAACGGTCTGATCTACTAGGCGAATCGATGTGCATGGAATCATTTTTCCAGAATATCCAAAATGATTTGGTCCTATTTTATTTATTATGTATGTTGAAACGGTTTGGACTTCCCGTCACTTGTCCATAAAGGTTCATTAGAAAACCAGCGTCAGACAGTATCTGTCTGGCATTAATGCTGAAATTAACCTTTTTGGCGCCGCCGTGAGCCACACACTTTTGTTGTAAAAACATTATTTTTCATTTTTTTATTTGTATTTTGTGTTTCACGAACTGTGTCCAAATAAACGTTATTCTTTCTTCCTATTTTCGACAAGTTCGGGCGTCGGGTGGAGAAATTTTATTGCGTAACGCACAAAAAATGACATTTGATCGCAATGGGATTGATTTTGACAGTTCATCTACGTTTTTGAGCAGACGAATTTTTAAACATATGAAGCAATATCCTTTAAAACTCTCAGATTGTGATTCAAAGTGTGTTAAGAAATTAGGGTGCAGTTTACAGAAACGAAGTTTTCCAACAGGGTTTTCTTAATAAAGTTACCAGAAAGCCAATGAGTTTGCCTGTAGATAATTCTACCAGCGAACCTGTGTTCATAGAATCATCTTGGAACAATTTTCTGTAAACTCTGGGACTATTCGTTGCTTAAACCTACATGACTGGCACTATAATTTCAGTATACTGAAAAAAAATCCAACACAGCAATTTTTTTGTGTGCTCCAAATAAGTTTATCAGATAACACTTCAGTCATTTTAAAAATCTTAAGAGATTCATCATTTGAATATTAAAAATAATCCTTTGTTCCACTATGATGAGGTGGATGACAAAATAAACTTATCTCATTATTTATTCGGCTACATTATTTGTAGAATGATAACAATGATAAACTCCTTCTCTTGCCTAGACGTTTGCTGAAGGCTTTCCTATTCTCTGAATACAGAAAGTACTTCGTAACCTATACTACATTTGAAATAAGATTAAACGTGTAAACAAACCTTTTTACAGTCCGTTCAACCGATTTTGACTTCTATATCGTAGGCATAAGGATGGCCTTAAAAGCAAAAAGGTTGCACATTACCAACTGTCTACTGCAGCTGCGATTTTTCATGCCATCAACGCAATAGAAGTCAAAATCGGTTGAAAGGACTGTAAAAAAGGCTTATTTATATGTCTTATCTTATTTAAGATGGAGTATAGATAGTTTTTTTTTTTTTCCACGTCATTGGCACAAACATCAGTGTAGCCCTGGCCCTTTCACTAGGAGTTCCTGTATCACAAGAGCCAGACCTCTCAATTTACAGGGAATATGTTATAGACAAAAATGAGTTACATTATAGTTATGGCATGCATTAAAAGGTAGGTTGACAAGCATTCGAGAAAAAAAATTAGATAGAATACTTTTTTTTATGTACACCATAAAAAATTACAGATTTATAATGTAGAAATTTTACAAGGGGTAACACAATGTGCGGTCTTATCGCTAAAAGCGATGTTTTAAAGACAACCAGAGACAATACTTCAGGTAGTCTGTGGCGTACCATTTACATATACAATACATATGTACAATATCACATAATCATCTGCCTAGCCTTTTCCCAACTATGTTGGGGTCTTTGACTTCCAGTTTAGCTGAGTACCAGTATTTTACATGGAGCTACTGCCTATCTGACATTCATAACCCAGTTACTGGGTAATACGATAAGTACCCCATTCAATACAATACGTACGTACATGCTGTAAAAAATATAATTATCTATTTAACTAAATGTAAAAATAATCATGAAACAGGTGCAGAGAACATAAAAATGTTGCAGGCCAGACCCAGATTATTTAATACACAAAATGTTTTACAGAATTTTACTTAGCTTCAATAGTTGTCCTTCAGTAGGGTAGCCAATAATATGAGAAAAAATGGGACAGACCCATAAAAGCGTCGATCCTTTTTTAAGAGAATAAAAGTTATTATTCCAGTAAAAAGCTTTTTTACGGCACTCGAGCTGTTCACAAGAAAAATAACTCGGCCGACTTTGCACTTATGTTGAAAACATAAAGGGGATACATTCAAGGCGCTTTACTTAAAAACCTGAAGTTCGGACAATAATGAATCATAAATCAAAGAAATGCATTTATGAATTCTTCCATTTTTTTCTTTTCATAATCTAACCTCTACTGCATTTTTATCTATTAATATGAGGAAAATATTGTAACGAAAGTTGTAAGTATGTATTGATGGCTTTAAGAGTAGGGGAAGACCAAAGAAACGATAGATGGATTGTGTGAAAGATGAAATGGGTAGAAAGGGGGTGACTACTGAGATGACGACTAATAGAGAAGTATGGAAGAAAAAGATTTGTAGTGCCGACCACAAATAAATTGGGATAAGTTTGGATGGAAAATCCGCGATTCACGCCTTAAATTTATTTCATTATCTACCTAATTCAGCCAGCCTTTTGGACACTTTTCCCGTTGACAGCGATGCGGATGAATTTTTAGATGCCCAATGAGCTCTTCACCATTATTATTTCTTTAATTTTTTTTATGTAATTGTACATATTATAGAATTATTTAACTAATATCTATATTTGTATGTAAGTTAAATAAAAATAAAAAACTGGCGCGATGCGTGTCGGACTCGCGCATGAAGGGTTCCGTAACATTATCTATAATAAAATCATATCTGTTGTTTGGGAGCCCCACTTAAATATTTTTTTAATTTTAATTTAATTATTTATTTTTAAAGTGAATATATTATATCTAAATATTCTGTGAATATTTCAAGCGTATATCTGTTGCCGTTATCAATATCGAGCAAAATCGAGCAGAAAAATCACGTTTGTTGTATGGGAGACCCCTTAAATATTTATTTTATTCTGTTTTTTAGTATTTGTTGTTATAGCGGCACCAGAAAGACATCGTTTGTGAAAATTTCAACTGTCTTACTATCGCGGTTCAAGAGATACAGCCTGGTGACAGACGGACAGACAGGCAGACAGGCAGACAGACAGACAGCGGAGTCATAGTAATAGGGTCCCATTTTACCCTTTGGGTACGGAACCCTAAAAATAACCCAATTTATACAATATATGTAGATATGGTTTTAATATGTTAGTCCTTCGTGAAATTGTACATACAGAAACATTATCTAAATACATAATTTCCTGTTAGTATGATAAGCGTTTGACTGTGATGTCATCGGTAATTACATTCCTTTATCATGAATAATGTGATGTCAAGTACGAATTAAAATGATACAAAATTAAAGTTCCTTATAAAACCTAAAACCCAACTACGACAAAAACGCCAACTAAAAAGGTAAACCTAAACAAGACATCACAGACAGACCAATTAAAAATCCGAAGTCACACGTCGTGTTGGGCGTAAAACGAACAGATTACGTGTGACTCCGGGTTTTTAATTTGTCTGTCTGTGATGTCTTGTCCCGTTTAACTATTACGGTTCATGAGATACAGCCCGCTGACAGACAGACGGACAGCGGAAGCTTAGTGTAATAGGGTTCCGTTTGGCATCCTTCGGGTACAGAACCCTAAACAATATATTCACAACCAATAAAACACGAGGTATACTAGAATAAATCAACTGTAGGTACTTATAGTATGTTCCCAACTCATAAACTCGCTCATAATATACGGTGGTGTGTTGATGTCAAGTTCATCAAACCGGGAAGAGTTATTTTAATCCTCATACACTCGGCGTGGTTTTATTATAGCAGCTGTTGTGACCACGCGTTTGGTAACAAGTGGAATAGTTCGATTCAACAACAACAGCAAGTCAGCAACAAATTGCAGACATTTAATTTGCAAGTTATAGTTGGACACATCATAAATATCAAATGCTGAACATAGGTCCTCAATCCCCTCATTCCCATCGCTCAGTAGAATACCTGACGAAACAAAAAAAAAACAACCGAATTCAAAAAAAAAAAAAAAAAAAAGTAAAAAAACAATCATTAATTTCGGAAGTCAGTGTCTTTCAAATTAAAGTTATTTTTCTCCTTTTTTGGGTTTTTTTAAGTTTTTATTTTTCACTTTTTAGTTGTGATACCTACCCCATACAAATTCGAATACCACTACCTGCTATGTAAATAACAGTGACGGAGTCAAATAAGATATCGTCTACATAGACTAAGTGGAAAAAATACTTAATTATTGAAGCTAACTCAACAACTACGAAAGCAAAGTTAATAAAAATGATATGGGACCACCTCTGAAGCATGACCTACCAAACAAAAAAAGAATCATCAAAATCGATTCATAATTGGCGGAGTAATCGCGTAACATACAAACATAAAAAAATAAGAAGAGAACAGACGAATTGAGAACCTCATCCTTTTTGAAGAAGTCGGTTAAAAAAACACTTGATTCGCTATGAAGAAACGGTAAGCATTAGGTGATTATTGTATTATCCTGAAAAAAGCTCCCAGATGTTGGCTCCCCTACCATCCTATAAATAGTTGGGGAGCCCGTGATGTAGAAGTCGAAGCATCGCAATTCTTTTGAAGTATCTACTTATAATCAAGTATCGGGCAGACGGGCAATATCGGACACCTTGTTACGATAAGTTTAATAGGTGCACACTCACCGATATGTTCTGTCAATATTTAACATGGGCTTGTTCTTTAAAGAATGCGGCGTTCATTTATATTTTATTTATTGTTGCTGGTTTGTGATCATTTATTTCATTTCTAGTTTATCGTTGGATACTATTGGTCGAACTATCATAGAAATATTTTAAGTCATATGTCCCGAACATTCTCCCTTTTATGGATACTAATTGTTCATTAGCATCAGACTAAGTACAGCAGTCCACTGCTGGACATAGGCCTCTCCAATAATTGCACGCCGTTCAGCTCGACTCATTGGGTCGGCAACTCTCATCCACTCTCTACCAGTCACCCTGCGAAAATCGTTGCTCCACCTAGCCTGAGAGCGTCCTACCTTACGTTTGCCACACCTCTACCCCAACGGTCATCGGCTCAACGGCTTATACAGCCGGCCTATTGCCACTTCAGCTTGCTTATTCTGTGAGCTATGTCGACCACCTTGGTTCTCTGCCTTTTCCCTTTTCCCAACTATGTTGGGGTCGCTTCCAGCCTAAACCGCACCCTAATTGCCTAATACACCATCAGTCAGAATCAGAATCCGTTTGAAAAAAATGTCTAATCCATTGCTTTATAAGTTCGAAAAGATTCTGCTCAACAACATATATGACGCAATGAATGTTGTTGAACTGCCAAAATGAAACAAATATAAGTTACGCAATTAGATAGCAGATTCAGCTGAATACCAGGGGGTTAAAACGGGCACATTAGCAATTCCTCGAAATACACCTTAAAGTATACACATACATAAACTAACACCTTCTTCACGTGGGGGTAGGCAGAAATTATAGATAGCCACCTGCTAATACGATCCTTACATACCTATTGTTTATTCATCTGGGGGCCTAAAACGGCCACATTAGCTATTCCTCTTAAAGCAATTAATTTCCTGAATTTCTAGCTGTCATTAGCAATTCCTCTAATTTGACACAAAAGCAATTCATAATGTGTGGACCATTTTACGAATCTCTATAAAAAACTGTCAAACAGATGAATTATTTCGTAAATATAAATCGCACTCTCTAAGTTCATGAAAGTGCCAAATGTCATGATTTCATGAAATAGTCATTCAATGCACTTATATGAACTTAGAGAGATAGATGAGATGATTCTGTAAATCCATATTTGTTACGGCCGCAAATAATATTTAGATCAACATACAACCTGACACTGACCTGCAAATTGCATAAAACGTAAGAAAAACTGATGTCGCGGGCTACCTTGGCGCATCCACCTTAAGCCCCCAGTATTTTATATGGGAGTGATTGACCCACATGAGTAAAATTCTTAACTCTGTGACTGAACTCCAACCACAACTACTCGTATAATACATTACGTGGTAAGTTGAGTTTCATACAATAGTATGACTGTAGCTACTATCCCAGTAATAACAAGTTGTTGTAGCACATAACACTTCAGCATAATCTGGATATAAATCTCATTCAACGGCACTTTGTTGTGGTTTTAGTACCTACTGACAGATCTTCATACGTTTATTTGATTATTTGTGATTGTACAAGGTGGGGCAAAAGTAAAGTCATAATGTGAATTGGCTGCCATTTTGTTGGAAAGGAAAAATAATCGCTCCATTTTCACGACAAGTTTAAATTAATGACATTAAGTAATTCGAAAGAATAATATCAGTCAAATGGCCACCTTCTGCGTTTATGCAAAATTGTTGCTCGCAAAACATCTTGCTCCAAATTGATAATTTCTTCTTCAATATTGGCTTATAAGACGCGCAATGTTTGTCGTTTGTTGTAGTAAACGCGAGATCTCAAAAAGCCCGAAAGGAAGAACCGAAGTCTGGCACAGTCAGATCTAGCCAGTTCAAATCGCCAATACGCAGATCGACTATTGATCACAATGCTCAGAAATTGGTGTTTCAAATTCTCCATCGTTCCCTGAGCTAAGAATATTGCTCCATTAGTGTATCTGTTTACAACATAAGTGTCAAATCACAATGTCATTATGACGCCTTTTGCAAAAATTATGGCACATTCACAATAGAACAAAAAAAGATTAAGAATAATTTATTTAGAAAAAACAAGAAATACAATAAGACATTACTTTTGCCCCACATTATACATGGTCAGAGACCTAGGATCTGCTATCTAATTGCGTGGTAACTTATTTTCATAACCGATTAAGACTAATTTGATTCATTTTGACAGTTCAACAACATTCATTGCGTTACGTTGCTAAGCGGATTTTTTTTCGAACTTATGAAGCAATGTATTAGACATTTGTTTCAAACCGATTCCAATTCTGTTTGAAAGTGTATTACGCAATTAGAGTGCTGGATCGAGATATTGCAAAGCTAGCCGCGAATTATCATCCATCTTGCTGACAGCTAACCAAACGTACCACTTTCCAGTGGTGGTCATTGGTCATTCCAAGACCATTCCAGCTTAAAGTTTGTTGGTTTCACAAATAAATCGCCTATTGTCAGTATTGTCAGATGGAATGAAAACTTATTATAAAACAGCAATGCCTTTGTACTCATATTATAATTATGTCGTATCTTTATGTATTTTACTGTGTGTACCAGTGTATACATAAATAATAAAATAAAAACATATTCATCTAAGACGAATACTTCTGTTTTAACACAAACAAAAAGTCGAAAGCCACAACCAATGTTTTTTTCGACACAGAACCAACACCACCCGTAAGCATTCGCAAAATGAGACCATGGAGTCTACGCTACGATAAGGCACATAATAAATCCATGTGTCATATCCAATATTGGCACAATGCGCTAGTATCAAGCGCATGATGAACTGAGGGCCTAGACAAGTGAAAATCGCTTCCAAAGCGTTTCGTATTTCTACAACGACTTTCAACAGGATTGACATGAGCTTTTCGATAGCTTACGTCAGTCCTATACATTTTTGCCTTTTCCATCATCGTTATCGCTGATAGAATGTCACTTTGTTCTTCCTCCATCCTTTCCCCTCTCAAGCGCCAGTACGATAAGACCCTAACACTACCTATAGCTACCAAAACTGTCATATAGGTAGGTACAATCATGCAATCACAAGTACTATACATGATTCCAATGAGGGAACTGATTGCAGTGACATCATCTGATTGATGCGGTGAGGTCGGGGGTCAAACCACTGCGTCTATTGTCAGTCAGCTTATGATTATTCTTAGTTTTTATCTGTTTCTCAGATTTTTGGTGACCTTGGAAGGCAGTAATTGATATTTTGAAGCGAATTTGAAAGCGGTTTTCGGGTTTTTTTGTATTTTTTTAGACTTGACTGGAGACTCATAGCCTTGGAAGGTAGATTTAACGCAGTCCAGAGGAAATTGTGATGGATATGATGGAGTTTACGTAATTATACATTTGGTGAAGAACAGTAATGTTGATTGAGGATACTAGAATACCCTTGTAATGTGAGAGAAGAATCATAGGTACCTCAATAGTCTTCGTAACAAAGTTAATCACCATTTCTGCCACGCTTAGGCCTGAATTCCTCTTACGCTGATGTCAGTCGCTTACGTCTGTCGCGCGTGCTTATACACATTGTGTTCTTTATAGCACCATACTGCGACACTGATGTCCGCGGCGCGTACTTCGTTGCTACGCGTACGCGACCGACATCAGCGTAAGAGGAATTCAGGCCTTATAGCTATTTGGGAAAGTCCGGATACCGTGACCCTTGACAACAGGCAACTGAAGGAACACGGGTGGGTTTTAGTCAGTAAAAGTCTGACACGCCCTCTCGCTCCGCCCAAGAACGGGAGAAGATATTCGATGATAACACACACCCAAAAAAAAAAAAAACCTTTTAGCTATAGTGATGGACTTTTCATGATATAGGTAATATAAGGAACAAAGGTAAATCGGATAACTTGGGAGAGGTCCCTAATCACACCGATCTATAGTCATGAAAATGAATTATTGAATGAAATCTTTCAGATAAACATGAAAATTTTCATGAAATTGGTTTAATTCAGTGTAGCGACTTTAAAATTCGTCTCAGATTTTGCCCTATTTGCTGCCAGAGAGTGGTTGTAACCACCTTCTACTACATTAGAACCTTGTATATAATCGATAATTATTTACTACCAGCTTTGCCCCACGGTTTCACCCGCGTAAGTCTCGATCCTGTGAGAATATCGTGATAAAAAGTATTCTATGTCCTATTCCAGGTCACTCCTGTGCCAAATTTCATTCCAATCCGTTCAGCCGTTTTAGCGTGAAAGCGTAACAAACAAACAAACTCGCTTTTCCATTTAAGTATAATATTAGTTAGGATTCCTACTAGAATATTAATCGCATTTTCATTTAATCTATCGTGTTCTAAGAACGACGTGATGTTTAATCATAATACTAATAACAAGCTATTCTTAGAACTCATGTATCATAGATTATTCTACCAGTTTAACATTTTATTATCTTTTGATAACCTATACCATACGTGAACGTAAAAAATGCAAAGGTATGTAATGCGGGCCATAGATCTTCAAGTAATTTGATCAAAACAGGCTGTTTCAAACATTATGATCAAATAGAAAAACAAAAATTCATATTTCTTCATGCCATTTATTCAACTTTTCCCACACACATACATGCCAATTCGATAAAACTGTTTGAACCACCCTGTCTGATCAAGTTACTTGAACGTCTATGGCCCGCATAAGGATCGTAGCAGGTGGCGCTCTGTAGTTCCTGCCTACCCCCATGGGAAGGTGTAAGTTTATTTGTATGTGTAGTATTTAGTTTAAGACACAAACGTGTTGCAGGCTTGCAGGGGAGTTTGTAGCGCCACTTCTTCCCAGCGATAACACTAGAAAGTGGTGAAAGAAGTGATATCTGGCTGGCATTAATGCTGAAATGAACCTTTTTGGCGCAGCCGTGAGGCATACACATTTTTTTTTTCCTAGCCTCCTCTGTCCCGTTACTGGGCAAAGGCCTTCCACTCCTTCCATCTTTCGCGGACACACTGTTGTTGTTAAAACATTTTTTTCACTTTTTATTTTGTTATTTATTTGTATTATGTGTTTCACGAACTGTGTCCAAATAAACGTTATTCATTCTTTCTTTCGTATCTTTCTAAGGGTGTCAATTTTGGGTGCTGAGTAACTTTTGTCCTTCAAAAAATGCTGACTCTAAGCCTAATTTGAACAAATTAACCCGACAACTAGTGAATATATAATTTTAGAGACGCAATGTAGGTACCCTGCCAGCATGATTCTAAGTATTGGATTGGCACTAATTGTGGCTACTTGACCCGTCAGAGATCCAGGCGTGATTTTATAATTCACTCGACTGACAGGAATACATACTATGTAGAGTAGGTATATGAAAATAACAATGTTGGACTGTAATAATCAAGGAACATACTTACTCTAGGGAGATAATAATGACATCGTGTCAATAATGAACATCAATAACAGGCAAACAGAAGCGTTCGCTCATGGCAGTCGTCCAAACGCAGCGCGGCAGCCACGCACAATTGCCGCTCAGTGTACAAACCTTTACACCCAATGGGTTTTAGCATGTTCAAAAAAGTTAATTCATCGGGTGTAGGGTCATTCCAAACTTGGGTACGACTTTTGAACGGACTCGTACCTCTACGTTGACGGACTTAGAGAGTAGGCACTGCGTACCTTGATACCTTGATTCACAAATAAACTCTGGAATCCGCACAGACCCCACGTGACTAACAGTGTGATTATTTTGGCGCGACTAGCTAAAGGTTGCAAAAAAGTTTGTGATCGCGAGGGCTACTGTTCGCAGAACTACTAGTTTATTCAGACTAGAAACTACTATTTATTTATTTACTAGCAACGCACCGAGGTTTCCTCTTACATACTGGCGCGAATAGTCGCGCGACGCGACGCTGCCGCATTGTTCGCCGTGAAGTTTTCTCAGAAATTGTTTTGTTAAAATTCGCGACGCGCGACAAATCACGCCAGTATGTAAGAGCTTTAAGTCTCGATCCCGTGGGCATATCGGGATAAAAAGTATCCTATGTGTTAATCCAGGTTATAAAATATCTGTGTGCCAAATTTCATCCAAATCTGTTCATTCGTTTTTGCGTGAAAGAGTAACAAGCATCCATCCTTACAAACTTATGCGTTGATAGAATTTCAGTCATTTCACGGCAGCAGGGTGTGGATGTGAAGCTGTGTTCCAAACTATGTTCCACCTCCTATCATTCCATTCCAACACATTGCCCCAAAACATGCAGTCAAAGTGGCCCCTGCGCTGCCACCAATGAAGCTGTGGAAGTGGCGAAGTTTTAAATAGGTATAGAGGCATGAGGAACAGGGTGTAAAGTTCACTCATTCTCCATAGAAAAGGGAGGATCCTCCGACCAGACGGGTGTTGTGTCTGATGGGCTACTGCCCGACGATAGGTTACGCAGTATTATAGTATATACTCGTATTACTCTTTGCGATTGAAGTCGTGATGTTGAATACATGTAATACTCGTCGCGCAGTAAACGCTGCTTGCGCGATGAAGGATTTTGCGTGACTTCAATGTGATGCGTAGTTCGCATGAGGCGTGGTAGATGCTGCCACAGGCGAACAAAATCTGAAATACTGTAATTTAACCTGCAAAGCTTTTAAGCTTTCAAGGATATTTTAATTAGTTTCGGTGTTTTTTGGATACGCGCGCGACCCGACTAGCAATACGCGCGCGGCCTGGCCGGTAGCTTAGCGGAATACGGAACATTACAAAGCTGCTCGGTCTCAAAAAGATGTAGTTCCTATGTATGATGGTAGTAATTCCCCAGATGGACAAACCATATCATTGACACTATCTACTTCCACAATCTTTGCAATACGTCACTCGATAATCCATATTTACATTGACATGTCAAAGCAATGATATATATACCAACTGATTTTCGTCGCACACGTGAACTTGGGATTCGTGACCAGTTATCACGGATTTACAAAGAAAACCGTACTTAAATGTACTGATAACTGTCGATATGGAACTTCGAAAGAATTTAGTATGTTAGAGATAAGATTAGTTTATTCAAGTTTATATACTGTGAACTATCCAATATGTAACGAAATACTTAATTTATGATACAGTGTGTAAAGAGGAGCTCGTGTCTAAGTAATAAAAGCCGCACGGGTCATTCCATCAGGTTAAGCTACGCTTGCTGGGGTTGGTCCATTGATGGGACCATCATAAATATATAAGAAAGTTCTATGGGTGCACCTATACTCGTACACATTTCGCTAATTATGTTTAAGTCCCATGTAATAGGAAGCGAGTCTATAGTCGTTAGCATAACGGAACTGTCGAGATTTGGTTGCCTTACACTTTTTACGAGAACAGCGATAACGAGAAAAAAATTCACTTCTTTACAAAAATCGAGCTGACAGGCAATAAATTTACCTTTGCCTATGACCATCGGAAGAGCTCTAAAGAGTTGAGGAGACAAGCGATCCTTATCTAGCTCGGCGTGGCTCTGTGCTAACCCAACTAAAAGGCCTACTAGGCGTATTTAGAAGACAGATCAAAAGAATCTATAATTTTTGAATATGATTGATTGACATCGCCGATTGTGAATAAATTTGCACGCCACGTTATGGCAGGATATGCTGAAACAAGATAGTTAATTGATTCAGGCGTGACTCACCTCTCAACGAGGCATCCTCAGGATGACGATTGTGGCGACCCGTCGTGTTCTGGCTTGCAACTGGTCAATCGTCATCCTGAGGATGCCACGTTGAGAGGTGAAACACGTGTCGATTTCTTACAGGGTGTTTTATGACTCTTGAAGAATAGTTACGCGGAATAGGTTACTAAATATATCTACGTCTATTGTATTTTTTTTTACGGTAGCACCTTATGTAACTTATTCTAGCAAACAAATATATTTGATTTGATTTACATTCAGGTCAAAGGTACTTCCCAGGGGAACGAAGCGTGAATAATAATAAACTTCATTCGTCAAAGGATAAAGAAGGTTGCAGAAGCAATGAAAACGGTTCGAGTTTGATACGATTTTCACGTTCAAGCTTGAGAAACCTGTTGCCGAAATAGGGGAGAGTTCCTGTAGGAATTCCCCAGAGGTAACTGGCCTTTTGTGTAGACACCGGTTATTAATGGTTTGTATCCTTAGCGGGGTCTTCAGGGGAAATTGTATGGACATTTGCCATCTTGTCTGTATGTCAATCGGAACCAATAGGTGAAAGTGCTTTCCGAGGCACGGAGGAGTCTCGGTGTGTAAAGATCCCCCAGAGAAGGTCATCCATCCACGGACCAACGCCGGCAAGCGTCGCTTAACCTGATGGATCGATTTAGCCACGAGCTCCTTTAAAAGAGGCTAGTTAGTAACAGAAAGAATCTTCTGCTACATAAATCCTTTCACACTAGTTTTTTGTTACTCTTTACTTACAGAACACGTCTGTTATCGTTCAAAAGTTAAGGCTTGAATTCCTCCTAGGCTGATGTCGCTCGAGTACGTACACATATACATTGTGTTCTATATAGCACCATACTGCGACGCTGACGTCAGCGGCGCGCACTACGTTGCTACGTGTACGCGACCGACATCGACATCAGCGTAGGAGGAATTCAAGCCTTATAATTCCATCTAACATCATTCTACATAACAAACAAACCATAAAATTAAACGAATTTAAAAAAAAAGTTAGCGTCCTAATTACGTTACAACAATTGAATTGACATCAGCAATTACAATAATTACAAACTAATGTTGTAGTTACTGTAATCTTACAGGTACCGGTTTTTCCGAGGTTGACGTCAGAGTTGCATGCAATGAAGTATCGATCGACAAATGAGTGGGCAGTAAAAGTTGTTTTAGTAATAGCTTAGAACAACTTTTACAGACTAAATACCTCGGTTTTATGATGAATATTCTACCAAAGTAGGAGGTATTTATTAAAAACTAGTTTTTTGTCAAACATGCTTGGAAATTCGAGCATTATTTTGACAACCTTCTTCGAGATAAATCAAAATTGCTGTACTGGTAAAAAACAAGTGACGATGCGGCCAGCAAAGTTACTATGAAAATCCATATCTGGCGTGTTTAGCGGCCAAATAAATTACTATGAAAACTCATATCTGTCGTGTTATTTAAAAATGGAACGTACTTTTTACTTCAAAACACGGCAACCAAGTAGGTAACTTATCAAAGATTTTATTAAAATTTCGAATTGGCTTGCAAATAGAAAAAAGATGAAACAAATGAACATATTGGCGCATGAAAAATGATAGTTGTTCGTCATTGATTCTGGAATTTCTATTTAATTTACTCTGTTTGAATTTCCGCGCGTTGTTTGAGAAAAGTACTATACAAGCCTTGGCCGCCATCAGGAATTGATGGACTCACGCATGAGTGCCTCGGCTTCGCCTCGGCCCTCATTTTCACGATCGTCCATCAATCTCCTTATTGCTGGCCGCGACAGTAATGTACTATTGCCCGCGTGTAGGTTGGAAATTATGCCGCGGAAACGTACTACCGTAACATGTATAAAGATCACAATTTTTTCCGACATCTTCAATATTCATCGTCATATTTCAGCCAATTTACAAAAAATCCTAATGAATATCATTCACCGAAACTTTCCACATGAATTACTCCATCTATTAATGAAACCCGTATGAAAATACGTTCGTTAGTTTTTGAGTTTATCGCGTTCAGATAGATAGACGCGGCGGCCCGACTTTGTTTTATAATTTATTAGCTGACGCCCGCGGCTTCGCCCGCTTCGATGTCGGTTATTAATTATTATACATTAAAACCTTCCTCGAGAACCACTCTATCCATTGGTGAAAACAGCATGAAAATCGGTGCAGTAGTTTTTTAGTTAATCGCGAACAGACAGACGCGGCGGAGGACTTTGTTTTATAATATATGTAGTGAAGTGATGTAGTGATGTTACGTAGGATATACGGCTTTTTAATTCAATCTAGAGCTTTGGAGATGACATGTAACTTTAACGGTTCCGGCCCCAGCCACCTACTGGGCTCAACTCTTCTAACGTAATAAAATATATGTACATTGGCCATCTCTTCGAACCCTTCCTAAATTCATAAATGATATAACGGCTGCAATCATATAAGGAATCCCCAAATTGTAGCATCTTAGATCATCCATCATTGTCACATAAGGATAATCAGCCTGTAATGTTCCCACTGCTGGGACACAGGCCTCCTTTCTGTGAGGAGTGGGCCTCGCAGGCCCAGCGCAGGTTGGTAGTAATCACATGTCTTCGAATTTTTGGTACTAGGACATGCCCGGTTTCCTCACGATGTTTTCCTTCACCGTTTTGAGAG
Organism: Lithophane leautieri; assembly: GCA_949152455.1. Lineage (NCBI taxonomy): Eukaryota > Metazoa > Arthropoda > Insecta > Lepidoptera > Noctuidae > Lithophane > Lithophane leautieri. The sequence goes on along the minus strand of OX424480.1, from coordinate 10,928,616 downwards.
CAGTGGTGATGAAATAATTCACACAAGGTAAAGCGCCTGTCTTGATTCGAACCTACGAACCTCGTAAGTCACGGCCGTTACCACTGGCCCACAACTGCTCTCGCATATTATGGAATCCATTGAATGAACGCTCCATAGCCATAGATAACGTATAATAGAACCTCGCAAAACGGAATATAGGACATATTTACGTAAAGAATTCCTGCCGATCGCTGCGTCCCTGGTATTCCCAGCGGGAATGCCAGGCGGCTGGCGGCCATTGAGAGCTCCAGTAAATCAATACTTGCTATATAGTACATTCTCGACATATTGCATATTGGATCTAGGTTAAATACTAAGGAGATTCTAGATTAATATTGTGTTCCTTATTCAAGAATAATAATTGAATCTGCGCAAATCTCATGATAACTTATGAACAGTTTTGGTTAATTCTTCAAGGACATTCTAATTAACTACAATAGTTTTTGGTCCGCGCGCGGCAACGAAGGCTAAGCCAACATGAATTATGATATGATGTTACATAACATAATTCATGTTGCAGATACTCAGAAAGTGCAAAGACTGACAGTTTTCCATAAACGGGGTTAAGTCGCTTTGTCAGGATACATGCCCCTCTGCATAATGATTTAAGGCATTACGCAGGCATTAAATTAACACATACCCACACACCTAATTGATGTTCTTCGAAATGGTCAGGTGCATAGTACTCGCAACCGGCGTGCGTGCATGACCCTCTAGAGGCCCTAGTGTGAGTTTCTTTAAACTATCTCGACTTTACTCATCGACCGCGTTCGGCGCTCCGATTGGCCCTTCACTGGCCGTCACTGGTGAAAGGCCAATCGCCGAACGCGGTCGATGCGTAAAGTCGAGATGGTTAAATGAAACTCGCAAGTCGTACTAGGGCCTCAGTAGGTATGGGTCGTTACGTGATTTTTGCGCAACGTAACGTAACTAGTGACTTGGAACGCGTCACCTGTTTTGAAAACTAGTGATTTTAGTAACTAGTTATTTTTCAAATTATATTCGGTGATTCAACATGGTGATTATATCGAAGTGTTACAGTTATTTGCGAAACGAAAATATAAATAAGTAGTTAATTAAGTAATACCTTACATTCAAAAATCACGTGTTTATGTGTGACTCGAAACTAGTTATTCGGTTACATCCCATTTAAACCAGTTATCGTAACTAGTGACGTAAAATAACGCCCATACCAATGAATATTATATGCCATCATATGAATGTTTTTTTTATTGTTTATAAACAGTTTTTTTTTTTTTTTTACCTATGTACTGCCTCAGATGTATGAACGTAAACGAAGCAAAAGGAGTATGTAAGGAGCGTAGCCGATGGCGTTCTGTAGTTTCTGCCTACCCCCATGGGAAGAAAGCGTGAGTTCATGTTTAGGAAATTAAATAGTCTTCAGGATCAGTAAATATCCCAGCAGGAGGTTAATGCTACAAAATGTCTATTATCTATGCAACCCAAACATTGGCTCAATCATTGGCAGGATTGAGCCAATGTTTGGGTTGCACACCCCAACCAATCAAAATTGAACACCGCCTCAACAGACAGGCTACAAAAAGTTCTAAAAAAATAAACGATTCAATATACTGAGCTCATACAAATGTAAATTGACACAGGGATCAATTGACACTGCCCGATATTCGATTGAGAGATTACAGAATACAGGAAAGTTTCAAGTTATAAGCGAAAGCGGGAAAGGGTATACAAAGATTGGAAAAACCAATACAAAAAGGTTAATGATCCTAGAATTCAATTGCCGGTGCCAAATCGATTGTACGTTTGGAGTTGCGGTTAAAGTTATAAGCGGAAGCGGGTCAGGCGAGTCAAATATTGCTAACTCTTACGAGTATCTTGCAATTAAATAATGCGTTTCATTGTCTTCTTACTTCTTTTGCGTCCTGCTGCCGACTCACTCCTGAACGTATTGTGGCTTAACCTGTGCTTTGAGATTAATTTGTGTTGATGATATTATTATTATTTTAAAAGCTTTGAAATTACGAATAGCATTCTGAATTTTTTACTTTTGGGTGGTGCAGTGTTCTGTTTTAAAATACCTCCTGAATACAGATTAATGTGTTACTAATTCGTTTTAGTGAGTTATTGAGCAAGAATTAAACCGAAACACGGTGTGATTACCCTTTGATCAGATACTTTTGAAACAGACATTACACAATAATTTTATTTTTGATTAGTAAATTAATACAAGCTGAAATCGCCTTCTCTTGTGCCTTGCGCCTCCCAGATCAGTGCCCTGATAACGTGTCGTAGGCGGCGTCTGGTACGGACAATATTTAACGGCGTTTTTTGTAATGTCTACTGTCGTATTGTTGGTTTTACTACTCGTAGTAATAAAGGTTGCCGAATTCAATCTACGTGTTGATGTCTTGATAACGTGTGGGTTTTGTATCCAGTTGAAATAAAAATTGAGTAAATTAGAAGCCACTGATGATGTGATGATACTGTTCGTCTCAGGGTATTAGCACATCCATACGACCAACGTCGATCGCTGTCACCAATCGTCAGAAAATCAGACCAGGTTACATCTAATACGCTCTACCTTCAGCTAAATTCATTTCATTCACATCATTAGGGATCCGTACTTCAAAAGGAAAAAGGAACCCTTATAGGATCGAGACTCGGGAGACTCGGGTGTCTGTCTGTCTGTCTTTTTCTCGTCCTACCAGTTCCTTTTAGGTTTTCTATTTATCTTTCAGGAGGTTCATTTGCTGGCATTTAAGTTGGACATAATCCGAACTACCTATCCCATTCTTTTTTTTCAACCTTTACTCTAGAAATTAGAAGAAACCAGCTAGTGTTACTTTTTAGCCAGCGTTTACAATTAAAAAAGCACACAAAATTTCAACATTACTTTGTATTTAACACATACGACGCCAACTAATACCAACTAACACTACGATTAATAAATAACACTATCATTTGTTCAATCTTATAACATTTAACGCGTATGACGTCACATGTTTGTCTCATGCCCTTTGATTGCTATCTTATCACAAGGTCTCTAATGCTTACAAAATTCTATTAATCCAAGGATTATTTTTATTTGTGTCACTTCAGAGTCACTTGTACAAAATGCCGTCTCACCTTGGAGTCTTGGAGGTACCGGAATATTTTAATGTCAATTTATAATACTGTATCAGATTTTGAATAAACATGGAAATAATACTGTTGTTTCATCTTCAGTAAGTTACATGTGAATTTAATATTCTATACTAAGATGAATTAAATTTGAGATATTATGTCTAATGCGATGCACTATTTTACAAGGATACTCAAATTGAGAAAGAAATCCAATACAGGGAACGTTTCGGGGCTTATCAACGCTGTTGTGCTGTGGGGGGAACCCACAATATCATGCAGTGAAAAACTCTTGTCACAGTCACGACGTGCAGCTGTTTCTGTGATAAATAAACCAAATTTTATTTCTTACTTTCTATGAAAAAGTCGGAAAACAGAGGGAAAAACTATTTTAAAGCACTTTTCCACTATAAATGTTACAAATTCAGTGACCCTCAAGAAAAATGTCCTCTTACGGTAATAGAAAAAGTACCAGGACAGTATAAATAACACAGCAGTCGTACTGTCGTATATCATTGTGCGGTACTGAGGCCCTTTGTTGTTCAGAATCTAAGCCCTGGCTCGTATTGTTTATTGTTCGAAGGTTGTTGAGCCCAATTGTGGTTGTAGACGCCGATTCTGAACAAAAACATTCTAAAATTAGTTTACTCAGATTGTGTTTTAAAAGCCCTTCACATATTTCAGGACAAATGAAGGATGTTTACTCAGTAATTTTCTTAGCGGATCGATGGTAAAAACTTTACATAAAGAAAGAAAAATATTTTATTTGGGACACGCTCAGGAAATACAAACGGTAATAAAAACCAAAAAGTTACACCATATTTCAGGTTATTGGTTTGTCCCTGCCTGCAATACCTTACAAAAAACAAAGTTCAATGCTTGTTTTTCTCTTTTCAGTTAAAGGTTCTTGCAGTCGGGTTTTTTGTTTTTTAAATAACTTGTTTTATTTCAAGCTTTTTTTTAATTAATCTACGTATTTGGAAATAATGATTACGCAATGATATTACCAGTAGTTAGGCAAAAGTTTTGAGACAATAATAATACATATTGTCTACTTCCTATATTCATGAGCGTTTATCTCCTTTGCGTGGACCACACACGACTAAAACGTAGAAGGTAACTTGTCCAAAAAAAAATTACATTAACATTATTAATAAAAACAAAATCACTGACAGCCCTACTCGAGAAGCATACAAAATATTTCGCAAGAAAAATTCGCTGGCCACCGTTTGAGTCGTTTCCCAGAAGCAATTGAATGAGACCAGTGTGGACAGTTACTTGGTGCTTGCTACAAAAACAATAGTAGTGGGCCGAGTCGATGTATTGAGATTTATTATGTAATGTCTGTATATTTTTTCTATATATCGAGGTACTGATTTGAATTACTGGGCGGTAAAAGATGGGTTGTTTTTGTAATATTGCCGTTCAAAAAAATAATGTTCTGGCTATTTGCCAATGAGTATACTACTGTTGAGTGCGCATTGCAGCTAATTATGATAATTTATTTAAAATATCGCATTCATAATCATCTAAGTTGAACAATTCTATGATATTAACGTGCATGAAAATTATTATACATAATTATAATACAAAAAATAGAATCTCTAGCAGGTAAAGCACCCAAATAATTCACAAAGCCAAAAAAAGGATTTTTTCACATTTTTTTAATTTTCAAACTATACGGTAAAAATCGAATACACCACGCTTTTATTATTATAAAAACCTGCTCTAAAACGATTATCATGTTCTGAAGGAGGTAAGTCCATTGTTAAACGCTTTAATTAATCATATTACATTACAAATCATGGCAAAACCGTTTAATTTAATTTGCTGCGAAATACGCCATAAAAACATTTGCTCGTATTATCGATTCATGATCATAATTATTGATTTTAATGGAGTTTCTCAATTTATGCATGAATGAGGCGTTGGTAATGAGTGGAAGGCAACTAAGCTGTTTCGCTACATTGCGTTTTCCATAAAAACTAAAATACACTTACTATCAAAGCTACAAGAAACTGCCATGCTCTTGGTAGCGAAATCATTCATTTTTGGAATTTCAAAATGAAAGCAGACGCGACTTTACCGCTATTTAATTCATTACACGCAAGAGCATATCATTAAGCCAGCTGAGGCCTTCCAGTCCACTTCCATTGCACAAGCTACAAAAAATAAACGAAGTGGAAAAATCGCAAAATGATTGTGAAGACGGATTTATATTTACCATGCATTGGGAATTTACTATTATATTTCACTAAGTAGGTATCTTTAAATTATCTGAAACAAACACAACTTTTCTTTGACAAACAAATTCGCTACCGCTTATGAGGTAGGCCACATACCAATATTGCATAAAAATGTCGTTGGTCTGTCGTACCGTAAACGGCACTTTCTCAGCTGTACCGCCTCTTGTATGGAGCAAATGTAGCTTATTTATGCATGTACTATGTTATTTACTACATAACAGTGTTATTTACATATTGCTTCATAGCAAGGAACGTAAAATTGTATGGAATTTATCGAACAATGAAGTTTGTACCTACCGATTTAGTATTTTATTTCATAATTATTTTTACAAATTACATATTATAAAACAAAGTCCTCCGCCGCGTCTGTCTGTCGTCCTTTACACGATAAACTCAAAAACGACTGCACCGAATTTAATGCTGTTTTCAACAATGGATAGAGTGGTTCTCGAGTAAGGTTTTAGTATATAATAAGTATAATAACCGACATCCACGCGGACGAAGTCGCGGGCATCAGCTAGTAAAATATAAAGGAAGAGCTCATGAACATCAAAAAATTCGTCCGCATCGCTGTCAGTGGAAAAAGTGCCCAAAAGGCTGGCAGCGTTGCCACGTTGGATGGCAATGCTGATTCTTTGACCTAAAAATTGGCCAGACCTCTGGTCACGTGAAGAGTCGACTAACGCTGGGCGATGTCCCGAAATACTCGATGAGCACTCTAAGAAGTTTGTTGTAGACATTTTTGGAAAGGAAGTTCCTCTATCAGCCGTGGTTTTCAGTTAGCCTCCAATGACCATGAAGATAAGGACACTTTGGCACTACATATAAGCATACAATTGACTCGGTATTCTCCAAAAAAAATTTTTCTTTATTGGAACTTGTTCAAGATCGCTATAAATTCAGGACGTTAACGGACTTTATTTCAGTTTTTTAAACCAAAATCTGCTGGAAATTGTAGTTGGGTCAATGACCGCTATTGCTAAGCTAAAACGCGACAACTATACTACCTTGCGGTCTACCAAGCTTAGGCTAGAATTTCTCCTATCTGTCGCTCGCGTACGCGTAGCAACGTAGTACGCGTAGCGACGTAGTACGCGTAGCGACGTAGTACGCGTAGCGACGTAGTACGCGTAGCGACGTCGTACGCGTAGCGACGTAGTACGCGTAGCGACGTAGTACGCGTAGCAACGTAGTACGCGCCGCTGACGTCAGCGTCGCAGTATGGTGCTATATAGACCACAACGTTTATACATACGTACGCGCGACCGACGTACGCGATCGACATCAGCATACGAGGAATTCAACCCTTATTGCTACCTAAGCATAAATAAACTATTCCGTGCCGGTACGAGAGGAAGCCCACACCATTGACCACGCACTAATAAGACACTGTCAAGATTAAAATCAAAACCAACATAATTACCATAATCTCCAATTAAACCTGCCGTTACTCAACACAATCATGTTCGTGACTAGTATTCACAAATCTGTTTACCATAGACTATTGTATAAAAGCTCCCGCAGACAGGCGCGACGCGACAATAGTACAACAATTTCTATGAAAACTTCATGGAAATTGTTCTACCAGAATCGCGTCGCACCGTCGTGTTGCGTCTGTTTGCGGAAGCCTTATCTAGGAGTGTTATCAATGGATCGTAATCGGCACAACAATGCTCTCTAAAGTGAGTGTATCAATCAAATGTGTTAGTAGTACGGACTACGGACCTTCGACCATTGTAGGTGTGGCGGGACATAGAGCAGGCGCAGAAATAGAAGAGACAGAGGGCGCAATTGTGTGCATCCATTTATACAATTATCAACTTTATACTTGGGTACATTAATTTCATTTCAGAATGACAAGTACTTACTATTGAAAAGGTCATAAAGTAACAGAACAGAACTTTAACGGGAGGGGCGAGTGAAGGTTTTAAAAAAAAAAAAAATTGTTTTCATGTTATGAAATTAACTTAGGAACACAAGACATAACAAGTTCTAGAAGAAAAGAGGTAATGAGCCGATCTAAGATTATAAGTACGGATAGCGAAGCAACTAGTACACAACAGAACAGAGGCCCTAGTGTGAGTTTCTTTAAATTAAACTATCTCGACTTTACTCATCGACCGCGTTCGGCGCTCTGATTGGCCTTTCACCAGTGAAGGCCAGTGAAGGGCCAATCGGAGCGCCGAACGCGGTCGATGCGTAAAGTCGAGATAGTTTAAAGAAACTCACACTAGGGCCTCAGGAAAGAAAATGTCCCTTCACCTTGTCTCTTCGTTTAAGTATATTCGCCTTCGAGAACATTCTAAATCCACCATTGGCGCAGCAAACTCTGACTTCTAAATATACGCTTTGAAATAAGGAAAATCAATACAAAGTTATTTTATTCACCTGTGACCTGGCAGCTGGCTAATACCGAATTCAGTGAGCTAGTTTCGGACACGATAGAACTAGGCCGTAACCGAAATAAGCCTACAGAATCCTACCTATATTGAGAGTCGAGGTACAAATTCAAAATAGAAATAGAGGCAGACCAACTCTATTGCATTAGTTGTGACCGGTTATTTAAAACAAAATTCGGTCTAGCGAGTCATATTAGGGCACACGCTAGTTAGTCAAATCTTGTTTAAGTACGAGAATTGGCCTTCAGATAGGCAGAAAACCCCACCAAGGGCTGTCCCCTCTGTGATTTGTTTAATCACATTGAGGTAGGTCAGACACACCTTAGCATATGTGAGCGTAGGTAGATTATAAGTTTTTTGCTTTATTACCATACAGTAGACTATTTTGACATTATGATAGACTTATTATTGTTATATGGACGGTGAATGACCTGTCTGTTAGTTATCGATCATTAATGATTTATATAAGTAGCTTGTTATGAAGAATTTATCAATGCAATGTTGCATCTGTAAACAGATTTATTATGAATGAAAAATGTTGATTTTAATTATCTTAGTGGCGTTTTCTTGTGTATGAACGTTCATATGTTTATGTACCTACTTGCAGTAATAGGGGTATGAACCTATACTCTTTCCGAAATAAGATTAGACATTTAAACAAACCTTTTTACTGTCCGTTCAACCGATTTTAACTTCTATACCGTAGGAATAAGGATGGTATTAAAAGCAAAAAAGGTTACACAATACCAACTGTCTACTGCAGCTGCTATTTGTCATGCCACTAACGCAATAGAAGTCAAAATTGGTTGAATGGACTATAAAAAAGGTTTATTTAAATGTCTAATCTTATTTCAAATGGAGAAATAGATGTTCATTGATACATTATCAACTCTTACCAGGTGCCGTATTATGAAGTAGTAATGCCACCATTTTTCCAGTGTGAGAGAGAGACGGAGCTAGACAAGGCCGCTAGCACTATCCCGTTTTCGCAATGGAACAATGATGGCATTAATACTTCATAATACTACCCCAGGAGGTAGTAATTTGAGGGGTTCACATCGGCGTCGAGTCGACGATGAAGTACCTGGGACTCGTCCTCGACAGCCGGTGGAACTTCGTGGAGCATTTCCAACGTTTGGCTCCAAGGCTGGACCGGGCTGGGGCCGCCTTGAGGCGGCTCCTGCCCAATCTAGGGGGTCCAAACGCCTCCTGCCGGAGGCTCTATGCGGGGGTCGTGCGGTCCATGGCCCTTTACGGGGCACCGGTGTGGGCGCGTTCCCTTAGGCTGCGGCCAGCACGCCGGTTGAACGCGTCCCAAAGGGTCATGGCCATTCGGCTGGCCCGGGGATACCGCACAGTCTCCCGTGAGGCGGCGAGCCTCCTTGCCGGATTACCGCCATGGGATCTGGAGGCGAAGGTCCTCGCGCACATCTGGGAGTGGCGCGAGGAGGTGAAGCGCCGGGGTGTAACTCCGCTGCCGCGAGAAATCGCGGCACAGCGGACAGAGCTCCGGCAAGATCTCATGGCGGCATGGAGAGTGCGATTGTCGCAACCCAGTGCTGGGCACGCCAGAATAGCGGCGATAAGTCCCCTCTTTGAGGAGTGGCTAGAGAGGCGCCACGGCGTCCTCACCTTCCGCCTGACACAGGTCCTCACCGGACATGGCAGCTTCGGGAGGTACCTGTGTAGGATTAGGCGGGAGGAAACGCTCGGGTGTCACCACTGTGTGGATCGCCCGGAGGACACGGTGGAGCATACGGTTGAGGTGTGCCCTGCTTGGGCGGAGCACCGCCGTGTCCTCGCGGAGGCGATTGGCGGCAGTGACCTCTCGCGTCCGGCCCTGGTTCAGGCCATGGTACGGAGCGAGAGGGCATGGGAAGCCGTCACCTCCTTCTGCGAAGCAGTAATGCTCGCGAAGGAGGAGGCGGAACGCGTGAGGGAAAGGCAAAGTTTGCGCCCTCACGCCCCTAACCGCCGCCGTTGGAGACGCCCTGGGCGTCGGGAATCCCAGGCGGATTTCCGGCCACCATAGGCGCGGGCTTGCGGACGGCGAGCAACGGGCAGCTCGCCGTCCGATAAGGACCAGGCGCGTCCACGCGCGCCTCAAAGAGATGTCAGCAAAATTGACGGGGTCCAATAGGACCGATGCCTGCCAGGGTTGCGGGAAAGTCCGAAAGGGATACCGGGACCTTGGCAACAGGCAATTGAAGGAACACGGGTGGGTTTTAGTCAGTAAAAGTCTGACACGCCCTTCCGCTCCGCCCAGAGCGGGAGAAGTCATTGGATGATTTCCCACCCTCAAAAAAAAAAAAAAAAAGGAGGTAGTAATTTTATGATTTGCCAGGACTAGGACAAAACCTAATATAATTTCTAACCTGTTAGGTTCACCAACCAATTTCCTGGTGCAAGTATTTTATCACACGTTCGATAGGAATGTAGACTATTTTTTTTGCAAGAAAGATCACCCCTCTATAAAAATAAGAATAAAAAGTCATGCAACTACAATAGTCCTCCAGACCCTATTTCGGCCATGGCGGCCAATCTCAACGGAGAATAGGCTTCGGCGCGGAAGATAATTATTATACAGTGTGATTCTTTATAATGTGCACATAATTATCGAAATGAGGGAATCTATGCTTAATTTTATCGACGGCAATAATATTTTCAAAAAATGTAAATTATATTTTAATTTTTTTATGGTTTTATGGTTCAAACTCCGGGGTGTTACTGAGAAATTCTTAATGGAAAAACCAAATAACACTTTGCCCGACCTGGGAATCGAATCCAGAACCCCACGCTCAGACCCGCGCCGCCACACGCCAGTGTTGCGGGAAGTCCGAAAGGGATACCGGGGCCCTTGGCAACAGGCAACTGAAGGAACACGGGTGAGTTTTAGTCAGTAAAAGTCTGACACGCTCTGAGCTCCGCCCAGAGCGGGAGAAGTCATTCATAAAGAAAAAAAAACGGGGTAATCATCATGCAACTATTATATAACTATCACCTTGACCTGTCCTGCGCTGAAACCGTCCTGCAAACAGTTTTAGTACGGACCCAGGTCAGCGCACAGCCTAAGTCCTCAGATACCACCGGCATTCAAACTTCTTGGAAGCTCCGAACCAGTACAGCATCATACCTGTGAACAAAAAGAGGTAGACTAAGAACGAGTTTGTCTTCAAATGGGAATGCAACCCACGTGCGCTGTCCGTTAGCCGCTAAACCACGAGGTGCGGTGTAGAATAGTAATGGTCTTGGTTTAGTTTAGTACTGAGGTCCGTTTTGTATTAGTATGTATTTATGGAATTGTTTCTCACGTTTTTGGATCACGCAGAATGATCAAAACTTAAGGCGAAAGCTTCAGGGTAGCCCGTGAAATACAAATTTTCTTAAAATTTATTTCTTTGCATTTCACGGGTTACTTTAGCACATCCCCCTTATAGCTCGTACAGACTGGTGCGATATCGCGGACGCGATTTCGCGCCAGTCTAGACGGGTCTTTACGGAAAAACGGGGGGCTTAATTAAAATATTATGTATCATCGTAAAATGTCAGAAACTTACAATTCATAATATGATCTGCGTTCATCTGTTTGACAGTTTTCTACGTAGATTCGTAAAATGGTCCACAAATTATGAATTGCTTTTGTGTCAAATTAGAGGAATTGCTAATGACAGCTGGAATTCAGGAAATGAATTACTTTTAGAGGAATTTATTTTATTTTATTTTTATTCAAGAGGAACAACAAACAGCTACAATATAAAACATAGAAACAAGAATTACACATAACATTATAAACAATATTGCAGCCCACAACGCTGTTCACAGATTAACGATAGGATACAATACAGTAAAAATATTTTTATTGTTATATATTTTTATATATTTTTTTTTTCTAAGTCATTTAATTATCTTTTATACTTAAGATGTATATAACACACAATATAATGAATACATGATAATTATATTTTATGTAATATTGGATTGAATTGGTAATGTAGCCGTTTTAGGCCCCCTGCAGCAGAAGCTAACAGTAATACAATTCTATATAACTCCTCAAATAAGTACTGGAAAGGCGCATCTCTTACCATTACTGAGAAATACATAACCTCAACACCTAAAGTCAGTCATCTCTAAAGATCGCATAGTACATTATACTACACCCTAGTACAACTTGTAACAAAAATATCTCAGCTAGGTGTAAACATCTTGCTATGACAATGGTATTGCTTTACGGCTCATCGCTAACTAAGCACTGACGTCAGGAGCTCAGAACAAGTCACCTGTTTCTACCCAGTCATGCATGTCAAATGTGTCGCTACATAGGACCATAGAATAAGGATGCAAAGAAGTGAAACTTCAACTCCAAACGCGATTTTAATGCCTACAGTTTTGGGGCGCAAAAAAGGTTCAACTCAGTCATCGACTTGATTTTTCATCTGCCTGTCCTTGTCACTTGAGGTCGGTGCAAAAAGATTTTGCCTTCCATTCTACCGTCAGCGTTATCATACTTATCACTAATATCACATACTCCATTTATCGTTTCTTTGGACTCTTCCCCTCCATTCATCACTCTCTTACTCCCATACTGTCCATTCTTCCTCATCACATGCCCAAATTAAGACGAACGGTTCCTTTCATCCTTTCTTTCACTGGTGTTCAATTATAGACAATTGTCAACAATATTAAATTGGGGTGGGCTAGCGCGGGTCTTAATTTATGGAAGGCAGTTTTTTTCATGATGCGGTAAGAATCTATATGTCGAAGTTTATAAAAGTTGAGCGATAATAGTCTCTCAATTGATTATTGTAGTACTAAGGTGAGGGTAAACGCCGTGACGCGCTCGCTAGAGTGGGGCGGCACGTGGACAGAGTCGTGTTAAGGAAAGTGGCTAAGCGACGAGTCAGTGTGACGAGATGATGACGGCACTATCGCTCAGCCATCGCCGCCGTATATTTAAGCAAGACAGAGAAGTAGTAAGGTAGGTAATCATTTTAGAAGCATTGAATTGTTGCGTGCCAGTGCACGCACAACACGACAGTACAAAAGCACAAACAAAAGTACAAAAAAAGTTTCGCTTCTCTACAGTTTTCTTGTTCTTTGACCCTGCGCACACGACTCTTCTAATTAAGTGTCGTTGATCTGATTGTGAATGAAGTTTTTCTTGGCTTTGTATTGTATTATCTGTTGTTTTTCCCTCTCGCGTGGCTGCTGGATGATTAGCAGCATAAATTGATTATTAGTTTCAAGACGTGAATGGCATATTGATTTTTAATTCAATATTGTGATGGTAATGGACCGAGACGGCACATGCGGTACTCGTATTTTCTGAGGCTTTGAATAAAATGTGTAATTTTGTGGAGTTGTGAGTTTCAGCTTGGTGGCTCTGGTTCATGTAAGTAAGTAGCGTAGGAGGTGGGGTTCCAACTTTCAGTTTTTCTAAGATCGAGTGTTTTAGCAGAAGTTTCAAGCGATGTTCACTTTTCAAGATACTTTTGACTCTAATCAGACCAGCACCCTAACTGCGGAACATACTTTGAATCACAATCCGAGAGTTTTGAAGGATATTTGCTTATCCATTGCTTCATAGGCTTGAAAAATTCGTCAGCTCAACAATGTAAATAACGCAACAGAGGTGATTGAGCTGTATAAATTAAACTCAATGTTTTACGCAATTAGGTACCCCGCAGTTAGCATAACAATCGAATCGAATAAATACCTCACAGGCGTCCAAAATGTCAAAAACCGTCAAGCGTATCCGCCATGTGGACACCCGGCGCCAGACGGAAATCTCCGCTATACTTTGGCATAAAGGCTAGGTTTCAAGTTTGGGCAGTTTTTCCCCGACGCTTACCTAAAAGGAGCCACATGTGGACAACTGACGCTATACCACTTACGTTTCCAAGACAAACTAAATACAAAGCTGTTTCATTTATTGAAACAAAACCTTTACGGCCCAGTAAGTAAATAAGTAACCATTTGTCCCCAATCATTGGACCAAAAAGGCAGAAAGTTGATACATTCCGCTCACTGACAAACAAGTCTATGACAAATTAATGTATCTTGTTACAGAAACAGTACAGAAACGATAACTATCTCGTTAGTCTACTGGTCGCAAGCGCTAATGCTGAGAATGATGCTCTCGGTTCAATTCCCGGGTCGGGCAAAGTGTTATTGGGTTTTTCCATTTGGAATTTTTCAGCAGCAACACAGCAGTCCGGAGTCCGGATTTGTACCCGGTCGATGGAAATAGGCTCGCCCCTATTACATGCAAGGAACATATTTAACAACATAACTGGTGAAATGAAGGGTGTACTTAGGTGCACCTCTACCTTAGCCCTTCGGGAAATACAGGCATGATGTTATGTACAGAAACAATCATAAAATTACACAAATGTACTGAATTTAAATTGAACAAAATGATGCTTTGATTAAGTGACCAATTTGATTTAAACAGTCCTAAGTGTGATGTCAGCTTATTAGGTGAGGTTGGGATGACCACTTGTTGAATGCGGTTAGCACCTTGGTATGCTATCAGTGCAGCCAAGAGCAGTGTGGTGGCCGCTCAGGGCTGGTACACAAAACTGTGCTGCGACGTCACATCGCAAAATTCAGCGACGGTACCCTAAGATTTTCTGCGTGCGAGCTCGCAGATATTTGCGATGCGTTGCGAATTCGCAGTTATGTGTGGGAAGCCCTCATTTGTAAAGGCAGCGACTTACGAGTGGTACTGCAACACGTAAACGTTCCTGTAGTAGGATCTTGAATATCTTCGCAACCATAAATGATACAAATACAAAATATGTCGTAACATTTACCCGTCTAACGAACTAATTATGTACCTAAACTTTATTTCAGTATACCCATTGATAATCAAAACTACTGACTTGCACGCGTAGCATGACCACTAGAAACGGGTTTTGTCGACACAAGAGTAGACAAAACGACAGATAGTGATAGTTTATCTGTCGTTTTGTCTACTCTTGTGTCGACAAAACCCGTTTCTAGTGGTCATGCTACGCGGGCAGGGTAAGGTTACCCGCAGCCAGAACTGTTTCTGTGAAATAACTAAAATAATATTATTACAACCAATTTAAAAATCTCCGCAATGAATCCTCAACTTTAACATATTATACTAGCACTTTGCCCGCGGCTTCGCATGCATGGATGTCGGTTATTATATACTAAAACTTTCCTCGAGAACAAGTCTATGCATTGGTGAAAACAGCATGAAAATCGGTGCAGTAGTTTTTGAGTTTATCGTTTTATATGTATGTAAGGATGACGGAGAGCGTACTGCTCTCTTTCGTAATTATCAGCCATATTGTAACTATCTGTGGGCGTACTATGGGTAGTGTTGATCATTGCGCAATAGAAAAACCATTTGTAGTTCAGATTCAATTATAATTTACGATCAAATTAATCACATCATTAGCAATCACAATCACATCATTAGCAATCACAATCACATCATTAGCAATCACAATCACATCATTAGCAATCACAATCACATCATTAGCAATTTACACACTGTAGGTACACGACACCACAACTATACGGAACTGAGTTTCTAAACGTGTTCACTACTTGACCGCCACCGACATACTGCATATCTCCAGTCCAGTGTTATGTTGTAGACACTGTCGAGCGCCGCTAGGCGGCGCTGGCGTGTTTGATTTTTTTATAAAGTTTTTTTTCTTTTCTTTCCCATACTGTGGGGTGTCATTGGAAAGGTCGTTTTCCGTTTGCGAAATATTAAGCTTTACAATGCTAATTTTTGTAAGAGTAAAAAAAAAATTGAAAAAATTCACAGCTATAGTACATATACCTACAACGTGTAACGGAATAAACGCAAGAGCTCATACACCCCAATTAGAATATTAAATTATAAGACTAAAATAATATCTGGAATTTAATTTAATTAAACCACACCTTAAATTAACTATTTTATTTAACGCGCACTACACATAGGATAGCTATGAGCGTATTACAAATTTGGTTATGCATTTCAGTCTTTATTCCTTTGAGATAAGGCTTAAATTTCCATATATAAAATATCTTATTACCTTGTTATGACGCAGTGGTTCTAATTTCAGTTAAATAAAATATTTTTTCATGAAAAATTAACATATATAAATAATGACGGAAATCGATTCAAAAGCCGATTCTGAGCAAACTACTTTCAGGTCTTGCGCTTATTCTGTTATACGTTGTATATCGAAATCAAAAGGAAAACTATCACAGCTACGTAGGCTCTACAAGTTAACGAATAATAATCGACCAACTTACATTTGCAGTTGCAAAAACATGTTCTCACATACATTTCATATGGGAGCACATATTTTTCAACTACAATGTTAAGCCTGTTCTTGGGATAAATTCATCCCAACTACGGAACTTTTTATAGTGCGTGGTCCAACAACAACTTGGCCGGTTTTTTAAATAATTTCTTCAAAATTATGTGACCGAGTGACTCGACTTAACGCCTGCTACTTATTGTAGTCAGTGAATGAGACAGCAACTTCACTTACTGAAGCTCGTTTGACTATTCAATAAATCCAAGTATCCGATAGATATCGAAGTTCGAGGCTCAGATTTCTTAGATACATAAACATACAGGAGAATTGAAACAATGACGAACACTGTGCCGATTGCAAACTGTACAGTTAAGTAGCAATCAAATATGAATATTGACGCTATACGGGATATGATGATTGCAACAGAAATTGCAAAAACCTTTAGTATACTGTCTGCGTATTTGATGACCATTGTAACTATGAGGCCGCCTGCAGCTTGCAATAGGACAAGAGACCAAACAAAACCGTCAAAGCCTATTAGCAAATGATTTTGCGTTCCTTCACTTATAAGATAAGAGATAGTTCCAAATGGCAATGATATTGCACTCAATTGCACATTTCTCATCCATACCTGAAACAAGTCAACAAGTTTTATTCAAGAATCAAAAGCCATGTGATGTGTTCACATGGCTTTTGATTAAATACAAAGACAGATTGGCCCTGAGCACGGCCTTTTGTTTCATAAGTATAAACTGTTTAGTTTATTTGTTATGTAAATTAAAAAAAACTTTTTACAAACAAAAAAAAAACACAAAAAAGCGAAAAATAACTTTAATTTGTTTTTTTTGAAGTCGGTTGTTTTTTTTTTTTGTAAAAAGTTTTTATTTTTCACTTTTTAGTCGTGTTACCCACCGCACACAAATTCACATACCACAAAAAAAAAAAACAAAACAAAACGTTCGTAAACGTGTGTGCACTTAGTTTGGTGTAGTTTGATTGTAGTGTCATTGTAAATGTTGGTGTAGTTTTAGCATGGTTCTCTGTATTGTTCGCAGCGCTTCGTCTTAGATTTTTATTTGGTCTGAGTTGACTATGCATTGCAAAGGTAATGTTTTGGCTTGCTAATAGTTTCTGAATTACCATTATGTTAGAAAAAGGGGATACAAGCTTCAAGGGCCACACATGATCAGTTCAAAGTGTTTTATACATATAATTAACTAGCTTCCACCCGCGGCTTCGCCCGCGTGGTATGTCGATAAAAAGTAGCCTATGTCCTTTCTCAGCTTCTAGACTATCTGTGTACCAAATTTAGTTCTGGCGTGAAAGCGCGACAGACAGACAGACAGACAGAGTTACTTTCGCATTTATAATATTAGTAAGGAGTAAGGATTTTAAACTTACTGATATGTCTGATTTTTTAAGTACTTTTTCATTGTATATTCCAGCAAAACCAGATATGAAAGACGCAGCTAGTGCTGCACGAAATCCTAATATTTTGGATTCCTTAAATAAATGTGGGAAGACAGCATTCGCGTTTTTCATGGGACATAAGTGTACCATAGTTACTCCTGCTGCTAAGATTGCTAATGCCAACCAATGCCACTTCTTGAGATGTCTTTTCCGTAGAAGCACCACAAACAATGCTGTTGTCAGTATTTTTAATGGATATGTCACCTGAAAATATCAGAGGCCCTAGTGTGAGTTTCTTCTAACCATCTCGACTTTACGCATCGACCGCGTTCGGCCTTCCGATTGGCCCTTCACTGACTTTCACTGTTGAAGCGCCAATCGGAGCGCCGAACGCGGTCGATGCGTAAAGTCGAGATGGTTAAAAGAAACTCACACTAGGGCTTCTGTAGTGCTAGTGAGTATATAGACTTAGACATGTTAGTGTAACGATCTGGGCACTTTTCAAACTTCAGAAGCTAGGTGGTAGGTTAAGTATTTGAGATTTATCATAATTACTAGCTTCCGCCCGAGGCTTCACCCGCGTGGTACGTCAATAAAAAGTAGCCTATGTCCTTTCTTAGGCTCTAGACTATCTGTGTACCAAATTTCATTTAAATCGGTTCAGTAGTTTTGACGTGAAAGCGCGACAGACAGAGTTACTTTCGCATTTATAATATTAGTAAGAATTATTTAAGTATTCTAAAAGTTTCATATATACTTTAGTGGATTTTTTGAGTTACCTGGTAAGTAGCAGCATTTAAGTTAGATGCGGAGACGTATAATAAATAGTTCTGTACAATGTACGGATATGAGGGCACACAAAATATTAATGTGTTTCGGACATTTAATATGACTATATTGTACATAAACCTTGCTCCTTTTTTAACACCACCAGACTCAAGCATCACAAGACACATACTTATAATTAGTTTAAATACTTCTGCCATTAAAACAGCTGAAAATATAAACAATACAATTAATTCGTTATAAATTTATAGTTGTATATATTGTATAGACTATAAAATTTGTTGTTTTCTATTTAAAAAAAATCTTTCTTTTTCTTGTGGTTAGTGACTAACCTGGTATCAGTTTTTTTATGCCGCCCATGGGCCTTACTTGGCTTCACATGCCGTCGACAAATATCTCTCAGGCATGCGTTCCAGTCATGATGTTTTCCTTCACCGTTTCTGAGGCAAGTTATACTTATAAAATACGCACACCGAAAACTCAGAGGTGCATGCCTTGGGTTCAAACGTTCAAACTCGAGACCTATGACATGACAGACCGACGGTCACACCAGGCTATCACTGCTTCCTAACATCCTTACATATTATAAAACAAAGTCCTCCGCCGCGTCTGTCTGTCGTCCTGTACGCGATAACCTCAAAAACTACTGCACCGATTTTCATGCTGTTTTCACCAATGGATAGAGTGGCTCTCGAGGAAGGTTTTAGTAAATAATATCCGACATACAAGTGGGCGAAGCCGCGGGCATAAGCTGGTTTAAAAAAAAAAAAAAAGTTAAAAATTCAAAGTAAAAATTAAATTCTTACCAGCTGCTGGTGAGAACATGAACTCCACATCTCTTATGCGAGCATACCACATACTAAGACCTAATACTGCATTTTGCAATGTTAATAACACCAAGCTTACATATTTAATGTAACCTGGAACCATACAAAATATAATACACATACTAATCATTATGTCCAGTATGCTCAGAGATTCATTATGTGCTTAAAAATGTGTCTTCACTTACGGAGATGCCACACGATGCAGTGGCGGCGCCGGAGCGGTGTCGCTGCGGCGTCCTACACATAAAAATGTATGGTATGGCACACGGCGCCGTCCGGTGCGCTCCGGCGCTGCACCGATGATGTCCTGCGGTGCGGCGCCGCACAGCATCGTGTGGCATGGCTCTTAGGGAAGAGATCTCTGCCGAGAAGTGGCATGAGAGGCTAATCCTTACACATATTATAGACTAGCTTCCGCCCGCGGCTTCGCCCGCGTGGTATGTCGATAAAAAGTAGCCTATGTCCTTCCCCGGGATGCCATCTATGTCCTTGCCAAATTTTATCGAAATCCGTTCAGTGGTTTAGGCGAAAGTAACTCTGTCTGTCTCCGTTACCTTTTCACGCCTAATCCACTGAACGGATTCCGACAAAATTTGGCAGGGAGATAGATGGCATCCTGGGAAAGGACAGGCTATTTTTTGTTTAAACTAATCCTATAGGGGGTGATATAGGCGCTGAAAGTTTTTATAGGAAACCCAACATTTCTTAAGCGTCATGAGTTGTGTCAGTTTACGTCATAAATTGTCTTATTTACACTACATTGAATTTACGTTAAACCACAGAATAATACAGAAGGCACACTCCGCATTTCAGGAATGAAGCTACAAGTACGCGGTGGCGGCCGGCTCGTCTTGTCGGGCCAATTGAGTGAGCGTAGCAGTCAGAAGATCTTTGAGTTACGCGATAGAAACAGAGGCCTCTTCTAGGTGAATGAATATAACTGTAGGTAATTAACGTTGTGCGACCTGAATTTCACTTTATTGTGTCGTGGCAAAAGTCGCTTTTTAATTAAATGATTTTGCGGAGTGAACCATCTGTGGTTCGGCTAAGTGATTATATCAAGACTTACTTGATTTTAGGTACACACGGCTACACATCAAGCTATACATTTTTATGCTGATCTCGCATTGTATTGGATTTCCGTACAAGGCGAGGTCAGCGTAAACTGGAAATGGATAGCTTGATCTGTAGCCGTGTGTATTTACTGTTGATATTGCTGAACACAGATTTTGTATTTTGAGAAGTCGTATATTATCACAATGTAATTGCGAATACGTGGAATAAAGTATGGATATGGTATTTTATTGAAGAAAGAAACTGTTTAAACGTGGTAGTAGTTATGAGAAGAATGATTAAAAATATAGTAATAAAATGAAGCCACGCACTTACAACAGTTACAATACCATGAATATTTTTTGTTGACAAGATACCAACAAATCATTTCAGGTAGATATTTTCAGTTTGCAAATAGTAGAAAACCTGGGTAAATTAAAATTGAAATATTAATCAACGGGTTAACTCCTTGCTCGTGGCTAAGTAATAACAGCCGCACGGTTCGATCCATCAGGTTAAGCTACGCTTGCCGGGGTTGGTCCATGGATGGGTGACCATCTTTACATACCGAGACTCCTCCGTGCATCGGAAAGCACGTTAAGCCGTTGGTCCCGGCTGTTATTTGTGGATCTTTGACAGTCGTTACGGGTCGTCAGAAGCCCGAAAGTCTGACAACCAAGCCAAGCCAAGCCAAGGGGTATTGTATTACCCAGGTAATGGGTTGTGGAGGTCAGAGAGGCAGTCGCTCCATGTAAAATACTGGTATTCAGCTGCATCCGGTTAGACTGGAAGCCGACCCCAATATAGTTGGAAAAAGGCTAGGCAAATGATGGGTTAAAACCTTCACCATTTTATAAACTGTTAGAAATGAACGTATTTAAAACAATGATAATACCGATTTTTGATGTCTCTTCAAATATAAAATACACAGCCATTAAAATTCACTACACTTGGCTATGAATCTATGATATTAAAAATCTTAATGGCGCTACTTCAACGAAACTGCTGAATAGTTTTATTTTGTGCAGATTTTTTTATTTTGTGCAGTTCGGTTTTATTGATGTCAGCAATCTAAATCACAATTTAAATTGCCAATGTACTGTTGACATTTGAATTGACATTGACATCACGATATTTATACGAAACA
The DNA here is from genome assembly GCA_949152455.1 of Lithophane leautieri. Taxonomy (NCBI): domain Eukaryota; kingdom Metazoa; phylum Arthropoda; class Insecta; order Lepidoptera; family Noctuidae; genus Lithophane; species Lithophane leautieri. Next base: position 10,907,334 of record OX424480.1, on the reverse strand, counting down.
TGATGATCGATGTCATAGCTTATAATATTTTGAAAAATGAATTCGCGACAGCGGCTTAAGTCGCAGCGTGTGTACCTAGCATGAGTCTGTCGTGGAAGTATACCATGGTAGTAAGTACAGAAAATACAAAAAAAAGTCGTAAAATAACTAAAGTCATCTTAAATAATACTAAACATTAATTATTTAAAATAATGTATTTGAGATCCTCACAACAAGCCCTTTCATATACCTAATATGTCACACGGTACAGTTCTCATAACTTTTATTTTATAAGTGACCCCCATATTCAAAATTCATTTATTTACGGAACCCTAAAAGCGGACTTACGGAACCCTAAAAGCAGAAGAGCTCATTGGGCATCAAAAAATTCATCCGCATCTGTTTCAATGGGAAACATGCCCAATGGGCTGACTGTCGCTGCGTAGACTTTAGTTTATGCAGAAAACTAGATAAGCAACGATTTTACATTTGTCATAGGTTGCCAGTAGTATATAATAATATAACCGCTAAACGGTTTGTATATTACAAACAAAATATTGAAATGTTCAAATGACATTCAAATAGCTCAAGGTTAGGACTAGGACGACAAGACGAGATAATTTGGAAAAAATCTTCATAGAGGTTTCTAACTGGGACAATGACATTGCATAACAGAAACAACATGCAGATAAAAACTCAGGCGCACATTAGTGCAGTTTGCCAGATGCCTATCAAACTCGAGTTTTATAGGAAGACTAGCTATTGCCCGCGGCTTCGCCCACGCGGATGTCAGAAATTATCCCACATGAACGTAAAACAGGAACGTATCCGAACGTAAAAGTATCCTATGCGTAGAAAACAGGATACTTTTTATCCGGGTACTATGATCACGTGTTCTACTAACCCAGGTCATGATCTATCTGTGACACAGAATACGTAATAATAATACAAGTACAGAAGATTCACTCCGCAAAATCATTTAAATTAAAAAGCGACTCTTGCTACAAGACAATGGTTACACCCATTGAATTGGCCCGACAAGTCGAGCCCGCCGCGTACTTGTAGCTTCATACCTAAAATATGGAACGCGCCTCGCCTGCCTTTGACTCAAATTTCATCGAAATGCTTTCAGCCGTTATGGCGTGGAAAAGTTACAGACGTACGTTTCCGAGTATTCACCTTAAGGTGGATTTTTTGGGGTGGATAAACCATTATGTTCGCATTTATAATAGTAGTAAATATAGAAGTACCGATTTAGTAATCAATCAGTACAGCGCAGACCACTGCTGGAAATAGGCCTTTCCCAAATTGGACAACAGTCAGTTAGTTTTACTGAAGTATCGTCACTATCAGCGGTTCTGGTAATACATAACTCATTTACATATAATTAATCACATAATTAATCCCAGCTAGAAAAAAACCGACATTCATTTAAAAAAAACATATCCAATTTAGGATTCAATACGAAGGATATTTGACACTACGCCGATTAAGCAAGTTCCTGGAGAGACCATGCAGCTGGCCGTTAGACGTGTTCCTATTATAAACACGGGACTTCTAATTTAGGATATCGTTTTTATGGCTTAGGACAGCCAGTCATTCTGCCGCCAGCCAGTACCAAAAGTTTACAAGTATTATTTTTTTAAGTGAATCGATTCGATAATTGGACGGGAATTGAGAGTGAAATTTGAAGGACGCGTCACTTTTGGGCACATTTCGTTACATGAGAGAGAAGAAAGATATAACTCTCTCTGTCTCTCACATTAAATCTCTCATAATATTTATTTGATGCGGTTTCAAAGACGTCTTTATTGGTTTTTAGAAGTAATGGAATCATTCCAAAGTTAGGCTTTGGAATTTATTGTATTTCCTGTTGGAGATAAACTATCTAACAAACGGATATTGAATAAGTTTAATTAACACAGAAAACTTATAATTGCCCATGTTAAGGAGGGTTATCTGAAATGACTTTTACTAGGTGGCAGCACTGAGACGTCAGGTCCATGAATGTATCGAATGATGAACGTCATCATCATCATAATATCTTATACTCATTGTCAAAATGGAAGACCTCTTGACAAAGTGGCGCCAACTTGTGGCAAAAATTTTCATGAAAATTCATTAGGTATTCTAAAATTTCTAAAGGTAAGTCTACTTTATCCTTGTGATATTTTAAACTGCGATTGGACTGCCAAACCCGAGTTACGCGATAAGTAAAACTAAAACAAGAATATATATTTAAATTATCTATCTTATATTTTTATGTAGGTCTCTCTTATTCCAAGAATCGATTTGGTTTAGAAGTTCTGTTAATTCCTCCATGCAAGAGATTTTCGCCGAAATTCGAGTGTTATGTAAACTTTCAAAGCTCGGTTTTATGCTTTTCCTATTTTCTGGAATCGATAAATATCATCAGCATTGGCTGTTAAATTATGTTACAGAATCACAAGTAGGTATTATTGTAAGCAAGTTACAGACAGGCAGGAACTATTTAGGTAATTTAATATGCAAAAACCTGTTACTTTTTCATGAACTCATAACGACCTATTTCATTCCAATCTGTCCCAGGGCTACACACAATTTAATTTATTAATTAACCAAAAAGGTTCGTCCGCACATTACCACCTTCCATAATATACATAATTATATGATGTAAATACTTACGTAGCATTTACTAGTCACACACGAGGCGACATTAGTAAGCTCATTTGTATATTTACCATCAATTACCCGAATTAGACTGTTGTCCGCCACCACACACACGGCACACACGGGCAACTTTTAGTTGCTACATCAAACGACTTTTACGTTGTCTTAAGTTTATGATGTTTTAAATTGGTTGGAATGAGAAGTGTCTTATTTAAGGATGCTTAATTTATCTTTAGAGCGCTAGCTAGAACGAACAAAGGAAATAAGAAAATATAAATTACTAGCTGCCCGCCCCGGCTTCGTACGGGTAGCACTAAGTACCCTACCTTACCTACATACATACATACATACATACCTACATACATACCTACCTACCCTATCTACACCTACCTTACGTACAAACCTTCCCCTGAGAATAACGGACACAACAAAAAAGAATTATCCAGATCGGTCCAGCCGTTCTCGAGTTTTAGCGAGACTAACGATTTTGCGAGCAATTGATTTTTATATATATAGATTTAGAAAGTGCGACTATTACACTCTACCTACACGTACGTTTAGATTTTGGTGATGTTAGTCTCTTTATCTAGAAGAGGCAAATTACAGTATAATACTTCATAAACAAGTATACACTAAAAATACTTATTCAAGTTCAAATGTAGGTAACATCACAATTATTTAAAGTCAGAAATAACGACCATTATTAAACATACACGTGCTCAGAGTGCATTAACAAAAGAGTAAAGACGCTAATCTCTGTCAGATAATACTTTACAAAGCGCCGCCCATCAACGCCTGTAGGGTTGTCTAATCTAGAATCAGATAAGCTGAAGTTGATTATTAATTAAATTGTTCTTAGTTGGTGGGCTTAAAGATAACTTGGATGCTTATCTTCAACGCAGCTTACAGACGCAGGATTGGTAAAGGTTAATAATGCTGGATACAATCTAAGAAGCGCGCGACTCCTTTAGTAAGTAACATTTCACACTTTTTCTTCCGTTCCTATCTATTTGCAATACATAAATCGCAAAATCAGCCTATAATGTTCCCACTGCTGGGACACAGGCCTCCTTTCTTCGAGATTGGGGTGTAATTCACCACGCGGGCCCAGTGCAGGTTGGCAGATGTCACATATCTAAGAATTCTTGGTTCTAGGACATGCCGGTTTCCTCACGATATTTTCCTTCACCGTTTTGAGAGCAGTGGTGTTCGCCTGCCAGGGTTCGAACGTTCACAACCTTCAACTCGTAAGTCGGGGCACGTCATTTCTGGGCGACCTCTGTTCTTACCTGAATACTAGGTCTTAATCCATATTCTTATTATTTTTAGCGTCGCTCTCCTTCATCGTCAATAACAGAAGCAGGCAATTGTTGGAGGCGTCATTATGGCCAAATTAATTACATATAGGATGTTTTGCTAAAAGCTTAATTTTACGTTTAAAAAATATATAGTTAGCCTGATCACTCTTCTACATAAAACAACAGACAGACATAATAATGAGGAAAAAGCTAAACATATCGATGATAACCCTAACACAAGCGACTTTGACTAATATGATTGGACGCACTTATCATACATTGTGCACGGTGATCAACTCATTTGGGAGTTTGTTCACGAAACGATACCAGACTGAACATCGTCTGTGCCTACAGTATAATTAGTGTGGGAATCTGGTACACAGATTTTGTTTCGTTTTCGGATCTTTGTTTCAATATTTGACTGTTTCATAAACACTACTCTTGAGGGCGCGGGAATCCGCTGGATACGAGAAGCGCTGGACTGTTCGTTGTGTCTGTGTCCAGCAGTGGAGGTTGGCCACTCCACTGATACATACAATTTCATGAATAAACATAACATCACTCCGTGTTACCCCGAAGGGTTGGGCAGAGGTGTACCTATAAGTTGTACCCCCACATTTCGCCAGTTATATTTAAACTCGCAACAATCTAAGAAGTCCGTTTTGACGTTTCGTTCTCGTACATGTACTACAACGTTATGCCTTGAGAATCAGTTTTAATCAGTGTAGATAAGTCGTCCAAGAATGTTTAATCGATATGTTTCGAGAATCAGTTTAAAAGAAACCATTTATTTTTTTCATCTCTACACAAAGCATTTTTATAGCTGTCAAAACGGACTTCTTAGATTGTCGCAAGTTTAAGTCCCATGCAATAGGGGGCGAGCCTATTGTCATCAACCGGGCACAAATCTAGACTACGGGCTTCTACCAAGAAATCCCATATAGAAAAACCCAATAAAACTGCCCAACCTGGGAATCGAACCCAAGACTTCATGCTCAGAAGTAGCGCTTGCAACCACTAGACCAACGAGGCAGTCCATCAATAAAATACCAACAAAAGCACGTTGGTAGTTTAGAAAGGAAAATTCAATTCGTTAATAACATCCATTAAAGAAGTCCCGGAAGTTACCATCTGGCTACAGCATGGTCGTCTAATTGGCCTTCATTAACGTAATGCCATGGAGACAACTCTTAAAGGGATGATAGACGTGCGAGCAAGTACGCGTACTTATGTCTCGGCGAGCTTACTCGCCCGTCTGTCATCGCCGCGAGCCGCGAGCCAATTTGACAATGAAATTTTGAGCAAGCTTCACGTGTGCCACCGACGGCGAGCCGAGTAAGGTCGTGAATTTAAAGTCCGCGTACTTTAAGTACGCACGTCTATCACCCACTTTAGAGATGAGCGCAGTCGTAACACGACTGCGTAAATTACTTTCACGAGTAACACAAACTTCATGCCATATTTTATAATGTCGCCGATAAGTCCGAGAATCTAGGATTGATTCCAATAGCACAGCAAAGGCTCGCTATCCTTACATTATAAAACAAAGTCCTCCACCGCGTCTGTCTGTCGTCCTGTTCACGAAACTCAAAAACTACTGCACCGATTTACATGCTGTTTTCACCAATGGATAGAGTGGTTCTCGAGGAAGGTTTTAGTATATAATAACCGACATCCATGCGGACGAAGCCGCGGGCATCAGCTAGTTACTTATAAATAATATGCTTCTAGGCAAAAAAAGCTCTCCCCAGCAATACTTCAATGGCCAAGCCATTAATAGATTACTTTTACTCTAATGGACCCTTCGCATAAATATTGCTTTCAGCGAGCCTATTGCCAATAACCTATAAAATATCCTTCATTTAGCACCCTTTTGAAACAATCTCTAATTAACACGAGCATTTTAGTGGATCAATAAGTCCAGTTAACTTCATTAGAGTAATTTAAAAAAAACAGATGCCCAAATTAATGAAGCTGGTGTTATAATTACTTCAATTAAGTTGAATATTAGTAATGGACGACATTGATATATGGAGGTAGTTCATCTCCAAAATAGTCTATGTTGGTGTCAATTATATTCTTTGGGTTTTAAAGGGAAGACAACAATAAAAGAGTATTTTTATAAGTTTTGTATTCACCCAAGTTTTCTTTGAAATTTTAGGGAAGTAAGCTAGGTTTCGCAAATATTCAAAACAAGTTAGGTACATTGTATTTAGAAGGTCGGCGTCGCGTCCGCAAAAACCTTTGTCATAAAGGCCACATTAAGGCCAGGTAAGAAGCTACAAGTACGCGGCTGGCTCGACTTGTCGGGTCAATTCAATGGGCGTAACGTAGTCAGAACATATAAGAACTATGCGATAGAGAGGCAACTGCTAGGTGAATATAACTGTAGGTAATTAAGGCTCCCAGAAACAGGCGTGATATCGCGAGCGCGACAAGGTTAGCGCTGCCTGTCGCGCCGCGATATCGCGCCAGTATGTACGAGCCTTTAGATATTGCCTGAATTGTGATTTAATAAAATAATTTAATCAAAATATTCAAAAATAGGAAAAACATTGCATCAACGTGTCCCGTCTGCACCACACCTCACCTACCTGTTTAATATATTATGACAGGTGGCGCACAAGTGGGCCGCACCCGGTGACATCATTATAGAGTCACTGGAGCTCATAGATCCATCGGCTATTGTGCTGGATCGTCTCGAATAGACGGGCGAAGGTCGGCCGGTGAATATGACTGGGTCGAAGATAACTGGTGCAGTTTTTATACAGATGCAAATCATTGTTAGTCATATATTTATGTATTTATTTAATACTTTAAGCACACAAATGTACAGAGGCGGACTAGACATACGAGTACATGGGCAATAGACATGTGATGCAAAAGTTTCAGCTCCATGACATTAGAAAATTTATGAGTTTGAATTTGGATGGCTATGGCCTATGTGAGGGGGAATACCAAAGAAACGATGGATGGACTGTGTGAAAGATGATATGGCTAGAAAGGGGATGACTACTGAGATGACGACTAGAGAAGTATAGGAGAAAAATACATGTTGCACCCACCCCAAATAAGAGCAGATAATGATAATGATGAAATGAGGATGACTATTTGAAAAGAGGAAGACCAGATAATTATGGATGGATTGTGTGAGAGATGAGGTGCACAATAAAGGGGATAATAACGCAAATGACGGCTGATAGTACCCTATGCAGGACAAAAAGAATTATACTGCGATAATGCCCAATAAAGTAAGATCTATTTATTTACTGCATAGAATCAGCTGCTTGTCGGCTCCGTAGAGTACCATCTAAGGGACATTTTAATGGTGGTCATAAAAGATGGGCTTAGCACCTGCAATTGCATTTTAATAAACTTCCACGTTATGCGGATTAACTCCCATAAAAATAATTATTTAAGCATATGGTACTAGGTCCCGTTTACGGCCTCGAGCGATATGACTTGCGTCAAGCTACAAGCGCGGGCGTTCTTTGGTTCCGTCTGTGATTTCAGTCAGGGGACCTAAAACGGCCACATTAGCAATTCCTCTAAAAGCATTTCACTTCCTAAAATTACAGCTGTCATTAGCAATTCCTCTAATGTGACACAAAAGCAATTCTTAATAAGTGTACCATTTTACGAATCTCCATAGTAAACAGATGAATTATTCCGTAATATGAATCGCACGCAGATCATATTATGAATTGTCAGTTTGTGACATTTTACGATGATTCATAATATTTTCCCAAAGTGACTGTTTTAAGCCCCGCATGCTCTAAAGTCTAAACAACTTCCTTCAGGAAGCGTGTCGCTTGACCGTATAGCTCACGGCCACGGAGAAATATGGGTTTTCACAGGGGTGCATAATAACCTTCACGATTCACTCATGGCGATACTGTAACGTACAACGCTACAAGGTTCATTTGGTGCGTGGCCGAAATCGGAACTAACCCCACCATCTTGTTTTTTCAATACGATTTATGTGACAAGGAGGAGGAGCTTGTGGCTAAGTAATAACAGCCGCACGGGTCAATCCATCAGGTTAAACAACGCTTGCCGGGGTTGGTCCGTGGATGGGTGACGTGATCTTTACATACCGAGACTCCTCCGTGCCTCGGAAAGCATGTTAAGCCGTTGGACCCGGCTGTCATTCATGGATCTTTGACAGTCGTTATGGTTCGCTAGAAGCCTGACAAAAAGTCTTACCAATTTTTTTACTCCATGTAAAATACTGGTACTCACCTGCATCCGGTTAAACTGGAAGTCGAACCCAACATAGTTGGGAAAAGGCTAGGCAGATGGATATTGCGAGAGGATTTTTTATGTGACAATTTCACAAATGTTTACCAACTACTTGTCAATGTCATTCAGGCGCCAAAAGATCCTTGCAGCACTCTAGGTCGAGGTACCTACGTCTGGAGCGCCCTGGGCAGCCAGTCCCGATACCACTATGCTGACTGGCTAATATTGCTACCACGGTATGGTATGAGTTACTGTTTAATGAGGGTTTTCTGACGTTCACTAGGTGGCAGCACTGAGATTTCAGGACCGGGCACTCAAGTGTCAAAGCGCCAATACTTTCTTTAGTCGTGACTGAATGATGAATGAATGAATATAATGTAGCTACCTGTCAAAAGTGTCAAAGAGCCAATTTTTTGTTTGTCGTTATTAGTGATGGATTAATTAGCATTCGCATTCATTGTTAGCTTGTGAAAAATCATTTAGCATTTAGCTAATGAAATTTAGTTGCGAAATTTCGTGAAGTGCTAAGTGAATTATCGCTTCGTACATTTTCATTTTCATTAAAAGTGCGAATTAAAATGAGCGTTCACCATTTTAATTCGCACTTTTAATAAAATTTTCATACTTCATTATTATCAATTATCATCATATTAGCTATTAGCATAGCAATAGCAATTATCATGATAAGACTCAATAATTCACTTGCTAATGAAATTAATGAAAAATCGCATTAATTGCCATTACTAGTCGTTATGAACGAATTAGTGAAACAAATGATGATCGTCATCATTATACTTTGTCGAATGCCGCCAACTGGTGGCGTGATTTTTCATGAAAATCCATCGAACATTTGTATTAGTGATCATTGTGGAAACCCTCGAAAAAATACAAACCTATGAGGTCTTCAGAACTAAATTAAAAATACACGACCCGATACGCTACTAAGAAATAAAGCTTATTACGATATCGAATCAACGGATAAGTAGTTTTCTCAGAACCCATAATACTTCCTATACAAACAGTTAGTATACCTCTAAGTTTAATGCGATTACTAAAGGATTATCTAAAGTTTATTTAGTATTATAACATCATTATTTACATTGACATACCACAGAGCTTGCCTGACTGCATTTTAAATCTAATGTCAGGGCCGCATTATAAATTATGTATCAAAATCATTTTAATATTAACATTTAGAGCAATATTTTAACATAATCTTGGTTTTATGGTAATTTTGTATTGCAAGGCTAATGTGTGGCATAGTAAAGAAGACAAGAAGGCTCAATGGAACAGATTTTAGGCGAATACTCTTCCTCTCGGATGTACCGATGAATCTTGAAGAGAACTGTTAAAGTAGACTAAACATACAAATACAAGGTACTATCAAAGAAGCAAATATCTATACACCGTAAGGACTATTTTTGCTTGCAGCGCTCGGCCGCTATAGAAATCTCATCAACCAATAGCATCGCAGCATCAGATCTTTGCCGAGTCCCTTGTTTTTGTAAATGAAAAAAAGACAGTAAAAAATCAGCTGAGATGGTGCGTTTAAAAAAAAATAGAAATTGAAATAAATATAAATGGGATACTTCGTTCGGTCGTAGTTCAAGCAGGATCGGAATAATAATCATGACTTATTGTGGCGTAACTTGCAGTCTTGAACCAGTTAGTAAAAATGGATTAAACATCAATGCAATGATCACGCAAGTTTCGCACGCTATTTGTATAATTATTAGAACTACTTTTGCATGCATAGTTTTCTTTGAACTAATGAGGAATAGCTCGTGTAGCAATATTAGCTGTAGAAATATTAGCCAGTCACCTCCGGGCTGACTGCTCACCACTCGCCACATGGTCCCGTAAAAGTTTGTTTGGTGGTGAAATGTGCAACTAGAACTGTGAACTAGAACCAATTCTATTCTCTTGTAGGACATTCAAAAGTGCCTTTAGCTGCTCAATTGAAATAAATGATGTTTACTTTGAATGGATCTACTGTCGGTATCTACTGTACTGTCATCTTTTTACCTACTGTAGATGTATTTACATCGTAACTAGATTATGACGCCATAATAATGATGGATGACGTAGATAGCTTACATAGTCCGCGGTAGTTACAATAATAAAGGGTTTATCAAGATTATCTTGTTTCCTCTTCTTAAAATGACAAGAATTACCAAGGATAATGTTCGTGGAATTTTTATGAATGGCTTTGTTGTTATGAAGAGGACGACTGTTGAAAATATGAGATGCAAGATTTTAGTAAGGAGGTACAATATTTGTATTCGCAACCACTACAGTCTTATTTTCTTGAAGTCATGCTGTCAAAATGAATGTACCCTACTAGTACCTGGTCTTAAGAAGCAACCAGCTATAACTATAACGTAGCCAAGCCTAATATCTGTGGGCTTAAAACGGCCACATTAGCAATTCCTCTAAAAAGCGATTCATTTCCTGAATATCCAGCTGTCTTTAGCAATTCCTCTAATTTGACACAAAAGCAATTCATAATGTGTGGACCATTTTACGAATCTCCATAAAACACTGTCAAACAGATGAATTATTTCGTAATATGAATCGCACGGAGATCATATTTGTAAATTGTCAGTTTGTGACATTTTACAATGATTCATAATATTTTCCTATTATGATTCTGCCAAATTGGCTGTTTTAAGCCCCCTGTATTGTGTAAGTCGTTTCCTCCAAAAAATGCTTGGATCCACTCAGTCGGTCAAAGAATACTTGGAGGATAAATTGACAAAATGACAATTAAGCACTCTTTAACCAAGATTATAATAGTTTTTCATGATTATGTCGTTTGCTATTTCACTGATCTTGTCTTGACATTCGTTTCCATTACTTAAAGCAACAGTTTTGAGTGCTGCAACTGAGAGATGCTTGGAGCGGCCTGCTTCTTATTTTAGGTAAAATTTCTTATAAATTATTTATTCATTTAACCATTTAAGTATGTACGTAAATAATAAAAAGACAAGAAGAAAAGAACAGAAAAATACGTACAAAGGTGATGTTAATTTTTTGGCGGGTGCGACAAGGGCTACTCTGCCTATCGCGCCAGTTTGCACGAGGCTGTATGCGTTTTTGTTTTGCATAATATGTGATAAATAGTGGTGTCTTTTTATTGTTCTCCTTTGTCTCTTAATTTTCATATGTCAATGTCATGCATACCTGTCATTTGCATGGTTACTGAAATGCCTATTTTTAGATGTTAATTATTTGAATTGAAAGTGACTGTGCTGTTGGTGTGCTTATGATAAATAAATAAATAAGTAAGCAAAAGGACTATGTAAGAATCGTAGTAGCGTTCGAATAGTGCTGATACTCAGCTTAGTTTGAATAAATTACTTTTGATTTTCGTCTGTTGTTTCTGCCTACACCCAGGAGGGAGGATGCCGTGAGTTTATTTATGTACCTTTGTGATAAGGTTTGTCTCATATATGTTATATTCCGTCATACTTGTCTCCGACACGACGTCTTTGAACCTTGAATTAATTCCTCAAATGTGCATTTAATTACCGTAAAAATCATTAATTTAGTTTCTGACATTGAAATATTTTCCGTATAAGGGTTTATTGCTGCTAAGAAGGTTATTTAAATTTCTGTTTAATTGAAGTTAACGTAATTTGATGTTGTTTTCGGAATTGACTTGTTTTTTTCGGTAATAAGTCTTCTCGGTGAAGAGTACAGCAAGATTTCATCAGTTATATTGGAGTCGCATGTAATAAGAAACGAGCCGTGACATGAACTAGGCGAAGCCAAAATCTCGGATTGTTGCTGAGAAACTGAGGGAAAATCCCAATAACAACTTTCCTGACCTTTTTTTTTTTTTTTTGAGGGTGGGAAATCATCCAATGACTTCTCCCGCTCTGGGCGGAGCGGAAGGGCGTGTCAGACTTTTACTGACTAAAACCCACCCGTGTTCCTTCATTTGCCTGTTGCCAAGGTCCCGGTATCCCTTTCGGACTTTCCCGCAACCCTGGCAGGCATCGGTCCTTTTGGACCCCGTCATTTTTGCTGACATCTCTTTGAGGCGCGCGTGGAACACGACGCGCCATCGACCCGGGCCTGGTCCTTATCGGACGGCGAGCTGCCCGTTGCTCGCCGTCCGCAAGCCCGCGCCTATGGTGGCCGGAAATCCGCCTGGGATTCCCGACGCCCAGGGCGTCTCCAACGGCGGCGGTTAGGGGCGTGAGGGCGCAAACTTTGCCTTTCCCTCACGCGTTCCGCCTCCTCCTTCGCGAGCATTACTGCTTCGCAGAAGGAGGTGACGGCTTCCCATGCCCTCTCGCTCCGTACCATGGCCTGAACCAGGGCCGGACGCGAGAGGTCACCGCCGCCAATCGCCTCCGCGAGGACACGGCGGTGCTCCGCCCAAGCAGGGCACACCTCAACCGTATGCTCCACCGTGTCCTCCGGGCGATCCACACAGTGGTGACACCCGGAACTTTCCTGACCTGGGGTTCATTTACATTGAGCTCTGTAATACTCCCCACGTGCCGCTTAATATGGGGGCATTCCTGTATTACACACTCGTTACATAATACATTGTTCCATGTGGGATTCCCGAAGGGCGAGGGGAAGACGGTCGTTGACCATCGATAAGGTTTGGTAACTAAATAGCCCCAAGAGACTAGGGTGTTATATTGCTATTTGTCAGCCGCAATTTCAACCCTTATTGTAACTGAGAGTGCTGGTAACAAGAATTAAAATAAATGTAGGACATTTTGTTTCATAAAAATCTATAAAGCCTCATGGTAGTAACATCGATTAGGAATCCGACATCCGCCATTGTGTAGCCTAGGAAAAATCAAAGACAGACTACCAGTAAAAAAAAAAAGTACGTCGGGTAAAAGTACTAGGACAGCAAAACCAACAGAAAGTAAGTCATAGAAAAAGGTAGCCACACACAATTAGTAGCCATATGAAGCCAAAAAAAAAACACAAAGCCTAAAAGTACCAGGCTAACATAGAAAACAGAAGCCCTCGCTACAACGTACATTGTGAACAGTTCAAAGTCGTTCGTAGCTAGTGGCTGCTAACAATAAACACAGTGAAAAGAAAGCCTCACGGTCATTAGCTCCAATTACTTAAGAACGTGTCCACACTTGAGCTTTGGACAATTAATTAGCCCTGTTAGAGGTACCTACGTTAATAATTCGTCAAAAGATTACGACACTGTAGGCGTTTTCTAACAATAAATTAAGAGAAATTACAGTCAAACAATGCGTTTTTCCGGTGCTTTTTGTTGATGCGCCTACAGCTCGTACAAATACGTATTTCAAGTTCCCAACGAGAAACGAAAAATTATGGGAGATATTATAATGTCGTGATGAAAGGAAGAGCCAGTCATCAAGGTAGAACTGACTGCTAAGATTACCTATACTTGTGTCATTCTTATTTATTCGTTCGTTTGACATCTGTTTTTCGTACGCTACACAACAAAAATTCGAGAGAGCACAATACATACTCGTTCCCAACTACAAATTGAAAAGTTATAGTATAATCGTTAGGTGGAACATTTTATATCATTACAACAATTCCCAAGGCCGCCTGAGGTCAAACCACAGCATGAGGTGGACTGGTTTAAAATACCAGCATTTTTAAATTATGACCACCTCAGATTAAGTCGTTTACAAAGAATGTCGCTATAACAAATCGCAAAAGTTCAACGCTTTATTTCTTGGAAACTATACTAGTTTCTCTGAAAAGGTTTTAACAAAATTACGTTAAATAAAAGACTGGGTTGTAAAAGCTAGTTTATGATGTTATTTGGTGGCATGCTTATCTTTTAATAGGTAACTTACGAGATAAGAAAACCGCCATTCATTTTCGTTTCGCTTTTGTCGTAGAAAAACAACAACAGCATTAAACGACCCTAAGTACTTGGGTAAATCCGAAACAACCCAGAGGCTCTTAGCAAAAGTTTCACTTCATTGACAATTCCTTCTCCCTTTAAATCCCACCATTTCTGCCTTGAAATCACTAGCAAAGACTATTCAATAAGCTCACCTATCATGTTATTAAACCATTTATTCTAATCAAACCACCTATAACATAACCGACTGTATTTTCCTTAACATTCCCATAGTCATAAATTCATAGCCACAAACAGGACAGTCACAATTTTACAATACCAATCGACGGCCCGGTCATTTCTCATTGTACCTACATGAGTCATGTGAACGAGCCCTAGCCGCTGTGAACTAAAAGACAGTTGCTCTAGATATCGCGGTAAATGACAAACATAAGTAGAAACTAGAAACGGATTGAAATTATTACTGAGAAAGGGGAGCTTAGGAATTTAAATAGCCCAAGGGTAGTACGACTTGAATCAAAGAGATTTATAATGAATACGATGTCATGGTCAATTATTTTGAAAATTACTTAGTACAAATACTAACTATTTCTATGTGGAGGTTTGAAACACGTATTAGCAATTTATGGAAACTTATAATAATTCATAAATATATCACAAAAATCAAACGCATTACGCGGCTTGAGAAAAATAATGGAGGGAAGTTCCTTCATTCAAAAAAATTCATCGCCGGCGTTCCAAGTAGCGTCACTCGGTGCTGCCAACACAAAACAGTACTAGTTACATTCAAAATCAGTCAGGAATCAACAATGAGCATTATATTTCTAAAACGTCCACCATTCATCTGATCATGAAGACGTGGCAAAGAGTACACGCCAGCACTATAGAATGTACGCAAGCAAAGTAACAAGGATAAGTTTATGAACTAAATAATGGGGATCATGATAATGGAAAAGAAGTTCTTGGATTGTTTATTTTCAGTTGTTTTCCATAAATGATGAAGGACATGATTACAGGGTGACAAACGATGGAAGAGAAAATGGTCAGCGCGAGATGAGATTAGAAGCGCTGATACATATAAAGCACTTAATTTCTCCTTTTTAATTCACCATAAAACCAGTACTAAGTGATAGATTACCTACTTTATCAACACTTATTTATCATTTATTGCAACGAAGGGTGACGTGACTAGCATTAACTTAATCGCAAAAAGCTCACAGCTAGGTAGTCTTAGTCTACATAGTCTTAGAGTTATTGGAAGCTTATAATTCATCTATTAATCAGGACGTTGGCGTATGTTCTATTTCTGTCTCCATAGTTCCATTAGTCGATAAAATGGTGAGTTGGTGACACAAAGTAAAAGTTTGTATTTCAAAGTTATTCTACATTGTCGAAGTAAGGAATTCATCGTTGTTGTAGGCTGTATTCTCAAGAGCCGACCTAGCTTCACGCCAGTCCACTTTTATTTGGATAAAACTTATGTTCACCGCGTTTTTATGCAACCAAGATCGAGAGATAAGGAAATTTTGGCATTTTTTTTTAAGACAAGATCTTTCAAAAACAGTAGTCACCAATTATGGAGAAAACTTGAGTCAAAACAGAAATCGGATGTCAAACAATGGCGCCATATTAAATCAAAAGTAATAGGCAAGTTCCGTCGACGGCTCTATTTAAAAATTCGAATCACGATTTCCCGCGCTATTCGGCGCAAGCGCGTAATCCACCAATCTTGCCCTGCGATCGCGGGTCGACGGCCGCTACGGAACAACTGACCAATGTCCGGTCACGGTCCCGTCTTGACATTGCATGTTCCTTTTATGAAATGTCAATCAGCCGATGTCTTAATCGATATAATCTGAATCGATTGTAAGTATATGAGTGGTTTTTATTTTAAGACTTGTTTTTGCGCATATATGTTAATCTTCTTATAGTAAACGGAAGAAATATTAACGTGATACTGATACAAAATTAATTATATATACAAAACATAACAAGTTTGTGCGATAATAGATTATATTCCCATAAACATCCCATAGACTTCCTGTCAAGAAATCGTAAAAATATAGAGAGCCCAAATACGTGACCATTACACTAATCAGCACCCATTACAAATACTTATAAATAACGAGCACGCAATGCACTATTAACTTCACATATGAATTGATTTATTAATATTGCATTATCAATGCGACTTAATAATCAGTGTTCGTTCTATTAAAAGATACTCAATCATATTTACATTGACCTAATTGAAGAAAAACATGTTTTTAAGATTAGTTATTTATAGATGCATTGAGCTGTTGTGAAAAGTAAAGCAATAAAGTCAATAAAGACATTTTTCTTCCTTACAATTTAACTTAAAATGTTTTCCGTTACAATGAATGACTATAACGGTTGAGAAAAAGTGGATGAATAAAACTAGTGGTCGATTATAACATCATCTATATAGATATACACTATGACTTCTGCGATCTTTCAGCAAACCATGTTTGAATAAGTCATTTGATTACTAGAAGAGCGATGTATTTCTCCTAGACTCCTAGAGAACAAATGGATGGTAATGATCTTTTATCAGTATGCAAGATAACACAATAATAACAGATAGATGGGTCTCTGATGGAATCCCTTAGGCGTCACTAATCAAGGCATCTACGGGACTAGCAACCCAGCTTATATATGCATAAATTATGATCTAATTGGTATGTTAACTTCATGTAGTTGGACATCCTTTGTTTCCAATAATAGTGCACTTATACAGCTAGTGGTAATAAATGAGACAGTTATCGAAGTGGTTTTAATTGATACGTACTCATGTTTAGGATTGGGCATTGATATCGTGATATGATAACAATGAAGTGTGTCAACTGAAACTCATTTAAAATAGACTGAAATGGACGTCGCACATAAAGTATTGACAGTTCCCAAAAAAGCTAACCCTTCACCGCTTCCTAATGCTAAACCTTAGGAAGAAGAAGTAGCGTAACAAAATGCTCAGTTCCTCTTATGAAATTCAGAGGTACTTAATTTATTCTTATAGCACAAGATCCCAATACCTAATTATCTCAAACAAGCGCACGACACGTTACACACGCTAACTCTAAGTAAAGTTAGAAAGTGTTACGCTTCACATACTCTTATATTCGTGATATACAGCAATTATGTACGGCATGTAAATAGCGTTTATGTATTGACAGTGCGATTATTGATTAAATATTAGTTTTCGCACGTTGACCACACGAGATTGAAAGCGAAAATGGTTTGATGACATCGATTTGTATGGAGATTATTTTAATTACGTAATTATTTTCAGTTATTCTTTTGTTTTAGCAGTAATCAGTTTAGCAGGCGTTATGATAGTGGCTGCTGGTAAAGTGGTAATCTCATGCTATTTTGGAAACTTGTAATTCTAAGCTTAGTTATCATAGATTTGAAAGAAACAGTTTCTATTAATTCTATTAGCGACTGTCTACTGTTTTTGTACTTATCAAGGCCAGTTTTATGTTGATTGAATAACTACTATAGAAGGTGATGTAATTATAAATGGACTATAAACTGCTGCTGTATTTGGCACTTCTTAGAACCAAAATTGGCAGGAGACGATGAGTTAGTAAGTGACTACCGTGCGTAGCAGGAATTAGATAGAAATAATAGAAGCTATCAATGATCTTAAGTGGCATACCACACCGGTCGACTTTAAACACTTGAATATTTATTGACTGTGTTAAAAAGCCATACAATTTTAATCACGAGATACGTAATTACGGAAGCGTTAGACAATTATAAATTAATATCCCTCATTTACTGCGAGCATAAAAGGTTTGCTGGTAGTGCTAAAGAAAATAGGACCCTATTCATTTGGCACTTATCCTTGGCCTTTACCGGCGCCTTTCCTTAATAAACCAACAATGATCGATCGAGACGAAAGTTTGATGTAATGTTTCTATTTCATTCACACAATACATCGTTCTTTGTGAGGAGATTCACGTATTTTTCGTTCATAGGATGAGTCACTCCAATGTGTTAATTTGCTAGGTATTTATTCAGTTCTTCATGGAAGAATACAATATTAGTTTATACAAAGTCTTACAGTCAGCAACCTCTTTATGTGGGATCTTTGACGTCATAGTTTTACGTCATCTTCAGGGCGTCTAGGCGACTAGTCGTTGTTAGGTTAGTAATTGACGTACCACTTGCGTGCTGATATGAAATGCTTATAAGGAACAATCTGTTTTGATGGCAAACTGTTTTAAATCGTGCCCTTACTGATGTCGGATTTTGGACAGCTTCTGAGAAAGTATGACTAAGGCTTTTGGTCTTATAAATAATGCTTTGGTGTCTGTTAGGTGGTGCAACACTACTTCTCATTATTTTAGTGTAGCAACACTGGTGACTTGCTCATTGCTCGCGGTCGGATGGCTGACACCCTAGCTCATAATAAGGTGTCTCATTAAAAGTCTATTAAACTTACTGGTGGACTTTATATTTTCTATTCGATCTCCCCAAAGACGTCCAATACTGTCGCTCTACGTGGATTCGTTCAGCAGCAAATTAACTTTCAACTGTTTTCCACATCAATTTTTAACCCATACCTAAAATTTTCAAGAATGCATATCATTTTTCATGATATCATGATCATTATCATAGCATTTTTCATAGACGCCAAATAAGTAACTTGTTTAGGGTCTATGCGATATGAATGGTAAATCATTTCTCTCGCTTGTTTTAAGCAATGCTTTTTGCTCTGCAAAATCATGCATCAGTATCTATTTCTTTGCATGAAACTGGAATGATATTCATAAGCAAATGTATGCAATGTTTTTCTCTTGAGGTGAACAAAAAGAAAGTGCGCCGTGGTCTGCGTTGTGGTCACGCTTCAGTGTTTCCACGTGATAAACGTAATGTGCTGTTTTCTATGCGTCTTCTCTGTTATTGTAAGATGGCTGACATGATTCTGTTATTGAGTTGCTCTGCAAGGCGATTCTAGTATTAATTTTATTGTATATTGAAACAGAATGCCGACTTGCTAGCCCTGTTCAACTGCCGACTAAAGTCATCGTTTGTTGGAGTTCTCAAAGGCTCTTTTTACTCTTTTGAAGAATTATACAAGGTGTGGTTTATGCATTTAATACAACAAAGCAGCTTTCATACTCGTATACTGCCAAAGTTCAAAGAGGAAATGGAAACCTGATCCTGTGTGGTACGCTTTATCCCACAAGGATCTTATGCTTATATGTTTCGCCGTTGGAATTGCGAAAATGTTGTGCCTTACATCAAGCAGGGATGACTGTCGCGGCTTATAATGTTCTTACATGTAAAATCTCTAGTATTTTTGGTTCATGGAATCAAACGCAGTTTATCTACTGAAGAGGATAGTAGATAGGATAGTGAAGTATGTCGTAGCGCGATTTCACAGAAGCGTATGTACTTTGTTAGTGGGTAATCTTATCCCTGGACCTCAGAAGTATTACCGGTCTTTCGGCATGCTTGTCATCGGCCAATCAAACCACTTTTTGCGACCATCAGAGTATCCGGTTAAACACACAAAACTCGTCTGTATTTAACACAGTAAAAGTGAGCGTGTTAAAAATAATATAAAAACGTACAGCGTGTTACTCGAGCGTGTCTAACCGACGTATAATAAAAAGCGAAATTACTTATTTCATCATATTATTTTTGTCTATTTTCTCATTTCGGTGATCCGGGCTGCTTATTGGGGCGTACGTTGTGCAAACAAAATGGAGGAAGTGTCTTATGAAATTATATCACGTCTACCTCGTATTGAGAAAACAATCTTACTCTTCACTTCCAAAGGAGTTGTTTTTTTACTAAAAGAATGCACTATAGAATTTTATGAACAAAGAGGGACAGGAGGTTAGGCGAATGAATTGATGCTCAGATCAGGATGAAACCAGTCACCATGTCAACGTTTATTGCAGGATATCTTTACAACCGCTATAATCATTACGCATGGGAAACGTATTAGTAACCGCACTATGTTGGTTGGTTTGAATGCTAGGTACTGCGCGTCCTTCAAACAATGAATCTATAAATCGCTTTTTAACACACCCGTGGGATAACTTTCATTTTTGGAAACCTCTCTTCGGGGCGTATCGGCTCTAATTATTACTTCTTCGACGCTCTTCATCGCTTCCTTGTGAAAAGGCTTAACGAGCTTCCCAGCTTCCCAGGTCGGGAAGACCCCATACTGTTTCAATCTCTTTGGCTTCAAACATATAAGCGTTATGTATTCCGCTGTGTAGCCTGATTTAATCAGCCTCGCTCTATTTATCGTTCAGGCTCTCTTTGCCGGTTCACCGGCCCCGTACCATTCAGGTACTTTCTCCATTAATGATTTTAATAAGGTATTGTGTTTATACTTTCCGATGCCGCGGGTTGTGGTTAATTTATTTCGGTTTTATTAAGAGTTTCCTTTTCATGTTAATGTTCAGTATTATATAATCTATGTTAGGGATTTGGTTTCCGCACTTAGTCCTTTCGGTGGACCATTGTGCGTGTGTACATGTTCAGTATTTCTAGGGAGCTTTTTAGAAGCACTGTATTACTGCTCATATAAATCATATCAATTAGGTATTTACGCAATCATTCCCTGCAATAATTTCATCTTAAAATATAGAGTATTTACACCCAATGCTTGTGCGTCTTTCTATTTCATAAGAGACCCAACAAAATGTTAAACATTACGAATTTACGATATATTTCACAACAACCAATAAACTGAAGCTTATTCAATACAGCTTTAACTTAAATACAATGGTTATTAAATCCGCATTGCATAAGGACTAAGCAAGCGAAGGCTTGGTACTGGTCCAGGAGAAATAAAATACTGGCTAGCACGCTAGATAGTAGGTACATGCAGTCTGTTCTACATTGTTGGTTGGAGACGACGAGTCTCGACAAATGGCGCCCGTGACGTCATAATACATGGATGATATATACTGGAGGCTGTGCTGAGTACAAACTTGAATTTGACGAAGAATAATTGATAAAATCTGAACGTACATCGTGGGAGCCTGACTAGAGATTATTTCTATCATTTTTCGCTTAATTATCCTTTACGTGGGAATCGCAAGAAGTGTCTAACGGCGGGTGGGTAACTGGGCAGCATCAGTGCATGTAACTGTTTTGTGATAACATCAATTCTGCGAAAATCAAATTTCTCGCCGTCATCGTCAGCTCGTGCAAAACTAGTAGCTGGGTAAATTATGGATAAGATTAAGACATTTGCTTCGTAATAGAAACTGAGCGATTAGCAATGTTTGTAAAGCCCATACTCCATGTCCACATGAAATTAGTTTTATTATCTAGAATTGGAATTTGTGCATAGGGTCTTCATATAAACTGATTCACCTCTCGATACGATGTATGGAATCCTTTATAAAGTAATAAATACCAACGGAATTCATTGTCACAATTTTCCTTCAGAGGACAGAAAATCAATTCTCAATCAATTTCTCTCTTATACATTGACGCGAAACATCCTCATCACTTGAAAAGACATTAAAAAGGCAATTTATTGAAATAAAATGCTTTCGAGTTTTGAATGCGAACGTTGCCAATTACTCCTGCAGACAGACGGTATCGTAAACGGATCGTGGTCGTAAAGAAATAACGATGGAAACCAAATTAAGGTTCACTTTGATGTACTTTTCGATACCAGGATTGCTGAGAAGTGAGGATATTGGTTCTTCGAATAATGATGGATATATTTTCGAGTAAGCAGTTCGAGGCAAACCAATGTTTCTTTTGAAGTAAGATTTGTAAATTATTCGAAAAGAGAACGCCCAAATGTTGGCCCTAATCCTGGAATTAGTACAACATTTTATGCAGTGGTGTTGGGTGCATTGTTTGTCAAAATCAATAGAACGAAAGTCAATTTTCCATTGGCTTTTTCTAAGGGCCGAATCACTACACCAAAATAATAATAAACGGTGTGAAAAGGCCAAGATCCAAGGGGCGAGCGGAGCCCATACCATTCATTGGTTCCACAATCGCGGGTCCCTAGCACTGATTACATAGCAAAAACGGATCATTTTCAAACTAATATTTAAACATTTTCCGAAAATAAAAGTGAGTCAAGCTTGCATGGAGGGTACATGTCATGTTAAACACACATTGAGAAGTTCATTATGTAAATGGGTTAGCTGACTATTGTCAGTTAAACTATTGTCGAATACTTTTGTAAGTACTACCTACAACCTTGGTGAAAATATCTTTAGTATAGATAGGTACATGTGGACAACCTCTATGGAATCGGTTAAGTTTTGTGGGTATTTGACAATAATATATAATACTAGCTTCCGCCCGCGGCTCCGCCCGCATGGTATGTCGATAAACAGTAGCCTATGTCCTTTCTCAGGCTTTAGACTATCTGTGTACCAAAATTCATTTAAATCGGTTTAGTAGTTTTGGCGTGAAAGCGCGGTAGACTCCAGTAGTATGGCCAGCAAAGTATGACAGACCAAGACGTATAGATATTATTGAAGTTTCTCTGTAATAAACATAATGATACCAGAGGTCCACTCTATGCACGAAGTCCGTATTTTCGGCCGAAGTTACGGGCGCTTATCACTTATGGACATAAGATGAGATAGAATGGATGACAACAGGATTTCACAGTTGTCCCTAGTCCCTACTCACATGCTCGTCCGAAAAAAATTATTTGACACTGGTTTTAACGGATTAACCACTTCTGGATGGGTCCGTATCTTCGTTGATGGAGTTAGAGAGTAGACCCGAGACATGAAGGCGTTATCCCAAGCTTGATTGTTTAAATGTTCGTTACGCGGAGTTACGCCCTTTGATCCCCAAAAGTATTGAATTAATGAGTTGATGTCACTTTTTTTTAACTTGAATTTCATGCCAAACACACCACGATCATTTTAATAAGTACATGTAAGTGTTATGTACATTTGAACTTAAGTACGTACTCAAATTTTCTGGGGTATTGCCGTTTTCCAATATCTGGCGAGTCTTTTCCCTATATGGCAATGTTCCAATTCTGGGCTGTAGCTACTCTTTTGAACAGTTTGCTCTGTTTTCAGCATTACAAATATGCATTATATTTAGGTAGGTACTTAGTATGTCGGGTCAACAAAGATCACAAAAGATACTTAACAAAGGTAAAGTTATGTTTCAGCCATAATATGTAAGTTATGAGTAACTTAACTACATTATAATAGAACTATCTTTATATAACAATAAATTAAGTACATACTAGCCAGGCTATTGTCACGACACTGACGGTACGAGTCTGGGGGCTTAAAACGGCCACTTTGGCAGAATCATATTAGGAAAATATTATGAATTATTGTAAAATGTCACAAACTGACAATTCATAATATGATCTGCGGATAATTCATATTACGAAATAATTAATTTGTTTGACAGTTTAATATGGAGATTCGTAAAATGGTCCACAAATTATGAATTGCTTTTGTGTCAAATTAGAGGAATTGCTAATGACAGCTGAGAATTCAGGAAATGAATTGCTTTTAGAGGAATTGCTAATGTGACGGTTTTAGGCCCCCACAACTCCTGTCATTTTCCGCAAGTAACTAAATGAACAAAGCTGAAATGATTTAATAATTATTTTAATCAGCATCGTATATTAAGGTCTTATTAATGGAATTATTATCTAACAGTCTTAATTATAATAAAAACAGCAAATGTTAATATTAAAAAAAAAAAAAATTGGATATTGTATGTAAAAAAGGCCATCGCTGTCAACAGGAAAAGTGCCCAAAAGGCTGGCAGCGTTGCCACGTTGAATGGCAATGCTGATTCTTTGGCCAAAAATTAGCCAGCCCTGTGCTCGTAGAAGCCAAAATAAAGTATTTTAATTTACACCTCAGACCTACGCTATTTCCTGCCAGGGTTGCGGGAAAGTCCGAAAGGGATACCGGGACCTTGGCAACAGGCAAATGAAGGAACACGGGTGGGTTTTAGTCAGTAAAAGTCTGACACGCCCTTCCGCTCCGCCCAGAGCGGGAGAAGTCATTGGACGATTTCCCACCCTCAAAAAAAAAAAAAAAGACCTACTCTATTTCACATCTAATTAATTTAGCCATAAACTTGAATGACTAAGGGCTGATTTTTCCACTGTCAGATATCTTGTATCCGTGGAATAAAATTGACGTCTGACAGTTTTTATATGGAAAAACTGTCAGAAATTTAAAATTATTCCTCGGATAAAAATATTAGACAAGATTGCCATGAAGAATTAAAAGCCCGAACTACAACGAACAGAGAATGGCCAGTGCATGACCATACAAAAATATCACAATTCCCGAACACTTGTGTATTGCAGACGAAATCAGGATTAAGTTCGCAAGAAAGCAAACACAATAAAATACCGCGCACAGGCCTTGAACCTACAACCTCTAGCTAGACTGTTTACCTCACTGACTCATAAGAGCCTCCTACGCATGCCGCTAAGATTTTAAAACATACATGCATGTATAATTAGTTTCTTGACAGACGAGTTGAGTAGTCAATGAGTTCGAAGAATCGAGTACTGAACGAGGATCTTAAAAAAAAATACAACAAAAAGGCTACACTGATATCATTAAGTTTTTCGATCTACCCTCAGTGAAAGAATTAAATTAATAAGCAACCCTATAATGTGGTTTCAATAAATAAAGTTAAATAAATGCACTTTTCAAAATATTTGCCGACGTAATTCACGTCTTTATAAACTAATGAGGAAAGTTATTGCTTCGAAATAAATACTTTACTTTAGCTATAAAAACAACAATTTAAATCTCTCTTGTTTTGTTTTCTCTTTGATATAATCCAGATTTAAGAATCTTTCTTCCAAATAGGTTTACTCCTGGGAAATCTTTTGGGACGAAATTTTCCGAGCAATAGAGTTTACTTCCATTCCATTACCCATTGTAGATAATTTTATTTGTCTTATATAATAGTAATATACATTATACATTATTATACATCTAACACTAAAATACTAATAATATGTACAAGTACTTATATAAAAGGGGGGGGGGGGGGGGGGAAATAACCACTATACATCAAAAGATTGTCCGCATCGGTGTCACCAGGAAAAGTGGCGACGTTTGGCGTAAATTGATGATCTTTACAGTTACTGTAACTTTACACCCGAAACATTAAGCAACAACATAAGTATAAGGTTACATAATTTCAGAAATTCAAAACGAAGCCTGAAAAGTTATTCTAATCCGTCGCTCTATTGATTTTAACATCAGAAAGTCTGGTTTGTAACTGGGCCAAAAAAGCTTGCTCTGTATTGATTTTAGACCAAAAATACTGCAGCTATTACTGAGCCGTCTGGGACTAAGTAAAGGCAAACTTTGTAGACGTGGGATGGTTGAATGTTCGGTCCAATTGTCACTAGGGGATTGCGGAATATCACCGTAGCCTTTTTCAGAAGTTTTCTACATCATAATCTCTTTACAACTTTGAAACAAGCATTAGCCCAATTATAGACGGCATCTTTTTTCTCAATTTAATAACATTTTCTAAAACTTTGACATATCTTCCTCTTCAATCTGTACTCCTAGGAACACTTTGGCAAAGTCACGTTTCGCCGACGAAGTTGTCAGTTGCAAAGCAACTGTCCCGAATTGAAGCTTCTGCTAAAAATATTTCTAGTCAAAAAGTGTAATTAGTACCTCGGTCTTTAACTAACTATTATATTTTTATACCGGGAAGAAATCCTGGAGCAGTAACATTAACAGACCTATGTACGTATACTAAAAGCGTTTTTTCGCAAAAACTTCTGGAAGCCCTGGGAACTAAATCACTTAGCAACAAGTATTGTCAAAACATTTTCATATTTATTGTGAAACTGTCTCGATTGTTATTTAAACAGCCAGACATGTAGATACTGTATGTATTTGAATTTTAAGCTGCCGTACATTCATGTGGCTATTGAATTGCTAAGCTGTGTATTCGTCGCGACAGCTCATGTGGTATATAAAATTTGTTTTATGGTTCGAATATTTTTCTAGAAGATCGTCGGTGTTTTTGGCGTTGAGTACACACGAAACATCCACTGCTGAACATAGCCCTCATAAGTATTGCGGTGACAGGAAAAATTTACATAATAACTTACGTAGATTTTGGAATTATTGGTAATGGAAACTTTTGAACAGGAACAGGAGCTCATGGCTAAGTAATAACAGCCGCACGGGTCGATCCATCAGGTTAAGCTACGCTTGCCGGGGTTGGTGCGAGACTCCTCCGTGCCTTGGAAAGCACGTTAAGCAGTATCTCCCGGCTGTCATTCGTGGATCTTTGACAGTCGTTACGGGTCGTCAGAAGCCCGAAAGTCTGACAACCAATTTACCAAGGGATAATGTATTACCCAGTTACTGGGTTGTGGAGGACAGATAGGCAGTCGCTTCATGTAAGATACTGGTATTCAGGTGCATCCGGTAAGACTGGAAGCCGACCCCAACATAATTGGAAAAAGGCTAGGCAGATTGATGGATGTAATCCGAATGTAGCGGTGGCATTTTAACCCGGAACCACGCAAGTTTCATAAGAAGATTAAAGTCTTAAAATGTTGCCTCTAGCTTAAAGCTTAATTTTAAGTCAATTATCAATACCTTGTATATGAAACATGACTTTTTCGTATTTCCCAGTGTCAGGTAACATCGGTCTCCATTAACGCAACACTGTAAGTTTAATGCGCCTTTAACTACTGTACAGCCGACCTGTACTCAAAGGGTACGTTAACGTCCGAGTCCCCCATTTCTCCTTTGAACTTAAATAACAAGTATTGAGCTATTTGAATCTCCAGACGCTTTTGTCCTCGGAATAGGGTTGCCTAATTTGGAGATTATTTATTCATTTGTTTTTCGACTCCACAACAGCACAACATATTTTGACAGTTATACTTTACTAGCTTCCGTCCGCGGCTTCGCCCGCGTGGTATGTCGATAAAAGTAGCCTTTGTCCTTTCTCAGGCTTTAGACTATCTGTGTACCAAATTTCATTTAAATCGGTTCAGTAGTTTTGGCGTGAAAGCGCGACAGACAAACAGACAGACCGACAGAGACAGACAGAGCTACTTTCGCATTTATAATATTAGTAAGGAAGTAAGGATTTGATTTTAGAATAAACTTTTAGCTTCTGGTTCTTTTCCTTTTTATGATCGGTCGGAAAGTCTAAGTAAAATCTGGAAGCCTTGGAAAAGCTCATTTTTCTCTGCACGTCTTCCTAAAAGCTTTTCCCGGCTCTCTAGATTCTTCGTATTCATTTTTCGTGGTGGTCGGATGGAGGTGTCAAAAATCTACATTTAAGTACCTATAGTATCTAGTTTGACACTACGAGATGATAGATGATATGGCTATGATGGCTAACTGAGATTTAAGGAATACAAAAAAATTAAAGTAGTAAAAACTAAAACCCAACTACGACAAAAAACTCAATGAACTAAAAAGGTATAAACAAGACACCACAGATAGACAAATTAAAAATCCGGAGTCACACGTGCTAGAGCATAAATCGAACAGATTACTTGTGACTATAAACCGGACGATAAAGACGCTTCCAACGATACCTTATTTGTCAAATTGTGATGCGTTGTTCTGAAGATATGAGGGAATAGATGAACATACATACGAGTACATACATACCGGTCAAAATCATAACCTTCCTTTTTGCTTCGCCGTAGTCGGGTAAGAACAGGTGCAGAACATAAATACATTAAGACAAAGGCATGGACATGAGTGAAACACAAATCAATTGGAATAAGAAGGAGGATGATGGATGATCTACTTCTACGCAAATAAAATCGGTTGAACCTGTGGCGGTATCTACATCGCCGCATGCGAACTACGCATCAAATACATGACGTCACATAAATCCTGCATCGCGCAATTAAAGTTTACCGTGCAATGGAAATAATTATATACAAGAACCTGACATCAATCGTTCGGCAGTTGCCTGCCAGACACAACACCCGCCTGGTCGGAGGATCCTCCCTTTTCTATGGTGGATGAGTGAACTTTACACCCTGTTCCTCATACCCCTAAAAACCGGCAGCCCTGCTTCCACATTTCAGGTTCAAAACCAAGACATCTTTTCAAATACGTTTACAGGAAATTCTCAGCGTATGAGTCAGTGCGAAACACCTCAACAATGGCAGTTGAGTTTACATATTTACTTAACACTCTACAGTTTACATGATACATGAGGTAAACTTTGTAAGGAAGTGTAAATCATGTAAGGAGGGATAGAGGTGTTGACTTTCTTGTTGGTTCTTCGGGATTGCATGCAGGATGTCTGGGAACAGAGGCGGGTTAGTTAGGGAGTTAGTAATGGATATTAATTATCAAGGTAAGGGTTGTGAGCCGAAATAACTATCCACACATTTCAGCCGGTCTATTCTGTAAACACCTCACCGTGAAAAATTAAGGTGAAGTGAGCTGTCAATCCCTAGCGTCAGGTGGAGTGACAGCTCACTTCAAGCTCATTTCACCAAAGTTTTCACGGTGAGATTTTCTCAGAATACCACTACAGCATTGCGATTCTGTAACCATCTCACCGTAAAAACTTACGTGAAGTGAGCGTGGAGTTAGCTGTCATTGTCATCGATACTTACTGATGCTAAGGCAGTGACAGTTCACTTCAAGCTCACTTTACCTAAGTTTTCACGGTGAGATGGTTACAGAATATCACTACAGTTCATACTAGAGTGAACG
Organism: Lithophane leautieri; assembly: GCA_949152455.1. Lineage (NCBI taxonomy): Eukaryota > Metazoa > Arthropoda > Insecta > Lepidoptera > Noctuidae > Lithophane > Lithophane leautieri. The sequence continues at coordinate 10,878,628 of OX424480.1, read as the reverse complement.
TATCATGTATGGACAACGCTCCTGAAAGTATGTTTATGGTTGTAATCGAAAATAGGTTTCTACAATCAGAATGTGTAAAGCCCATTTTAAACTGTTCTGATTAGTAACTGGAGAGCTACTTAAAGATAAGGACTTAAGGATATCAAACACGCATACTCAGACCAAATAAAAAACCAAGACAGCGCTGTCAACAGTGACGTGAGGCCGGTTTCGTAAACATGTGTACACTTAGTTTAGTGTAGTTTGATTGTAGTGTCATTGTAAATATGTAGTTGTAAATGTCTGTGTGTGACCGTGTATGCTCAGAGCATTGGTGTAGTTTTGACATGCTTCACTGTATTGTTCGCAGTGCTCCGTTTTGGTCTGAGTACGCACAATACAATTTGGAAGAACATAATTATAGAATTAGTATTATCAACGAATAGAAGTTTCTAGTGCTCCTGACGAACTAAGGGCCTAAGCTGACTTGTCCAGTTTTTTCATAAGCTCCAATGCTTACTCGGTATCGACTCAATTACTTATGAGTGGTTTTGCGTCATTGCTATTATAAACAATCAATTTACTTGATCATCTTCACGTGCTTCAAAATCTAACGTATATTGTTAGATTTGAAGCTTATGAAATCATATCTTCTACTATTACTACTGATACTTTCAGCATTAGAAGAGCCTCCACGAGTGTGGCTCCTGAAACTAGGTTCGCCCCACTATCTACCTTGATGACTGGCTAATTCACTCCTTATCTGGCTCGCACGATACTGCTCGCGCACTGAGTGATCGCGACTGAGCGGCGGGGAGAAGGCTCCTAAGCGCCAATAGTTTAGGTAATTTCTTTTTACGGCGTTTATAATGGTAAGTAATTTAAATAAAATAAAGAACTTATTAAGTATCTGCTTTTTTTCGTTCAGTTATTATGCAAAGTTTCATTATCTAATCTGAAGTACTTTTTGAATACCAACGGTTTATTGTTTGGTTTGGATGTAACTTTGTTTTAATTTTTTTTCTATAGAGGTTTTTTTATGGAATGGTGTTTTCGTTAAACATTACCTAGCATTAATCCTCAACTTTACCATATATTTATTTCAAAATGAATGCTGCAGTATTTTCGATATAACGGAGGACCATGCTAAGCAATGTGAGGTATTATACTCTTGAGGTTTTCCGGTATGGTCGTCCAATACCGGAGACTAAAGCCTCGTGCAAAGTGGCGCGATATCGCGCCTGTTTGTGGGATCCTTTATACTGAGAACAAAAGCATTGAGACAAGCAAACCGTTACAGTATAATAAATACACGCGCCCTACATAAAAAAACAATGCCAAAAACTGTTAGAGGAAAGTACAAACCCATGTTCACGCAAATTGAACAATCCTAAAGTAAGTGTATTCCATCTGCATAGGCCTCTCGGAATGTTGGAGTTCGTTGTCCTCCGAAATTAGGACTATTAGGGGCATCCTCTTTATTCTGGTTGTAAAACCTGAGTGAATTTGAGACTTGTCATCTTTGTTTTACGGACAGCTTCTTTTAATTTATTGGTCAGAGGGACAGAGTAGTGATGGATTAATTAGCATTCGCATTCATTGTTAGCATACGAATGCACATTTAGCATATAGCAAATGAAATGAAGTTGCGAAATTCTGTGAAGTTCTAAATGAATTTATCGTTTCGTACTTTTATATACTATCCCCACGGGAAGTCGGGAATATTAAATCTATCGGTTTCACGTGAACGTGACCTCGTTCGCGAGTGATTAACAAAATTCACATACTTCATTATTATTAATTATCGTCATATTAGCTATTAGCATAGCAATAGCAATTATTATGCTAGGACACAAGAATTCACATGCTAATGGAATTAATGCAAAATCGCATTAATTGCCATTACTAGGACAGAGGCTGAAGTAGTGGGTGGAGTGAACTCAGACAGAACGGTGAGTCGTGTGAATGTTGTCAAAAAAGTATTGAATTTTTCATTCGAGAGTTGGAGTTCTATGCAAATGTTCGTCATGAAAAATGTGTTTGTACAGCTGTGAGCTGTGTAGGTACTGTAGTGTAGACAAATGCTATGTGGTTTGTTTTCCGAAGATGTGAATAAATCATATTATGTTATATGTACTTAACTACGATTTGCTATGACCTCACGATCCAAGTCATACATGCAAAATAAAATATCCTGTGGTTGTTTTTTTGTTACGTCTAATGTTTTTACTTTTAAACTAAACAAGTCGCCAGCCAGCCAGCCATAAAAAGAATCATGGGGACATTTATGACTAACATGAAAACATGAACAGTTGACACAATCCCATATCCTTTCAATCATCAAAGAAAACAGAGATAACCCGCGCTTTACATCAAAAGAGGCTATAATCTATTGCAACCTATTTAATTATTTATGAATTGACCTTAGATGAACTGGCCAGATAGCGCCGTAATGATTGATCGACGATTTATCTAGCCACATATTGATAGAAATAAATAATTACTTGGTTACGCTTTTATAGAAAATCCGCCTAATTTTCGTAAGGTTGGCAATGCAATGAATAGGCAGTTTTTGAATGAGCAGATTTTATGACTGGCTACTTGGAAGATGATGATTAAAATAAACATGCTCATTGAGTACCAAGTGCTTTAAGTAGCTTTCAAACGCATTAATTGTATCAGATGGTAGTATTAAGAGCAAGTGATGAAGCGATTGACGCTTCATTACTTGATGGCTGGTGTTAGCAATATGGCTGTTGCTTCCAGATTCAAAATTTGGTCCAGATTAATCGATAACGTTCATCGATATCTATCACTTAATCGATGCTGCCGATGGATCGGGAAGGTCGAGGGAACCGAAATGTTGAATCGATTGACGGTATCAAACGTTACTGTCGACTGATGGGATTGGAAATCGATTTATTTTATTTACTAATTTGCTCACGCGCAGTCTGACTACCCTACGTTATCAGATTTTAAAGTATCTCTGATGACAATCGGGTAAAGATTTATAACAAGCAGCTAAGCATTTGAATTTAAATGTCTGAATGGTTCAGTAAAGTAAAAAACACAAACATAAATCTTCTTTTTTTCACTGTTCGTGGTTTCGTAAACACATCGATTTTAAAGCATCAGATGTTTGCCACAGACATTTTCATGGGAGCCATCTATGTCCATCATCTTACCCACATATAATATTTATTTAATTTTCATAAGTATTTCCTACAATCATAATGTCTCTAAGCAGAAACTACATTTTCACATAATTCCCTCATCCTATTAATCATTTCAAAATGCCATATGTTTCAAGTATATTTTGCACTCTCACGGACGCAGGGTCACAGCCTCTGGGGAAATCGGTAGCGTTCTCGGGTCGATTAATTTGCTCTGCACTGTACTGCACTGCATTTCACTGAAGCATACTGCAAATGTTGTTACGTTACAGTGTAATGGAAATAATTTGACCCATTTGAAATTTTTGTCTTTTTAATCTTCCTAGTCCGTGGTTTAGAACTTTTTTGAGGAATTAATAAAATTCTATAGCCTTACTGGCTTCTAGTTCGATTCAAACTTATTGGCAGCTCGGAACATGAGGCGAGTCGCTGCGCAGTAACAATTTCATGTGTCAGCGGGGGTGAGGGGTGGGTTACTGCGCAGCGAGTAACTTCCAATGAATCGAACTGTACATGGTTTGAAACGATCTCCGAACTACCTCATTCTGTAGTTGACGTTTCATTCTTTTTGTTTTTTGTGGGTTATGTATCAGTCTTTTGTTTTTTTATCTTTCTTTGATTCCATGGAAGGTTTACTTCCATTCTTGGGATACTAAGAAAGATCATTCGTATCTGAGGACCGGACTGAAGAAAAAAACTGACAACAAAAACTGAATTGACTTACTAATAAATTTATTTTCTTTCAGAAACACACAATACAAATCAAATCAATCATTGCGGCGCTGAATTTTTGGGCTTGTTTTCTGCTCTATCGTTATTTCTCGTGACAAAGTTTATCCTTTTCTGTATACATTTATGTATGTAAGTATATGTATTATTGTGTATTACTATTTATCGTTTTTCGAGTTATCTATCCCTTTTGTTGCACCTGCCATGTCTGTCTCTGCATCACCCTAATGTTGACTGGTAGAAAATGCCTCAGGCATTAAGTCCGCCTTTGTATAGTATATTTTTTTACTTGTACATAAAGTTGTAATAAATAAATAAATAAAAATAACTGCTGATTATTTATTATTATTATCAGTTTGTTAAAAAGGCGACCTTAATCAACACACGCTCCAAAACCTGCTAATTGCTGGGCTAATTTGAATATTCAAAAGCTGTCATCAGCACATAATTGATAGACAAATATTGACATCACGCAGTTACTTATAAAATTAACCATTACGCAATCTTTGATCAAACTTTTTTTGCCCTTGATTCTGGTTATTGAATAAAATAAATAACAGTAAGTATGTACAAAGTTTGAAAGGTATAAAAAAGTGATTGATTATTTCGATTTAAGGCGGTACCCTGAGCAAAAGTCCACTCTGGCCGCTTTTTTGGTAGTTTTTAGGAGCTATCTACTTGTTATTTAAAAAGAAATATCAAATAATAAAAATACATTAAATTTCTACATAATCTTAATTTCAAGATTGTGCATTTCTTTTTTTTTTTTAAAGGAGTAAGTATATGTTTATTTCCTTCCAACGAAACCATAAAAATGAGAAATAATCTTTTGTTATCATGCATCTCCTCGTAAAATTAACATTATTTAATTTTGCTACTGACGCTTATGGATAGGCAATTTAATAATGAACATTTTGTAACAATTTTTTTTTTCAAAAGACCAGTATTTGATTTTATAAAGATTTTATCCTAAAATTTTGGGCGTATTCACTACTGTAACTCACCGGGATTCAGTCTACAAATGTGGGAACGAATTTATTTTGCTCAGGGTACCACCTTAAGCATCATCAAGATTGAGCCCGTTATTAGGGAATCAATCATCAAAAGTTTGACAAAATATGAACTTCCGATCTAATCTGTAAAAATCTCATCGTGAAAACTTAGGTGAAGTGAGCTGTCAATCCCTAGCGTCAGGTGGAGTCACAGCTCTCTTTACGAGATTTTTACAGATTAGATCAGAAGTTCATATTTTGTCAAACTGAGAGATTTTTACAGAATACTTACCACTGCAGGTGGAATGACAGGTCACTTTCACCTAAGGTTTCACGGTGAGATTTTTACAGATTAGATCGGAAGTTCATAGGAATCCTAGGCTTAGGTCATAGTTGCATGACTTTGATGCATTTTTTTAACATCTATTAAACATTTCAAATTGGAGTTTCTTGAGATGTTTTGAGGCAAAGTTTGTTCCGGACTTTTCAGTATTTAACTCATCGCAACCCGCGCAGGCAGATCTAACGCTTGTTAATAACATCATCACCAACATAACATTTAACATCAAATAATCAACAGTACTTAGTAATCATTTCAACGACAATCGCATCGGTCCTTTAAGCCGTCAAACGCCAAAAAATTAGATTCATTAAAAAAATAAAAACATCAATTTAGTTCCATATTTAAACATATTTGTGCAAAACAACCAGTTTTATTAATTAGTTTCCTAAATTGCGACAGTTTTGCGACCGGTCTGAAACCTGTATGTGCGCTATTATTTAAATTAAACGACTTTCTCACGTTCGTTGTGGCAGGAATTAATTGTCGTGTGTAGGTAATATTTAATTTTCTGATGAACTAAAAAGATAAATTCGAGCGAAATTACGTTGGATTTTGATTAGTTGCACGACTGGTGTTAACTTTACCGGTAATTACATGATTGCACGATTACACGAATGGTCCTTTTCCGAACGTATTAAATTAGTCAAAAAAATTGATTGCACCATATTTACATATCATTAGCGTATTGCACCATTTAAATGATAAGATAGTAAATCATTAGGTAAGTATTTACTTACTTAGGTACTTAGTTTTATTAATCCAGAATAAACCTGGTAAAAATAGTGTGGAAAAAGAGCATTATTTACTAAGACAAATGATATGTGTGTGTTTAGTTTGTGCAGAATAAATAATTTTTCTTTCTTTCTTTCTTCCTATGTGCTGAACAACTTTGCGGTCAACTTCACTGAATAAGAATTTAACTGTGGCGTTTTAAGAACAAAGAGTTTCATCGAAGTTTAATTTTATTGTTTTTGTTAAAATCAAAAGTCATTTATTCAAACTAGGCTGTGATTCGGTACTCCGTGAACGTCAAAATGACCAAAGACAGTCCCCCAAAACGGCCGCCCTTCACAACTTCCTCGTGCTTTAGCTGAGAAGAAGTGCCGTAACAAACTCCCCAGCAGCACTGCTGTCTGTTCAGTTAGAAGAACTTAATTCTATACAATAGTATGCAAAGTAATTAACATTATTTGCCATAATTATGTCATTTAGAACACGCCAATATACCAACAAAATCTAGATAGCCTAATGGTGTAACCGTCGCCGTCGACATCCGACTGCCAAGTCATAGATATTGAGTTCGAATCAAAAGCACGCACCTCTGACTTTTCAGATTCATGTGCGTATTGTATAATTATCACTTGCTTCAAAAACAGTGAAGGAGAAAATCATGAGGGAACCGGCATGCCTTTTTTTTTTTTGACGGTGGGAAATCATCTAATGATTTCTCCCGCTCTGGGCGGAGCGGGACTTCTGACTTTTACTGACTAAAACCCACCCGTGTTCCTTCAGTTGCCTATAGCCAAGGCCCCGGTATCCCTTTCGGACTTTCCCGCAACCCTGGCAGGCATCGGTCCTAACGGACCCCGGCAAAACCCCTGCGAGATATTTCTCGACGGAATGTGAAGCCAAGTCAGAAGCCCATGGGCGGCATAAAAACTCTGACACCAGGTTAATCACTAACCACACGAAAAAGAAGAAGATTGAAAACTACGGTCAGTTAAACTTCATTTACGTTTCTGTGGGCTTAAACCCCAGCGTTTCTTCAAATATGAATTATAACCAATTCAGAAACAATGAGTTCCTAAAAATTACCATTCTCTATAGAAAATCACCACGTTTTAGAAAAATATCACCCAAAAACTCGTAACTATTCCAGTGACCTTATTTTGTTTTCCTCCCACTCAAACCAAATAAAAAGCCAAGACAAAGCGCTGTCAACAGTGACATGAGGCTGGTTCCGTAAACATGTGTGCACTTAGTGAGGTGTAATTTGATTGTAAATTGAAAAATTTGGTTGTAAATGTGTGCGTGTGAGCGTGTATGCACAGAGCGGAGGTGTAGTTTTGCGTATGATTTACACAGCTGAATACATCTGCCTATTTTCCAGAACCAGTGCAATCCCAGAGATACAAAATTCATTGCAATCGTAGAGAGGACCGAAGTAGGCTTATTTCGAAGCTCGGATTCATTCAACACGATTTTTAATTGGCATCCACTATCCGTAGTAAAAATTTGGTTTGCATTTGATGTAGCTACATTATATTCTAGCATGTTCCCTCCCCGTTCGTGAAAGCACAGTATAATAAAAAACAGTATTATGTCTCGGCAGTGACCTTGAAATAATTACCTACGGTCTCTCGGTAGATGAACCATCTGCGTATATGCCGCGCATTCGAGACTGTTGTGACTGATTGATGTACACTGAGATTTCGAAGCGCGTCGTTTCGGCCGTTTTCAATGAAGATATAGTACTGTTGGTTATTTATACTTTGGTGAAAGCATTAATTTCTACTCTTTTACGGTAGATCCCCACCGTGCCTGCGTCCTTATAAGGGGGAGATAACTAAAACACTTAACACTAATAAGCCATTTATCTTATGTGCCCCGTAATCTGTAATCGTTGACACTTTAATCGAGTAACTTCAATGGCAATCGATATCTATTACAGCGAAATAATTCTAATGGAACCGATTAAGTACTAGCACATTATAAAGGCGGAACAACAGTTATGACTCTGAGAATTTGTTAAATGTAATGTAGTATCGATTTATCAAATCGATACTACAATCGATAATCGATTTAGCGAATCTAATCGAGTCACGATGAAACTTGGGTTACGAAGGCAAAGAAATTACACGAAGAGAATCTAAGCACTAGCAAGGAAATCGAAAGTATTTCGGCGTAGACCGTATCAAAAATAGTATAGCGGCTACCGTGCTGCGCTGGTGTTGCACACAGAAAAAAAAAACATCCGAGTTTCATGAAATCATGAGTAATGTCCGTAATAAAAGATGCTGAAGTAATCCGCTTAAGTAATATCGGATGAAAGTCTCGTTTTGTAGTTCCGAAAGTAATATTTTTTTAAACAGTTTACTGTGAGAACCGACCTCTCTCTTTCAGTAAAAAGTTTTTATACATAATTATTATTATCTTTTTTGCGCAATTAATCAAGAAAGGATTTTTCCTGACTCCTACGTGGATATTATTTTTAGCTGGAGCAACCAGTTGCTTTAGAGTGCATTTCATCAAATAGTTTCTATGCCGTAATGTTGGCTATTCTGTTGTAGGACCAATAAGAATACGCTACGGAGATACTTCGGAGATAGAGCTACCTAATACATCCGTTTTTTAAATTTAACAGTGGAGCCAACATTACGGCAAAGGAACTATTTGATCAAATGCACTCTAGAAACCCAGTAGACGTAATACTTTGACTTTTTGATAGCAGAACTTATTTATTCTGTGGCAGTACCTAGATAAAAAGCAAGTCTGAAAGGTAGAAGAGTTTTAAATGGTAATCCTTGATTTTAGGCAATAAGGAAGCAGTGGGATACCAACCCTTTACTTGACCTTATTTTTTTATAAAATTTACAGATAATTGCGAAAATATTGTTCCTCTTAATAAAACCTCGTTTAAAAACACCAATCCAACAGTAAGTTCAAAAAAAGAAAGAAAGCTACTGAATAGAGAATGGCTTGACGATTTTTTTTATAATTAACTTTATCACAATAAAAGAAATGCTTATTAGAAACTAAAAATAAAACAATGCAAATGAGATCAGATGAGCAAATACCGAGCTATTCTTATTGGACCTCGATAGAATCGATTGTCACCTTTTCGAATGAAACATCGACTAAGATGGTGAAAGCTAGCCGATTGTTTGATACAAATAAAAAAAAATTGTTCTAATTATTCGAACACCAAAAGTTTTATTTGATTAAAAAAATAAAATCGTTTGTTCTGGATTCAAATGAGCCGGTACTTAACAGTTTTAGCGCCTTTTATTTCTTTTTAACCATCTTCTTCAAAAAGGAAGAGGTGCTTAATTCGTCTGTAGGTTTTTTGTGTGTTTGTTACGCGATTAGTCCGCCGAATATGAATCGATTTTGATGATTCTTTTTTTGTTTGGTAGGTCATGCTTCAGAGGTGGTGCCAATTGTATTTACTTTGCTGGCGTAGTTTTTGAGTTAGCTTCAATATTACGTATTTTTCCCACTTAGTATATGTAGACGATGTTCTATGTGACTTCGTCAGTGTTATTTACATAGCAGGTAGTGGTATTCGAATTTGTGTGGGGTAGGCCACAACTAAAAAGTAGTAAAAAGTGAAAAATAAAAACTTTTTACAAAAAAAAAACAAGTGGCAAAAAACGAAAATTGAATAGCTAAGACACCGACTTCCGAAATTAAGTTATTTTTCACTTTTTTAGTGTTACTTTTGGAAGTCGGTTGTTTTTTCTTTGGTTTTTTTTTTTCGTTTTCGAATTTATAGACAAATTTGGGTTATCTGACAGTTCGATAAGATAACTGAAACCGCAAATTGCTTACGTTATCAATAAAGGTGTTAAGCGTGATTTACTTTAATTAGGACCTAAAGGCTTTCTTCGAAGATATGTTGTTTTTTTTGCTTGCTCTACTTTAAAAAGTACTTAACACAAGTACGAAACCATAACACAATATTCTACATTCGTTTGGTTTAAGATTTCTTGTGTCGTTCATTTTTGCTTAGATACACGATAAGGTTAAGGGTTATAAATAAATATGGTAGATGAAGAGCTTGCATTCAGTGAAAATAGTGTCACGTGCCAGGCATCAGTAATGCCAACTGCCACACAAAACAAACTCAAACTTCTTTGTCTATGACCTTTACAGTAAGTTTTTGAGAATTTAAATTTAGAACACCGCGCATTGCGTCCGGTAACAATGGTAACAAATGTAACAATAGTCAGGCAGGCGATCGCGAGAAAGGGAAAGAAAGACGTAATTTTAATGAGCCAAATGAAACAGCACTATCTGGTATGCGGAAAAGGGAACTTAAGGGTTCAGTTATTACTCTTCGATCGTGAACAAACACCTGCCAGTACATGCAATGCTATTAAGTAACGGTTAAGTGGATTCGCCGTTCATATTGATAACGTGTATGCAATAAATTTTGTGCTGGTATTAAACTAGGATCGAGCTGACAGGTACACGCCGGATGCCTTCGTTTAATTAAGCCGTGTATGAGATGGCCTACGTGTTCTGTGGGCAAATATAGGGTCCCATAATAGGAACGTAATTAGCGTTAGCAGCTGTTTCGTAATGTATGGTGCTATTAACTATACGATCAAAATAAGAATGGGACTGGCATTGAATTGGGCCATGCTAGCTTCACATTTCATAGGTACTACAAAAGGTATCCTTCGGAAAACACAAGAATTTAGAAGTTATTATGCACTACTACGGCTCTCGTGTCAAGAACTAAATATGTTGGTAAGTATGCGAAATTACCTAGTTAATTCCTTTTTTTTTTAAGATAATCCAGTCAGCAAGGTCAGCGCGTGGCGGGGCTAACTGCCATGATGTGCCGAAGGTATTATTTACATCGACACTCGTAAAGGCTTATTTGGGTGAATGGTTCATCATCATCACTAACGGAAAAAGACCACGTTGCTCGGGCTATCGTGAAGTTTTTAGAGGACTAGATGACTATTCTATCTGGCAAAACGTACCTGTACTCTCGGCGTTTTATGGAGGCAGAATTAATACTAAGATAACAACCAAGTAGGTATTAATTTAATCAGTCAAGTGGTTCTAAAAATATCGTTGACAATGCTTTTATGCTACCTTCTTAGTCCTTTCTTCTAGGTATGAGTAACCTACCGATGTGTGATGTGATGTAATGTAAGGCAAACATACCTAAGTAGGTAGGTACCTACTAGGAGGTAGCATTGTAGAAGTTAAGCAGGGTGTAGCAGTAGTTTGTTCATGACAGTGAGTGAGAAGTGTAACAAATAGTAGGTAGGTATTCTGATGTAGACTTGGCTTTTGCAGAACCAGCATAGCGTCGAGCGTTGGTGTACCTATCGCTTAGTGTACCCTTTCTATTTCCGGGTGTGACACACAGATGTAATGGACGACTTACCTAGGTACGTAAATATATGATAAAGTAGATAACTGACAAGTACTTACCTAAAGATAGTCACAATCCAAAGATAAACTCGAATAGTACCTAGCTAAATAAGTAAGTACCCACGAAGACAAAAATATAACAAAAGAAAAAACAAAATCATGGGAACTCATTGGAATCATGCAGTTGGCAGCGCCGTTGGCATAATAAAAATAATACCATAACTTTATTACTCTCTGCCATGGGAAAGTCACACGAACGGGGATTCTCCATCGTAGATAGCTATACATATTTATATAAGTAAAAACCGGCATGCGATAACGTTGTTTGGATAATGAAAAATATAAAACAGACACGAAAAACAAACTACAATCGGACGAAAGTGAAAACCTAGGAATGCAATTCGAGGCCGTTCAGAGCCGAGCCGTGATCATGCGAAAAAAAAAAAACTAAGTTGAGCTAGGCGCTCTGAAACGTTGACGCGAAAGTAAACAGATAGTGTAATAGGAGGTAACACATTTTTATCGAGCTCATACTGCAAACATTAATCTTAGCTGTCGTTATTATCGCTGTGGACGATAACGTGACCCGATTATACGGAAAAACAATGATTAAAAAAAAGAATTAATTAACAAAACTATGAATCCTCGTATGTTAGCTTATCAGGGGGAGGAGACCAACCTGCTATCCTCAGAACTGCACGGTCGGCTGGATCCAACTGCAGAATGGACAAAGGTTTGTCCTTCGCCCATTCTTTCAAGCTGAAATCGTTCTCAAATTCCATTTTTCTGTCATCCAAAACACAAAGTCTCGCGCGAACTCTCGCACATACTTGAATCGATCACAATTCACAACACTATCGTCGAATTATGCACATAACGAACATGATATACACAATATTACGAGCGAATAACAAGTAAACAAAACGTTACGTTCATTGTAAAATGAAAATCGATAAACGCTAGCAAGGATACGACAGCAAGTGCGTATCCGACGACCGAAAGAAACACTTGTATAATTCACTATTATGCGACACTTAAACAATAATAACTAAGCAGTTACTAAAACAAATGCAAAATCGATTTTAGAGAAACTCCGGTTCACAAGACCGAGTAACAACAAACTGTTTAGAGGTTATCAAAGCCGCCAAAGCATCATACACCGAACCGGCAGGCAGACATGATGCGACTGCTTAGTTCTTTCAACAGCCGCGTCATAGCGCTGGCATCGCTCAGCTGTTTTCACGCATGCTCACTCTACGTATTACCCGACCAATTATACGTTCCTCTTTCTTTGCACAGTTTTGTCATAACATTTGACACTCTTTAATTTTGGAGCATAGGCAATGTTTACGATGCTATCACTGCCATCTAACTATTTTAATTAAAATTGTTGTTTGGAATAGTCTTCAATAGATGGCAGAGAACGGAATTCCATTTTCAACATATTTAGATTTGTTTGTTCAATAAACGAATGTTGCCAGCATGGGTATAATTTATTACTACTACTTATATATTTTAACTCTGGCAAAGGTGAACGCACATTGATCCGAACCGAACGCGTCGAACAAATCGAAGTCAACGAGAACTCTAAGAACGGTCCTCCAGATAATATTCGGACGAAAAAAAACAGGTTGTTAATTTCGTTGTATAACCGTGCGTTTGCACTGGCAAAACATTACAACAAAACATGTTTAAATCTCTAGTTTCTGTCAAAAATTGTATGGAACATTGACAGAAAATAGAGATTTCAACATGTTTTGTCGTAAAAGTTTCGCTAGTGTAAACGCACGGTAATATATTACTTGTATGTCATAGATTTTTACACTCTGTGATTACTTGAACTCACACACTGACTTAGTAGTATTACTTGTTAAAATGTTAGAAATATTGTGATATCGATTAGTTTTACAATGTTTGATTATGTGAGCACCATGAATCTATCAATTATTTTATTTGTCATTGCTCCATTTTTTAATTCTTTTTACCTATTGTGGTACAATAATCTTATTCTAGGTGGATCTCTTGAGTACTAATGTTCTGTGAGGTGGATCGTCTTCACATAAAATATGTAATTGTTGTGTACAAAATGTTGTAAATCATTTTTAAAAGAGTAACGGTGGAGTTTCTTGCCCATTCTTCTATATACGAAAACTACCTTTTGGAAAGAGCAACTAGAATCATTTCTATTTCTTTGTTTTTTTTGACGTTCAAAAGTGCCTTGTATGTGCCTATTTGAAATAAATTATTTGACTTTGACTTTGACGATTCGACGCTAGCAGGTCTTCGAGGTTTCATATAATTTAATGTAAAGAATTCTAAAATACGTTTCATTGGATAAGTGTGCGTTCACCTTAAAAGGCATGTGAAACTCCTAAAAACACCAAGGCAGTACATTTTTGTTTAAATGACTACAACTCCAACAATTCCAAACATTATTTTACGCATCTAATTTTTTTATTCAATTCTTTGATAACACGTTACATGCCGATGCCAATAAGCGCAACAGGACCAATAAAAAAATCCCAATCTAAGTGGTCTAATTTTGTGCTTGTCACACCCTGGTCACCATGGCAACAAATCTTTCAAACTGCCGCAATGTTTACATTTTAAAATCAAAACTTCTATCTTACCAATAAAGATTTATCAGTAATAAAACCGGAAAACTAATCGAATAATGTATAAATATGTGCTGAAAGTGTGTTTCAGTGGTTAAATATTCATTGTTGGGTGATAAAAATGGGAAAGACTGAAAATGTTCGCCAAAACTTTAACCGAAGTTTTATCAATAAATAGGAGAAAATTGCTTTTTTTGTCCTGAATTCTATTGAGCCGCTCTAGTGACCTACTTTAGAGCATTTTCTTTGTATCATACTCATCTTGTACACAGAGGTATCACGTAGGCTGAAATCAGGCTCCTTTGTCTTTTATATTTACGTAAAAAAAGTAAATAAAATGGCTAAGATTGAGGATTGTGAACTGGAAAGTTGACGATGGATGAGCATATTCCAAAGGTTTTATTCGTTTTTAAAGTTATTTACCTAATTTACAATGCACTTTAATTTTATCATAATGTTTGAATAGAGATCTATATTTTAACTTCTAAAAATTGCAGTGTGTTTTTGCAGTTGCTAGTGGACTTGCAGGTCTTTCATACTCATCACTTGTGAAGAAAACTAAACAGTTTTTTTTCCAGCAGACGAACTACGGAAGAGTATTAAAGAAATGTCCCTCACGAGAGAAACTAATATTCACAGGCCAGTTTACGCAGAAACACAAAGTGTTTGATATATCGGCACCGTTGCGGAGAGCAAGCATGCGTCAGGATATATTGGATATTGTTGCAAGGAAAACCGAGTTTAGGATTGGAGAGAACAGAGGATTTGTTGATGATAATCCGATGTATGAGGATCCTAGAGATGTCATTGGTAGGATTACTTATGTTTTTGATCAAGTTTGATCAAATGATGTGTAATTACTAGTTTTGGCATCACAAAATTATAAGCGCAGTGATTCATTCTTATTATAATGTTGCTGAATTCTGGGCTAAACAAAATAATGAACTATGTTAATGAATTTAAAAAAATCATGAGAATGCTATGATGAAGAATTATTATTTCTTCTCTATGTAAGAAGTAATCTTTTCCCTGCTTTACCACATTAGATAGCCTAATTATTATGAGTTCTGGTGCCTGTTAAAGCTAACACAGATAAAATATAGACTCCATAACAAACCTCCCATTATTATTTATTCATTGCCTTTATTCTAGGGGAGAAACCCGCAAAGCCTCCTAGAAAGCGGACCATCCAAGCTGTAGCGGTTTCATCTCCCAGGTCTACGAAGGAAGGCAAGTCACTACTCAAGGAACAAAAGAGGAAACTAACCAAGAAGTATGAACAACTCATTACTTCATTGATGGAAAGATGTGAGGATAATGTGTTGCAGGTAATGGCTCAATAATGTAGTTATCAATATTATCTAAACTCTAAAGCAATTAATAAGATGCAAGAGAAAAGTCATCATCTGCCTAGCCTTTTCCTAACCATGTTGGGGTCGGCTTCCAGTCTAACTGGATGCAGCTGAATACCAGTGTTTTACATGGAGCGACTGCCTATCTAACCTCCACAACCCAGTAACTAGGTAATTCGATACCCCTTGGCAAGACTGGTTGTCAGACTTTCGGGCTTCTGACGACCCGTTACGACAACAACGATGCAAGAGAAAAGTATTTTAGAATAATGGCTGAAGAAACAATATACTTGACGTCATAATGATCATTTAAAAAAAGTTGAGAGTCTTCACTTTATGAACATTAAAATTACACTAAAGTCTGTTTTTAATCTCGCAGACTAATTTGACATTTCAAGTGATTGTTGGTTGTTTTTCAATTTAGAGTTTGACATTTGCACCAGTCAAATTAGCCTACGAGAATTAGTCAGTTCCCCAAGACGCCCTACACCACTTCCTAGTGCTTTAGCTGGGAAGATGTGGCGCAGCCAATACCCCAGCAGCATAGCACACAGCTGCACAGCTGTCTGTTGAGTTAGACGAACTTCAGTAATCACCCTCTCTAATACCACTCTGGTATCACATACCATACCATAGAGCCTTCCTTTTTTAACCGACTTCAAATAAGGAGGAGAGGAGGTTATCAGTTTGTCTGTATTTTTTTTAAATGTTTGTTACCTCAGAACTTTCGACTGGGTGAACCGATTTTGATGATTTCTTGTTTATTTGAAAGCTGGTGCTTCCTGTGTGATCCAATATAAATTTTATTAACTTTGCTTTCGTAGTTTTTGAGTTAGCTTCAATAATTTATTTTTTTCCACTTAGTTTATGTAGCCGATATCTTATTTGACTCCGTCACTGTTATTTACATAGCAGGTAGTGGTATTCGAATTTGTGTGCGGTGGTTTTATTTTTCACTTTTTGGTTGTGGTGTAGGTAACACCACAACCAAAAAGTGAAAAATAAAACCTTTTAACCAAAAAATACAACCGATTTCCAAAAAAAAACTCAAAAGAAGTGAAAAATAACTTTAATGTCGGAAGTCGGTGGCAAAAAACGAAAATCGAAAAGCAAAGATACTGACTTTCGAAATTTAAGTTATTTTTCACTTTTTAACCGATTTAAAAAAAAAGAGGATATCAATTCGTCTGTATTTTTTTTTTTTCTTCGCATCCTCTTCGGTTCTGATTGTAACATGGTTGATAGTGTTAGCCCATTGTGCCACAGGATCTTTTCTCTGCGTTCTCTGTCACCATTTTGTCAAGATTCTGACCCATTTTTTTTTTTTTGATGTTGATAAATCATCAAATGACTTCTCCCGCTCTGGGCGGAGCGGGAGGGCGTGTCAGACTTATACTGACTAAAACCTACCCGAGTTCCTTCAGTTGCCTGTTGCCAAGGAACCCGGTATCCCTTTTGGACTTTCCCGCAACCCTGGCAGAAGATTTTGACCCAGCTATCACGATATTTGTTTAATTATTTAATTAAATATAAATGATTATATTTCACATACACAGCTATCAGAAAAAGACTCCCAAATTGCCAAATTAAAAGAGAAACTGAAATCTGTGCTAGAATTCAACAAACTCTTTGCTGAAGAGAATGATCAGCTCAGAAGTCAGCATGATACTCTTGTAAAATACGCAGAAGAGTGCAAGAAGGTCATTAAAGAAGAGAGGGAGAAGAGTAAAGTGTTGCAGGAGAGGGTTAAGCAGTTTGAATTGCCTGATAGAGGTAAGAAACTGTTATATTTGCCTTTGGATCAGATATCATCACCCCTCGTCAAAACCCTTAGCAAATGAAAAGACAAAAATATTTCTTACTGGAGAGATAATAACTATATTATTTTTATAACAACCAATATGGAAATAGTAGGTACTACAGATTAATGCGGATAGTTAATTCCGGAAAATCATCTCACTCAAGCGCCCCAGTTTAACGTTGGGGCAACTATGGTTGCCCCAACCATATAATTTTGGGGCTACCATGGTTGTTACCAGAATGCGGAGTGCGCCTTCTGTACTATTCTGTTATAGTACCTATTTAATTTTTGGAGATTGCCACAATTGCTACAAGAAAATAAGCATATGTCCAGTTGTGGGCAAAACTGGGCTGTGTAAGTTGATGAGTACTTCAATCATTTCAATCAACGACCTTTGTAATTTTGAGGCTACTCTAAAAACGAATACCTAACCGGAGGAAATCCGCTTATCGCTTATCGTATCTGACTATACGCATCTCAAACAATTTTTTGGACTGGATCAAAATCTTCACTCAAATTAGTATATTTTATTTCACATAAACCTACACGGGCACTAATGAAACGTCAGAAGCTAGGTGCACGGTTCCTATTGGTTTTTTCCTATGGAGAAGAGTTCGCAAGAACCCCAGTTACTTTTAAAAAAATAAATGTCTTTTACAATGCTTTCAAAATACACTGTTAATGGCAGGCACAGTGTAGGCTTGTCAACAATTATCAAGCACTTAAAAAAAAAAAATGGTCTATAAATCTATAGTCTGTTAAGCCTACAACATTTTGACATTCACAAAATATAAAAGATAAATAAAACTCATTTTGTAAACCTCTTTTGTATGATTTAATAGATCACGAGTCGTCAGCGATCCCCCTAGTAGAAGTATGCATGAGTTGTAGCAGTCGACAGATCATACTCAACCAGGCGAGGGAACACAACTCGCGGCTACAGAAGGACATGCAGGCGCTCAAAGATGTTTTGTACAGGTCATTATTTTTGCTATTCAGCCCCATCTCTTCCGTGTTTTTCACCGACTTCTTGAAAAAGGAGGAGGTTCTCAATTCGTCCAAGTTTTTTTTTTTGTATGTATGTTACGGAATTTCTCCGCCAATTATGAAACGTTTTTGACGATAATTTTTTTTGTTTGGTAGGTCATGCTTCAGAGGTGGTGGTCATTTTGTTTGCGTAGTTTTTGAGTTAGCTTCAATAATTACATATTTTTCCCACTTAGTCTATGTAGGCTATCTTATTTGACTCCGTCACTGTTATTTACATAGCAGGTAGTGGTACTTATTCGAATTTGTGTGGGTAGGTACGACAACTAAAAAGTAAAAATACGACTTCCAAAAAAAACACAAAATAAGTGAAAAATAACTTTAATTTTGGAAGTCGGTCGCAAAAACGAAAATTGAAAAGCAAAGACACCGACTTCCGAAATGAAAAAAAGTGAAAAATAACTTTTCACTTTTTTATGAACAAATCATTTCGCCCCAGAAACCCCTGCAACCAAACCCCTGCTGTAAGGAAGCGAAGATAAATGTTTTTGGGCGTTAAATCAAGTTCTTGGTAACTGCAAATTGGCTGATCCGAGAAGTGTAAAGTACGACTATTTTCTTAATGTCCCTCGGCAAACTTCGTGTTACGTCAGTCGTCGGATTTCTATCAGTTGACCTTTGCACTTGGTGCAATCCGGACGCTCTCTATATACTTTCAAGTCGATTGAGAGCGTCCGGTCTGATTTGTAGCAAACTAGGACTCATTCAGAGATGAAATATGATGAAAAGTAACAATTCTATTTCAGACTGAACGTCCAACTATCTCGCTACCAGGAGCGCCTCCGCACCAATATACAGACAATGGCGGGAGATAAACCCGAGCCTGTCTTCAAATCGGGCGACGCACTAGACTCTCTCCTCACAGCCAGCTTGGGGTATAAAGGTAAGACATTTCATCATCTTCTTTTCGTGTCGATGGTATTTTAGGGGTATGAGGAACAGGGTGTAAAGTTCACTCATCCTCCATAGAAAAGGGAGGATCCTCCGACCAGACGGTTGTTGTGTCTGGCGGGCAATTGCCCAACGATTGATGTCGGGTTCTTGTTTATATGTCCATTGCACGGTAAGCTTTAATTGCGCGTTGCAGGATTTATGTGACATCATGATTTTTGTGTTATGTATGTGGCGATGTAGATACCGCCACAGTATTCTTCATCGTTGTTTTTTTTAATATTGTATTAGCTGCACCCCGCAGTTTCACCCGCGTAAGTCTTGATCCCGTGGGAATAAGTAAAGTATCCTATGTCCTATTCCAGGTCATGGTCTACCCCTGTGCCAAATTTCATCGAAATCCGTTCAGCCGTTTTAGCATGAAAGCGTAACAAACAAACAAACTCAATTTCGCATTTGTAATAGACTCTGGCCAACGAAAGTTGATACTGAAAACACGTGCAAAATTTAAAAAAACACAAGACCCTTTTACATTAGTGTACATAGTGCGATATAAGGTGTTGATACACGAAATTTTATTTTTAACCCCCGACGGAAAAAGATTGGTGTTAAAAGTATAACGTGTGTATCTATGTGTCTGTCTGCGCCATCGTAGCTGCCAAACGGTTGAACCGAATTGGATTTTTTCAATTAAATTAAATTTAAATGATCAACACGAATTATCGCACTATGTTTAGGGACACACAGTCTTGTTTTTTTTTAAATTTCGCGCATCTTTTCAGTATCATCGATCGTTGGCCAGACTATTACTTTGGATGAGCCCAGTAGGTGACCGCGTGGATTACGGCATCAGTATCATTCTTTAGGCCATTCGAGGTAAAGGTGAACGGGCACTTAGGAAACTCTCAACAAGTGTGGCATGGTCTGATCAGAAGCACCGCACTCGCACTGGGTGTTGGATGGGTCAGTGATCGCCCACTTCGACAAATTGTGTCTGTAGCTGCCTACTTGGCTACGCAATCGATTGAGAGCTTTCCATAAAGGCCACTGCAGATCAGAGAAGTAGGCAAAACAAATATATTTATTAATAAACTGAAATTTTTTTACTACATATTACTCAGTAAAGGAGTTTTTGGATGATAAATCGACTGCAAAATAAAATTATTTACCCTCATAAACACCAAACATTATATATATAATATGGGATATAGAAAATCAAATATAAATATGAAAATATGAATACATAAATAACAAAATAATTTAATAATAATGAAAATACTTATACTTATTAATTTCATAATAATTACCTAGATTATTCTTATTCAATACATAAAATAAAAATAACTAATATACTATACCTATTTATACTATCCTAATAATATATTACCTACGAGTACATAATTAAACACATCTAATAATTTATAATAATATTACATTAATCTGCTTAGCCCTCTTCCTCTCTCCTAATGTTGCTGTGCCCGACAGGGTCCATATCGATCTTTTATTTACTGTACCATCAATGTAACATATGGAATGCAATAAAAAATTGAGTATTGAGTATTGATCATGCCGGGGAGGCAAATGCTCCTAGGGTTTAACGCCTATACTAGACTCGCTGCTTACCGCCAGCTTGGGGTATACAGGGTGGCAATTTAGTCACCTTTAAAAAAAAGAAAGAACTTCGAAATAGCCTATTGCTGTATAGGAGTTTGTCCTTTTTGTTTTCGAGTCGGATATGAGTTTCATAGCGAAAGTTGTTTAGTAAGACAGATAGAATCACCCCCTTTACGGATGCAGGTGACTCAATCGCCATCATTTTATCATCCTAGCCTTTTCGCAACTGTGTTGAGGTCGGCTTCCAGTCTAACCGGATGCAGGTTAATACCAGTATTTTACATGGAGCGACTGCCTATCAGACATCTACAACCCAGTTACTGGGTAACACGACACCCCTTGGTAAGACTGGTTGTCAGACTTTCGGGCTTCTGACGACCCGTAAAAACTGACGCACTAAACCGCTTGTATAGGTAACTAGCTTCCGCCCACGGCTTCGCCCGCGTGGTATGTTGATAAAAAGTACCCTGTATCCTTTCTCAGGCTCTAGACTATCTGTGTACCAAATTTCATTTAAATCGGTTCAGTAGTTTTGGCGTGAAAGCGCGACAGAGCTACTTTCGCATTTATAATATTAGTAAGGATAAATCAGTGAGCATAGCCTCTTAAGCACCACTGTTTATGTGGTAAAGACGACCATAGACCTCTTCATCCTCCATATTATACGCTGAGGGCTACCACTGTGTGATTAAAGAGGATGAAAAAGGTTCTGATATATTCTAAAGCCCGCATGCTTTTGCATCCCAGCAGTCGCGCAGTGAGAAAAAGTGCCACCGACTTTGTGTGACGTGCACAAATATCTATGGTGCGGTTGCGGTGTCCGCATGCGTGAGTCAGCATTATCCAAATACTATATGACAATGTACCCGAAATACTGTATGGATTTTTTTTTTACTTATCATTTTTACAAGATAACCTTTTTATATTTCCAGAAACATTGAATACAGATGACGCTCAGTCTAAAAGCGGTCCTGAAGAAACACCTTACACCGGCAGAACAGTGGATCTTTCTGGATTGCTAAGCGCACAAGCATTGGGTAGTTATTTTTGAAATTTAACATTTTTGAAATTAGAACAAATCTGGCGTTTGAATAACGATTTAAGAATTTGACAAAAAAAAAAGGTGAATGGTACTAAATCGGTTTTAAATAAATTTAATATATTAAATGAGCGAGCAGTTCATAGTTTGCTTTTTATTGATAAACAGGTAATTATCTGACCTTGTAGGACTACTTTTATAACTTCAGTTTTGTTTTCCATTAAAAATCGCTTCTATATAAATTATATTTTGAAATTCAGAATTAAATTACTACTTATACTATACTTTTAATACAACCACAGATGAATACAGAAGGTTCAGTCCACAAAATCATTTAAAATAAAAAGCGACTGTAGCTACGACACAATAAAGTGCAATTTAGGTCTCACAACGATAATCACCTACAGTTCTATTCACCTAGAAGTTGCCTCTCTTTCACTCGCGTAACTCTTATATCTTCTGACTACGTTTTTCTCACTGAATTGGCCCGACAAGACGAGCCCGCCGCGTACTTGTAGCTTTATGCATAAAATGCGGAGTGCGCCTTTTGTAAAATATTCTGAAATGAAAAAAAAAAATGAAAAATGGTTTATTGTCCAGGTAATACAGTCAGCAGGTTTACAGGTTATATAATATTACCTATAAGCAAGATTTTACTAGGTTACAATATTTAGTAGGTTCGCAGGTTACAATATTACCTATACCTAGGTTACACAAATTGTTTACCAGTGAGCCCCAAACTAGACAGTTAGTCTGTATCTTGGGGCTCGGGGTACGACTTACAAAGAGGAGACTAGATAAGTGGTTTCAGGTGTTGTATGGTATTTTGTTTGTTTATGTGTGATGTGAGTGTGTTGTGTTGTGTATGTGAGTGTGTGTGTATGTGAGTGTGTGTGTGTATGTGTGTATGTTTGCGTGTTTGTTCCCACTGTGTATTTAGTGTCAGGTCAGGGCATTTAAATTAGTTGTTCCGAGTCATCATAACCAGAGTTTTGCATCATTTTCTTTATTATTTTTTTACAACTAAACGCGGTAGTATTTTTGATTTCACAGAGTTTGCAGACTTTATTGTACGTATTAATGAGAGAATAGGCTGTGGAGCGTCTAGCTAGCAATGAGGTGTTGTTAGGTGTTGAGATTCTATAGTTCCTTTTGCTTACAACTCTACCAAGCCTATTGAAAGAGGCTAAGTATCAAAACTTTATAATCTTTAATTAAATCCACAGCCCCACTCTTCGACGCTTACCAAGAAAATCTTCAAGAAAAAGAATCCCTAATACTCGACTATGAAAAACAATTCGAAGTAATTAACAAAAAGTCGAAACAAATCGTGAGTGAAAACAAAACACTAACAGATAAACTGAAGAGTATAGAAGAAGAGTTGGTGGGAGTGAGACAGAGCTATAAGAAGTTGGTGGTTGAGAAAGAGACGGCTGATATTGAGAAAGCTACGCTTGTTGAGAGAGCGGAGAGGGCGGAGTCTAAATTAAAAGAGGTTTATGAGCTGTATGAGGATAAAAGTAAGTGATATTTTAGTTGGAATATTCAAGAAGGTATTGCCACATAATCAACTATCTGCTTTAGCGTTATGTAGACTAAGTTGATTTTTGATTGACTGTAAAAAAAAATCCTTAAAAAATTTCGATTGCAATGTAATTTCAACTTTGTCATGTATGACATTGAGTTTGTGTTCCCAAAACTTAATAATTATTTCAGAATTTGAATGTAAATATCAACCTGCCTAGCCGTTTCGCAACTATGTTGGGGTCGGCTTCCAGTCTAACCGGATGCAGCTGAATACCAGTATTTTACATGGTGCGACTGCCTATCTGACCTCCACAACCCAGTAACTGGGTAAAACGATACCCCTTGGTAAGACTGGTTGTAAGACTTTCGGGCTTCTGACGACCCGTAACGACTGTTAAAGATCCACGAATGACATCCGGGACCAACGGCTTAACGTACTTTTCGAGGCACGGAGGAGTCTCGGTGTATAAAGATGGTCACCCATCCGCCGACCAACCCCGGCAAGCGTAGCTTAACCTGATGGATCGACCCGGTGTGGCTGTTATTACTTAACCACGAGCTAAAAAATGTAATTTCAGTATCATCAATGATGCGAGACTATGAAACAGTCCACCGCGAATACTTCACAGTAAAGAACACTCTAGAGATAGCGGAGAACAAACTAGCTCAACTAGATGCAATGCGGGCGCGCACTGTGCCCGCAGACATGCATGAACGACGACTGGACCATTGTAAAAGGTGGGTTCATTAAGAGGTTTAACGTTAAGCAGGAGATTGGAAAAAAAATAACTATGAGAATCCATAACGAAAAATAAAAAAACCGGCCAACTGCATGTCGAACCACGCACAATGAAGGGTTCCGTAGTTAGGATGAATTTATCCAACAAACTTAACATTGTAGTTGTAAAACATGTTTTTCCAACTGCAAATTTAAGTTCATCGATTATTAGTCGGTAACTTGTGGAGCCTACGAAGCGGTGATAGTTTTCCTTTTAATTTCGTTATCTATACTGGGTTGGATCGAGGTGGCCCTGGAAAAGGATGATTGCAAAGATTTGGGGGAGGCTTTTGCTCAGCAGTGGGACAGTGTAGGCGAACATCAAAAAAAAAAAATAGATTTATACTACTGCCATGAATTTTTTCACATATCTAAAACAAACCATTTAGCTGGCAGGGGGGAGGACACTTGACTCTAACAAAAATTAGCACTTTAAAGCTTAATATTTCGCAAACGGATCCTTGAATCCAAAAATGGTTTTCAAAAACTCACATTATTTTTAAACGACCTTTCCAACGATACCCCACACCTTTGGATAGACGAGAAAAAAAAATACCATTCCCAATTTAAGCGTAGGGGAGGTACCCTAAAAATCAATATTTTGTTACGATTTTTTTTTCCCACTTTATCGGCGTGATTTATATATATTTCCATACCAAATTACGGCCTTCTAGTAGCAACAGTCTGAGCTAAGCCACGGACGGACAGACAGACAGACAGACGGACATGGCGAAACTATAAGGGTTCCTTGTTGACTACGGAACCCTAAAAAACTTATGTACGCCATCTTAGATTTTGATATTCATATTGATTGAGATTTTCGGCATCAGCGTCTTCGAGAATCTTGAATTTCGGTTTCGGTTTTGCTCAACATACAGTGCAGTCTACGAAAACGCTCGTAGTATTAACCGACTTTATTGTACCTAGACTGTGCTAATCTAAATTCACGTTATTCAGAAAAAAAAGGTATAAAAATACCTGTCAGAACCATTTTTTTGACTAGCCCACGCTGTCCCATTGCTGGGCAAAGGTCTCCCTCCACTCCTTCCATATATCGCGAGCCCGCGCCTCCTCTTTCCAGTTTTGATGGAACCTATCCAGCTCGTCCCGCCATCTCCTACGTGGTCTGCTGCGACCCCGTCTCACTGTCTCAGGGCACCAGTTCTGTGCTATATGGGCCCACAGTTTGTCCGGCATGCGGCAGACGTGTCCTGCCCAGTCCCATTCAAATTGGGCAGCCTTTTGAGCCACGTCAGGTGCCGTATTATGAAGTATTAATGCCACCATTTTTCGCCAGAGAGAGACGGAGCTAGACAAGGCCGCTAGCACCATCCCGTTTTCGCAGTGGAATAATGATGGCATTAATACTTCATAATACTATCCCAGCTATCTTTCTTTTGTTGTTGTTGTTGTTTGTTGTTTCAGAAACATATCTAATTTCTGCTTTTCATTCACCCAGATTGCTGGAAGAGCTAAAACACCAGTACGGCATGGAAGCAGAACGCAAGGGTGAACAAGTGACGAAGATGTCTGAACAACTGAAGGCGGTTGAAGATAAGTGCACCAAGGTGATGCAGGAGAACCAGGCTATGAAGGAAGAACTGGAGAAGGCGTTGAAGAATGTCAGGTATCATAATTAATTACATCATAACATCACGCCTGTATTTCCCGAGGGGTTAGGCAGAGGTGCACTTATAGTTTACACACATTTCACCAGTTATGTTGTAAGTCCCATGTAACAGGGAGCGAGCCTATTGTCATCATTTTAGGGGTATGAGGAACAGGGTATAAAGTTCACTCATCCACCATAGAAAAGGGAGGATCCTCCGACCAGACGGTTGTTGTGTCTGGCGGGCAACTGCCCAACGATTGATGTCGGGTTCTTATATATATATGTCCATTGCACGGTAAACTTTAATTGCGTGATGCAGGATTTATGTGACGTCAGGATTTTTGTGTGACGTCAGGTCTTTGACGCGTAGTTCACATGTGGCGATGTAGATACCGCCACATCATATTTAATTACGTAGTAAAATAATTGAAAATAGGGGTGTAACCACAAAAACATAGACACTTGTTAAACGCGTGTCTGCTGTCAGTTCTATGTCAAATTCCATACAGAAATGTCGTGTTTAAAAGGTGTTTAGGCTAAACAACCGATAAACACGGTTTTGTGATAATAAGGTTAATCGCTGAGAAGCTCGTGGCTAAGTAATAACAGCCGCACGGGTCGATCCATCAGGTTAAGCTACGCTTGCCGGGGTTGGTCCGCGAATGGGTGACCATCTTTACATAACGAGACTCCTCCGTGCGTGTAAAGTACTGGTATTCATCTGCATCCCGTTAGACTGGAAGCCGACCCCAACATGGTTGGGAAAAGGCTAGGCAGATAGATAGCGGCAACAGATATACATCATCTGTGAAAATTTCAACTGACTAGCTATCACGGTTCATGAGATACAGCCTGGTGACAGACGGACAGACAGACAGCGGAGTCTTAGTAATAGGGTCCCGTATTACCCTTTGGGTACGGAACCCTAAAAACGGACCTATTAGGCAGCGCCTTAGCGCCGTAACGTATTCGAATTGGTCCTACAACAGTGGAGCCAACATTACGGCATAGGAACTATTTGATGTAACACACTCTAACTAGTTTTTTCTTTTTAACGCAGATTATACCGCAAAGCAGCTGTAATATTCCGTCAGCGCTTAAAGTCCGCGACGGCTAGAATGACGCGCGTGCGCACTAGCGCCCGACGGGCCAAGAACAACAGCGAGCCGCTGAGACAAGCGATGACAGCGCTGGATAAGATCAAACATGAGATTAAGGTATATAACAAATCACACGTGATACAAATCAAATAGATTACGTGTGACTCCGGCTTTTTAATTTGTCTGTTCGAGATGTCTTGTTTTTAGTTGACTTTTTTGCAGTATTTGGGTTTTAATTTTTTTTTTTTTTTAAATTTAATTTCCTAATTAGGCCCTTTCATGTGATACCCAACATGGCAACATATTTTTTTTTAGTTCATGCCTCTTTAGGTCTACATTTTCAATTTAATGTGACGTCACATAGCTTTTAACCAGCAGCGGACGACAAAACGCTACGAACGACACCTCATTTTTCAAATTTTGATGAGTAGTTTAGAAGATATGCCACATCAACATACATACATACCGGTCAAAATTATAACCCTCCTTTTTGCTTCAACGTAGGCGGGTAAAAAGTAGTTGCAAACATGCTGTTTGCTGCTTTTATGTGTATAAAAAGCTTTGTTGATATGATTATTTCTTGTATTCTTGCCATCACAACATGAATTTTGACCAAATCACTGTTTCAACAAGAAACTTCAAAATCTTTCCATCCCTCTGACTCGCTAACATTATCAATCTTCCATCTCTTTCTAGGCAGTAAGATCCCGCGCCTACACTTCCCTAGAAGAGCTAGAACGTCGCATCGTCGAACAAGAGCGCCGGGCTGCGCTCGCGCACGCAGAGTATCGGCGAGAGCTCGAGAGAGCCTCACTAGCGCTGGAGCACAAGGAGGCCATCATACGCAGCCTTATCGATAAGGTGGCCGATGTTGAAGAAGTCAGGTGAGTGAAGTTATCGATGGTGATAATGCCAGCGTTAGGCACTAGTTGTCTGGCATTTTTGCTGAACTGGGTCTTTTTGGCGCACCCCTTTTGTTTTATTTTGTTATCTGCTGTATAGTATGTCGGTTATTATATACTAAAACCTTACTCGAGAACCACTCTATCCATTGATGAAAACAGCATGAAATTCGGTGCACTAGTTTTTGAGTTTATCGCGTACAGGAAGACAGACAGACAGACGTGGCGGAGGAATTTGTTTTATAATATGTAAGGCTTGTGTACTATATGGTCTGTGCTGAATAAATGTATTTTCTTTCTTTCTAATGACGACAAAAAGAATCAGGCCGAGTAAAAAAAAAATTGGTTTCGTGTCGTCTCTTTCTAAAAAACACCACCCTACCACAGAATAGAACAGAAGGCGCACTCCACATTTTGGGTATGAAGCTACAAGTACGCGGCGGGCTCGTCTTGTCGGGCCAATTCGTGAGCGTAACGTAGTCAAGAAGATATAAGAGTTACGCGATAGAAAGAGAGGCAACTTCTAGGTGAATATTGTAACTGTAATAAGCGGTGTGCTACGTGAATTGCACTTTATTGTGTCGTAGAAAGAGTCGCTTTTTATTTAAATGTTTTTGCGGACTGAACCTGTATTCATCTGTGACCCTACCTAGGCCAGGGAGGTTGTTCCGACTGGTATCTTAATGTAATGATAAATTTAATCATGTCAAAATTAATCGAGCCACTTTTGTCCACAGACTCAGCCAAACGAACACGCACCGTCTTCAAGGCATCATATCAGACTCCTCACCAGAGAAGTCTCCGCTTCCTCAACCAGAGGCTTCCACCCAGAGGAAGGACAAGCCTTCAGTCAAGTTGGTGCCTGGACCCGGAGGATACTTCCAAGAGAAGGAGGGCAAGAGGAAAGGGAAGTAGTGGTTTAATTTTCTAATTGTTATCATTTTATTATTGCGGACGCTTTTAACGTGCTTCCTACTTTGTTCTCACATGTATAATTTCAACATACGGTTAAAGATATTTATTTCTCAAAAGAACATGAATGATTTTGTGGCGGTATCTACATCGCCACATGCGAACTACGCCTCAAAGACCTGACGTCACATAAAATCCTGCATCGCGCAATTAGAGTTTACTGCACGATGGACATGTATACAAGATTCCAACATCAATCATTGGGCAGTTGCCCACCAGACACTCCCGTCTGGTCGGAGGATACTCCCTTTTCTATAGAGGATGAGTGAACTTTACACCCTGTTCCTCATACCCCTAAAGTGGCATTATAATGCTTCATATTACGGCACCTGTAGTAGGTACCTTATGGCGAATTATTCTAGTCATAACAGCTAGTCAATAGTTAAAATTCAAATTCATTTATTTGCTAATACGGGTAATTACATAAAGTCGTTAATAAAGCATAGTTCAACCATATTACGTCTTGAGGCATGCATAACTCAAGCTTTTACTGTACACACAGTAATATTATACAATTAATTGAAACAATAATTTATAATAAAACAGTTTTGGTAAATAATAATGTCACTAGAATAATTGAAATTAAATGTCATGTATTAAATAGGAATGTCAAAATATATTTGTAAATAAATGTTAAGCGTTTACATTTTAAATGCCTTATCTTATGCGTAGAAAAATAGTGTAAAGTTTTCGCAAATGGTGTAAGTGCCTTGAAGCACATTTTAGTGTAGAGAAGGTAGAAAAATTAATTGGAAAGCTTTTAGGACGTTAGGGAGATTTTTTTTAAAACTATCCCTGAATAGAAGCCTTTTAGAACATACAATACAGGATTGACACAATTTTCTCTTGATCGGAGGTTAAGAGGGCCTAGACAAGTGACAATCGCTTCGAAAGCGTTTCGTATTTCAACAACAACTTTCAACAGGATTGACATAAGATTTTCGATAGCTCATGTCAGTCCTATACATTTTTGCCTTTTCCATAATCGTTATCGCTTATAGAATGTCACTTTGTCTAAGGCCTCTGGCCTTTCATGGATTGATGGATGGATTGTATCTTCCAAGAAATAAATATTAATATAGTAAAAACATTATTGAGAGAGGAATTTTCAATAGTGCATAGTACAGTCAATTCACACCAAGACGCGACGCGACGCACACTTTTTTATGATCCGATGCAATATCGAATTTATTTACTACACAATAAGGTACACGCGCTGCGCAGCAACGTGCATCTCAGCGGACTTTGACACGTCTCAACGCTCGCACTGAAATTATACCTTTTCGTAAAGAAAATAAGTTCGATAATTGTTAAAAAGTGCGCGCAGCGTCGCGTCGGTTCACGTTGCGGTCTGAACTGACCCAAGGTCTGATAACAAATAAATAATTTTGTGTATTTCTCAAATCTTTACTAATTTTATAAATGCGAAAGTAACTCTGTTTGTCTGTTTGTCTGTCTGTCGCGCTTTCACGCCAAAACTACTGAACCGATTTAAATGAAATTTGGTACACAGATAGTCTAGAGCCTGAGAAAGGGCATAGGCTACTTTTTATCGACATACCACGCGGGCGAAGCCACGGGCGGAGCTAGTCTTTTATAAAGATAAATATTAAATGCTGTTCGTTAGTAAGCGCTTCACTTGAAAAGGGCTGGTCCGATTTGGTTATTAAAAAGAAAAAACTTAATCGGCCGAATATAGTTTTTAGGAAAGTTATATAGAAAAATTGCCCGGGCATTAGGAATATTCAGGAAAAAGTGAGTACTTCCTTGTATGAACTCAAAACTATAACCTGCAGACATTAAACTTTAGGTTGGCCGACTAAATCGCAGAGCATACCAGCCTCTGTACAACATGTTTGCAATAAAATGATTTGATTTAATAGGTATAGTGACATATGCTAGCCCGCACATTGTCTGACTACATCGTAGTAAAATATTATATTGGTCGTTCGAGAGTTGACCGACTTACATGACTTTATGTACGTGGGATCTCTAAGTCACGATTCGACCAAGTTGACAACGTCTGTCGGGTCAGTAATATCTAATGCATATTAAACTTTCATGTAATTAAAAAATCGTATTGTTTTGTCAAGTTGTGAAAACCGTGCGAAGCAGGAGCGTGTCGCTAGCTATTAATTAATAAAAATCTCACCATGTATTGTGTACTATTGATATAAGATCTTATTAGTTCGGTCGTGAGGCCCATTTCATGTTTATGATTGTTTACGTTTTTATTCACGTTTACGATTCGACTGTATAGTCACGGGCATAAATACCTAAGGCGTGGGACATACACAAGAGGCGT
Source organism: Lithophane leautieri (assembly GCA_949152455.1). Classification (NCBI taxonomy): domain Eukaryota; kingdom Metazoa; phylum Arthropoda; class Insecta; order Lepidoptera; family Noctuidae; genus Lithophane; species Lithophane leautieri. The sequence continues at coordinate 10,847,743 of OX424480.1, read as the reverse complement.
GGGGCGCGGGCGTTGAGCCGCTCCTTTCATATTTCAAACAAAATGAATAGGAGCGACGATACGTACCTCGCCCGCGCCTCGCCCGCTCCCCGCCGCCTTGTATGTCCCGCGCCTCTTCGGTCTTATACATTTTGTATGAAATATGAAAGGAGTGGCGCAACGCACGTGTCACAACAACGCCACGCCCGCGCCCATTCCCTCTTGTGTATGTCCCGCGCCTAACATTTACACAAGATTCAAAAGTGACTAGCGAAGCGATAGAAATTTTATGACGTTACGAGCATAGTATTTTCTAAACCATATTATTAAGAAAGAGTTTCTCAAAGTTGCAATCGTTATTTCACGAGAAAATCGCTTTTGAATTTTGTATAAGTGTAAGGTATATAAACTCTTGACTTTACAAATGATTCGATTCTAGAGTGTTAACCTAACGTGTAACCTTATGAGTTCCGTTTGAGACCGCAACGACTCGGCCACGACGTACGTTACCATAAACAATCATAGATTCAAAATGATATTATTGTATTATTATTTTTTAAATGTCTTTGACATTAATTATTAGCTGTAATTTCATGTAAGTATGTAGAAATAATGTTCCTAATCGAATGTATAAATCTAATTGAGAAATAAAAGTGTTCAATACAATTTTCTGTATGTTTTATGTGTTTAAAGATCTATCCACGAAGACGCGCCCCACCCCGCTTCGCTTCGTACTAAAGTACAGCTTTCAGTACAGTCATCGCGGAGTGGGGCACGTGTTCTTGTATGACAGTTTCTGTACCTTCCTCAATTAAAGCAAGTCTACTTTGACATTTCGCTAGACACGCGACCACTATAAACTATACACTACTAGCTACGCCCCGCGGTTTCACCCGCATAAGTCACGAGTTTCAGCCGCATGAGCCGTGGGAATATAGGGATTAAAAGTATCCTATAAGATCTCCTTTTCCAGGTCCTGGTCTACCCATGTGCCAAATTTCATCAAAATCCATTCAGCAGTTTTAGCGAGAGGAGCTCGTGGCTACGTAATAACAGCCGCACGGGTCGATCCCTCAGGTTAAGCGACGCTTGCCGGGGTTGGTCCGTGGATGGGTGACCATCTTTACATATCGAGACTCCTCCGTGCCTCGGAAAGCGCGCTAAGCCGTTGGTTCCGGCTGTCATTTGTAGTTCTTTGACAGTCGTTACGGGTCGTCAGAAGCCCGAAAGTCTGACAACCAGTCTTACCAAGGGGTATCGTATTACCCGGTTACAGGGTTGTGGAGGTCAGATAGGCAGTCGCTTCATGTAAAATACTGGTATTCAGCTGCATCCGGTTAGACTGGAAGCCGACCCCAACGTAGTTGGGAAAAGGCTAGGCAGATAATGATGAGTTTTTGCGAGTAAACAACAAACAAAAAAAATCACTCGCTTTATTTTTTTTTGTTAGGTTTAGGATTCAGCACCCTAATTGCGTAATACACGATCAATCAGAATCTGAATCGGTTTGAAACAAATTGTTAAACCATTGCTTCATTTGATCGAAATAAAAATTTACTCGACAACGTAAATAACGCAATGAATGTTGTTGAACTGTCAAAATGAAACAGATGAGTCGTAATTGGTTACGAAAATAAATTACGCAATTAGATAGCTGGGTGGATTTTTGAGACGGGGCAGTAAGGGTAGGAATCTTGACCGAGGAACCGTTTTAGTTACTGAGAAACATTTTTCCTTGACAAGCAGCGCCACCATGAACTGCAAAGTTAAACAAGCCATGCTGTAGGTGTGTTGTCTGTCGAGTTGTTAAAATTAATGCTACATAACGTGATGCTAATAAGCGATTAGCAACAGTTCAAATAAGATCAACACAAAACTAAAATCCCGTGTACCTTATGCTGGTTGTGCGCATTAACCGGACACACAAGTGGGTTTCCTAGTGAAAAACCCAATAACACTACTAACTCGACCCAATAACCCCGCGTCCAACATAGAAGCGATGGTCGCGTGAATACGCGATCGATTCGTTCTTATATCACTTTTTGATCGGTGAACCTGACCGTTCGGCACCCCGATAGAGGGCGCTGTCCGGTTTTCGTAACAAAAAGTGACATTTATGTATGACCGCGACATTCTATTATAGGACCAAAGATGTATTCTGGGAACCCGCATCGTGGCAATGAAAATTCTAGAAGTAGGAAATAACATTGGTAGAGTACCATTGCCTTCAATCTTTCTATGGCCACCAGGAAACATCGCTAACCAAAATAAATTGCTATATGTATCTGAACATTTCGCAAGGTCCCATGAATTTGGGTCAAGAGCAACCCAAATCTTGGAAAATACACAGCATGCATTGCGCGCTCATTTGTTTGTAGGCTTATCTGCAAGGTTCCTGATAACGAGCCTACTGAATAACTAATTGTGGTGCGAGATGTGGAGGTATTGTTAATATACGGTATATGTAGAGGTGGAGGAGCTCGTGGCTACGTAATAACAGCCGCACGGGTCGATACATCAGGTTAAGCTACGCTTGCCGGGGTTGGTCCGTGGATGGGTGATGTTTACATACCGAGACTCCTCCGTACCTCGGAAAGCACGTTAAGCCGTTGGTCCCGGCTGTCATTTGTGGATCTTTGACAGTCGTTACGGGTCGTCAGAAGCCCGAAATTCTGATACCAGTCTTACCAAGGGGTATCGTATTACCCTGTTACTGGGTTGTGGAGGTCAGATAGGCAATCGCTCCATGTAAAATACTGGTATTCAGCTGCATCCGGTTAGACTGGAAGCCGACCCCAACATAGTTGGGAAAAGGCTAGGCAGATGATGTAGAGGTATATGTGTGAAGCCGCCTTTATCTTAAGGTACCTACACTGTGGACAGACGGAGTTCTTTCTATCGCGTGTATCAGAAATGAGGGTGTGGTTTAGACCATCACACTGATCAAGGTTTCTCCATGGGATCAACATTGTAATCGCGAAAATATAATCAGTTGTCCCCTACAGGGACGAGTTAGGTATTGAAATTTTGTATGGGTCAGTTATTAATTTTTTCGCTAGGTTTTGATTGGCGGTTCGCTACAGAGGTCGCGCTTTCGGCGCCATGAATTTTACTAGTGTCTACAGCCATCTCTAGTTATCGCTTACAACAATCCTTATCCTTACTTATATTATAGATGCGAAAGTAACTCTGTCTTTCTGTCTGTCTGTTTGTTGCGCTTTCACGCCAAAACTACTGAACCGATTTAAATGAAATTTGGTACACGGATAGTCTAGAGCCTGAGAAAGGACCTAAGCTACTTTTTAATGACATACCACGCGGGCGAAGCTAGTTTAATATAATGTGAATCATCGTGTAAGTTTTCATTTGTATGTCACATTTATGTTGATGTATGATGTGTATCTGGATGTTGATTTGATTTATGGCTGTATTTGTGTACCATTAGAATTGTGTATAAATGCAGTGAGTAGACACAGAACAGACAGATAAAGCAGCGCAAAGCGGATTTTACTTATTTAGATATATCTGAATAAGTAAAATCTGTTTTGTAACTGAATTTTTCCTGCACCAATGTTGAATGCATGTCGTGGCAGCCTTTATTTAAGGCTACACTATAAAATGTTAAACTCAACATGAGTTCTTATACATGTATTTTTGGTGTATGCTTTGTTGGTTGCCCTTAAATAAATAAATGAATCATCAGCCTCTAACAGTTCGCACCTGGACTCTCCAATTACACGCGATTTAGATTGAGACTCGGACACTCTCATCCAGCTGCTACCAGCCACCCTGTGAAGATCATCGCTCTACATCAATCAATCAATGAGCTCAGTTTATCACAGTCCACTGCTAGACATCTACAGGCTACGCCACAATACCCATTTAGTAGACCACACAAATATGTTTCCCGTACCTATTAGAATCGAAACCTCTTTTGCATGTAAAGAATTCGCCTGTCACTCACCTACTGCACGAACAGTGCATGAAGTGGGGCCTTTGATACTGCACAAATCGTGCACGAAATGGGGCAAAATGGGTGGTCTAGGAAACAGTCATCATCTGTCTAAAGAAATGCCGATTTTTACGTCTGCACTATCAATTCCGTTAAGTCAAGCAGGCACCGAGGTTGTGGGTTCAAATCCGGGCAAGTACCAATGTGACTTTTTCAATTTATAATTTCTAAGTTTATCTTGGACATTTTACCGACATCGGTGAAGGAAAACATCGTGAAGAAAAATGAGCTTGTAGTTAAATAACTCTGAAATCACCAACCTGTCTTGACTAAGGGTGGTGATCAATGCTAGTGTCTTCTCTTTATGAGAAGAGTCCATTTGTCTTGCAGTGGAAAAATAACAGGCTGATAAAAGCATGCATAGCCGTGGCCCAAAGCCCTTTTCTCGAAACATAACGGGCCAAATTATACTTACAATACTTAGTCCCATTAACGACATAACATTACGCCTGTATATCCCCTAAGGGTTAGGCAGAGGTGTACCTATAGTATACCCACATTTCGCCAGTTATGTTTAAGTCCCATGTAATAAGGGACGAGCGTATTGCCATCAATCGAGCACAGATCCAGACTCCGGGCTGCTTCTCAGAAATTCCAGATGGAAAAATCCAAAAACACTGCCCGATCCGGGAATCGAACCCAGGACCATCCTCAGCAGTAGCGCTTGCGACCAACAACGAGAAAACGACCCATCATTTTTTCATATGTATTATTTTCTTTCAATGAAAAAAAATATTAAAGTAATAAAAAATAAAACCCAACTACGCCTAAAAACAAATTAAAAATCCGGAGTCACACATGTTATAAATCAAAGAGATTACGTGTGACTCCGGATTTTTAATTTGTTTTTAGGCGTAGTTGGGTTTTAGTTTTTATTACTTCAATTATTTTGGGTTTATAATATATATATTTTTGAAATGTGCTCATTATAAATAGCCCTTTCATTTGATACCCAACATGGTACGAATAAACAATGTGACGTCACATAGCCTATAACCAGCGGACGATCAAGACGCTTCCAACGATACCTCATTTGTCAAATTGTGATGAGTGGTTTAGAAGATAGGAGGGAACAGATGAACATACTTACAAACATACATGCATACATACATACAGGTCAAAATCATAACCCTCCTTTTCTTTTTCTTCGCCGTAGTCGGTTAAAAACTAACGCACACACATGTACTAAATAACAGATTTTCTACATAAACATGAAGACCTGCATTATTTAAATAGCTGAAAAAATTATCGTTATCAGTAGCGAAGCCTTCAGGCGAGGTATTAGCTTGTGCGATCGTGTCTCCTTATCACACGGTTTTATTTAATTGTCTCATAAACAATTGACGACACCCATACAGATTTATTATTTAACTTTGTCTTCATTTAAACGTATGTCGACGCCTATTTCGCACTGAAAAATGGATCAGTAATTTTCGTTACAAAATATTTAGAGAAAAGTGTAGTGTTTCTAGTGGTATTTGACATAATTATCTCTTAAAAACATAATTTAATTATTTATTTAATTTAAACATACTACAACATTTTGGAGGGGACACCAGAATTTGAAAGACAGCAACAGTAACTCAGCAATTATGAATACGGCAGGTATGTATAATTTGTTTTTAATTATGTTATTTGATTCAGGCGTGACTTTGCGGAATCCATTATAAAATACATTAGACGTTGATATATTTAGTAACCTATTCCGCTTAAATATTCCTCAAGAGTCATAAACAACCCTGGAAGAAATCGACATGTGTTTCACCTCTCAACAAGTCATCCTCAGGATGACGATTGACCAGTCACGAACCCGAACGCGACGTGTTGCCACGCCAAGCACTGTGTTCTGCGTCCGCGGAATAGGTTACTAAATATATCTACGTCGATCGAATAAGGCATGAAAATAATTAAAATCAAATACTATATAATAAAATAGTATTTGATTTTAATTATTTTCATGCCCTTACTAAGTACATATATTCCCGCCTTCTACCAGTGCCAGTTCGTGTTCATTGCACACATACGTACATCCCATAATATATGGAATAGTACTTTCCTACTGAAGTAAAATGTGAAATAAAACAATACCGTACATCTAGAGCAATCACGGATATAGGAGATAAATAATACGATAGGATTGGTGACCATATATATACCTATATATATTTATCGAGACCCCACCGTGGGCGTGGCTCGGAAAGCACGTTAAGTCGTTGGTCTCCCTGCCAGGGTTGCGGGAAAGTCCGAAAGGGATACCGGGGATATCCTTGGCAAAAGGCAACTGAAGGAACACGGGTGGGTTAGAGTAAGTAAAAGTCTAGACGATTTCCCAAATAAAAAAATTAAAAAGCCGTTGGTCTCGGCCGTCATTCGTAGATCTTTGACAGTCGTTACGGGTAGTCAGTAGCCCAAAAGGCAGTCTTACCAGGAGGTATAGTGCTACCCAGTAACTGGGTTGTGGTGGTCAGATAGGCAGTCGCTCCATGTAAAATACTGATATTCAGCTGCATTCGGTTGGACTGGAGGCCGACCCTAAAATAGTTGTGAAAAGGCTTGGCAGAGTATCTACGGCACAGCAAAATAACGTGCTACGAAAATAGACTCGTTCGCCTTGTAGACCTCTGCTACGAAAGATTTGCTACGAACTAAGACTTCGGCTACGAGAAAACTCGTAGCCTTTATTATCTTTTTGCCCCCATTGATATTGTTCAAGTAAAAACACTATGTCAATGACCGATTGAGTGTTGAAACATAAAGAATTTTATTATTGAACCTGTATACAGCGTGTTTCAGAAATGTGTGGCCATATTTAAGGGAAATTGTTACGACGAAAGTTGTTCAATTTGTTGGTTTGTACTGTGCTGCATCGTAACGGCGAAAAAATTATCATTTGTTCTATACATTTGGGTCGAGTAATATTGAAGTTTTGTATGGAACACTTGATTAATTTTTCGCGATTATGTTAGACCCATGGAAAACGTGGTTCAGTTTGATGGTCACACAACTTAAATCTGACCACACATTTCTGATACCCGCTGTGTACGTAGGCACATTCCTAATTACTTTCCGACATACAGACAATATAAAAAATCTTGTCAACCATTATTGAAAATTTTAAACAAATAATTATGTACACACGGCTACACATCAAGCTATACATTTCCAGTTTATGCTGATCACGCATTGTATAGGATTTCCGTACAATGCGAGGTCAGCTTATATTGGAAATGTATAGCTTGATGTGTAGCCGTGTGTACATAAATGATATTTAATCAATTGTTAGATACCAATTTTGATAACTAAGAATCTTCTAATAATATTTAAAGGTTTAACGAACTCACCTAAGCTTGTCGTTTTCCGAAGAGATTAGTTACTGTAACCTGAGGGCCTAGACAAGTGACAATCGCTTCCAAAGCGTTTCGTATTTCTACAACGACTTTCAACAGGATTGACATAAGCTTTTCGATAGCATATGTCAGTCCTATACATTTTTGCCTTTTCCATCATCGTTATCGCTGATAGAATTTAAATTTGTCTAGAGCCACAGAAGTCTGACAACCAGCTATCTAAAAGCGTAACATATTTTCGTAACCGATTAAGACTACCTAATTTGTTTCATTTTGACAATTCAACAACATTCATTGCGTTATTTACGTTGTTGAGCAGATTTTTTTTCGAACTTTTGAAGCAATGGATTAGACATTTTTCTTTCAAACAAATTCCAACTCTGATTTAGCGTATAATAGGTACGCAGTTTGGGTGCAGTCTTATCAAGGGGTATCGTGTTGCTCAGTAACTGGCTTGTGGAGGTCAGATAAGCAGTCGCTCCATGTAAAATGCCGGTATACAGCTGCATTTGGTTATACTGGAAATCGACCCCAATATAGTTGGGAAAAGGCTAGGCAGATGGATTTTGGTGGGCACTTCATTACACAATAATATGTATTCTCTAAGACCTAGGAGAATACAAAAAGTTAGCCATAAATACACAATATTAGTTAATTGTGTAATATAGTATATATTTTTACGAGTATAAAAAAAAATTGTAGCTATGGCGTTGCTGTTTCTGCCCATTCATCTACCTAGCATCAATCCACAACTTTACCATAATTATTATATTTATTTCATAATTAATTCTGGACGGACGAAACGGAGGATCATGCTTAGCAATTTGAGGTTGGATAGGGCCTTAAAGAATATCAAGCAAAATATTTATAAAGAAAGAAAGAAAAAACGTTTATTTGCGGTATACAATCAATCTGCCTAGCCTTTTACCAACTATGTTGGGGTCGGCTTCCAGTCTAACCGGATGCAGCAGAATACCATTATTTTACATAAAGCGACTGCCTATCTGACCTCTACAACCCAGTAACTGGGCAATACGATTATTACGAATTATTTGCGGTAAACATGACGCAAAAAAAAAAAAACACAAAAAAAATAAGAAAAGGTCGTATTAAGGACGGATGGTGACAAAAATGTTTGGAGCTTATTTTAATTCTCTTCACAAATGTATAGAAATAATTGACGAGCGAAAAACATGTATCTAAACTAAGGCTATTTATCGTTCCTTTTTCCAGTTCACAAGTTATTAATTTCCCACACAAGGAAATAGCATGTAAAACCAACAAAGTCCCATCGACGTAAACAAATATCTATACATGTTATAAATTAAAGTCGCTTATCGTGTTTGTCTGTATGTCCGCGTTGTTCTTCTAAACCACGCAACAGATTTTGATGAGGTTTTCACCATCGTTTGAAGAATTTATTCAGGAAGGTTTATGTGTATAATACGTTAATATTGAAGTTACATATAACTAAGATATCTCGATGTTTTATCAAGTCGTAAAAACCGTGCGAAGCAGAAGCGGATCGCTAGTTTGAACAATATATTATTGATTTGTTCAGGTGTCGAAAGACACAATTGCTATGCTAATTCTGGAACACAAATACTTGTATTGATATTAAATTTCACGCACGAAGTAGTTCGTGTGGTTGTTAGTCGTATAGCCTTTTTTTTTTTTTTTTTTGAGGGTGGGAAATCATCTAATGACTTCTCCCGCTCTAGGCGGAGCGGAAGGGCGTGTCAGACTTTTACTGACTAAAACCCACCGTGTTCCTTCATTTGCCTGTTGCCAAGGTCCCGGTATCCCTTTCGGACTTTCCCGCAACCCTGGCAGGCATCGGTCCTACCGGACCCCGTACATTGTGCTGACATCTCTTTGAGGCGCGCGTGGAACACGACGCGCCATCGACCCGGGCCTGGTCCTTATCGGACGGCGAGCTGCCCGTTGCTCGCCGTCCGCAAGCCCGCGCCTATGGTGGCCGGGAATCCGCCTGGGATATTCGATAGTCGTATAGCCGGGGTTAGAATAGGAAGTGCTGTGGACATAACATATTAGGTCTGTATCTAAGCTAAACTTATTATAAACTTGCTTCTGCCCGCGGCTTCGCCCTCGTTGTATGTCGATGAAAAGTAACCAAAGTCCCGGGATGCCATCTATCTCCTTGCCAAATTTTATCAAAATCCGTTCAGTGGTTTAGGCGTGAAAAGGTAACGTACAGACAGACAGAGTTACTTTCGATTTTATAATATTAATATGGATAAAGTCAATGTCTAAGTCAAATAATTTATTTCAAATAGGCACATAAAAGGCACTTTTGAACGTCAATGAAAAACAAAGAAATAGAATTGATTCTAGTTATAGATAATCGAGGTGATGGGTGGTCCTTCAACTTTTATATAGAATAGTGCTGGAACAAAGGATGTCAATTACAGATTGTGGTATGTTTGTTTGTTTGTAAAAGAAAATAAAGAACATTTATGTTTTTTGCGGTAAACATGACGCACAGAAAGAACATGACTCGGGGCACGAGAGAGAGATTTTCTCTGAAAATTTTATAATCTCTGGTAGTGCTGATCCGATGACAAAAATTATTTCACTGGTTGAAAGCTACGCCATTGCCAAGTGTCATAGGTTCCGGCCAAGTGCAATTTTTTTTTTTTTTTTTGAGTGTGGTAATTCATCCAATGACTTCTCCCGCTCTGGGCGGAGCGGAAGGGCGTGTCAGACTTTTACTGACTAAAACCCACCCGTGTTCCTTCATTTGCCTGTTGCCAAAGTCCCGGTATCCCTTTCGGACTTTCCCGCAACCCTGGCAGGCATCGGTCCTAGCGGACCCCGCTAATTGTGCTGACATCTCTTTGAGGCGCGCGTGGAACACGACGCGCCATCGACCCGGGCCTGGTCCTTATCGGACGGCGAGCTGCCCGTTGCTCGCCGTCCGCAAGCCCGCGCCTATGGTGGCCGGGAATCCGCCTGGGATTCCCGACGCCCAGGGCGTCTCCAACGGCGGCGGTTAGGGGCGTGAGGGCGCAAACTAAGAGTTGATTTTTGTTATTTTACTTTCAGGAATGAATTTCAGATTGGTTTTTTTATTTTGGTTGCTGAACTACTCGGCAGCTCAAGATGCTAATTGCGATTACTATGATAGTGTGAGTATTTCCTTAATTATTTTAATCGCTCTAAAAAAATTGAAAACTGCTGCTAACCAAGTTATCTATCAGCCCTAACTGTGTTAGGGTCGGCTTCCAGTCTAACCGGCACCCTAATTACGTAATGCACAACCGGTCAGAATTGGAATCGGTTTGAAACAAATGTCTGATCCAATACGTCATGAATTTGGTTTGTACTTTACATTTGGTTTCAGAGAAGTATTTGATTACTATCGCCAACACTTTGATTGTAGTAACATCTGTACTTTCATCGATTACAATTGAATATACTGGTTTACCTGACGGAGATACAGTACGAAGTATATCTTCAATCATAACTTTTGCAATTTCGGAGTCAGGAAAACATTTCACTAGAACATCACTAAGATGGATGTTCGAAAAAAAAATCTGCTCAACGACGTAACTTACGAACTTAAGAAGCAATAGATAGACATTTGGGTTGTTTATAATACCTATACTTTTAAAACCATACCTATTTATTTATTTTTGCTATGTATTTTCTGGTGTACAATAAAGTATATATAAATAAATAAGAATATTGTGTTTTTAACCGACTTCTTCAAAAAGGTGGAGGTTCTCAATTCGTCCGTATGTTTTTTTAACGACTTCAATAAAAGGAGGAGGTTATCATTTATCAATTCGTCTGTATTTTTTTTTTATGTTAGTTACCTCAGAACTTTCTTAAATTTTTTTTTTTATTGTTAGGAGCTCGTGGCTATGTTATAACAGCCGCACTGGGTCGATCCTTCAGGTTAAGCTACGCTTGCCGGGGTTGGTCCGTGGATGGGTGACTATCTTTACAAACCGAGACTCCTCCGTGCCTCGGAAAGCACGTTAAGCCGTTGGTCCCGGCTGTCATTCGTGGATCTTTGACAGTCGTTACGGGTCGTCAGAAGTCTGACAACCAGTCTTACCAAGGGGTATCGTATTACCCAGTTACTGGGTTGTGGAGGTCAGATAGGCAGTCGCTCCATGTAAAATACTGTTATTCAGCTAGCCGGTTAGACTGGAAGCCGACCCCAATATAGTTGGGAAAAGGCTAGGCAGATTGACTGATTTTTTATTGTATGTTTGTTACCCGATTACTCCGCCAATTAAGAATCGATTTTGATGATTATTTTTTTGTTTGGTAGGTCTTGCTGCTGTGGTGGTCCCATTTAAATTGTATTAACTTTGCTAGTTAGCTTCAATAATTACGTTTTTTTCCCACTTAGTCTATGTAGACGATATCTTATTTGACTCCGTCACTGTTATGTACATGGCAGGTAGTGGTATTCGAATTTGTGTGGGGTAGGTACCACAACTAAAAAGTGAAAAATAAAAACTTTATTTTTAACCGGTTTCGAACGATTTATTCGTTCGAGATATATCAGAAAAGGATCAGTTTAAACTGCAAAGCGAGAAGACCGATTCCAACTCTGATTGATCGTGTGTAACGCAATTAGGGTGCCTGTTAAGTTCAGCCTTGATTTCAATCAAATTACAATATAGTTATATCGGTATTAATTGAAGTTTATTTCTCAGGTTCCGGTGGGTGGTACCCGCTACGTGTATAGCCCCAACTATCCTAACTACTACACCCCAGGCTCGCAGTGCCGCTGGACCTTAGACTGTCCAGCTGGTTACAATTGTCGCCTGAATTGTCCGGAGATTAGAATACCAAAGGTGAGATACAGAGAGTTATTATTATGGGAGAGAGCGAGAGAGTATATTGAGGCTTTGCTCTATGGATAATAATTCAAAGTAATCCTGCATAGAAACGGTATTAGATTGCATATAAATTCTACCAAACGTTAAACGCCACGCCAGTGAAAAGTTTACCTTCTGGCTCCCTAGATGGCGTTGTTAGTTGAGCGCCGATTCCTGAATCGCGCTATGGTTTCGTTACCGGCGAAACATCACTTGCCCGCGTAGAAACTATTGTAATTCGACAGACGGACGGAATAGGGTTCCGTAGTAGGGATATGTACCTACATTATTTTTGGAATAGGTTGTTATTGCGAAATAACTACCTTTATAAGAAAATTGCGAAATAATTTACTTTAAGAAATGTACATAAAAAAAATTATTATGTAAATAAAATACTATATTGCAACGCTGAGAAATCTCATAATCTCATAGTTGATTGAATCTTATTTGGAGTACGACCTACTTGTTTAGGCATGGGCGCTTATTTGCACATCACAACATTACATCGTACTACAAATAAAATGATAATATTTTACTAAAAACAAGATAATAAACTACATGTTTCCGTGGGACAGGTCCGTAATACAACGCGTAACATTACAACATATTTTTAATCTATAATATACAATTACTTGAGAACGGCTGAACTGATTTCGTTAATTTTCGTTTAAAAATGTTAGTAGTAGTCCGAATTAGGTTTTCATGGAAAGAAAAATTGGTAAAGTTACTCGGAAATTTTTCAAATTCCGAATGGATTTTTGTTTGAATTATTGATACTTTGACAGGACATCGTCTGTGGGGGTCAGCTAAAAAGTAGCGTAATCCCGTTGACCTTTCATAGAAAAACACAACACACTGGAAAAACAAACTTGCAAGATCTTTCATAATGGGCACGGCACGAATATAAAAAGATGCCCTTTATAATTTGTACTCAATATGAATTACAGATGACCTAAATGTATTTTTTAATAGAATATAAAATAGCATTTGGCTTATAATTTTGAGACAAGCCCAATTAGTACGTACCTGTCACTCAGATATGAATAGAGTCTCTATGTGTAAAACGAGTAAGTACACACTACACGCGGCTATACATCAAACTAAGAATAATTATATTTCCAGTACAAGCTGATCTCGAATTTCACGGAGATCCTATTCAATGCGAGATCAGCTTAAACTGGAAATGTATAGCTTGATGTGTAGCCGGATGTTGTGTACATATTTTAATTTTTTAAATAATTTCTATGTAAATACTAGCCAGGTAAAATTTTCAGCTTCAATTCATCTTAAGATATTTTAGTATTTTGTATGTACTTTATAAACAGCATGATCTATAGGACTTGGCACCCATTTAGATCTCAATTCTTTTGGCGAAGTCGACAACTACGCTCTTAATATTGAATTTGGCTCCCAGTTTCACATTTCTGTTTTTGATTGGATTACCCCTACATTTTAACCCACGTTCAAGCTAAGCCCACTGCTCTGTTCCCTGCCTGCGAACTCACTGTGCAAGCAGGTACACCTGCATAGATGGTTCACTCCGGTAGATATGAACGTGTATGACCACCTTCATATCTATATATCCCTACATATTATAAAACAAAGTCCTCCGCCGCCTCTGTCTGTCGTCCTGTACGCGATAAACTCAAAAACTACTGCACCGATTTTCATACTGTTTTCACCAATGGATAGAGTGGTTCTCGAGTAAGGTTTTAGTATACAGGGCGTCCCACGGATATGCCACATGGAGGGAAAGAACCTTGAATATTGTAGATGGAACAGTTTACTGAAAGAAGACATTATTTGAATTTTAAAAACAATTTAAACTGCATTCATAGATGGTTGTACATGGTTGTGTGTGGTGGTGATACATGGTGGTGGACATGGTTGAACCGGGAATCTAACCCGTTACATGAGAAAAATAATCACCCTGTAGCTTTATCATACTGATCGAAAGGCTTCATCATAACGATTATTTTTGCTAAATAACATAGTGTCACAAATAAAAGGAAGACCATGAATTTTGACACTTGATGTGAAATTTTGTTCAGAAAAATTAAAAGCTGACATTGCCGTAAGGACATACAACTGACATTATCGTAAAAAATGTAGTTTACAAGAACCAGTATGAAAGTTTCCAGGAGCTACAAGCAGAACTTAAACGTATTATTCTAAATATCCATCATAACAAGATCAAAAAATCGACAGGGAGCGAAATAATCAAAAGAGTGGGACTTTGTATTCAACAGGAAGGGACTGACTCATTTTGAGCAATTGGTAAATTGATTAATTTTGTATTAAAAATGTTAAAAATTCATGGTCATAAATTAAAGTCGCTTTTCGTGTTTGTCTGAATGTCCGTATGGTTCTTCTAAACCACGCAACAGATTTTGGTGAGGTTTTCGCCATCGTTTTAAGATTTTTTTCTGAAGGTTTATGTGTACAAAACGTTAATATAAAGTTACATATAACTAAGAAGTTTCGATGTTTTGTCAAGTTAGAAAAACCGTACGAAGCAGGAGCGGGCCGCTAGTAATATAATGTCTTAAACTGGCTTCCGAGTAAAATATGAACACTAAACAAAATGTATTCCGTTCTTAGTCAGATAATTGCCAGATGGATCGCCTGTTGGTGTCGAAAACCGGGGATCCGCAGTTGAACGCAGCTGATACATACTGCGGTACGGGATCACTCTCCGTGACGTCCACTAACCAAAGGATCGCCATAGGTATTTAGAACCATCATCACCAGCATTTCGGTCGAAACACGTCCACTGCTGGACATAGACCTGCTCCAAGCGTCGCCATATTGCCCGGCCCGATGACTTTCAATTCACCTTGTGGGACGAAAGGGAGGTCTACCGGACAAGACATCATAAACGCAAAGATTGTATGTCCTTGTAGCACTGTAATATAACCAATCATATAATTACAGGTCTTATAACAAGCTCATACAGTCCTGGGGGCAGGTTCCAGTGTACAGTGACGACTCAAGCTATCACTCCAACTCCACCTTCTACGTGCAGATGTGGAGAAAGAAGACAGGTGACTATACTACGTTCAATAATTAGTTTCCAATCATATAAACAAATATTTGTACCTATCATAATTTATAAACATAAAATCTAGATGGCGCTTCATCTTCAATTATTTTTTGGTTTTTTTTCCTAGTCATTCTGAAATTCACTTCAATTAAATAAAAAAAAACAACTTTGACTAACGCTAATCAAATTCAAAATTCATCATCTGCCTCTGCCTAGCCTTTTCCCAAACATGTTGGGGTCGGCTTCCAGTCTAACCGGATGCAGCTGAATACCAGTATTTTAAATGGAGCGACTGCAAGTCAGCCATACAATATTTTAAGTTCTTGGAACAATGATCACGAGTGAATCCGACACGGAACGGGAATTTAAAAACCGAAAGCCGCAATAGCAAAGGCACGCGTTTAAAACCGATCTAAGCTAGGATTTAAAAAAAACTTGCAGCTAGATAAAACAAATTAATGGCGATTTTCTCTTTTCCATTCCAGAATCGTATAGTAGGTGGTCAGGAAACTGGCGTAAACGAGTTCACAATGATAGCCGGCCTGGCAGACCGGAGGATTTCGCAGATCAAATGCGGTGCAGTCATCATATCGAAAAAGCATGTCCTGACGGCTGCCCATTGCGTGGTCAACCAATCAGTGAATAACTACGCAGTAGTCGTCGGCGAACATAACGTTACTACTGGTGAGTTCTTATAAGCTATACTTCATTTGAAATAAGATTAGACATTTAAATGAACCTTTTTTACAGTCCGTTCAACCGATTTTGACTTCTATTGCATTGGTGGTATGGCAAATGGTAGCTGCAGTAGACAGTTGGTATGTGAAACCTTTTTTGTTTTAATGCCATCCTTATGCTTACGGTATAGATGTCAAAATCGGTTGAACGGACTGTAAAAAGGTTTGTTTAAATGTCTAATCTTATTTCATACTAGCTTTCGCCCGCGGCTTCGCCCGCGTGGTATGTCGATAAAAAGTAGCCTATGTCCTTTCCGATCGGTTTAAAATTGACAAAGTTTCATACAAACTTTCATCCCCTATTTTATCCCCTTGGGGGTAGAATTAATCAAAATCCTTTCTTAGTGGATGCCTACGTCATAACATCTACCTGCATGCCAAATTTCAGCCCGATCCGTCCAGTGGTTTGGGCTGTGCGTTGATAGATCACTATGTCAGTCAGTCAGTCAGTCACCTTTGAGTTATATATATTTAGATGGAGTATAAGTAGTGAAAATAGATCGTCGGCTCCAAAAACATCTGATGAAAATGTAAACAAATGGATAAGAACATGTACTTGTGGATGCCAATTTGTAGTGCCACTTACAAATTGACTGCTTTGATTTGAATACTTACTTAAAATTCTAATTATGTATCGCTTTAAAGATGTTTTTTATTTAACAGTTAAGTTTTATTTTATATATCACCTCAATTTTCGTCCATGATTTTTCAATGACAATTAATTTGTTTATTTTATTTAAACAATAAGGTTTAATTGTACAGATGAATGTTTAATTCCCTTTTCTGAGTGATTGCGTAAGAATTAAACCTAAACAGAGTTTGTTTACATTTTCATCAGATACTTTTAGAATAGACTATAGGTGAGATCGTCCAGTGCGACCCACGGCCACGCTGCACACGGTTGCATTACTTGCAAACAAATGAACCGCGCAGCGAACGTGGCAAATAAGGCTGCCATCAGACGGATTGCATCGCAAAACCGCGCGCAGTCGACTTCGTTCAGTCATAATATCAACTTCACGCGGTCGGCTGTAGTCGTGTGAAGTCAATATTAACTGTATACAGTCTTGACTTTAACTTTACGCGGTCGGCTACAGTCGTGTAGTGTCGACGCACGCTGTCCGTCGGTAACAGCATACAGTTAGTGTGCAGTTAGTCAAGGAGTATATCTGTATGCAGTTGAATGTATCGCGTGTGGTTGCTGCGATGCAGTCCGTCTGATGGCAGCCTAATCGCTTCTGCATATATCGCCACGAAGCTTCGCGCAATCACACGATAAAATGCAGATGTGACCAACCAGTAACAGCTGTCGGCTATCGCAGCGCATCCTGGGCTGGCAAACCCGGTACCAATCTTCGTGACTGCTCCTTATTTATAACAGGCATAATATATTCTTGATTGTGATGATACACAAGAAGATCAGTTTTCCTTCACTTCAACTTTTTATTGGTGGTCCAGGGGGCTTAAAACAGCCACTTTGGCAGAAACATATTATGAATCATCGTAAAATGTCACAAACTGACAATTCATAATATGATCTGCGTGCGATTCATATTACGAAATAATTCATCTGTTTGACCGTTTTCTATGGAGATTCGTAAAATGGTCCACACAATAGGATTTGCTTTTTGTGCCAAATTAGAGGAATTGCTAATGACAGTTGGAAATTCTGGAAATGAATTGCTTTTAGAGGAATTGCTAATGTGGTCGTTTTAGGTCCCTAATCTACAAAACACAAACAATTTAACTAATTTGTGTTTCAGGCGACTCTTCAGCTACTCAGGCCTATGCCATATCCAAATTCACTGTCCATCCAGCGTTTACTGAGTAAGTATACTTGTACTTAGAGGTAACATTGCATGACTTATCATACCTTTACTCGACTTAAGAGCATCGTCTGTAAGACAAAGACTTTGCCAAACACCACGGGCGGGTTGAGGCACGGAGGTACATAGCCCAAAACAACATCATTAGATACTTATACTGATGACGCTGTTTCAGTACGTCGATTCTGTAAAATTCAAAGAACAACTCGCATCTCACATCGCTATTCACTCTCACTTCGCATATGGTTCAAAATGTGTTCGGGTTCCCAAAGTGAGCGTTGAAGTGACGGGGGAATTACCTTACTGAATGCCACTTCTTACGTCATCTCATACTTTATCTGTCAAAATCTCACGGTCAATTTAGTTCAACTCGTTGACACGCTCGGAAGGGCAGCGCTAGTGAATCAACCAAGTTTTTAGAATGCCAATCCAGAAACTCAGAGCGGATTCAGATTCGAAGTTTAGAATGAGGTCTTACAGAATCACACCCGTGGGCATGTCTCTTGTGCACTTTCATTTTCATCTTACGTTAAGGTCAATGTCAAAACTTTATTTGTAAAACGTATGTCAAAAAGATGTTGTATTTCTTCATTATGCGACGTGCAAACACCTCTAGATTTTATGATAAGAAATTCAAATCAATAACATCAAGATGTTTTCCAGTTCCAACTACGATAACGACATCGCGGTTGTGTGGGTGGCTCTAGCGTCAGGGATACAATTCAATGACCGCGTGCAACCCGTCTGTATGCCCTTCAGGTACGCGACTAATGACTTCGCTGGAACCAAAGTTGCTGTACTGGGTAAGTCTAAGAACTCATTCAATCAATCAACTTAGCCTATTACAGTCCACT
This sequence comes from Lithophane leautieri, assembly GCA_949152455.1. NCBI lineage: Eukaryota > Metazoa > Arthropoda > Insecta > Lepidoptera > Noctuidae > Lithophane > Lithophane leautieri. The sequence goes on along the minus strand of OX424480.1, from coordinate 10,829,086 downwards.
GCTGGACAAACGCCTCTCCTTGGCTGTTCGAAAACACCCTCTCCTCCGCCTTCTGCATCCAGTCTGTCTCAGCCACCTTTTTAAGGTTGTCGGTCCATCTTGCTGGGGTGCGTTCATAGTAATACGTGCGTCCCAGACTAAGCTTGCCGATATGCTGTCTCCGCGTCCGGCCATCACTCCTTCGACAAACATTGCCAACTCACTGCCACTTCAGACTGATAACTTCATTTTCTTCACTACCGATAACTTCATTTCTGATCTTATCCTTCAAAGAAACTCCGAGTATAGCCCACTCCATATCGCGCTGAGTGACCCTGAATTGGTTGACCACCCCGACAGTCAGTGTCCACGTTTCTGCACCGTATGTCATAACGGGCTGCAGGCATTGGTTGAAGACCTTAGTCTTCAAACACTGCGAGTACTCATTACGATTACAAAATTAAAAGAAAAAAACATCACCACTGTTTCTAAATGATGATATAAAACTGTGGGGAAACCGGCATGTCCTAGAAGTAAACATTAGAAGATATATTATGATCTACCAGCCCGCACTGGGCCTGTGTGGTGGATTGCGGACTTACGGCCCACTCCCTCTCATAATGAGGAGGCCTGTGTCCCAGGACAGGGAATATTATACATTCAATTAGAACGACTTTATTTCATCACTACAAAAAAAAAGGTACTTACCTTTAAAAATGTTTTTCAGGCTGGGGCACTCTCTTCCCTGGTGGACCGACCTCCAATGTCCTCATGAAGGTAGACCTGGACGTGCTCCAACAAAGCGCTTGCAGGTCCAAGGGAGCTGCGGTCACCGATCGACAGATGTGCACCTTTACTAGGGGGAAAGACGCTTGTCAGGTAAGATCGAAGGGAGAGTCACTGAATCTTATGGAAATTAAAAGACTAATAACCTAGAACCAGTCTGATGTCTGGGTGTCGTGCTACCCAGTAATTGGGTTGTGGAGGTCAGACAGGCAGTCGCTCCATGTAAAATACTGGTATTAATTTGAGGGTAGACTGGAAGTTAACCCCAATCTATACTCGATTTGAAATAAGATTAGACATTTAAACAAACCTTTTTACAGTCCGTTCAACCGATTTTGACTTCTATACCGTAGGTATGAGGATGGCATTAAAAGCAAAAAAGGTTACACAATACCAACTGTCTACTGCAACTGTCATTTGTCATGCCACTAACGCAATAGAAGTCAAAATAGCTTGAACGGATTGTAAAAAAGGTTTATTTAAATGTCTAATCTTATTTCAAATGGAGTATAATTGGGAATAAGCTGGGCAGATGATCATGAATACGCCTGACTAAATTACGGTTAATTTATCTGGTTCTCAAACGAATTCTGTTTCATTATTTAAGTTTTAATGGCGGACATTGTGAAAGGGGCAAACACAAGTTTTTGTGTGTGAGATTTGTGCACCCATGATTTGAATTACTTCTATTTCCAGGTATAGTACAAAACTGAAAATTTAGTGCCTACTGAAACCTGCGCCACTCCTGTCTAACTGCGGAACTTTTTTTCGTAACCGATTAAGACTAATCTGTTTCATTTTGACAGTTCAATAACATTAATTGCGTTATTTACATTGTTAAGCAGATTTGTTTTCGAACTCATGAAGCAATGGATGAGCAATTTGTTTCAAAACAATTCAGATTGTCATTGATCGTGTATGACGCAATCATTGTGCTGGTCTAAGTTCTTAGTTTCGTATTATGAACTGTGTTTGGATCACTGTTCTTAGTTACTTAAAAAATTGGTTCGATCCATTGTCTAAAATTGCTGAATGGCGTGCAATTGCAGAGACAATAGACTGCTGACGATGATCATGATGATTGTCTAAAACCTTGTTTTGTAATAAGACCGTTAGAGTTCTATAGATTAATCGATGTATTTCGCAGGATGACTCCGGCGGCCCACTCCTGTGGACTGACACACGTACTGGCGCAATCTTCAACGTTGGAATCGTTAGTTTCGGCAGCTTCTGTGCGTCAGAAGTACCAGGAATCAGCACCAGAGTGACTTCCTTCCTTACCTGGATCATAACCGCTACCACGACGCATATAAACGACTATTGTATCAAATGATTGCAGCCAACGTTCCTCTAACCCTTCATTGCATGATTTAATATTTTCTTGTAGAAAAAATCATATGCATGTAATTATAGCCCTAGGATGTGTTAAAAATAATAATAAAAAACAGTGAACTTTTTATGTATTTATTTTTGAAAAAAAACCATATGATGGATATTTACATCATTATGCAATTAGTATCAATGAGCTTAGTACAAAATAAAATAATGCAAATAAAAATCAGTTTTTGTGATAATTTTCAAAGCAGTTATTGTTTTTATTAAGACACAGATTGATTCCACATTTGCTGCATCTTATTGTAGAATACCCCTTACACTGTGGGTACTTACAACATAGTGAACCTCCAACTTCTGGCCAGTGATCAACACCATCTCTTCTTATGTCCTTTGGTGGAGCAACAACTGCTGGTCCCCTCTTCCTTTTTGCCTGTATTTCGTTCTCTAGAGAACTGGTACTGGGACGACCTCTTTTAACCTCTGTGTCAGCTCCTATTCTGCACAAAACTTGTGCCAATTCATTTCTAAAGTTGCCCATTGAAAGTATATCCTTTTTTGGTATATTTCTATTTGCTGCATTTTTTTTGTACAAGATCCAAGAATTAATCACTGTTAGATCAAGTAGATGGAAAAATATACGCAAATACCATTTTTTTGATCTTACTGGAATGTGGAACCTCCCCAAAAAACTGTCCATTAAGTCCACCCCCCCCATATGCTTATTATATTCATGAACAATTTGTGGACATGGAATTACTACCTTTTCCTTTTTCGATTTATCATATCTAGTGACACTAGACACTGGTGTTGCCCCAACATAGGTTGATAAGAGTGTCACAATCTTATTGTCTTTCCAAGTGACACAGGCCATCTCAATGCCATCATAAGTAGATGTTCTTTCTTCATAACTGCCTCTGCATACTGCCTTCTTCATAAACTCTTTCTTTTCAGGCAATTTTGAGTTAGGGATCCTATTCTGCTGGACAGTTCCAACAGAGTGAATTCCTTGTTTGGCTAGAAAATAAATTAGAGGCAGCGATGTGTAAAAATTATCAAAGTACACAATATAATTTTGATATCTTGGTACACCTCTTAGCAAACGAATTACTACATTCCCTGTAACTCCTATGTCTGGTTCTCCTTCAAGTCTCCCTGTATTTTGCTGTCCTGCATACAATTCAAATGTATGTGCATATCCAGATAAATCGCAAAGTACATAAAATTTGAACCCCCATTTGTGGGGTTTATTTGGCAGGTACTGTTTTAGAAAGTGTGCAACCTTTGTTGCACACATCTGCTCATCCACTGATAGCCGTTGTTCCATAGGTAGAGAAGAAAACTTTGTTTTGAGGTGCTCAATAACTGGACGAATTTTAAATAACCGGTCATGATCTGCATGGCCCACAGGTTTATGAAGCTCATTGTCTTGAAAATGCAATGCAAGTTTGATTTTTTCAAATTTATTGACTGGCATTGTTGATGAAACTGGGCCATAACCATGAACAGGGTGCCAATATGCTCTGGTATTTTGAAATTTTTGCACTGACATGAACAGCAATATCCCAAAAAACTTTTTGATATCTGATGCTGTGTATATTATTCTGTTATTAGGATCTTTTTGCATGCTATATAAATTAGTTTCTGCTACTATTTTCTGTATAAAATCATCATTAAAAAAATATTTAAAACATTGGTAAGGAGTTTCTAGCTGAGATATTTCAGAATCAAAAGTTGAGCAGCCTAAGAATCTAATTTTGTCTTCATCAAAGTCCATATTCCTCTTTTTCCAAATAAGTTTTCTCTTGTCCAAGAGTGAATTTAAAATATTACCACCAGGGGATCTATTTTGAATTTCTGCTCCTTCTAGTGGTTCTTCAACCAGAGGTGGGTCTTCTTCATTAACTTGCTGATCATCTTCATTATCATTATCATCACCTAACAGATGTAGAAGTTCATCTCTAGTATAGTGTGAATTTGGAGGGTCATCATCATCAGAATCATCAGCTTCTAGTCCGTCTTCTAACAGCCAACCGTCTTCCAGTTGTGATAGATAGTGTTCTATATCTCTCTCTTGTAAATTATTCTAAAACAACAAAAAAATCATACAAATGTAAAATTTCATGAACAAACATTTCTCCATACTTCAGGTATGATGCATACTGCATAATGATGTAAATTTACATCATACCAAATCGACATAATTATCGATATATTTTTCATGTTTTCGTTACAAATATTAGCAGATTCTAAAACATTTACCTTATTTCCACTCATTATGAATATTTTCAACAACTCCCGTAGATCAAAGCAAGCAAATAACGTAATTCTTTTGCACCGTTACAACAAAATTATTAGTCACCAGGTAACCAAACTGTGATTGTCATTTTTGACATTGACGTTTGTTTTTTTTTTACGTAGTTACGTTCCGTATCTACCAAAAATATTTCAAGAAATTGTCAGACGCAAAAATATCAACACCGCTCAGTGATTTGTGTGCTTTTTTTCCCCTGTGAACCGTTTGATGGAAATTTCCATCAAGATGCAATAAAGGGCTAAAGTTGTGGCTCATGTACTGTACGATCAATTGGCCAATGTTTGGTATATTGTTATATTTCAGCGTTTGTGAGATAGCAAAAGATCAGTAAGTATTGCAGATTTCCATAGGCGATGAGATGACCACTTACTATCAGTAGGATAGCACACTCGTTTGCAAAAATAAAAAATGTCAAACAAAGATAAGGTGATAAACAATTTAATACTTAAATTGACGATCTACAAATATTCAACAAAAAAAAAAATATTGTCAGCGTATGCTGGTAATACACATCAGCTGATTAAGCTGATATATATTACCAGGAGCCATTTTGTAAATTGAGCCAAAGTTCTTATAAAAACTATTTGTTATGAATCAATAAATTATTGCTATTTATTAAAGTACTTATGTACATTTTTCAGTGTGTCTTATTTTCTTATCCCGAGAAATTATCGCAAAAAGAAAATACGATGACGAAAGAAGACCATTGGAAAGCGTAGAGTAGGTAGGTACACGAGATTATAATATTATCTTCGATTCTTCGATTGTTTAGTCCTAGGACATGCCGGTTTCAATACTGTTTTCTGTCATCACATCGAAGAAAAGAATATAAAAAATGCCTAGTCGAAAGAGTAACCTTTATGTTATGATATTAACTACAACATCACCGCAAAAGTTTTTATCTGATTACGTTATTTCGATACAAGATGGCGCCACCATCATTGCGGCCTGCGCGGCAATCTACCGCGAGAACTCAGCCGCGCCAATATTGATTAATTCACCGTCCCCCAGTTCGGAGCAACTTCACTCCTTCCCACTATTATTCTAACACACAGTCCCACAATAATCTAACATTTAACTCTTTATTTACCAAAAAATATGTAAATTCTTTAAAGAAAATAACCAAAATATGTTTCTAATCAAAATAATGTGTTTCCAAATGATTTGACAGTGTTTTGTTTTCAATTAGTACAATAATATTCGTAGCTATGGAAGTGAATATCTATTTAGATTTAAAAATAAAGAGGTAGTGATTTAAATTGTTCCTAAAAAATGCCCAAACGCATTCCGTTTCACGTGGTTTATGCGACAAGTAAGTATTTTTATATGTATTTGTATGCAGATATTAATTTTTATTATTTAAAGAAATATTTCAAACCCGTATGATGTGTATTTGCAATTTTATACATAGTATAGTATTAATGTTTGACCCTTGACAATCTAAGTCAGAGGAAATCATCTTTTCATTCTTCCAAATTCTTTAAATCTTTACCTACGTCTAGAGACCGGCCGTCATCATTTTTCTCAGTTTTTGTTGGCTTACCTGACAATCAATTTATTTATTGATACTTGGACAGTATATTTTTGACTTAGTTGAAGTCCGTGGTATGTAGTTTTGGCTCAGCCTAAAAGATACTGATTCAGTATCAATTCCCGTACATTTTCAACCCAAGATCACGACCGGTCGTGATCTACCCCGTCTCTTAAATGTATCTACTTTAGTACCTAATCTGCAGATGAACTGTTACTGACCTTCACACAGTCCTAGGCTCCTGGCCTTGATTCGGATGGAAGGATCCGGGTGAAACCTTTGGCAACAGCTTACTAGCTGTGAACTTCTTTCATGGACCCGGATAAAAATGTATCTTGTGTGAAATCGGACCAATATTTGCAAGAAAGGCACACAGAAAAAATTATAATACGGGGTTAATTGCATGAGGCCTTTGGCTAATTTGTAAATGTGCATAGGACATTTTTTGTAATGTGCGTTTAGTTTGTGCAGAAGAAACAATTTTCTTTCTTTCTTTTTAGAAACGTAAGTAGGTCTTTAGTGTTAATCATCTATTCAGTCGTTGATACCTACATAAGAACATCTTCACAGGCATTAATATTAGTGAGATGAGATGATAGCGTCTTCCTAATGTGAAAAACTATGTTGGCCTAGATAAAGTAATCTTACATTCTATCAGCGTTATCAAAAAGAAAAACTCAAAAATGTATTGGATTGACATATAAACTACCGAAAGCTATAAATCCTTTTGAAAGTCGTTGTAGAAATACGAAGCGCTTTGAAAGCGCTCTAAGGTCTAAATTCGCGAATTAGAATTCAATCAAGCATCAAGGGGTTTATTCATAAACGATGATTAAAGTTAAATGACGTTCAAACGTCAAAAATGTATGGTAAACAGTCGCTAATCATTACTTAACTTTAAGCAACGTTTATGAATAACGGGGCAAGTCGGTAACGATCACATGTTATCAAGAATGGGTTTGGACTTTATTCGGAAAACACTAGAACATAGTAGACAAAGCCCGACCAATATATCGTCAATTCGAAACTATATGATCAAACATTCAAAAGAACAATTAATCAAAAAACAACTCTAGACGCTGATAACAAAGTCCCTTTTTTATTAAAATCGAACTGTAGCAGCAATTAGTGTTGGTATCATTGATTCAGTAGCTAAGTACAGGTTGTGAGTATCCAGTGCCCATTACACTAATGGCATTGCTGTACTATCAATGTTGGAACTCTATTTGACAAATGAAAAGTGGAAAAATCCATGAAGTGATGCTTAGATTGTCAAATGGGTGTTAAAACAGGACGTTTGGTTGTTTTGAAAACATTTTGTCGTATGTCTACGTGTATCAAACATCGGTATTTTATTTCTCATCGGTACGTTCTAGGTATAGTACTTTCTATAAAAAATAGGAAAATAGGCCTTTGGACCACTTGATGAAAGTCCTTCGTCAGCCTTTTTGTTCAGCCTTCGCGCCACGGCCTTTTTTGAATGACTTCTCCCGCTCTGGGCGGAGCGGAAGGGCGTGTCAGACTTTTACTGACTAAAACCCACCCGTGTTCCTTCATTTGCCTGTTGCCAAGGTCCCGGTATCCCTTTCGGAATTTCCCGCAACCCTGGCAGGCATCGGTCCTAGCGGACCCCGCTAATTGTGCTGACATCTCTTTGAGGCGCGCGTGGAACACGACGCGCCATCGACCCGGGCCTGGTCCTTATCGGACGGCGAGCTGCCCGTTGCTCGCCGTCCGCAAGCCCGCGCCTATGGTGGCCAGGAATCCGCCTGGGATTCCCGACGCCCAGGGCGTCTCCAACGGCGGCGGTTAGGGGCGTGAGGGCGCAAACTTTGCCTTTCCCTCACGCGTTCCGCCTCCTCTTTCGCGAGCATTACTGCTTCGCAGAAGGAGGTGACGGCTTCCCATGCCCTCTCGCTCCGTACCATTCGCGCCACGGCCTAAGGGCTTGAACACAAAACAGCGTTGCGACGTCGCATCGCAAAAATCTGCGACGTTACCCTAAGATTTTCTTCTGCGCTTAGCTTCTGCGTTGCGAATTCGCATCGGATTCGCAGTTTTGTGTACAAGCCCTAAGAAAGCTTCTGCGTTGCGAATTCGCATCGCGCCGATTCGCAGTTTTATGTAAGCAAGGTCTGTTGAAAATAAAGACATTTAGGTAATTAGTATGCCCAAGGTTTGTCGCAAGATTTGTTGGAAATAAAGACTGTTGGAATACAATAAAATGTACACGCGGCTACACATCAAGCTATACATTTCCAGTTATGCTGATCTCGCATTATATAGGATTTCTGTACAATGCGAGGTCAGCTTATACTGGAAGAGACCTTTAACCACGAGTATTCGGTCCATTGAAATCGAAAAATACCGAAGCTGCTAGCGGCAGAAATTGAATTTGCCGACGAACTTTTCCGGGCAAGCCTTCTCCTAATAATATTAATTTATTAGCTTCTGCTCGCAACTTCATTCGTATCAAGCTTCTCGTTTTAACATAAAACATAATAATATATTTCTCAAGGATAATGTAGCTTCCCATTGTATTCAAAGAATTTTCGGAATCGGATCGGATTCAAACCAAAAAATAGCCATTTTTAACTTACTGGCAAAAATTCAAACAACATTTATAACTACAGTTTTACGCTTATTTATATTTTAGTAACTGGTATTTGGCTTTTGAATCAAAATGCATCGATCAAGATATAAATGTGAAAACAAAAAAGTCAGAAGTTGAACAATGGGAAAAGTAGTGTTTTTGTTTATAAAGTTTTTTCTTTCATTCCTTAAAAGACGGATATCGGCTATAAAGGCTCTTACACACAGGCGCGATTCGTCGCGCGACGCGAATTTTAACAAAACAATTTCTGAGAAAACTTCACGACGAACAATGCAGCGGCGTCGCGTCGCGCGACAATTCGCGCAAGTGCGTAAGAGCCTTAAAGTTTTTCATAAAAAATTAAATTCTTTTTTTAATTATTTGCATTTCGAAAACATTTTGTGTAATTTAAAAGTTATTGCCATTTTAGAAGTTTGGTACTAAGTTTTGACGGCCAGTGTAGATTGATCAATTTATTACACTTTGCAGATATCTAAATATACAGGGTTACTGGTAACTCGACGTATTCCTTGCAGGACGTCATAGTAGGGTTAAAATGCAACAAATTAAGCCACCAAATGTTCTACCGAAATTCAGTAGTTTTTGAATTAGTTAAGAGTTTTAGTTTTTTTATGAAAAATCCCAGATTAAATCATTTGAAACCAATTTAAAAATGATTTACGGCGCGACTGTACTGAAATTTAAGTTATTATCATAGTTGACGCCGTAGCAGACCTTTGTTAATAATTAAAAGTTCAATAATGCCTAAAACTTTGGCAAATATCACTAACCAAACATTTAATTTTTTGTAATTTTTGCTATTACTTCATAAAAAATGTAGTCTAGTGCAAAAAAAAAATACTGAATTTCGGTAGAACATTTGGTGGCTTAATTTGTTGCATTTTAACCCTACTATGACGTCCTGCAAGGAATACGTCGAGTTACCAGTAACCCTGTATATAACTCAAAGGTGACTGACTGACTGACATAGTGATCTATCAACGCACAGCCCAAACCACTGGACGGATCGGGCTGAAATTTGGCATGCAGGTAGATGTTATGACGTAGGCATCCCCTAAGAAAGGATTTTGATTTGAGTTATATATATTTAGAGATAACCGACATCCACGCGGGCGAAGTCACGGGCATCAGCTAGTTATACTATAAAAGTGATCTAAGTACCATAATACAGTGCCTTACCTTTGGTCTCTACTGTTATTATTCCATTAGGTTACATACCATGACGTGAACTATTCTTCGTCTACGGGTTCGACTGAATTATTCCATTAAAAATGTAAAGCCACAGCCGTCACCCGTCAGGATCGATCGATACAAGATTGTTTTTTATTATAGTTCTGTTCGTATTGTCTGGTACTGGATATAGTTCGATAAACTCTTTTGTTATTTAATGAGATAAATTGAGTTAGCATCTGGTTTCTTTGGAGCTAGCACTGCAGTACTATTTATAGGAACTGTGATACAGACAGTTTGCAAGCTATGCTGATTTGCAGAAAATACTTTCTAAAATCTTCATATGCATAATCAGCCTAATGTTCCCACTGCTGGGACACAGGCCTCCCCTCCATGTGAGGGAGTGGGTTTTAATCCACCACGCGGGTTGGTAGATATCGCTCGGCGGCGTGGCAACACGTGGTGTTCGGGTTCGCGACTGGGCAATCGTCCTCCTGAGTATTCGTGAGGATGCTTCGTTGAGAGATGAAACACGTGTCGATTTCTTACAGGGTTTTTTATGACTCTTGAGGAATAGTTAAACGGAATAGGTTACTAAATATCAACGTCGTTGTTACGTCTATTATATTTTGAAACTTTTCCTTTAAAATCCTTCAGATTCTGATTGAATGAAAGTCTGTTACGCAAGTGGATGTCAATGTCAACATAACCTTGACTGGCTAATCCTTTTGCCATTTATTGGCTTATTCCGTCGAGACAGTGTCATTATCCGCTGTTTGAGTAAAGGCTCCCACAAACAGACGCGTTATCGCGGGCGCGACAAGGGTAGCGATGCCTGTTGCGCCCGCGATATCGCGCCTGTTTGGACGAGCCTTAAAGCTACGTATCAGTATATTAGAATGTACTCTGTGAAGCTACGGCTTCTTACAGGAACGGTTCCGTCATAATTTAACGGCCGTGATGAAAATTGCCGTGATAAAAAAAAAAAATACGAGTAGGTATATATAAGTTTACGAAATTATGACGATTTCTCTGATTTGTGTGATTTTAAAATATTATATTTCTATAAGTTTTAATGCACAACATTAAAGCTCATTTCAATTATGATCGAATGAACGAACAACTACCGAATACAGGCGTGCACTGTTATGTTATAGTCAAACTGGTCAACAAATAGTGGACTGTACAAACCACTCTAACCGATTACATATCTATTTCATTCCGTAGCAAAGACGATCTACTAAAGTTAGATTTAAGTACCTAGAACGTGCCTCCAAGAAAGAAAAATGAATTAGAATTCTGTTTGAACGAAACGATTCGAAGCTAAGTTCGATTAGTTTCGCTCATGTAGATACCGCGTCTTTTCACCCGACTACGACGAAGAAAAAAGGAGGGTTATGATTTTGACCGGTATGTATATAAGTATGTATGTATGTATGTAAGTATGTTCATCTGTTCCCTTCTATCTTCTAAACCACTCATCACAATTTGACAAATGAGGTATCGCTGGAAGCGTCTTGATCGTCCGCTGGTTATAGGCTATGTGACGTCACATTAAATTAAAAATGGCGCCCTCTAGAGAAAATAAAGTCAGGAACTTAAAAAAAAAATCGTACCATGTTGGGTATCAAATGAAAGGGCTTAATGAGCACATTTCAAAAATATATATATTATAACGCCAAGGAATAAAAAAAATTAAGTAATAAAAACTAAAACCCAACTACGACTAAAAAGGTATAAACAAGACACCACAAACAGACAAATTAAAAATCCGGAGTCACACGTGTTAGGGCATAAATCGAACAGATTACATGTGACTCCGGATTTTTTATTTGTCTGTCTATGGTGTCTTGTTTATACCTTTTTAGTCGTAGTTGGGTTATAGTTTTTATTACTTAATTTTTTTTATTCCTTTGGCGTTAAATTTTTTATACTAAGGTTCACACTGCGAAATATGAACCGAAGCATGAAGAACACGCGAAGACCGAAGTAGTTGCGGTCGGTAGCTACAAGAGCGAAGCAAAACGAGCTCAGCTTCGTTTCGCTCGTTTTCAGTGTGGCCTGCGCTTTGAGAATGTCATGCACGCCACAATCGCTTTAATTAAAATGATTAACATTGCAACTCATACTATGAACTATGTATAAGTAAGGAATTTACAATATTGAACATGAAATACATTTCCATATAAAATGGAATTATGTTCAAGTTACGTAGCGTCGTGTAGGTTGAAAGTAAGTAATTAATATTAGTTTTTCTCGCTAAACCCGTTTTCTTAGTTTATTTATTAACTTTTAGGGGTAGGTATGAGGAACAGGGTGTAAAGTTCACTCATCCACCATAGAAAAGGGAGGATCCTCCTACCAGACGGGTGTTGTGTCTGGCGGGCAACTGCCCAATGATAGATATTGGATTTTTGTATATATGTTCACTGCACGGTAAACTCTAATTGCGCGATGCAGGATTTTTGTGACGTCAGGATTTTTGTGTGACGTCAGGTCTTTGATGCGTAGTTCGAATGTGGCGATGTAGGTACTGCCACAAACTTTTGTAGCTTCTCGCGTTTTCGCAAATCAATAATACTCTAGCTAAGTTATTAAAACACAAAGACATCTTCGTAGCCTTTTTTAATGATCTTTGTATCTTTTTAAGTTATTTAAATACCTACCTACACAGTAGTGATTCTACTGTCACGCCGTTAAGAACTCCAGAACAGTATCTACGAAAGTACTTTTTTCCGACAATTTTATTAAGTACAAAAAATTTGAAAATTGTATTAGTAATATAACCTTATCGGGTAAAAAACGAGCGAGCCTTACTTAATAGTCGCATATGATGTGTAACATCTGATTTGTCACCTTGCTATTAAGCAACATTAAGGTAATAAGCAACAATAAAGGAACGGAGCCTCGGCCTCGGCTAACTCTAGCACCGTGCGCGCTCTATGGTCAAATCAAAAAGCGCGCGCTTGCCTGGCTTCCTGTTACACACTTCCGTCGCTTTTCACGATATCACTCCCACAGATTGCAGGAAAGCAAGAGGAAATATGTTGTTAATACATCAAAAAGGACATCACTATAAGTTGACGTATTTCCGTTGTTTCCGTGCTGGATTACTCTCTGGGTTACATTTTAAGTTCCGAACAAAAGGTCAGTACTTAAAATGTAATCATAATTATACGTAATGATGGTAGAACACAAAGCTCAATTTACATACCCAACATTTTTTCTACCACCGCACCTCGCATTTTAATTCGATCTTTCCCATTTCTACCAACACAGCAGGTTTATTTAATATTCTATAGCGAAGTAATTGTTTTTCCAACCAAGAATCGATCCTTAATTGAACCCGGTGGTATAGTAAATTGAGTTAGAACAAACCTGTTATTTTTTATGGTATCCAATATTGAAGTCCCTTACCCAAACTATCTCGTCTCCCCCAGGTGAAGACAGCTCCTACCCAGCATGCGAGCTGAACTCTCAGGGTCCTGCAGCACGAGGGTGGCGCAGTGAGGGTGCTCCGCCTCACGAGCTGTTACTGAGGCTTGCGCGCGTCACATCAGTTCACAAGCTGCAGCTGTTAGCTCACCATCAACTTATACGTGAGTACTCGTAGTAGCAGCAGAATAAAATAATACGAACCGATTCTTGTCACACTCAGGTCGTCAGAAGCCCGAAAGTCTGAAAACCAATGAAACCTAGGTACACACGGCTACACATCAAGCTATACATTTCCAGTATAAATAAGCTGACCTCGCATTATACGGAAAGCCTATACAATGCGAGATCAGCATAAACTGGAAATATAAAGCTTGATGTGTAGCCGTGTGTACTAGGAAACTAGAAAGTTGGTTTTAGAAACTTCGTTTTAATTCAAGGAGTGAATTAAGCACGTTAGGCCCATGGTCCCGCTATCATTCGTGGATCTTTGACAGTCGTTACGGGTCGTCAGAAGCCCGAAAGTCTGACAACCAATCTTACCAAGGGGTATCGTATTACCCAATCACTGGGTTGTGGAGGTCAGATAAGCAGTCGCTCCATGTAAAATACTGGTATTCAGCTGCATCCGGTTAGACTGGAAGCCGACCCCAGTTGGGAAAAGGCTAGGCAGATGATGATTATCACATTCCAGTCTATTATTGTCTTATACAGGGAAGGCACGAGGTTTGATCATCACGTGGTCGAGAGATGGGAAATTAATAAAAAAACTGAAAATGTTTGATATCTCCAAAATAACCCATTTTGGACCCCAAGTTATCGGGTCAAAAATGTTGCAAATTAGCTCTAGTATATACCTGCAACTGTCACTAACGACATACATTAGAACGCCTTCTTATCTCAGACCAATTAAAAAACCAAGACAGAGCGCTGCCAACAGTGACGTGAGGCCGGTTTCGTAAACATGTGTGCACTTAGATTGGTGTAGTTTGATTGTAGTGTCATTGCAAATGTGTGTGTGTGTGTGAGCGTGTATGCACAGAGCGGTGGTGTAGTTTTAACATGCTTCATTGTATTGTTCGCAGCGCTCCGTCTTGGTTTTTTGTTTGGTCTTAGCTTCTTATTAGTTGTTTTAGTAGTATTATTTTAAGGAATGAACCCCATTACCAATCACCCTTTATTGTGGTAGACCCGAGTTTAATCAAGAGCTTATTACGGTGCAAAACAAAATAATGTCTTAAGTTAATATTTGTATGTCATAGATTTTTACACTCTGTGATTGCTTGGAATCACGCACTGACTTATTAGTATTACTTGTAAAGATGTTAGGAATATTGTAACATCGTATACTTTTACAATGTTTGTAAATATGTGAGAACCATGTACCTATCACATAACTGATTTATTTGTCATTGCTCCATTTATATTTTTTTTTGCCTTTTGTGGGACAGTAATCTTATTGTGGGTGCATGGTCTTCACATATAATTATAATTATATAATTGTGAATTATAATTATATAATTATATGTGAAGACCATGCACCATGACCATGTTATGACATGCAAAAATGTTTACAATATTTTGTATACATGAATTATCATGTATACAAAATATTGTAAACATTTTTGAAAAGAGTAACGGTGGAGTTTCTTGCCCATTCTTCTCCATACGAAAGCTACCTTTTGGAATGGGCAACTAGAATCAATTCTATTTCTTTGTTTTTCATGGACGTTCAAAAGTGCCTTTTATGTGCCTATTTGAAATAAATTATTTGACTTTGACTTTGAATAAGTTCAAAACTGATATAAGGGGTAGTATTATAAAGTATTAATGCCATCATTATTCCACTGCGAAAACGGGATTGTGCTATCGGCCTTGTCTAGCTCCGTCTCTCTCTAACGCTGGAAAAATGGTGGCATTAATACTTCATAATACGGCACCAGGGGGTTTAAAACGGCCACTTTGGCAGAATCAATCAATCAATCTGCCTAGCCTTTTCCCAACTGTATTGGGGTCGGCTTCCAGTCTAACCGGATGCAGCTGAATACCAGTATTTTACATGGAGCGACTGCCTATCTGACCTCCACAACCCAATAACTGCGTAATTAATACGATACCCCTTGGTAAGACTGGTTTTCAGACTTTCGGGCTTCTGACGACCCGTAACGACTGTCAAAGATCAACGAATGACAGCCGGGACGAACGGCTTAACGTGCTTTCCGAGGCACGGAGGAGTCTCGATATGTAAAGATGGTCACCCATCTACGGACCAACCCCGGCAAGCGTAGCTTAACCTGACGGATCGACCCGTGCGGCTGTTATTACTTAGCCACGATTTTCTATTTGGCAGAATCATAATAGGAAAGTAATATGAATCATCGTTTTAGGCCCTCTGGGGGCGTAAAACGCTTCTGCTAAAGCCGGCCGTTAAGCCCTGATCTTCTCCCTTATTTAAAAAAATTATCCGTCCATCTTTCATTTGTTTATTTTTCTCTTCATTTGTAGCGTCATGCGTGGAAGTCCTGGTTTCCGGAGGGCTGGTCTCCGAGGGGGCGGCCACTCCTTGTGGAGCCACCTACACCAGCGTTGGCAGAGTCACGCTAGCCAGACCGGCACAGCAAGCCAGAACCAGAGAACTAAGGTAAGTGCTGATGAAAATATATATTGCACGAGCAAAATTAAACCTCGTAGCCGCAAATAATGTAGTCAAATATCCATCCCGAAATGCACAGAAGCGAGTTTTTGCGTCCCTCAAATTATCCTTGAAGCTTCTATGAACATTATGTCAAAGGTCATAATAATATCGTCTCGGCCGTATTTCAGTCCATTCTCAACGGTGACACAGAATAGTACAGAAGGCGCACTCCACAATTTTAGGTATGAAGCTACAACTACGCGGCGGGCTCGGCTTGTCGAGCCAATTACGTGAGCGTAACGTAGTCAAAGATAATAAAGTTACGCGATAGAAAGAGAGGCAACTTATAGATTAATATAGGTAACTGTAGGCTGTGCGACCTGAATTGCACTATATTGTATCGCAGCAAGATTCGCTTTTTATTTAAATGATTTTGCGGAGTGAATCTTCTGTACTATTCTGTGACGGTGATTAGCCAACTATGCAGGAGATATAGAGCAAAGCGTGTGCGCAAACACGGGTGCACTCTTTGTTCCTTTACTCCCATGGTCCGATGGGACGGCAATCCAACACGGCCGGGGAGAGATCAGGCCCGGGAAGCCATTGATCCTGCGGGGCCATAGGCGAATTAGAACGAGATGTGCAATCATCAAATGCAATGAAGATATCTTTTCCTGTCTTTAGATCAGCTGCCCTTCCCGAGCCTACCATAGCCCGCTTCGTTAAACTCAAACTGTCCGGACCTCACCCCCCATCTAAAGAAGATGATCAGGTTTGTCAATTATACCAAACCTCCTACCAAAGTACTTGGTAATTACGTACTTTAGAAGTTACAGCGACTCCTGCTTCGCACGGTTTTTACGACTTGACAAAACATCTAGATTTTGTAGTTACATGTAACTTCAATAACATAAACCTTCCGGAATAAATTCTCTAAAGGATTGTGAAAACCTCATCAAAATCTGTTGCATGCTTTAGAAGAACAACGCGGACATACAGACAAACACGAAAAGCGACTTTAATTTATAATATTTAATTTATAATTTATAATGGATATCGGTTGTTATATACTAAAACCTTACTCGAGAACTACTCTATCCAATGGTGAAAACAGCATGAAAATCGGTGCAGTAGTTTTTGAGTTTATCGCGTACAGGACGACAGCCAGACGCAGCGAAGGACTGTGTTTTATATATTATGTAAGGATAAATAAATCATTGTTCTTAAAAGTCGATACTGATGCTTCCACTCAGCTAAAATTTGCACTTGCACTTGTCAAAAAAAGAAATTAACTCCTCTGAACTTCTCTCGACTTCTTTTTTGTCTCCAGGTAGCGCTAATGGCCGTAAACGTTCTGGGGGAAGAGGTAGAAGATAATGAAAGCTCACCAGTCCAGCTAATCAGCAAAGAGCCAGCCTACTCGCCTTACGACGACCTCGCCTTCATCATGTATGTGGACAACGACATCGCTGACCTGGTCAGGAGTTTAGATGAGAAGAAGAAGAATGCTGTTGGAGGTGAGTTAGGAAAAATGGGGAGGCTTTTTACCCGACTGCCCCAGAAGGAGGGTAATGTTCTTCGAGAGTATGTATGTATGTCTATTTCTTTGGCACGCTCTGTAGCCTAAACGACTTGGTGGATTTTAACATACGAGGTGTCGTTAGGTTCGTCTTAATTGTGGGAGTGATATGGGCTATATTTTTTTAAATATATTTCATTTGCAAACCCAAAAATCGGAGGAAAGGTTTTTTTTTAAATAAATTACAACAATGTCTGTATTAAATCGAAGCTAGTAATAAGTTAATTCCTAATATATAGGTACCTATATTAATAAAACTAAAAAGGATAAAAATAAAACAAATTATTTAAAAAACAAAAAACCCGACTGCTCTTCTTTTCGGTTATAGGATTTTGCAGTCGGGGTTTTTTTTTTTATTTAAATAATTTGTTTTATTTAGAGAGTTTTTGGGTTAGAAAGCAGTCAGTTAAAAATCAGATAGAAGTCAGATAAGAATTATTACTATTGAGAATTTACGGAAGAAAGTAATAACAGCCGCATGGGTCGATCCATCAGATTAAGCTACTCTTGCCGGGGTTGGTCTGTGGATGGGTGACCATCTTACATACCGAGACTCCTCCGTGTCTCGGAAAGCACGTTAAGCCGTTGAACCCGGCTGTCATTCGTGGATCTTTGACAGTCGTTACGGGTCGTCAGAAGCCCGAAAGTCTGACACCAGTTTTACCAAGGGGTATCGTATTATTAGTCGCTCCATGTAAAATACTGGTATTCAGCTGCATCCGTTTAGACTGGAAGCTGACCCCAACATAGTTGGGAAAAGGCTAGGCATATTGATTGAGAGTTTACGGAGGACCTCTGAACCAACCAAAATTGTTAGACATCAGAGGTGTGTGTACTAGACTACATTTTAAAACACAATTACAAAACATTCCTTTCAGAGGAACGCTTTGAATACGCCCGTCGCTTGAAATCAGCGGGCGCAGCGCTTGCATCGGCTGGCATCCGCATCGGGCGCTGGCGGTTGCGCAAACGCACGGCAGCAGCAAGGGATGACTTCGAGCTCGCGAGGAGGATGAGGGACCGGATAGCGGATGCTCTGTGTGGGGTTAAGGAGGATCCCCAGCTGTGTCGGTTGTTTGAGGAGGATGGGGTGAGTTGTTAAAGGTTTTTATAGAATCATTTGGCAGAAGAAGGCGTGGTTACAGCGCCTGAGTGAGTTTGTTAAAGTTTTAATAACTGAACCACTTAAAATTTATTGGAATCAGTGCACTGATTCCAATAAATTTTAAAAGAGTTTGCATGTTTTCATAACTTTTTTTTTTTTTTTGTGTGTGGGAAATCATCCAATGACTTCTCCCGCTCTGGGCGGAGCGGAAGGGCGTGTCAGACTTTTACTGACTAAAACCCACCAGTGTTCCTTCAGTTGCCTGTTGCCAAGGTCCCGGTATCCCTTTCGGACTTTCCCGCAACCCTGGCAGGATGTTTTCATACCTGAACCACTGATTCTAATTAGTAGCAGGGCTCTTTGCCAGTTTCTAGAAGAAAGAATTTGAAAAAAAAACGAAAGTTACTTCGCAGATATAGATTTCCAAAATCACAATGTGATGATTCCTTCCCTTTCAGCCGGACCGCCGCAACGACTCCTCAATGCCTCAAGAGTACGACTTCTCCCACCACCTCTCGCCCTCCGTTGCAGCAGGATCTCTCAGCCTTGACATACCTTCACCAGTTCCCCCCATAGAACCTGAACCTGACCTACAGGAACCGGAGTATGTGAATGGAGAAGAAGAGGAAGATGTTCAGGATATGCAGCCGGTAAGGAATATGATAGAAATATGTTTATACAACATTAGTTTAAAAAAATCCGCTGTTCCATACATTTGTGTTCACTTAAATCGACAAAATGTATGGAACAGCTGATTTTTTTTTCGCGATTTTAAGGTTGGTCCCATAGAAAAAATTGTTCAAAATGATGAATAAAATGATCCCTTTTCGGGTTTAGCGTAAACAAAAACGTAAATACGTTTAGCGTAAATGTTGTATACTGATAATTTTATCCACAATGTAAATACCTATACCGAGACCCCTCTGTGCCTCGGAAAGCACGTTAAGCCGTTGGTCCCGGCTGTCATTCGTGAATATTTAACAGTCGATAAGGGTCGTCAGAAGCCCGAAAGTCTGTCAACCAGTCTTACCAAGGGGTATCGTTATTACCCAGTTACTGGGTTGTAGAGGTCATATAGGTAGTCGCTCAATGTAAAATACTGGTATTCAGCTGCATCCGGTTAGAGGCACGCTAAGCGGATTGATTGTAACTACCTACATTTATCTGTGTAACCACTTTAATGTTTAGATTTTTTTTGTCTAAATGACCTTTGAATATTCTTATTCAAATAACCATACTTGGCATAAGAAACAATTATTTACTACGCCCAATTACGGATAACTTCCCCATTGCAGTGCAGTGTTCAAGACAGTTCTCGTAAAGTAGGGCTTCGCCACTAGAATTTTTGTTTTGCATTATGCCTACCCAAAATGTTCATGCTCGCTTGCTATTGTGACCAAACCGCCTTCTTTTAAAACGGGGAGAAATATTTCTAGTCGCCAGAACCAACATTACAAGAAGAAATTCCACCTTCATACCCCGAGCCAGTGCAACTCCAGCCCGTCCAAATGATGCCAGAAGAGAAGGAAGTGCAAAAGAAGATAGAAGAAGACGAACTGAGGAAAGAGACTGACAGTCCTAGAAGGAGTATCACACCTAATGCTGCTAACGGTAAGAAAACCGAAATTCCTTTGACCCAGAATGAATGACGGATGACCAGTCGCGAACCCGAACACGACGTTTTGCCACACTACGCGCCTGTTCAATCGTCATTCTGAGGATGCCTCATTGAGTGGTGAAACACGTGTCGATTTTTTACAGGGTTTATTATGACTTTTGAGGAATAGCTAAGCGGAATAGGTTAAAATATATCTAGGTACGTCTATTGTATTTTATAATGGATTTCGGCAAAGTCACGCCTGAATCAATTAATGATGTGCGACGTGTGTTTAATCAATAAAAAGTAGTATTATTTTTATTGAATAGAAAAAGAGAAGAGAAGAAAGAAAGAAAATGCGTTTATTTGCGGCCAACATGACGCAAAAAAGTACAAATACACGAAAAATACCAAATTGGGAGAAAGTATGCGTCACATTCAAGCAAAATGGCCATCGCTCAAAACAAACAAATCGATTAAAAACACGTCTCACATAGGCACACGTCTCCGAAGGGGTACACAGTTGGGGTTAATTACATTGCACAGTATGTACCTATAAAGGCCGTACTCTACCTCAGATTTTATCTCGCTCGCACCATACTACTCGCGGCCATACATGCTACGGTGAAAATAATGGTATTTTTTTTTTTTTTTGTACCATTCGCCGTAAGACCTGCTTTTTATGTAGTTAGTTCAGTTATTATGCAAAGTCTCATGATCTAATTTGTAGTATTTTTTTAACACCAGCGATTTATAGTTCGGTATAGAGGTAAGTAACTTTGGTTTTTTTTTCTATAGAGAAAATTTTATGTCATCGTGTTTTCGCCAAACATGGGACCTAGCATCAATCCTCAACTTTAACATGTATTTATTTCAAAATGAATGCTGCAGTATTTTCGGCAGAACGGAGGCTTATGCTAAGCATTTTGAAGTAGGGTAGGGCCTTAACTCTTTCTTTTTTTTCTTTTTTGTAGGTTCAGTGGTACGTCGCAGAAACAAGAGTGCTGGTCCGCGATCAACTTTCGAGGCATATGAGGAACGTTTACTACCTGCTTTGAGACAGTGAGTACATGTTTTTTTTTAATTGAAACTGTCCTGAAGAACGACTAAAATTATCCTCATGGAATATTTAATCCGCAGCGCAGAGCTAGATCCACATCTAGATTCCAAAGTTTAGAGTGTTAAAATATTTCCCACCACATTGGAATCCATAGATTACAAAAACCGGCCAAGTGCGAGTCGGATTCGCGCACGAAGGTTTCCGTATAAAATATGTTCTATAAAAACGGCAAAAAAATCACGTTTGTTGTATTGGAGCCCCTTTAAATATTTATTTTATTCTGTTTTTAGTACCTAATTGATGTTATAGCGGCAAGAGAAATACATCATCTGTGAAAATTTTAACTGTCTAATTATCACGGTGACAGACGGACAGACAGACAGACGGATGGACAACGGAGTCTTAGTAATAGGGTCCCGTTTAACCTTTTTGGGTACGGAACCCTAAAAAGTGTTAAAATGAAATAATCTTCTGTGTTCTAGTTCCCACACAAATGAGTATCTTCGTGAGGGTCGAGAGGAGGAGTGTAGTGGAGGGAGCGCTGCCACGTCACACTCGCGGTCCACTCAGCCACACAAGTTGAACGAACGAGAGAGGAAACATGCTGCGCTGCCCATACTTATATTTGGTTATCCACTTGTGAGTAGCATCCTAAGTTTTTTGGCATATTCTGAACTTCAACTGAGAACAGAAACTGGCAGTCTTTTTCAGTATCACACTATGTTCACGACCGTATCGTAAATTGCTTTAAATTTTCTTCTTCGCGAAATGGAACTGAAAACAAAAATGAAAAAAAAACCGGCCAAGTGCGAGTCGGAGTCGCGCACGAAGGGTTCCGTACCATTATCTGTAAAAACGAGCAAAACAATCACGTTTGTTGTATGGGAGCCCCCTTAATTATTTATTTTATTCTGTTTTTTAGTATTTGTTGTTATAGCGGCAAAAGAAATACATCATCAGTGAAAATTTCAACTGTCTAACTATCACGGTTCATGAGACAGACGGACAGACAGACAGCGGAGTCTTAGTAATAGGGTCCCGTTTTACCCTTTGGGTACGGTAGGTACCCTAAAAAACGTTATTTTTCGTTTTGTGCCCTTCTCAGCCGTGAGGCACACACTCTTGTTTTAAATCATTTTACTTTTTTTTTTGTATTTCTTATTTCATGAAATGTATATTTTATGTAATTTTTTACTTATGTTACCTTTTGTAATCATTAAATAGGTTGATATTTAAATGCAGGTAGAAAAATTCTACTCCAAAAATTACCTAGACAAAGAGGAAGGCTTATCCCGTCTCCGCGCTGAACTGACGTCACCATCCAACGGGAGCACCAAGACTTCTCCCAACAAGACAGCCAGGGCGGCCGCCATCTTGTTACAACGAGCTCTGAGGGACAAGGTGTTCTCCGTGTACAGCCAGGCTAATGAGGTTGTTAAGGTGCTGTTCAAAGACTTCGTGCCGGATAGGTGAGGTTTTGATCTTTGGTCTTTAACTTAAGTTCTTTTTTTGACAGATTATCGGCAAGAACTGGGGGTGCTCGTGGCTAAGTAATAACAGCCGCACGGATCGATCCGTCAGGTTAAGCTACGCCTGCCGGGGTTGGTCTGTGAATGGGTGACCATCTTTACATATCGAGACTCCTCCGTGCCTCGGAAAGCACGTTAAGCCGTTGGTCCCGGCTGTCATTTGTGGATCTTTGACAGTCGTTACGGGTCGTCAGAAGCCCGAAAGTCTGACAACCAGTCTTGCCAAGGGGTATCGTATTACCCAGTTACTGGGTTGTGGAGGGCAAATAGGCAATCGCTCCATGTAAAATACTGGTATTCAGCTGCATCCGGTGAGACTGGAAGCCGACCCCAACATGGTTGGGAAAAGGCTAGGCAGATGATGATCGGCAAGAACTGGGGGTGTGATTCTGTAAGATCTCATTATGCACTTCAAATCTAAATCCGCTCTGAGATTCTTGATTGGCATTCTAAAAACTCGGTTAATAAACTAGCACTACCATTGCGAGCGTATCAGCGAGTTGAACTAAATTAACCGTGAGATTTTGACAGTTAAAGTATGAGATGACGTAAGAAGTGGCATTCAGTAAGGTAATTCCCCCGTCACTTCGACGCTCACTTCACACTGGAACCCGAACACATTTTGAACCAAAAGCGAAATGAGAGTGAATAGCGATGTGAGATGCGAGTTGTTGTTTGAATTTTACAGAAGCGACGTTCTGATAAAAATGCGTTGTTTTCCGCTTCAGTATGCATACGTACTATGACCCAGTTTATCGCCGATTACCTCTACTCTAGTCTTTTGCCACTGGTCTACACCTCGCCGAAGTTGCACCACGACATTAAATTTCTGAACTGACACACAGTTTTATATATATCGCATAGGTATTCTGCTATAAACACAGAACCCAAGCGTGACGTATAAGACATGGGCCCTGTTTACGAGTATCAAAAGTTACAAGTCTACACATTCACAAGTTACCTAGAATATTAATTTTCGTTATATATATAGCTCATCTCCATATTCATAAACAGCCTTAATGTTCCCACTGCTGGGACACAGGCATCAGGTCATCTCTCTCTTTTTACCACATTTAAAAAAAGAAAATCGAATTTAAACATTTATTGCGGAACTAAGCGTGACACTTGTAAACTTGTAAAACGGAATAGAGAGTCGCCGGACACTCTCAGGATGTGCTATGATTTTCTACAAGTTGTAACTTACAAAGAATTTCTTGCTAAACAAAATCACGAATAAAAGTGTAAAAATATACGTGCTTGTGAACTAAGCGTCATTTGGTACTACAAGGCTTGTAAGTTTTGATAAACAGGGCACTGGTCTCATTTAATTTACAGCTTGACTTATCGCCCTATGGAAATTGTAAGAAGTGATTCAGGTTGAAGAAGATATGCCAAGGGGATGAGCCACAACATTCACCTTCAAAATGTAACCTGTCTGATTTTTTCTATTCTGGGTTGATTCATGCTACTTGGACTGCCACAAAACTTCAAAGAGGAATTTAAAGAGAACTGCGTTTATTTTGTTTAAAATTTGTTCAGGGATATCGCCAGAAAGGATTCAATTTCCAGGGTGTGTGCTGCCGAAGTGGGTCGTTGCTTGGAGAAGCTGCTGCCTGAGCTGTTGAGAGCGTGTGGTGACCCAGCTCCGAGGGTACATTCTACTGCACAACATACCGTGCTCACTGTTGCTGACTGCCCTCAAGTCAGGTAGGGCAGGGGTCTGTTATTTTGAATCTGCCATATGGTCAGATAATAATAATCTCCAAACCTGTGACAGGGAAGTTTAAATACAGTATGCAAATAAATTCTACTTGACATTTATTGCAAAACTAGAAATCAACGTATTTAGGTCCTGAAAAACATAGCGAACTTACAGATAAAATGATGAATACCTAGTCTAGGAATTTTAGTCCTTTAAGAAACTTTAATAAAACCATTGGCGGTAACGAAGACCAAGCGATGATTATGTAGAAGGCTTCCCCTGGTTCTGAGAGTCCAGTGAAACGCTGAGAACAAACGGAAATAATTGCCAATTATATGTTGTTAATTGCAGGAGTCTCCACCTAATACCTCAGCAGCTAGTTCGACCAGTAGCAGCATCAATGCATCCGCGACTGGCGCTGTCTAGACTGCAGATGTTGGAACAGCTCATACTAAGCCATGGTATCTCCACTGACAAGAACAGGTGAGGTCGACGATCATTTCGGTAAGGAAAAACCGGCTGAAGATGGTAATGGTGTAGGTACCTATAGCGATAGCGATAGATGTAGAAGGAAGTAAGTTCTCTGAATATCAAAATAACCACATAAAAATAATATAAGTAATATTGTAAGATACCAATGGAGGCTAATCGGTTTAAAAAAATACTTTACGGAACTACAAAAAAAATCAATAATTCATTCGGTTTTTCTAGATGTCCACAAAAAGACGAATTTTAGGGGACACCCGGACTTGAACCGGGGACCTATCGATCTGCAGTCGATTGCTCTACCACTGAGCTATATCCCCGATGAAAGTCTAGCTCAAATTAGGAATTAGATCAGCAACACGGCAGTCTTTTGTTTTTCTACGGTTGGACAGTTCTTTACCGTTGTGGGCGGAGAGGTCAAAGCATGAAGGTTGCATATCTTCGAACCTTAAAATTTGAAATATGAAGGTGATATTTTTCTTTCGATTCTACACATTATCATGAATCCTATCAGCTTTTTGTTTTAGGGTAGGTAGTTATCGAGGAACTGGAATGAATCGTATACCTGGCTTTTAGCTGAAATCTCAGAATTGAATTTCGTGCATCACTGGATCCTTATTTACTCACTACATGGCAGAGTAGCAGTTCAATATGATAGTTCATTTATTAAATTTAATCAATGCACAATGTATATTCCGATGCTTCTGGTTAGACTGGAAGCCGACCCCAACATAACTGGGAAAAAGCTAGGCAGATGATGAATCAATCGGGGGATTGATTCATCAGGTCCTTAGCCACCAAGCCTCTTTTCACAGTCATAACGTGCAGCTGCTGACTTTGTCTAGTGTCTATTTAATTTATAAGATTTTAAGACTAATTTATAAGATTTGTAATGTGTTAGGGACCTATTAAGTTTAATTTATTCGAGCGGAACTATATATTTTATATACACTTGATTGAACTGTGGCATTAAACCAACTTTTCTTTCAATCTTCTCTTAAGGTAGCAATCTACTTTAAGAGGACATGGCGTCGCGTCTTTTCTCCATACAAAAAATCCTAATTCGAGGTTCGATTCTCGTCTATTTTTTCCTCCAATATTGGACCAATTTGAAAGATATTTTATAAATTGAATAAGAGGGATATTTACTGTGCCCCTATGTTCTTCTTTTTTCATTAATAGTTGTCAAATTTGTACAATAGGCTTCTGATGACAGCGGTCTAAACAGGCAATTTTGAGCATTTTCTGAGTGTAGAACACTTCTTGCTTCTACATATAATGTATCATCAAAACGGAAAAGTAAATATCCTTCTTATTCAATTTATAAAATATCTTTCAAATTAGTCCAATATTGGTGGAGGAAATAGACGAAAGGCGAAACCTCGAATTATGACTTTTTGTATGGAGAAAAGACCCGACCCTATTTCCTCTTAAGCCTATTATGTCATCTCCATATAACTCAATTCATTTTTCCAGTGGCCTAACAGTTCGACGTCTAGCGGAATGCGGCGCTGCAGGAGCTCAACATGCAGCTGGCTCCGTCCGTGCAGCCGCTGAACGCATCCTGCTTGCAGCGTATGCGAGGTCACCTCGAGTAGTGCGCGCGCAACTACCACCTGATGATGCGGTGACGAGACGGAATCTGATATATAGGCATCTGTTCCAGCAGTTTGATAGGATTGATATGCAGGTCAGTGGTATTTTGGTCTACCTACTCAGTTTAAGTTCAACTCTTCCAAAAATATTAGATAAGTTACTCTGGTCAAGTTCACCAAAATTGCCCCGTATTGAATAGTCCGCGCGCGACTGCTAGTCACCGTCTGAGGTAAGTGAGCGGTGGCGCGGGGGAAGGCGCCATTGATAAAATTGTTATAGACTGAGTTAGTGGCCGTCGCGTCGTCTACCTGCCGTGTGTCACCGCGAGCATAATAGCGAGAGAGCGGAGACTAGCAGTCGCGCGCGGACTATAAGATATTGGCAGGTAAGGTAGAGCCATCGCGTCGTTTCAAAGATGAAGATCATCATCATAATATATACTCTTTCTAAGGTGGCTTAATTAAAACAGATGAGCATGGATTGAGATCCATCTCACGACCTTGCGAATGGAGCCTAAAGCCTGTCAGAGGCTGCTATGCGATGATGATCTGAAAAGCTCGCATTTGTTATAACAAATGCGAGCTTTTCAGAAGATTTATGTTAGACGTAAGATTTTTCTTCGAATAGTTTTATCCAGCAAACACAGAGCAAAGAAATTTTATGTAAAAAGTCCGTTTACTTATACCAAATTTTTTCTTCCTTCAGAAAATGCTAAACCAAGCGCCTACAGAAGAGCAACTCCTCAATGGCGCAGACCAGTCCATGGCCGACTCAACTCTAGAAACAGCCAGCGTCACCCAGTCCACTAGAAGCGGCACCACAGTCAGCGGAATGACGGCCTCCTTAGGCATGACGTCATCCATAGGAGCTGCGTCATCGTACAGCTTAAAATCCATGACTTCAAGCGTCAGTGGGGCAACCCTTGCCCCTTCTAGTTTCACTGGCAGTTATACTTCGTCCAAAACAAAGAGTAGTTTGAAGAAGACACCAACGAAGAGGTATACTCCAAAGACGACTGCGAAGGACTTCTCAAATTATCCGGGTTATAATAAGTTGAGATTGGATAGCGCTGTCAGTCCAAAGCATTCGCCTCGATCAGTGGCGTCGGGTGGAGGTGAGAAAGTAAGTACATTGTATTTCACTAGCCTAGCCTTTTCGCAAATATGTTGGGATCGGCTTCCAGTCTAACCGGATGCAGCTGGATAACAGTACTTTACATGGAGCGATTGCCTATCAGACCTCCACAAACCAGTAACTAATACGGTACCCCTTGGCAAGACTGGTTGTCGGACTTTCGGGCTTCTGACGACCTGTAACGACTGTCAAAGATACACGAATGATAGCCGGGCACAACGGCTTATCGTGCTTAATTCACTCCTTGAATTAAAAGTTTCCTAGTACCTAGTTGGTTTCAGTAACATTATTGTATTTACAATCATTCTAAATTATTTGAAACAGCCTGTTCAAAATCTTAATTAACTATTTTAATTGTACCTACAGTTTAAATAAAGATATGTGAAAATGAAATGAAAATAATGAATTAATTACCTCGTTTAATTTTACATTCTCCTTTCGTGTAATATGACCAACGAGACCAGCATCATAGCTAGTATGACGTAAAGTCTGTGCTAAATTCATCTTCACGTTTTTAACCGATTAAAAAAAGGAGGAGGTTGGTATGTATTTTTTATGGATGTACAACATGAATCATTTTTCATTCGGTAGAGGAAGCTTGCGCAGTGGTCTCATATAAGTTTTATTAACTTTGCATTTGTAGTTGTTTTTGGAAGTCGGTGGTTTGTTTTAACTCAGTCTCTCTATTGCTTAGTAATTTATCACTAAAGTCACTTTTACGGCCACAAATTACCAAACATTTCTAACCTCAATCTTCACACCCCCAGGTACACTTCCAAGAAAGTCACAGTCATAGCCAATCCTCGTCCGAACAAGTCGTCTACCGTCGCACGAACCGTAACTCCGAAAACCGTCACTCCATGATCCATTACGACCACGAACCGTCAAAGCCGCAGCTGAAAGAACGACCAGTTACCGTCTACGAACCGTTGCATTTAGACTACCGGGATTCCCCGACTTTAGGCTCCCCTAAAACTTCCAAGAATGATTTGAGGAGTATGGACTCCTTACCCATGGACTCCCCACAGATGTCAAGGAATGATTTGAGGTGTGATTCGGACTGCAGAAGCTTGGATTCTCCGAAAGTTAAGGCTGATTACTTCAGGGAAGGAGTGTTGGAGTCGCCGAAGCTGGTGGCTGGGTTGCGGAACCTTCATCTTGATGAGCATAGCCAGATGGATGAGAGCGGGTATTATAGTCCAGGTGAGACAATGATTTTATAAGCTACTACTAAACTTACAAATTTATCATTTAACTTTAACGGCATTATGATAGTTTTTCAAAATATCCTCGAGAAAAAATTGTCCATCGGATTTTATCCAAAAGTGTTTTCAGCAACTACATGTCGCTACAGACTCATAAACAGATGCCCTAGACAAAGTGGCATTCTATCAGCGATTACGATGATCAAAAAGGCAGAAATGCATAAGACTGATATAAGCTATCGAAAAGCTTATGTCAATCCTGTTGAAAGCCGTTGTAGGAACACGAAACGCTTTGGAAGCGATTGTCACTTATCTAGGCCCTCAGCGGCCCTACACAAAGTGACATTGTATCAGCGATATCGATGATGGAAAAGGCAAAAATGTATAGGACTGACATAAGCTATCGAAAAGCTTATGTCAATCCTTTTGAAAGTGAAAGCTTGTCACTTGTCTAGGCCCTCTGATGTGTTTTCAGGTAGAAGACATCAAGCCACAAGCAGCGAGCACCACTACGAGTCCTATGATGTCGGGAACGTTGACGGCGTTGAAAATATACCTGAAACTATCAGTTTACAGTGAGTATTTATTACAGCAAGAACGTTTGTAAATCTTTGGCGGTCATTAACTTATTAAAGTAATATTATGTTTCGATGGGCTAAAATGTTAGGAGCAGTAATGATCCAGAGATTTGGGGCCTAAAATGGCCACATTAGCAATTCCTCTAATTTGACACAAGAGCAATTCATAATTTGTGTACTATTTTATGGATCTCCATATAAAGCTGTCAAACAGATGAATTATTTCGTAATAAGAATTGCACGCAGATCATGTTATGAATTGTCAGTTTGTGACATTTTACGATAATTCATAATAATATTTTCCTACCTGACTAGACCTGTTACCTACAGCATTATCTAAGCCTATGAAATAGCTGGTTTAACTGATAGCCCCGTTCTGTGTATTCAAATATTGGCATTATAAGAGCTCTTGAATGAAATGTCTAAATACAAAAGCACATCTCATTCAGATGTTAAACCTCCCACTTAGTTATACTAAACGTAACCTCCTTAGAAGAGTATTTGCCTGATAACTAGTGGGTGGGCCAATGCCCACCCACTTAATCCTACCTTTCATTACAATATTTCTGACTTTCAGCACGACGTGCACATGGTGCGGGCGACGCGTGCGCGCGGACGCGCTGGAGGCGCACTACTGGCGGCGCTGCGTGCTGCTGGCGCGCTGCCCGCACTGCCGCGTGGCGCTGGAGGCGAGGATGTTACATGCACATCTGTTGGGTGCGTCATTATGATCATCTTCATTAAGCTGAAAGACCTCTACGACAGGACATATGCTTACATCAACCGGTCCTGATGTTCTGATGCCTCCCAGAAGCATCACCACATCAACTGGTCTTGTTGCCTCCCAGATGCATTACCACATAAACTAGTCCTGTGATTCTCGCATTCAGTGAGTTCCCGAGTCCTTCACCACGTGATTAGCTTACCTTGTCTTGTGTTTGGGGGGGTCTACCCACACTAGTTATATATCTCTTGCCACTGTGGTTATATATTTATCAGGCAGCAAGGTATCGAGGCTGCTTAGGGTGCCCTGGACGTACACGCGGCTACACATCACGCTATATATTTCCATTATAAGCTGATCTCTCATTGTATATGATTTTCGAGGTCAGCTTATACTCGTGGCAATTAGCGACTATTTTACTTCAAAGCATAGTCTTACTCCGTAAGTTTGTCTTCAAAGTTTTACATTGTTTATAATATACATTGCAGAAGAGTGTACGATGAGTGAGGGTAGTTGGAAGGTGTGTAACAAGTGTGGGGCTGCTCTCAGGAGTGATGACTCCGACTATCACGCCAACTGCATCCGTGAGTATTTGTTCGTCGACTCTCTCTTGAGCATACCAGTGTAGCAAATGCAAAACTTTTTCAAGTAGTCTCTGATATTTTGTGAGCTAATCTTACACTTGTCGCATGTAATGATACCTGTCATCTTAGTTGGCAGTACCAACCTCTCGGAAAATCGGTTGGTACCATCTGACGGCCACCACTAGCACCACGCGCGCTCATTGATTCAAATCAAAAAGCGCGCGCTTCCCGGCTTCCTGTTACACACTTCCGTCCCTTTTCACGAAATCACTCCCACAGATTGCAGGAAAGCGAGAGGAAAGATGTTACACATCAAAAATCGGCTGCTATAGACCAATCTATTACAGGTATTAATCGATGATCGAAGTCTCTTATCGATACAAAAACCAATCGATCCTTGAGAAAATTAAGTTCTTGAAGTCTCAAGAAAGAAGAAAAAGAATCCTGTAGAACCATTATAAAACCCTTGAAGATAAAATATGACTAATTAATTTCAGAACCGAAAATTAATATTATTCCGTCCGCATAGTTCAGAAAACACATTTTCGACTTGAAGACCGCTCAGACATAAAATGCACAAACTATTATGGAAAAGTTGTAAGAAAACTCAAGGCGCTATAGTTATTTCTAATTCTATTATTGCAGCCCTCGGCATGGACGAGTGGAAGTGCCCGTACTGCTTCACGAACGTGCTGGCTCGCGACTTACCCTGGCAGAGGCACCTGATGCAGTGTCCTCGGAACCCCAGGATCACGCAGTCCTCATAGTTCAATGAAGGTGGAAATTTTCCATGTTTGAGTTTGTAGATAGGAGAGTTAGCATGCAAAGGCCACACATGTCTCAATTCTTGGTTCCTATGCTTGATTTTCCAAGAAATTGTGAATGATTTACTGGCCGAACTTTACATTTTTTGGGCCATAAGACAGATGTTTATTAAATACTAGCTGCTGCCCGCGGTTTCGCCCGTGTGGACCCTATTCCTTTTTATTTTACTAAAATTAAAGTAGCCTACGTTACTCTTATACGTCAGCTACGTGCCAGCGAAATTCTCGTCAAAATCGGTCCAGTCTTTCGGAGATTAGCCGGTAAAAACAGACAGACTGACAGACATAAATGAAAACCCCCCGACTGCCAAGAGAGCCACGAACAATACGTAGGTAATTAATGTGTCAAGTCGGAACTTAATTAGCTTGAAATATGAAGTGCGTGGCCTTTGCGTACAAGCTACGATAGTTTCTTGTTTAATAAAAAATATCTTAAATAAAAAGAAAGTGATTATATGGTTTTGTACAGTAAGAAACACTATGAAATTAGCTAACTCTAAGAAATTAATTCTCATTTCCAATCCCATGCTAATGCATATTTCTAAAATTGTAACAAACAGTATTCAATGATGATACAACGATTACTTTTAAAATCGTAAAAATTATAAGCAAAATTTTATTCCTGGCAATAACACGCTCAACGATATCTTATTATTTTTTGATGACTTTAATATGATCAATTGGCTCAACTCATTACGATATTAATAAGAATAAGAAACATGAAATGCTTAAAACATTAATAAGAAAAAATAAATGCTTTAAAAATTTAAATAATATACTCAAGAATCTGTTCATCGTATAAGCACTTTCTTGAAAAATTCACTCTTTTAAAAGTTAAAACGTTTGTTACAAATTACAAAAATACGTAATCATTTGAATAATAGCTATTTACAATTCGATTATTCGAATGTAATATATTCATCTCTAAAATTCTTATGAATTTATTGCTATTGTTTTTTGTTAGTCTTTCGGCTGCCTAGCAGTCAACCTTTTCAATGATCTCAATAACTATGTAGATATTATAGTATTTATCATTATTATTTATACTTTTATAATTTTCGTTTTCTATATTAAAAATATATTATTAACAAATCAAAATTAAATTAGTACTGTTTAAATATTTATCGGTTACAATTATTTGTCCACTATATATACTACAGTGTATATCCGTCAATTTACTTGAAATGCTATCCACTAATGTTAAGACTTAAGCACTGCTTTGTCCATTATTACCGTCCAACGATATGGATTCCGTCTTAGACTGCTCGTTTAGTTCACTTTGGGTCGGTTCCACTTCTTGTTAAACCATTTATTACTTCTCTTCTATTTCTATTCGTGACATGTTATGTCATGGAGCACCTGCTATACAAGTATAGGTTTATCAGAATTATTGCCTTAAATTGCGATTTTGTCTAATATACTTTTCGTCTTCCCTTCATTCTCCGTATTTGTATTCTATAAGGAGATCTATTGCAGCTCCTTCACTCAAAACTATCTCTATTTCGGCAGGCTTATGTGCCTTTCCATTTGTCTTACAAACTAATTGGGTATATTGATCAAAAAGTATAACGACACGGACCGAAAGGATAAAAAGGTGATCTGGAAAACGAAAGGTGACAGATATTTATTGAAAGCAGCACAGTATCTTCTGTTACAAATTAGTGGAACTGACTCTCTCTATGTTACACCGTTTTGATGTCGTGTCGTCTTGTTTTGTGCAATATTCACTTAGATATTAAACTCGTAATATAATGGCGTTATTTGAGTTGAAAAATTCTTCCTAAAGTTATGGGTAACATTTAAGTTCGACTTCGGTTACTACTGTTATATTTGTTTTCCATTTTGTTCAACACAATTTTGCTCTAAGATTTTATCACGTTTACCAGCATTTACTCTTACTATATTTATATATCTATTTATATAGTTTTGACTACTTACTCTAGCAAAGTCTAATGTTTATTTTTCAGTGCCATAGTTACTATTTAGTTGGTATTCATTTTTAATTCTTATGACGCATGCAACAATATCAGTATCCGAGTCATACCTAAGATTTACTTTTTACTTTTACTTCTAAAAGGTGTATCATTTAGTCAAATGGATTTAGATTAACGTAGTAAGTATTTATTTTTTGTGTGTTAATTTGTGTATAGTACTAAGTTTAGTTAAGTAGTGCTAGTCTTAGCTTAGCGTAGGAGATACCTACATACGTAAGGAATTAGATTCTGTTGTAAAAACATCTTCCTCTTCTTCTTCAAAACTTTTTCTTCCTTTCTATGCAATTTTATTTTTTCTATTGACTTCTCTATTGAATAATTACTAATAATAATAATTATTAATAATAATTTACTTGTATTTTGGGCTTCGTAAAAAAACTTCGACTGCTTCATTATGAAGTCATTTTTTCTTGCACATAAGAAAATATATATACTTACTCAAATACTGCGGAACAAAAATGGAGAGAATTAAGAGACAATATTTTTTCACTAAAACTATGTTTATTAATTACTTAAGTCCAAGCGTAGACCAATTGGATGAGCACAGACGATTGACTGAAATATGAATGACATATGAAGAACAAATTAATGTATAAAGTGATGTATATATTTTTGAATTACGAAAATATGAAGGCATAGCCCAACGTATTCCATTCCATAAGGCGACTCCTCAAAATTGACCATGAATTATAATGGCTTATAAGCCGAAAACATATATTTCTACCTGACCTATTCCTGCTGTATATATACCTAAGTCTATTACAAGCCGATACTAATTGACTAACATCGGTCCATAGTCCATCGTTCATTTATGTCTCCAAATCTAAACATTTATCTACCTTCTCAGTTATATCTTCTAGCGTGCCTCTACCTACGTTCCTATTTCCTGCGTTAGAATAATTAGCTTAATTTAAATAATAATTAGCTTTAGCTTCGACAAACCACATCACCCACTGTGATAAAGGATCGAGTTACAATGAAAATGGAATAAAAGTGTGGGTTCTCAGTTGTTGGTATAGATGTAATTTTAATTATAAGAAGCCTTTGGGCCTTTATCTAGTGTGTTGGTCAATATTTATGCAGTCTGTCTTCCTGTAAACAGTTTGTGGTTTCTTATCTTATCATTGAGCCTCTTTCACTATCTCCTTCTACTCTTGTAAATCTTTTACCCCTTCTTCCTTCCTCTTTAATTTTAAAAGTAATTCATATCTTATGTATTATCGCTGTGTACCATCATATATCTCTTTATTTTGGTCCTATTCATGTTTAGGTGTGTGTCATGTGTGTGAAAATACATGAATATTGATCAACGCATTAACACAATTAATTTTAAGAATCACCATGTTCTTTACTCTTCCATTTTTTGTATTATCTATCTCTATATTATGTCAAGTCTTATTCTTTAATAATGCTGTATTGTTTTGATGTACTTAAAAGTAAAACCTCAAATGAGTACAACTATATCATCAATGTAGTTAAATTGGAAAAATGAATAGGATTAAGTACTCGGATCATTTATGGTCTAAAAGTGGCTTACTTACTAATTATATTTACCTTTGAATAATAATACTTACAGCAAATAAAATTAAATCTCACTTGGAGAGAGATTATTAAAAAAAGCCTTCAACAGTGCACTTGGCGGTATCCTTCTTCCAATTCCTAAAATATGTTTCTCATCAAACTTTTTTTAAGCCCAATTTCTGGGCCTTTCTGATGAATTTATGCAACGTAGATAAGTTTACCAAAGATTCCAGCATAAAGAGTGTGCAGATTGAACATTCGAACTTATGTTTATGTGGATTTTTCTGGCAGGATAAGCGTCTTTAGTGCCATTCGATGTATTTGTGACATTCTTTACACTGGAATGTACCTAGTTAATATAAGTAGACTAATAATTACATAAATATCTATTGTAATTATGAACCTAATTTACAGTACCTAAATATAAAACACAGGAAGAGAAAATACCATGTTGCTGTGTTGTTCCTACCTCTAAAATTAAAACAAGATTTTGTATAGTAGGTATGCCTCAAATTTTATGGCGGCTCTGAAGTGCGCTACTCGCTGCGCAGGACCCCTGACTTCCGCTGAATGAAACAGATGAATTTGTTATTGTGCAGCGACTCGCCTCATGTTCGGAGCCGCCATCAATTTTGAATCGGGCTGTAACAATATTTTTTAAATCCATTTGACTTATGATATTCTTGTAATTTTATTTTACGTTGGTTTTATTTTTAAATTCTTTAACTAACCCCAGATTAGATACATAGGTATAATTGTATGCACAATCTGTAACTAAGTAGTTTATTCGAATATAAATTCATGTGGCAAAATATAATTCGGCGCAATAGGTAGGTATATCAAATCAGTTCTTATGGTAGGTACCTAGTTGTTACTCATTATAATCTATTTAGAAGAAACTGTAGAACTTATTGTAAAGGAAAACGTACCTTACTCCAAAGATAGAGACTATGTTTTTGTATTTTAATTTATTATTACCTACTAAAAGTGATAAACTTTAGCTAAAATTGATACGATTAGCAACGCTACAAAAGACACTGTTTGAAGCAATTTTACTGTAGTTTTCCGCAAATTTATTTTATAAAAATGTAATTATTTACTTGTATATTATCTGTCACTTACAGTACCTAAGTATTCAGTATATGTGTTACCATTTATTTTCAGTGTAGTATTTACACTGATGTGAATAATTTTCGCAAATTCCAGAATTTATCACCTGAATGTTCAGTTGCTCCCATTTCTTCTTTTAAATTTGGCAGCTTTACTGGCTTTTGGGTATATTTAATTCTACATTCTTCAAGTTCTTTTTAAATCAAATTGTTTTATGATTATACATAGACTTGAAACTATTTCGTATTCTTTAAGAAGTTTACAATGTTATTATTTTTTGCTACTTATATAAATTAATTTAAGGGGGATGCGCCAGGGTAGCCCGCGAAATTCAAATTTTCTTACGTTTTTTGCAATTTGCAGGTCGGTGTTAGATTGTATGTTGATCTAAATATGATTTGCGCACGTAACACATATGGATTTACAGAATTATAAACATAAAAATCAGCAATACAACTCTCTAAGTTCATGAAAGTCTCAAATGTCGAGATTTCATGAAATCATGAGTTTTGAGACTTTCATGAACTTAGAGAGTTGTATTGCTAATTCTAATGTTCATAATTCTGTAAATCCATATTTGTTACGTGCGCAAATCATATTTAGATCAACATACAATCTAACACCGACCTGCAAATTGCAAAAAACGTAAGAAAATTTGAATTTCGCGGGCTACCCTGGCGCATCCCCCTTAAATGCATTTTGCAAGGTGGCTATTTAAAATATAATATTAATATTACGCACTTCAAAAAAAATGATAATGAACCTTGCCAATGTTAAAAAAGGTATTTAAAAATAAGTATTATTGTAACTGATTGGACTGATTCAAAATTCGATTCTAATTTATGCTATCTAAATTCAAAATTTAACGCAATATTTTTTTTTGTCTGCGATCAGCTCTGCTTGATGAATTTTTATCGAGGTCGACCCTCATTTTACAGCTTTCCTATTATTGGGCTCCTATTCTAAGCCAAATTTTCATCTACTAGAACCGATTTGCGTGTATATTTTCAAATTCGGTAAAATTAAGTAGGTACTCCAAACAGGTAAACTGTTGAGGTTTTCTGGATTTCATTTTAGGGCTAAGTTGATAGCCAGGTCGATCTCGACAAACAAATTAAATACTTTTGAACTGATATAGCATTTGAAAGTTTTTCTGTTGGTATAAGGACGTGAGTCAATTGGAAACGAATATTTGGTAGTTACGCGGGCCCGGGTGGTGGGTTATAGGTAGAAGCCAATCCATAATAATTACATATTATATATGGCCTAGCCGGCACTGCGAAATATCACATCGCGATTTTTATTCGCGCGGTTTATATTCAGTATACGGAAATGCAACTAGCGTGAATTTTAAATCGCTGGTGCGTGTAGATACTTATGATACCAGTGTGCCAGAATTGGGATAAAAATTTCGCGCGATTTTTTATCGCAGTCCGGGCTAGGCGTAACTCCATAACTTATATTTCTACTCGAGCAATATGTTCGTTATTTTAAGTCTTAATTGTTTTTTACGTCAACCTACGTAAATGTAACAGATACACAAATTGATTGAAAATTTTGATGCCATGTACTGTGCTACAAGAATCTTTTGGCGTCCGAATGATGTTGACAGGAGGGCGCTGTTGGTAAACATTTTATGAAATTGTTTTGTGAAATGTATAGCAAAACAAGATGGCGGCGTTGGTTCCGTTTTTGCTCACGCGCCAAATGATTCTTGTACAGATTTAACTGTTTATTTTGGTTCGACAGGGTGTTTGACGTATGTATGGCTCTTAACTATGGGTACCGCAAGCGCGTATGGCCTTTTTACACTACTTAAATCAAAGATCTTGGATGTCTATAATCCCAGCTTAAACTAAGAGAAGTATAAATTGGGCTACAGATTGGAATCTTACGAGCTGAGCTCATCCATTTTTATGAGCTATATTTACGTGTTAACTGAAGTTTCTAATCACAAATGTAGGGAATTACTTCTCTTTAGTGTGTCCATGGCAATCTAAATAGAGACAGCCCAGAAGTTGGCTACAAGTTTAGTAAGTCCGCGTTGTTTTTTTTTTAAACATACCAATAAAATATTCATTTACATGGTAATCAAAATTATTGTCCTAAAAAAAGTATTATGTAGATAACTCATTACATTATGTTACCAATTTGTTAATTGATTTTGTTAAACGATGGTATGTCAACTCAATATGTTACACAACTTTGGGCTTTAAAGTGTAAGGTAATAAGGGTTGTTATCGCTGGCAATGCGAATGAAACGAATGCGAAAGAAGGAAATAAAGGGTTTCTAAACATTAAACACTCGTTTTTATTTTAATTTGTCTATGCCTAGTTGTAGCCTTGGTGGTCCCCGGTGAAAGATTAATTTATAGAGGTATGAGGGAACAGGGTGTAAAGTTCACTCACCCTCCATAGAAAAGGGCCCTCCGACCAGACGGGTGTCGCGGTAAATTTAGCTTGCGTGATGCAGGATTTTGTGTGACGTCAGTGTGATTCGTAGTTCGCATGTGTCGTTTTGGATACCGCTACAAGTTAGCCAGTTATGTATATGGAGTCAGTTTTTAAGGATCGTAGCCGGTGGTTCTGTAGTTTCTGCCTATCCCCTTGGGAAAAAGCGTGAGGTTATATCGTCAGGGTCAAAGTGACTGATCCGATTGAAAACACAGAAACATAGTCAAATGCGTTTTATTAGAATATAAAATATAATTATTATAATATATCACTTATAAATAAGACAGCACTGCTGTCAATCGCTACGAAGCACTCTGTTCCGTCATCTGTACATCGGCGTCTGCGCCGTTAGTTTCACTACTGCCCGCTGCGGACTCTGTGGCGTTAGTGGACTCGGTAGCTTCTGGAGCTTCTGTGACGTCACCGGACTCTGCTTCAGTCTCAGGAACATCGGAAGCTTTCTTGAATTTGTTAACATCTGGAATAATAATATTTAGATTAATTACTGATATTTTCCTGCAATTTAGTGTTGGTTTGGTTTCTTTCCCAGTCGAAATTACGAAATTTCTTATTTTGAAAGAAACAAAGAAAGAAAAATTGTTTATTCAGCACAAACTAAACGCACATTATTACAAAATAAAAGAATGTCATTTTTTTTACCCAAAAGCTTCGTATTCAGATAAGTAAAATCTCTTTCATTATTATAAGTTACCACCCCGCACCGGGCCCGCGCTGTCTGCTGTGACTCTTTGTGTGACAACAAAAAAGTATCAAAGTGTGACATAGGCCTCACTGAAAGGAGGCCTGTGGCACACTTTGATACTTTTTTCGGAAAATTGTGATTATAGATCGATGCAAGAGTCTTGATCGGCGATATAAGCCATAATGTAGTTTACACCACTGTATAGCGATGGCATAACTGACGATATACAATGTCGCCCATGCGCATGTGACCGCCCGTAATTTTCTGAATATTCATGAAAAAATGTCGAAAATAAACTTCAAAAGGGGGGGTCCATCTATAACATTTTTCATGTTATTAAATTTTTTACTTTTTAAGTTGAGTTTGTAGATTTGCTTTCTATTTTTTGACACATCTCCGCATTTTATGGGTCGATTTGGATTCTGTTTATTATTTCCAAAAGCTTATGAGTTATTTTAACAGGTTAATTAACATTTTACTAAAAATTATCGACTACGAAAAAAAAAACGGAGTCGAAGTCATTTTTTCGGCAAAAAATTGTGTATTTATTTAAAAAAAACTAGTGTAAGTCCATATATTGTCCCCATAGCACGACTTTTTTAATTATTATTTGTAATCTAATACATAACAGCTACAAAAAAAAAATGCGAAAAATGTTATAGATTTGAAGTTTATTTGCGACATTTTTTCATGAATATTCAGAAAATTACGGGCGGTCACATGCGCTTGGGC
Organism: Lithophane leautieri; assembly: GCA_949152455.1. Taxonomy (NCBI): domain Eukaryota; kingdom Metazoa; phylum Arthropoda; class Insecta; order Lepidoptera; family Noctuidae; genus Lithophane; species Lithophane leautieri. Next base: position 10,789,070 of record OX424480.1, on the reverse strand, counting down.
GACATTGTATAGGTACACCTCTGCCTAACCCTTCTGGGATTACAGGCGTGATGCTATGTTATAGCGAGGCACAATTATTTGACCTTTTCAGCAATAAATCTGTTTAGCCTTTTCGCAGCTATGTTGGCGTCGGCTTCCAGTCTAACCGGATGCAGCTGAATACCAGTATTTTACATGGAGCGACCGCCTATCTGACCTCCATAAGCCAGTAACTGGGCAATACGATACCCCTTGGTAAGACTGGTTGTCAGAGTTTCGGGCTTCTGACGACCCGTAACGACTGGTAAAGATCCAGGAATGACAGCCGGGACCAACGGCTTAACGAGCTCTCCGAGGCACAGAGGAGTCTCGGTATGTACAGATGGTCACCCATCCAAAGACCAACCACGGCAAGTGTAGCTTAACCTGACGGATCGACCCGTGCGGCTGTTATTACTTAGCCACGAGAGTTTGACCTTTACAGCGTGACGTCATAAAGTAAACTACGACCTAAACTTACCATATTTACTGTAGTCAGCGCCCAATAATCTAAGATAATGGACAGTGTCTGGTGTAGCAGTGTACGCTCGAAGAGAGTGAACGCCGCGCCATCCTACTAGAGTGAGTGAGAGGTTCGACTCCTCTCCCTCTTCTTTGTATTCTAGGACGCAGCTGCCGGTTGCTGAGGAGAAAGAAAGATAGGATTAACACTTGACCACCAACCTTTTGTTATTTTTTGTGTTTATTTTCTTTTTTTTTGTGTCATGTTTACCGCATATAAATGTATTTTTCTTTCTTTTCTTTCACCATAATTATGACCGCTTAAAATTACAATAAATGAATTTGAATTTTTTGGTAAATAAAACATAGGGTGTAGAGTATTTATCCTAACTAATTATTATAAATGTGAAAGTGAGTTTGTTTGTTACGCTTTCACGCAAAAACGGCTGAACGGATTTGGATGAAATTTGGCACATGGGTAGACCATGACCCGGAGAAGGACATAGGCATACTTTTCATCCTGGTTCATAGACGAAGTCTCGGGCAATAGCTAGTAACTTATAATTACCATTTTTTTTTTCACTGTAAAACTGCGTTTAGATATATCATAACATCTTCTTGAAATAGAGTACCCATGGAGTTGTTTAGCCTGTTCTTCTCTATGTTTACGTTTTGGAGCAAGCACTAAGTGCTCATACACCCGAGCAGCACGTCGCGACGGCTGCAGTTGCCTCTGCTCTTGACGCGCTCAGCACGTGTATGAGCACTTACTGAACTAACATTATTATTGTTACTAATAATCCTAAGAATGGTGTAATCGGAGCAAAATAATTTCAACTTTTGAAGCAGTTCCTCAATTTCCTAGGTAACACCCAGTACTTACAGTTAGATACAAACTTAAGATGAAATCTTCAGGGTAGCCCGCGAGATCCAAATTATTTTCCAACTCTTTTGCAATATAAATGTAAACTTTTTAAACTTTTTTGATTAAAATATGATTCTCGACCGTAACCAAATATGGATTTACGGAATTATAAACATAAGAATCAGCAATACAAGTCTCTAAGATCAACCTGACACTGACCCGTAAATTGCAAAAAAACGTAAGAAAATTTTAATTTCGCGGGCTACCTTACCGCGTCCCTCTTAATGGCGGCACGGAACATGAGGCGAGTCGCAGCGCAGTAACAATTTCATGTTCAAAAGTGCCTTTTATGTGCCTATTTGAAATTATTTGACATGTGTCAGCGGGGGTGAGGGGTGGGGTACTGCGCAGCGAGTAGCTAACATCCGAGCCGCCATTAAGTTTGAATCAAACTGTATCAAATAATTTAACACACAAATCTAAGCTATAAACAAACGTAACTAGTATGTTCATTGTTCACTCACCAAAATCCTTAACCAAAGCCTGCGTATGCTCAGAGAAAAGTTTGACATCAGGCGGCTTGCTGGGGTTGTCATTCTGTAGCACGAGAATTAGATCCTCCTTCAAGATGCGCAGGCGACGCTTGGCGCCGATGAACTGCGTTATACTTTGTAGGCCTTCTTGTGATAACCTAGGAAGAAGAGAAGATGTGGGTAACCTTGAAGTGGGGTAGGTGGAGAAGTGTTTTTGGGATTTTTGATACCAAAAGTTTTTTTTTTTTTTTTTCTAATGTTTACTAACGTAATCTGTCTATGATAGCTTATGCAACTGTACAATAAATTTTAGTTCAGGTAGTAGATTAATAAACGCTGAAAACACAGTTTCGTCGCGAAATCATAGCAGCGACACCACAGTAGTTCAATTGTACTGAGTCGAGTCATTTTCCGCCACTCGAATCCGATTCGATAACGGAACATGATGGGAGTCAGTACAATTGAACTACTGCGGTGTCGCTGCTATGATTTCGCGGCGACGAAGCTGTATTACCTGCGTAAATCCTGCTTATGTATTTTTGGCCACAAGGGCAGTACGCATAAAACTTTATTTCGGACCATACAGTCCATTTGGTTAATATACACACGACTTTAGAAACTGTGTTAGTACTTACATCTACTACTACTAACTCTACCAGAAAAACAATACAAAACTATTCATTACTACGCCACAGTCGCATGTAGGCGTATCAAATGTCCCAGCATGGGGCTGTCCCACCTACCAGCTATAGTTTAAACACAGCGTACAGCTAAATAATTTAAAAAGAAAACACATACCTAAACGGACAAACCATATTTTTATTATCACACCGCACGAAAGTCTTCACTCCTGTATTAATAATCTTGATACTAGCTTCATTCCTCGCAACCACATCTTTAACTATGGGAGACACGAGGTATATATTTTTCTTCTTGCCTACGAAGCAACGCGTTAGAAGGCATTTCGCGTCGAAGTCTGCGTTCAGGTCGTAGAACTCTTTTATCGAGGGGAATACATCTTCTTGGTCACCTGTAATGAAGAAATGCATAATCACTTTATAATGTCCACACTGTTGGGACACATCTACCACGCGTGCCTAATTCCGGTTGGTAGATGTCATACGTTTTTGAATTTTCGGTTCTAGGACTTGCGGGCTTCCTCACGATGTTTTCCTTCGCGGTTTTGAGAGCAGTGGTAATGAAATAATTTACTTATTTTAAAGTTAAGCGCCTGTCTGGGTTCGAACCCCCAACCTCACCTCTTCGACCTACAAATCATAATTAGCGGCTGTTACCACTGGGCCACCACTCCTACTCCATGAAGAAATAAGATTGACGTATGAGTTTTTTTTTTCGGTGTACGAATACCCCACACCCCACAAGGGGTGTGTTTTACTGCTTCATGCGATGCTGTCATTTATATTCAATTACGTGAAAATAAATGAAAAATAAACGCTGCAATGCAATTAGAGGTTTCTGATAGCCAATCTCCCCACACAAAGATACTCATTACTAAATCAATCATAATAAAAATTAAAATATTTTATTTCACATAAACCTACATAGGCACTTATGAAACGTCAGAAGTTAGGTGCACGTTTCTAAGTGGTCATTTCCTAAGGAGAGTTACCGGAAAAAAACTTCGCGGTTTCAAGTTTCGAGTTTTTAAATATTATGGTTTTTTTTTACTTTATCATTATCACACAAAATAGTTTTTGTAGTAACAAAAAATTACAATAGAGAAGTTTCGGTGAAAAAAAAAACCATAAGGGAATTAATTGTTTATTACCTGAGAAAAAAACGAACGGATCTTCTCTATACCCTCCCATCCTCCTCTTCTTCTTGGGCGGCTCTTTTGGCTCTTTTTTCTTAGCTTCTGTCACTTCTGCCGGCTTGATGTCCTTCTCCCACGGTAAGGGGGCCAACTTCTCGAAGACAGCCACGAAGAAACCACCTGTGTCTTGGTGGTGGGGGAGGATTCTTACACTAAAGATGAAAATAATTGGTCAAATCTTGGGGTTCGTTCGATTTATGGGCTTGTGGCTAAGTTATAACAGCCGCACGGGTCGATCGATCTTCTGTACTTGTACTATTAGGTATTCTGAACCTACGCTAGATTCTGATGTACTAGGCGCGGTCGCTGCCCAAGACTTTGGGGGGGAGGAATATTTTTAGGGAAATGGTTAATTGATAATTACGTAAAACATTCAGTCTCTCGACAGCTTGAACGATTTGGGGGGGGGGGGGTCATGACCCCAGGACCCCCCTCTGACCGCGCCTGTGATGTACTCAAACACAAAGTATTTTTGGAACTCACCATCTATCGAGATTATATTTGTCGAGATCCTCAGGCTTGGGTGGGAACATTTGTGGTCGGACCACCGTCTGCCACTTCTCCGGTACATCTTCGAACTTCTCATAGAACACCATATCTTTTGATGCTGGGCGCCAGTATGTCATACCTGAGATAATTTAATTAATTACAAAGATACACACACACATATAACACACTAGCTTCCGCCCGCGGCTTCGCCTGCGTCCTTCCCCAGGGTGCCATCTATCTCCTTGCCAAATTTTGTCGAAATCCGTTCAGTACTTTAGGCTTGAAAAGGTAACATACAGACAGACAGAGTTACTTAGTTACTTTCGAATTTATAATATTAGTATGTAAGTATGAATAATAATAGGTAATCCAGTCTGGTGTCCACAACTCCACGACAAAGCGTGTATTTTGTGTACAAAGGACAAACACATACACGGATCCGATATCCTTCAAAAAGATCTCGCAAGAGTCAGCGAAAAGTACTCTCAACCTGGGCGTGTCTCTAAAAATGGAAGCTACAAAAGAAGTAGAGGCATAATAAGCATATTATAATGTTCCCACTGCTGGGAAACAGGCCTCCTCTGGAAGAGGAACTGGGCTATAATATACCACGCGGGCCCAGTGCGGGTTACAAGAAACATAGACATTGCCAAACCGCACTATATAGGGTGTAAGGGACAGCCCTCCGCAAATTAACAGGGGGGGCATTCAGCTTAAAATCTGAGTCATATTCCACCGGAATTTTTCTAAGGAAATTTTAAATTTTTAAATCGTTTTTTCAGTTACTATTCCTTTATTTCAATGTAAAATTACATTATCTGCATTCCCTCCATTTATGTAAATAAAAATGCTGCTAATATCAAAAAACCAGCAATGGATGTTAAAATACTATAGCGAACGACGCGTGAAGCTCAGAATTAATATTGATAAATCACGTGGCGCGAGCGCGCCCCCCCACGGGGAGTGCGGCCTATTGCGTTTTGCCACGGTAACGATACATTGCGTGTGAGGTAATAATACAAATCAGGTTTATTGGATTCCCATAATGTTCCTGAAATAATTTCATGTACCGGTTGTCTTAGTATGATATGCTGAATTCATCCCATCAATTTGCGGTGGGCTGTCCCTTACACCATGTATATTATGGAAATTTAAGTTATATGCATGTTTCATCGGTGCTTTTTATATGTGTGCATGAATTTAAGCAATGCTATGGAAACATTCCTGTTTTTGAAACCTTACAAACCTTTGTGGAATTTAAGTCCAGGCAACATATCAGCCACATTGACGAGTGCGACGGTCCCTGCCGTTTCTTGTAGTACTCTGTGGACCACGGCCTCGTTCTCTACTGGGTTGAAGGAGCATGTGGAGTAGACCAGACGCCCTCCCACTTCGAGGAGTTCGCAGCCGCGTTTGAGGACGCGGTATTGGATTCTGCAGAATAGAAACATGTATGTTTGTGAACAAATTGAGATTTGGAGTATTTTTCCAAAAATATTGTTCATATTTTTATTTAAAATCCATACAATCAATCTGCCTAGCCTTTTTCCAACTATGTTGGGGTCGGCTTGCAGTCTAACCGGATGCAGCTGAAAACCAGTATTTTACATGGAGCGACTGCCTATCTGACTTCCACAATCATGTTACTGGGTAATACAATACCCCTTGGTAAGACTGGTTGTCAGACTTTCGGGCTTCTGACGACCCGTAACGACTGTCAAAGATCTACGAATGACAGCCGGGACCAACGGCTTAACGTGCTTTCCGAGGCACGGAGGAGTCTCGGTATGTAAAGATGGTCACCCATCCACGGACCAACCCTGGCAAGCGTAGCTTAACCTGATGGATCGACTCGTGCTGCAGTTATTAATTAGCCACGAGCTCCTCCGAGCTATTTAAATCCATATACATAGTTTAAATACGTTATTTTTTATTGAAATCCATATAGATTTTTTTTTTTTTTTTCAGTAATTTTGGGACAAGCCCTGTCCCAGATGGGATTGCTCATAACCAAAAATGATGAACTTCCACAGTTCACACCAAGACGCGACGCGACGCACATTTTTTTATGATCCGATACAATATCGAATTTATTTACTACACAATAAGGTACACGCGCTGCGCAGCCCCGCGCATCTCAGCGTACTTTGACACGTGTCAACCCTCGCACTGAAATTATACCTTTTCGTGAAGAAAATAAGTTCGATTATTGTTAATACGACCGATTGGAACCGTGCACCTAGCTTCTGACGTTTTATAAGTGCCCATGTAGGTTTATGTGAAATAAAATATTTTGATTTTTGGTTTTTTATAAGTGCGCGCAGCGTCGCGTCGCGTCGCTTCACGTCGCGGTTTGGACTGACCCTTAGGGTCGAGAAAAGGTATGAGGATAAGCTAGGCTAGGTAGCATCTTACCCGTGTAGATTATTTCCATTGCCAGTGGACCACTTGAGCCATATATCTGGGTTCTTGCGTAACGTCGCGTCGCCTGAACACGGCACGTCACACAGAATACGGTCAAACTTCAGTGGTTTAGTTGATCCTGGATTCTAGAGGAGAGAAAAAGAATTGGTTTCAAATGTCATAATTAAATGACAGATTTTTATATACTTACTACATTGAACTTAGAAAATTGTATTTATGATTACCATAAATAATTTTGTAAATACATTTTTATTTTGTATTTTAAATGTTGGAACGCCGACGTCTCTCCTTTCGGAGGTGGGCGCTAATGGCTGCAACACAGTTTTTTTAAATTGATTTACGAACACGAAATCAATTTTTTTTTTCGGATTGGAAATTATTATCGAAAAAATATTATTACATTTTTAATTAATTTTTATTGTAATTTTGTTTTAAATTGATTTTCATTCAATTTTATTGTAAATATATGCCTATTCCATGATGCTACTCGAATAAATTATTTGGACTTTATTTCAACGCCCAGAAGGTTGATAATTCGTTGGCAGCTTAAACCTAGCTGTGCTGGGTTTCCTTGATATAATATTTACTACTAACCTGTTCATCGGCTACAACCAGTGAAGGCATGACAGCAGAGTCATGGTTCGTGATCAGGATACAAGGAGAGTTGAGCCTCTTAGCTTGATGTACTAACATGTAGCATCTGCTGTTGTCTACATCATTCGCCATTACGAAGCCTGGGGAAGGACATACAGTATATTTAGAAAAATTTCTTGTCAACTCTTGAGGACCTCGTGGCTAAGTAATAACAGCCGCACGGGTCGATCCATCAGGTTAAGCTACGCTTGCCGGGGTTGGTCTGTGAATGGGTGACCATCTTTACATACCGAGACTCCTCCGTACCTCGGAAAGTGCGTTAAGCCGTTGGTCCCGGCTGTCATTCGGGGATCTTTGACAGTTGTTACGGGTCGTCAGCAGCCCGAAAGTCTGACAACCAGTCTTACCAAGGGGTATCGTATTACCCAGTTACTGAGTTATGGAGGTTAGATAGGCAGTCGCTCCATGTAAAATACTGGTATTAAGCTGCATCCGGTTAGACTGGTAGCCGACGCCAACATAGTTGAGAAAAGGCTAGCCAGATTGAAGATTGATTTTCTTGTAAACTATAGATCCAGTCAAAATGAAATTACAATTACCAACATGTTACACTTTTATAAAAATGATGCGCTGGTAATTTTATGAACGGGTGATAAAAATCTAGTTCCTTAAATCTTTGACAAAAATAAGAAATATTGCTATCAATTTTACCTGTAGGCATTTTATCTTCATCTGCATGTAGAAATTCAATCAACTGTGCTGTTTTAGACCCTGGAGCTGCACACATGTCCAAAACCTAAAATAACAAACATTATTCTTATTTTTATTATTTGTTTTCAAAGCATAGTAAATTAGTAACACATAACATAATATCACGCCTGTGTTCACCGAAGGGTTGGGCAGCGGTGTCAAACTCAAAGCATTTATTTCAATTAAACCATTTACAGGCACTTTTGAATTGTCAAGGAGTCGGTCAGTCAAGAGATATGAAGCTAGTTGCCCATTCCCAAGCGTAGTAGGTACCTATGGAGAAGAACGGGCAAGAAACTCCATCAGCTTCAATTTTTTTTTTTGTCTTAAGTCGTCTCCTCTCTTTTCTTTTTCGAACTTTAGGAATTTTAACTCACCTTCATCCGATTACTGGTAATAAGGTACAGAATCAAGTAATGAATTATTACCTTATGGTGAGGTTGTACATCCAAAACTACTGGAGGTATCATAGACACAGTCTCCTGTCTCGACACACCACCGGCAGCCGTCTCAGCGACTAGGAAGTTATGAAGTTTGTATAGAGCTTCATTGCGTCTGATGTCTGTGCGGGATAGACGGAGCTGCCATGCGTAACCTCCTGGGTACCTGAGGAGCAAATTATTTATGTTTTGATTGGTATTTGTGTATTGGTAGTGTTAATGAATAGATCATCATCTGCCTAGCCTTTTCCCAACTACGTTGGGGTCGGCTTCCATTCTAACCGGATGCAGCTGAATACCAGTATTTTACATGAAGCGACTGCCTATCTGACCTCCACAACCCAGTAACCGGGAATGGGGTCCGGGGTGTTAATGAATAGATGCAAACCTGCAAATTGTATTAGCAAAGTCAAATAATTTATTTTAATTATTAGGCACATAAAAGGCACTTTTGTACATCAAAAACACAGAATGGATGAAAAATTGTACCACAATTGTAGGTTTCAATTTTGGCAGGAGTTTTAATTTTTTTAATTACTATGAAAATTTGGTACTGGTAAGTACCATTTTGGTGCTTTAGCATTTTCGCCTTTCCACTGACGATATGCACATCTTTCATTATTTTATTCATTGAAGATGACACAACAGTTAAAGGCCACAGGTCACCACTGAATTACAATTACAATTTTGAAAAACATGGTTGGGAAATGAGACTTAATGCAAGAAGTATGTTAATAATTGCTTTTCATCTCTAAATGAGAAGTAAATTAAATTAAAATTATTTATTGCCATGAAAACAGGTTACAGCACAATTTGAGACCCTGGCTCCAGAGCTAAGGAACCAGTGACTTCTTCCATTTAGGTTACAATTAGCAATTAAATAAAATACTCAAAACAAGATTATTATAAATGTGGAGTTTAAACAAAAATTAGGTTAAAAATCTAGAACAAATAATAACACTAACATTAAAATAAAATAAAATTAGAACAAATTAGAAATTTAAATTAAACAAATTTAAATTCAAAATAGTGCGTAGGTATGTGTTTGTGTGTATGACTGAGTGTGTGTTTGTGTGTGTGTGCGGAAGTGGAACAGATGTAAATGCAACTTACCAAGACAAATTAATAGGCTTAATCTCCTCCCCCTGTCCTTCGCCCTCTTCAACCTGGAGCTTCATATTTAAGATCTCGGAGAAGTACTGACTCTTGACAATCTTCATTAGAGCAGCTGCCTCGCACTTTGAACCTGTGATGCGGAAGGCGGTTGGCAAGTTCTCTTTCAAGGTATTCATGAATGTATCCCATTCTCCTTCTGGGCACACTTTTTGACTCTAGAATTAAAAGTATTCAATATGAAGAAAATTTTATTGAGTAATTATAATAACATGGTATAATGAATATTAGGACTTGTCATTATAATGTTACTTAAATCCAAATGGGTGAACGACTGAATACTTTAGAGGGAACTAAAAGTAGTGCCTAAATTGTCTCCTCCAGAAATGAAATCCAGGAACAATAGATTTCTTTTATTTCGTTCACATTCATGGAAATGGGAACTTACCTTATAGTATTCCTCAAATGCAGCATTCTCCCTAACTATGTCTTCGTAATGCTTTCTCACGTCCGCTGCCGGTTTTTCCTGGGGATTCTTTGCCTAAAATCATAAAAACAATAATGTAAATACCTGCAGTGAGGAACAAAAAGGTTATACACATTATATTTCATTTTTTACCTGCTCTTTGCGATCCCGCTTTCGCTGAGCGAATTTGTTGTACTGGCGATTTTTCCGACCCATCCTTTTTAAGTAATTTCCGAGAGAAAGTAGTCTTATTTGTGTGTAATTCAATAATAAAACCATTCAATGATAGTGGGATGTTTACAATGCTCGCTTTGACGTTGACTGAAAAAGTGAGGTTATATTTACAAGTGCGTTCATAAAATGAATACCTGGTTTCATTGATTTTGTTCCGTTACGATGGATTTTTATTTTATTTTACAATAATGTTACAGAAATTGAAATAAAGATTTAACTATTGTTGTTTGGTAATTTTATTTACGATAAGTTTATACACAGGTTAGTGCATAAAATATCATTTATTCAAATTTCAATTTATTTTGTTATGGTATTTTGATATTTATTGCAATTATGTAAAGAAAAAATTGCTTCAAACTAATATTATCAGCTGAATTTGGTCGCGTTCAAGGCCTTATGAATGAACTGTTATTGTCATTGCGAGTTTTAGAGTAGGACAACATAGTCCTATTTCGCAGGCGTGAAAGAAACAAATAAACACTGATTAGATTTATAGTTAATTTTTGCGTACGATTTCGATTTGCGAAGTAATTTTTTTTGCACATTTGTTCCTCCCGTGGTGAGGGAGAGACGTACACAGTGAATTCTTACAAGGAAATTTATCTAAGGTAAGTTCAAACTTTATGCTAAGTAATACCTATGCTTAAATATTACAATGTCCCTAAAAACTTATAAAAAAATATATCATGTTATATGTATCTAAAGATAAGAAAGTACTTACCCAAAAATCTTACTGTTTTATTTTCTTAGACTAGACTAGACCTATGTTTACTACATAACGACTATTTTTATTTGTCCTTGGCATGAGGCACAAAAACTGACAAAAAAAAAACATGACTTGTACCTACTTATTAATTTGTTGAGATAACATTATTCTTAATAATTTAAAGCTTCAAATTATTTTGTTTATTTTCATAGTAACTGTAGCCCACAGTTGCACTTGCATTTTGGGGACCTTCTTCACATAAGTATGACCCGTTTCAAATATATCCTCTGTGTAAATCCAAAATGCAGTCTACTTGAATAGGTAGCCATCCTAGAATAGAATTTTGCATAAAATATAGAAATACTTACATAAAAGGTTTTAGTTAATTAAGTATATAAATAGTTTCACATATTTTGCTTATTTCAGCATGCCAAAAATACCTTAAAATAAAATTATAAACAAAGGTATTTAAATAAAAATTAAAAGCTGTTCATTGGTAAGCGCAACACTTGAGAATGGCCGGACAGTGTTGGCAATTTTTTGTTTTAAAATGTTCATAATAAGGTTCATACCACATGCAAAATACACGCTTTGACATGGAATTTTGGAAAATAGCCCATATTACCTACAAGGTTCTTAGGATTAAGGAAAATTGGAAAAGCTTTCTGGGAAACTTTTGTAATTTTTTTGACAGGACAGCCTCTGTCGTCTCAGTTGTATTATTATAGATATTATAATACTAGTAGGATAACAGGTACTTGTATAATTGGGAAATCTATACTTACTTACATTAAAAAAAAAATAGTTCATATTGCATAAAACTGATGAACAACATGATTTATGAACCATCACCTTACTTCCAGAATTCTATTTTTATTTTATCAAAACTCTATCTGACTAATATCACGCTAAATAGACAAATAGACTACTCATTCAGATTCCCCTATGGAATTGTAAACCTTAACTTCTTGTATTAAGGTATATTTTAATCTAGCAATCAAAACTCACTGATATCATAAGAACAATATCTGTTTCATCTGTTATCTGACAGGTTAATATTGAATTAAACAGTGTATTTTAGTTACCAGTAGCTACTGTAATAGCATGATATATAACCAACCATTAACCATTTTCTTAATGGCTCTTTGTTAATCATTACTTTCCATTCTAATGATAACAAATTAAACTCCGTCTCTTATTGAATGTAATCATCATAAAATCGATTTAATTAGCTGTTGTCATTTCAGTCAACCAATCACAGCAAACATGAGAATGGACAGTGTGATGTTTCAGTTTTCTGTTAATCAGGCTTGCTTGATTGATTTGCCAATCGCTGACAGTCATCTATTTAAAAAAACCGACCTAGTGCGAGTCGGACTAGCGCACGAAGGGTTCCGTAGCATAATCTATAAAAGCGGCGAACAAAACACGTTTGTTGTATGAGAGCCCCCTTAAATATTTATTTTATTCTGTTTTTTAGTATTATATGTTATAGCGGCAACAGAAATAAACAATCTGTGAAAATTTCAACTGTCTAACTATCACGGTTCATGAGATACAGCCTGATGACAGATGGACAGACAGACAGGCAGACGGACGGACAGCGAAGCCTTAGTAATAGGGTCCCGTTTTACCATTTGGGTACGGAACCCTAAAAAAATGATCATCAAGTGAAATTGAGGAAAAGAGGCCATTGCATAAGAAAAAAAAAAACGAAAATGAGCATAATCAGCCTATGATGTTCCCACTGCTGGGCAACCTATAATGTTCCCACACACAGGCCTCCTCTCTTCGAGAGGGAGTGGGCTGTAATCCACCATGCGGGCCCAGTGCGGGTTGGTAGATGTCACATGTCTTCGAACTTTTTGGTTCTAGGACATGCCGGTTTCCTCACGATGTTTTCCTTCACCCTTTTGAGAGAAATTGAACATCTTTCTTTAATTTATGCACACCCCAAATATTTAGTGATCGATGTGTATAATGTGATTCAATGAAATGTTTCGCCGACTTGCTCGGATATGTATCAATTCGCTATATAATAATCTAGCTTGTTGAATGAATTGGGACTGGCAGCGCCATCTAGTATCGAATAGACGAACTACAAAATCCCAATAATTTCTAATCATAGAAAGGACATGTCCAAAAATTGTTTTTTATTATTCAATCATTCTAACCAGGATAAGTTAAATATATTTGGGTCTATCCAAATCTCAAAAACTAGTAGCTCTAACTATATCATACATTTTTAAGGATTACCATATACAGGTATGGGACCATATATCTATGGTACCATAGTGGTACCATACCTGTACTATCTATTCATTAATCATTTAACGTTCTTTAATAAAAGCTTGACTCTGTTTGTCTTGTTTATCTATTAGCGTAAGCAAATGAATGAAACCATGCAGCGTATTCTTGTTTAAATATATGTTTTGCCTTGCTTGCATGCTCCATAAAAATGATATAGTTAGAGACATACCTACGTATATAGGAGATACTTAGTTTGTAACACTCATTCTTTGAATGAATAATGGTAGTTAAAATAAATTGCATTGAGGATAAAATAAATTCTTATATAAATGGGCAAATGTTCTTAACAATAGGTACACACGGCTGCACATCAAGCTATACATTTCCAGTATAAGCTGACCTCGCATTGTACGGAAATCCTATACAATGCGCGATCAGCATAAACTGGAAATGAATAGCTTGGTGTATAGCCGTGTGTACTATGAAGGAAAATTCTATGATACATTCAAGCAACCCAGTTATGTATTTGCTCTCATGTACATTAAACATTTTACAATACCTACGTTTTTAGGGTTCCGTACCCAAAGGGTAAAACGGGACCCTATTACTAAGACTCCGCTTTCCGTCCGTCTGTCCGCGGCTTAGCTCAGAGACTGTTGGTACTAGAAAGCTGTAATTTGGTTTGGGTGTACATATTTATAAATCACGCCGACAAAGAGGCAAAAAAAATCGTAAAAAATATTTTTGTACATGAATCCTGTTAGGGCACTGCAACATACAATGTTAGTTTACTGTTGACTTAGTGATCAAAATTAACACAAACATAATTTGGGCCAAAACATCAAAACACAATACTTACTTGCAATAAATTTGGTGAAATTGACCCTTAAATGTATCAGTAAGTAATGGAGAGATGAACACTTTTCAATTATTTTTTTCCTATCCATTACTGTTCCACTGCTGGGCAAAAGCCTCCCTACTCTCTTTCCACCGTCTCTGTCCAGAGCTGATGATAATGGTGAGAAAAAACATTGTTACAAAACCATATTATGTAGCGGGGTCGAATTAAATTAGCTGGCGAAACTCCACAGACGTAATGGATATCGATATCAAAACACGATAAAACGAAAAAAAAAAAAGGTTTTCTGAACTCACTAGGTATTTCAAGTATCTAACTACTCTACCGGCTGTTTATCTCGTAATCAGCTGTATTTACTTACTAGAAATTATGAATCTAGAAAAACCTATTTTTTGTTGTTTTAGTATAATTTTTGATATCGATACCCGATACGTCGTGTATACAGAGTATTAAGAATAAGAATAATTTATTGGTCCATTGTTACAAAGTCAATTTCAAAAATTATAATATTGCATGCTTACTGTAACTAGAATATTTAACATAGTAATTAAAACAGTGGTCCGCAAACTAGACAGCGCCTGTATCTTGGGGGCCTGAGTTGCGTTAAATCGAGAGTTAGTAGTCTGAGTTTATATCAACATCATCATCATTTCAGCCGAAAGACGTCCACTGCTGGACATAGGCCTCCCCCATTATTATATCACATGTAACAGAATAACCGCAAGACCTGAAAGTAGTTTGCTCAGAATCGGCTTCTGAATCGATTTCCGTCATTATTTATATATGTTAATTTTTCATGAAAATATCTTTTATTTAACTGAAATTAGAACCATTGCGTCATAGCAAGGTAATAAAATATTTCATTTAATGCAAATTAAACCTTTATATAAAGCCTATTTAAATGCATAACCAAATTTGTAATACGCTCATAGCTATCCTCGTTACATGTTTGTGGACGTCTATTTTATAAAAAATAACTAGGTGTGGTTTAATTAAATTAAATTACAGATATTATTTTAGTCTTATAATTTAATATTCTAATTGGGGTGTATGAGCTCTTGCGTTTATTCCGTTACACGTTGTATAACTATACTATATTGACCATAATACTTATATTTGTTTTTCCAATCCAGCCCAACACAATGGCTCCAGGCTTCCAGTTCGCAATAGACCGCGGCGGCACATTCACTGACGTCTATGCTCGTTGTCCGAGCGGCAAGGTGCGGGTTATGAAGCTACTGTCAGTCGACCCGCAGAACTATGAAGATGCTCCTAGGGAGGCTATTAGGAGGATACTGCAGGAGGTTTGTTTGTGTACAGTAAAAATAGTCATATGAAACAAGCAAAAAACTATTTTTTTGCCCGACTATGGTGAAGCAAAAAGGTGGGTTATGATTTTGACCGGTATTCATGTATGTAGGTTCATTAGTTCCCTCATTATAAATGATAAATGAGTTTATTTCTGTAAGTAGGTTTGTACAAACACTTTTACACTTCAATCACATTTTTAAAACTAGATGAGGTCGGCGTTTCCTCTCTGACTACTCTGAGAAGAAAGGCCGAAACAAACTCAGAGGTCTCTTTTAAAGTCCAGACATAATCTTGGTCAGATCATGTGAAGACCATGTAGATTGGTGTCTGAAAAGGACTTTTGAGGAAAGAACCACACAGATTGAGTAGACCTGTCCTGTCATTACTTTTAAACTACTCATCATAATTTGACAAATGAGGTATTGTTAGAAGCGTTTTGATCGTCTGCTGGTTATAGAAGTCACACGTAATCTGTTTATGCCCTAACACGTGTGACTCCGGATTTTGAATTTCTCTGCCTGTGATGTCTTGTTTAATGTTTTATACCTATCTATTTGACTTTTTGTCGTAGTTCGGTTTTAGTTTTTATAACTTTTTTGCTCTTAGTGAAGGATCTCGTCTAGAAAAGTGCTATACTATACATCAACATAACTATTTCTGCCGCCAAGCATCTTTGAAAGGTTGGGTGCCGGTATAATTACAGACACCGAGATATTACAGCTTTGTCTCTGAAATGGCAACACAAAGTTGTTCTTAACAGCTTGTTAGATTTCACTTGGAATTTTCTTGCCGGAAAAGATAAATATCGATGCAGCATATTCCAGCAAGTTGTTGTGCTGGAATTTGCTGCTTTTTTTTTGTGAACTGCACTTTGCTTGACCGTTTGGTTCCACAGAAACCTCCGAAATATAATTAACATATAATTTAGTTCTTTATCACACCTAGGGGTGTGTAGGGGTGTGATAAAGAACTAAATTACCTATATTTTCCAAATTTTATAGTGGCATAACTCTATCGAAATGAAAATGAAATTAAATGAAAATTAAATGAAATTAAATGAAAATGATATGAAATGAAATCTTTTTATTCAAGATATAAAATTCACCATGTTACCTTATTGAGATCACCATCATCTGCCTACCCTATTCCCAATGTCTGTTAAAAACGTAATATCACCTTTCTAACATAAAAAGAATCTCAGATAATGAAATGATCTAACGTTATCCGAATTCTATCAACTCAATGGATTTATTACTATCACCTTATCTTTTAATCTTCAAGATTATCTACGAAGAGAGTAAAGCCTCGTATTCATGGTAAACATTTGTTTAGCAACATGGTTGCATAAACATGTTGCCGAGTTGCTGTCAACATATTGCGGGCAACACTTGTGTTGCGGGGTTGATCACGCCATGATGCAGAGTTGACGCCCGCCTAGCGACAACATCAGTTTATCAACAAATGCTGACGTGTGTGGACGTGTTTGATAAACATGGCGGTAGTGTGGAGCAACGATAAAACTATGCAATTAATAGCGGGCAACATTTTAACGCAGACTGGCGTGTGTGGACAAGCCATATTGATTTAAACAAAGTTTCCAGCAGCATTCTCGCCGTTCATCAACAACGTTGATCAACTGTTGCTAAACAAATGTTTACCATGAAAACGAGGCTTAATGCTCGTTCTGAAACACTAGGCGACACCTAAATGAATGTCTAAACAAGAGCAAACAAAAGCGAAATGTTAGATTTTGAACGTTAAGCTCGGTGCCGAAAGTTGAAATTGCAACACGGCTCCTAATATTAGTGACGTGCATATAGATGTAAATAAACCGTTTTAAACCAAAATCCGTCGTTTAAAAACCATGTTAAACAAATTTAAACCGGTTTTTAAACCACAGATTTTGGTTTAAAACGATTTATTTACAGCTTTAAACAAAAATCCGTGGTTTAAAACTGTTTTAAATTTGTTTAACACGGTTTTTAAAAGCACGTTAAGCCGTTGGTCCGGCTGTCGTTCGAGGATCTTTGACAGTCGTTACGGGTCGTCAGAAGCCCGAAAGTATGACAATCAGTCTTACCATGGGGTATCGTAATACCCAGTTACTGGGTTATGGAGGTCAGATAGGCAGTCGCTCCATGTAAAATACTGGTATTCAGCTGCATCCGGTTAGACTGGAAGCCGACCACAAAATAGTTAGGAAAAGGCTAGTCAGAGTGACGGTTTTTAAGCCACGGATTTTGGTTTAAAACGTTTTATTTACAACTATAGACGTGCATGAGTATCAAGTAAGAGACTAACATCTGATTTCCTTTACAGGAAACTGGGAAAGCATTAAACAAAGATGGCAAAGTGGACTCTTCTCTAATAGAATCGATCAGGATGGGTACAACTGTGGCCACTAATGCGTTGCTCGAGAGGAAGGGAGCTAAAATGGCGCTGGTCATCAATAAGGGATTTAAGGATCTGCTGTACATCGGGAACCAGGCCAGACCGCATATATTTGAGCTGGTAAGTAATATTGATTAATAAAGAAACCAGCGACCTGGGGGCCTAAACCGGCCACATTAGCAATTACTCTAAAAGCGGTTCATTTCCTGAATTCCAGCTGTCATTAGCAATTCCTCTAATTTGACATAAAAGCAATTCATATTTTGTGGACCATTTCACGAATCTCCATAGAAAACTGTCAAACAGATGAATTATTTCGTAATATGAATTACACGCAGATCATATTATTAATTGTCAGTTTGTGACATTTTATGATGATTCATAATATTTTCATATTATGATTCTGCTAAAGTGACGGCTTGCTCCTGCTTCGCCCGGTTTTTACGAGTTTACAAAACATCGAGATTTCTTAGTAACTTTAATATTAAAGTTACATGTAACTAACACATCTCGATGTTTACATATTATACACATAAACCTTCCGGAATAAATTCTCTAAACAATGGTGAATATCTCATCAAAATCTGTTGCGTGGTTTAGAAGAACAACGCGGACATACAGACAAACACGAAAAACGACTTTCATTTATTATATGTATAGATAGATAATGAGAGAAGTAATTTGACTGTCTATTTCTTCTAGCACAAGAAGCTTGACTACTGAGCTTGGGGTCCTGGGTTCGACACCCAAGTCATTGGCTTTTTTAAAAGAGCCCGAGCGGGCTTTTCAGGATACAGATATCAGCATATCTGTATCCTGAAAAGCCCGCTCAGGCTCATTTAAGTTCTCCAGTTGAGTTATTGAAAAAAAAAAAAATATCGATTGGAAAAGTTTCTCATTCTCTCAAATCTCTCAATAATGTAAATATGATCAAACTCTTCCGCAATAAAGAAAGAAAAGAAAAATGTTTAATTTGGGAAACGCACAGGGTATACAAACAGTTAAAAAAAACCGGCCAAGTGCGAGTCGGACTCGCGCACGAAGGGTTCCTTACCATTATCTATAAAAACGGCAAAAAAAAACGTGTTTGTTGTATGGGAGCCCCTTAAATATTTATTTTATTCTGTTTTTTAATATTTGTTGTTATAGCGGCAACAGAAATACATCATCTGTGAAAATTTCAACTGTCTAACTACAACGGTTCATGAGATACAGCCTGGTGACAGACGGACAGATAGACAGACAGCGGAGTCTTAGTAATAGGGTCCCCTTTTACCCTTTGGGTACGGACACCTAAAAAGGAGCATAAAAACTAACAAATTAAATAGCTTTCAAATAAAGGAAAACAAAAAAAAAAAAAAAAAAATTACGACCTGTCGAGGCCAAAAAAGCTCCTATCTAAGCATAATACCCCTTAATCTTCCTCAGGACATAAAACGCCCAGGAGTTCTCTACTCAGAAGTAATAGAAGTAGACTGTCGTGTCATTCCAGCGCTCGAAGACCGCTGTCAAATGGACAAAACCGACAAAAAATGGACAGAAGTCGTCGGTACCACTGGAGAGAAGATGTTAGTCATCAAAGACTTGGATGAAGAGGAAGTGAGAAGGGACCTTCTTGCTTTGAAGAAGAAAGGGATAGAAAGTGTGGCGGTTGTGCTCGCTCACAGTTATACGTATCATGATCATGAGATCAGGATTGGGAAGATTGCTGATCAGATAGGTGAGAAGAGATTTTGATTTTGGAATAGTTAAAAAACCAATATAATTATCGATTTAAAAAAAAAAGAGGACGATTCATGATTAACTGGAAACAGTAGTATCTTATTTTTAATGCGTTATGTAAAATTAAGAAAGTACAATTTTCACTGGTCTCTAAAAAATAAATTCATAAAAAAATATTTGATCAAATAGTAGATTGTAGCACCGAGCACCAAGTGAGTTATTATTAATGCACGAGGGTCGTGCATTATCGCATGCGCTCGGGCACCAAATTAACAAGAGTGCATTAAGCAAGGTGCGTAATTTACTTTTCTTTCAACTACCAATCTACCTACCGTGATAAAATATACCTACTCAAAATTAAAACTCAAGTTAATGAAAACAAAGCTATCCCGCGACTTTTGCCGCAAAAGATTATTAACAATTTCATTTGCAGCTGTTTTTATACTCTCTGGAGTTGCATTCATATAAAGAAAGAAAGAAAATACGTTTATATATCGCTACTGAAAACTTTGATACTTCATATTTAGTTAGAAAAGTAAAAAAAAATGGAAAGACAGACAGACAGACAGATTGGCGGACGGACGGACTGATGGAGCCTTAGTAATAGGGTCTCGTTTTACCCTTTGGTTATGGCACCGTAAAAACAGTGCATTAATGAAAAACAATGCAACAATGAAATTTCATACAACATTACTGCACTGTTTTGGTTCTAAGCAAAAAATACGTCCTTTGTGATCGGTCTTGTAGTGACATTACTATGTAGTTGAAAGAAAAATAAATTAAAGCCCCTGAATGCTTTAGGTACACGTAAATTACAATTTTAATTTACTCTGACTTGCTACCGCGAGTCTTGTCTTGATTGTACATTGCAAACCTTAATGAAACAGCCAAAAGGATTTCTTAGTATGTTGCCCGCGTAGAAGAGAAACAGAATCACTCTTATTGAACGTTGGTAAAATGGACTTCATTAACCCGAACTTGCATTCAAGATTAACTGGTGTTAATTTCGTGTAAATTATTGTGGACTGTATAAGTACTTTCTCGGGCACGATTAAAACAACTTGCTGTTAATACTCATTTAATGTTCACTTGTTGTAAATTTTTTACACGCACGTTATGGTGGAATCCAACGATCGGCAATATTGCAGACGGACACGCACGGCAGACGACCACAGACCGCCACTCACCGCGCAACTAGGTGCTTCCGATGTCTGCGATACCCCGCATGTACACCTTCCCCACGGTCCGTCGTCCGGGCTCGTCGGTGTCCGTCCGCAAAATCTCCGATCGTCGGATTTCGGCATTAGATGGCGAACGGACGGTAGAGGAAGAGGAAGTCAAATTTCACAGCTCTCTTACACAGACTAAAAATCTAATACATCTTGTGTTCCCATGAACAGTTGTTAAAACTCTTCTCTTTCCCTCACCAGGCTTCAAACAAGTCTCCCTCTCGCACGCAATAACCTCAATGGTCCGCATGGTTCCCCGCGGCTTCACAGCATCGGCTGACGCGTACCTCACTCCTCACATCCGGGAGTACGTCAGAGGATTCGCTGACGGATTCTCTGGCGGACTGAAAGATGCCAATGTGCTGTTCATGCAGTCTGATGGTGGACTTACGCCTATGAATATGTAAGTAAAATCTAAGATATTTGGTATCTCCAGGATTTAAGAAATTTCCTATATCCATGATAATTTTTCAAGGCTTACTGATGTATCCAAATAGCAATCACCTATCTATCAAACACTTGATTTCCATGGTGACCATTAAACAACAAACACTCAAAAGTACTAGGCTAGCAGGACACGCAAAGCGGTTTCTCTGTTCCACGCGATTATCCTAATGGTCCACATGGTATATTGAGATGTTTCAAGGCTTTTGACGTCATAGGATCCATCACGCATCCAAGAATACTAAGCTATGAAGTACTAGGATAACATGGCACACAAGGAGTTCTCTTTCACAACGCAATAACCTCAATGATCCACAAGGTATATTGAGATGTTTCAAGGCTTTTGACGTCATAGATTACATCACGCATCCAAGAACACCAAGCCATGAAGTACTAGGATAACATGGCACACAAGGAGTTCTCTTCCACAACGCAATAACCTCAATGGTCCACAAGGTATATTGCGGTATATTGAGATGTTTCAAGTCTTTTGACGTCATAGATAACATCACGCATCCAAGAACACCAAGCCACAAAGTTCTAGGATAACATGGCACACAAGGAGTTCTCTTCCACAACGCAATAACCTCAATGGTCCACTGAGATAATTTTATTTGATTCTGATTTGATCTTGCCTTTGACCAACTTTGTCGTGAAAAATTGTGATAGATAATCATTTGTCACCAGGTTCAACGGTTCAAGAGCGATTCTCTCCGGTCCAGCAGGAGGCGTAGTTGGATACGCCATGACGGCTTACCAAGAACAAACTGGCTTACCAGTTATAGGTATAACAATTACTTTGAAATAATCAGCCTATAACGTTCCCACTGCTGGGACACAGGCTTCCTCTCTGTGAGAGGGAGTGGGGTGTAATCCACCACGCGGGCTCAGTGCGGGTTGGTAGATGGCACATGTTTACGATTTTTTTTTAATTACTTTGAAATGCATTTCAAAAGTTTCAAAGACCATCAAGAAAATTCAAATTTTAAATTTTTACTACACGGTTTCTGCAAGCTAATTCAATTTAATTGTTGTCAAATCTTCATCATCTACTGCCTAACCTTTTCCTAACTATGTTGGGGTCGGCTTCCAGTCTAACCGGATGCAGCGGAATACCAGTATTTAACATGGAGCGCAGCCTATCTGCCCTCCACAACCCAGTTACTAGGTAATACGATATCCCTTGGTAAGACTGGTTGTCAGACTTTCGGGCTTCTGACGACCCGTAACGACTGTCAAAGATCTACAAATTAATTATAAAAATTAAGGGATTTATAGATATATTTTTTCCGCTAATCACAACGCATAAGATTTGATTTTATAAACAGATTTACTAATCGGCTTGAATATTCTAGGTTTTGATATGGGTGGTACTTCGACGGACGTGTCAAGATACGCTGGCTCGTTGGAACATGTCCATGAAGCAACTACTGCTGGAGTTACTATCCAAGCACCGCAGTTAGGTAACGATTTTTATTTATTGGAATTACATAATCAGTCTATAATCTTCCCACTGCTGGGACACAGGCCTCCTCTCTTTTAGAGGGAGTGGGCGTGGATTCACCACGCATGTCTTCGAATTTTTTGGTTACAAAACGTGAAAGAAAGAAGAAAAAAGAAAATACGTTTATTTGCGGCAAATATGACGCTAAGAAAGGACAAATACACGTAAACAACAAATTGGGGGAAAATACGCGTCAAAATCAAAATCAAAATCAAAATATTTTATTTCACATAAGCCTACATGGGCACTTATGAAACGTCAGAAGCTAGGTGCACGGTTCCAATTGGTCGTTTCCTATGGAGAAGAGCCGGCAAGAAACTCCATGGTTACTCTTTTAAAAGATAATTGGCTTTTACAATAATTTCGAATTACAGTGTTAATAGTTATGGGAGGACAGTGTAGGCCATTCAAAAAGTATCAGATAAAAAAAAAAATTAAAATTAAAATTAAATTAAAACTAAAAATAAAAGTCTACAGTTCACTAAGCCTACGACGTTCTCACATTCACAAGATAGAAAGGAATCTATATACGATAAATAAGATACTACAGATAAAAACCTATTTAAAGCAAATGACATGATTGCCATTACAACTGTAACAAATCTGAATAATTAACATGTCCGCAAAAGCCACTACTATAGAGTTGAAATTAAATAGTAGGTATATAATGTCAAATAATACTATGATTATTATTATGTCTGTCTGCGATGAATGTATAAAAATAAAAAATAAACATGGTAATTTGGGAGCAGTTAATAGACTCTTACAAAATTATGCCGTTAATGAGGTACCAGGGAAGCCACATGTGCAGAAGGAATTATTGCCAAACTTCCTTGTCTTCAACGTAGTCTTTAATCTTATAATATGCTTTTTTGATAAGGACACGTTTGATGTGGGTTTTGAACTTACCATCGCTAAGTTCTGTAACTGGCTTTGGTAACTTATTGTAAAAGCGGATACTGTTTATAAGAAACGACTTACTAGTTTTAGCTAATCTAAATTTGGGTATCACAATTTCATGTTTACTACGTGTATTTATATTATGGAAGTCGCTTCTTTTTTTGAAAAGCCCTAAGTTTTTGCGAACATACAAAATACTTTCTAAGATGTAGAGAGAAGGCAGAGTGAGTATATCAATTTCTTTGAATTTATTTCTAAGAGACTCACGAGGACTCATTTTATAGATCGCGCGAACTACCCTCTTTTGCAAAATGAAAATTGAATCTACGTCAGCTGCCGATCCCCACAGCAGAACGCCATAAGACATAATACTGTGGAAATAAGCAAAGTATACTAACCTAGCTGTGGCTATATCAGACAACTGCCTTATTTTTCTTACTGCATATGCAGCTGAACTTAATCTGCCTGAAAGAGCTCTAATGTGGGCGCCCCATTGTAATTTCGAGCCTAGAGTAATTCCTAGAAATACAGTTTCCGTAATAGCATCTAATTTCTTGTCATCAAGTTTTAAATTTAGTCCTACTTGAGGAACGTTAGGTAATGAGAACTTAAGACATTTAGTTTTGTTCGCATTAAGTAAAAGATTATTAGCTGCGAACCATTTCGAAAGAACTGCCAGACTATCGTTGACATGTAAGACATCCGTATCTTTCCTATCTATTTTAAAAATAAGAGAAGTGTCGTCGGCGAATAGAATTATATCCGATAAGTTAGCCATCATGTAAGGAAGGTCATTAATGTAAACTAGAAATAGGAAAAGGCCAAGAATCGAACCTTGAGGCACGCCAATCTTAACCAGAGACCCCGAGGACGTCGCCCCATTAACATTTACTTTTTGCTGCCTGTTTGAAAGATAGGAAAGAACAAGATCAGCAGCTTGTCCACGTATTCCGTAGTGGTGTAATTTACAGATTAGTGTATTGTGGTCAACGCAGTCAAACGCTTTTGAGAGGTCACAGAAAATGCCAATTGCATCCTGAGACTTTTCCCAGGATTCTAAAATGTGACTGATGAGTTTTACTCCTGCGTCAGTCGTCGACCTACCTTTCGTGAAACCAAACTGATGACTATGTAAAATCCCATTTGAATTAAAATGTGCCAACATTTGGTCTAGCATGATTTTTTCATATATTTTGCTTAATGCTGGTAGCACAGATATTGGTCTATAGTTAGAGGGATCACTCTTACTACCCGATTTGAAAATTGGTACTACTTTACTATGTTTCATTAAATCAGGAAACGTACCTCTATCTAAACATTGATTAAATATGCCTGTTAGGAGAGGAGCAATTGTGTCAATAATATCTCCAAGAACCTTAACGGTCACATTTTGTGAGTGTCAAATTCACGCAAAACGGCCATCGCTCAGCTTAATGCTGCGACCCTATGCAAGACAGAGCCCCAGCGAGCCCCATGATGGTTTCCTCGCGAGTTTTTATTGGAATTGATAATAATAAATTCCCAGCAATAGGAAACTATTGCAAAAAACAATCCTTTTTTTAAAAACGGCGGACAAGTTTCCTCACATTAGAGAAGAACATTATTTTTAAATAATTTAAAAAATACCAAAACATTCCCTTTTGGAAAATGCCCGGTAAGGACCTACAATCGACTTTAGACTACCATCAACTCAACTATAGCCTTTATAGGCTTTAAAATAAGGACTAAATTTAGAACACGTCTTCTTCCCCAGATATAAACACTGTGGCGGCTGGTGGTGGATCAATGCTAATGTTCCGCTCGGGCCTGTTCGTGGCCGGCCCCGAGTCTGCGGGCGCCCAGCCGGGGCCCGCGTGCTATAGGAAGGGGGGGCCCCTCACTGTTACTGATGCTAACTTATTGCTAGGTAAGTCTGGTCTCTGTGTTTGTCTTGTTTTTATTCACAGCTCAAACTAGCTGTGAGTTCTTCGACTGTCCAAGTTCTTTGTCCACTCTGTCTTTGTTGATGAATATTAATGCATGATGAATGATGGACGTTGACTTATGACGAATAATGATTTTAAGATTAAATAACCAACATATTGTACACCTTACAAAGGTATGCCGCAGCGATCCTTATAATAATCATAAGAACTGTTATTTCACCTGTGATAAATAATAAATGAATTTGAATCTGAAATGACGCGTCACGTAAAATACTGTAGTGGGCGCGTCATTTCAGAGTGGACAAGGTATGCCTTGCGTTTAAATGCTACTTACTTGCACGCCTTAACGTGCGAGTATAGTAGCATAGTAGCACGTCTTAACGTGCGAGTATAGTAGCACGTCTTAACGTGCGAGTATAGTAGCACGTCTTAACGTGCGAGTATAGTAGCTTAGTAGCACGTCTTAACGTGCGAGTATAGTAGCACGTCTTAACGTGCGAGTATAGTAGCACGTCTTAACGTGCGAGTATAGTAGCACGTCTTAACGTGCGAATAGGACGTTAAATTAATACGCGATAATGATCACTATAACGGGTGTAAAAAGACGCTTAACGAAGCCGAAAGTCACTTGTTTTTCTCATCATTATGATCATGTTTTTGTTCTGGACCATACCTGGAAATTTTCTGATTATGGAGATATTGAAGGTCAAAGTTCCAACTTTTTCAGACGTTTTTTAAAGAAAGCATGTTTTAAATGACCCCAACAAACCCTGAACCGTTGCATGCACCCTTAATCACAATGTTTGGTGTACGATACTTTGCGCACTACTGTAACCAGCGAATTTTCACACCAAAAATTAAAGTCGTTTCCCAGCAATTATTTTTGTGCAATGTTACTTAATTTGATGTACAGAATGCGTAGTTGATGGCTATGTGGTGGGTCTTCTTACAACCTGTATAAGGAGTCTCGTGTCGTCTCACTCCTAAATTTCGTGACTTATAAAGTTGTAGTTGAGTTTATGCAATTTATAAACTGTTATGCTTCTAAAAGGTCTTACCAATATAAGTTCTTTTCTGTCTCAGGTCGTTTACTACCCGAATATTTCCCGAAGATCTTCGGGAAAACTGAGAACGAACCTTTAGACAGAGAGGCAACAGTCGCAGCATTCAAGAAGATGACGGATGAAATAAACACCTTTTTGAAGCAGGACGGTTGCAAAGAGGTTAGTTGACTTCTTTGATTTTGCTCTGTCAATCACAGGCCAGCGCTAAATTGGGGTGTTTTTTAATAATTTTGTATTTTTTTTTTAAATTTTTAACCGGTTTCTAAAAGGAGGAGGTTATCAATTCGAGTTTCCTTTTTTTTGTTGTAGATGACCATGGAAGAAGTGGCAATGGGATTCATAAATGTTGCCAATGAAGCAATGTGTAGACCAATCAGGTATAATCCTTTTTTGTAAACTTTTTGATGTTTTAGAAAGTTTTAACATTTGTGAGTTTGCTTGTTTATTTGTTACTCAATAACGCAAAAACGGCTGGATTGATTAGGCTGAAATTTGGCACTTATATAGACCTTGACCTAGGACTAAGGCTATTTTTCATCCTGGATTGCAAACGGAGTCGCGGGCAACAATTAGTAAATAAATAATATTATTATTTGTTTGCTTTTAGGGCGTTGACGACAGCCCGTGGGCACGACGCGTCCCAACACGCGCTCGCGTGCTTCGGCGGCGCGGGCGGCCAGCACGCGTGCAGCGTGGCGCGCCAGCTCGGCATCTCCTCCGTGCTCATACACAAGTACGCAGGTCAGTGGCGGCAGACACAGGCCTCTCTGTGAGAGGGAGTGGGCGGGCCCAGTGCGGGTTGGTGGATGAAAGGTCGTATACAGGGTTAAATTTAAATACCTAGAGGCCAATGACCCCGTAAGTTGTAATTCAAATTAAAAGTTTCGAATTGTTTTAATCACAAAACCGTGTTTATCAGTTGTTTAGCCTAAACACCTTCTAAACACGACATTTTTGTATGGAGTTTGATATAAAACTGCCATTAGACACGCCTTGAACAAGTGTCTAAGTTTTTCTGGTGAGACCCAAAGAGTTAAAATATATTTTTTAAACCATCACGTCTGCAGAGTTCCGCTAGCTATTTTAATTTGACCCTGTAGTCATTGAATATCACAAAAGTATGTCAAGTCATTGACACAAGGTTTAAATTGCAATAATTGACGTGCCCCTGCAACAACTTTAGCGAGGCTGTCAGCGCACGATACATTTAAGTAGATAAGCACAAAATGCTCCAAACATTTATCGATCTACTGCCCATTTTCAGTGACACTAGACGAAACTTAAATTAATGCGTAAATAAAAGCACGCTGTTGGATTTTCAACGCTCGGCTCAGCGCTGAGAGTCGAAATTCCAAGAGTGCAATAGTCTTTATGCATTCATGTAACCCATTTTTCCTTAGGTTTTCTGTCAGCACACATCAGCAAACCCTCTATCTCACTCACTCACAGTACTCTGTCGGCATTCGGCATGGCCTTAGCGCACATTATAAAATAACATTAGCCCCACAGTCGCCATCCGGCGCGGTGTACCGTCCCTGTCATTACAAACACACTCTATCTCACTCACTCATAGTACGCTGTCCCTTTCTACAGGTATTCTGTCGGCCATACGTCATGGCCTTACCCCACATTGTGAAAGAACATAAGCCCCACAGTCGCCATCCGGCGCGGTGTACCGTCCCTGTCATTACAAATACACTCTATCTCACTCACTCACAGTACGCTGTCCCTTTCTACAGGTATTCTGTCGGCATTCGGCATGGCCTTAGCGCACATTATAAAAGAACAGTAGCCCCACAGTCGCCATCCGGCGCGGTGTACCGTCCCTGTCATTACAAACACACTCTATCTCACTCACTCACAGTACGCTGTCCCTTTCTACAGGTATTCTGTCGGCATACGGCATGGCCTTAGCCCACATAGTACAAGAAGAGCAGTCACCAGCGGCTGCCGTGTACAATCCCAACCACTTCAAGCAGTTAGATGCACAGCTTGACCTGCTAGCATCTGTCGCGAGAGACAAGTTGAGGAAACAGGTAACATTATCAACTGTATACTATATTACTACATCTATCCCAGAGGAGCTCTTAACAGCCGCACGGGTCGATCCATCAGGTTAAGCTACGCTTGCCTGGGTTGGTCCGTGGATGGGTGACCATCTTTACATACCGAGACTCCTCCGTGCTTCGGAAAGCACGTTAAGCCGTTTTATTTTTAGAGTGAAAACTGCCTTTTGCTTACTGAACATATTTTGCCCTTGTTTGGGATTTGATTCAAAAGTATTTCTAGAGGTTTGGGGGCCCCCAGGACCGAGTTGCCTCTGCTGCCCCCGGGGTTTCGCCAGTAATCCGTATGTGTGTGTTTCTCGCAAATAATTTTGGAACGGTCATAACTTGAGGTCTTCAATATCTCTGGTTAAGGCGAAAGCTTTAGGGTAGCCCGCGAAATTCAAATTTGCTTACGTTTTTTGCAAATTTCAGGTCAGTATTAGGTTGTATGTTGATCTGAAAATGATTCGTGGCCGTAAAAAATATTGATTTACAGAATTATAAACATTAGCAACAATCAGCAATACAACTCACTAAATTCATGTAAGTGCATTGAATGACTATTTCATGACATTTGGCACTTTCATGAACTTAAAGAGTTGTATTGCTGATTCTTATGTTAATAATTCTGTAAATCAATATTTGTTACGGCCGCGAATCATATTTAGATCAACATACAACCTGATACTGACATGAAAATTGCAGAAAACGTTAGAAAAATTGAATTTCGCGGGCTACCTTAACGCATCCCCCTTAATGCAAGAATTATATAAAAAATAAAATAAATAAAATCTGTCCACTATTTACAAAAATACCGATGAACACATAAAAAAATATGTAAGTAAGTATATATAAACAGACGAATTGAGAAACTCCTCCTTTTTTAAAAAGCCGGTTAAAAAATTTCACATACTACCCGACCGAGCTTTCTTTGCAAGGTCCACAAAAGTCTTATGAATGCAGTTAAAAAATAAACATCTCTTCACGTTTTTAGGGTTCCGTACCCAAAGGGTAAAACGGGACCCTGTTACTAAGACTTCGCTGTCTGTCTGTCACCAGGCTGTATCTCACGAACCGTGATAGTTAGACAGTTGAATTTTTCACAGATGATGTATTTCTGTTGCCGCTATAACAAAAAATACAAAAAAAACAAAATAAAATGAATATTTAAGGGGGCTCCGCTACAAAAAACCGTTTTTATAGATAATGGCACGGAACCCTTCGTGCACGAGTCCGACTCGCACTTGGCCGGTTTTTTATTATTATTGTGCGCATAATCACAGAAAAATTATGTGAACGTAAAGCGGATCAAAGTTGAAGTGCGCGTGATTGTCGACTTTACTGAAAAAATTACTTAAAACATACTTCTCGTTCCACAGGGTATTCCAGACTCTCAAATAACAACAGAGCCATACCTTCACCTGCGGTATGCTGGCACGGACTGCGCCCTCATGGTGGCGCCGATAGAGGAGGAGTCGGACAGGGCGTGCAGACATGGAGACTTTTATGCCGCTTTCGTTAAGAGGTAAGAGGGTTCATATGTTTGTTTACAGTAGTATAGGTTACTGCAACATCTTACTGTAGAATTGTAGATCAGTCAAGAATCTTCAAAGTTTGTCAGAAAATTAGTTAGAAAGCTTACATTCCTATGGTAAAGACAAGAAATTCCATGGTTACTCGTTCTCAGCATGGGATGAAAATTTCCCTGATTGAATTAGTTAAAAGCATTGAAATGGTGACAAAAAAAAATGTGCGGACTTTGTAAGATTATTTAAAGCTATCTACTAACTAATTATAACTATTAATTATAATATTACTAGCTTCCGCCCGCGGCTTCGCCCGCGTGGTAAGTATGTCGATAAAAAGTAGCCTATGTCAACAAAAAAACTCACTTTAGCATTTATCTTAACTACTAATATTATAAATGCGAAAGTAAGTTTGTTTATTACGGTTTCACGCTAAAACGACTGAACGGATTGAGATGAAATTTGGCACATGGGTAGATCATAACCTGGATTAGGACATAGGATACTTTTCATCCAGCATAGTAGACGAAGTCGTGGGCAACAGTTAGTTTTCTATAAATCAGACAAAAATAACTAATTTATTTATTTAATTGACTTATCTATCAGATACCAGAAAGAGTTCGGCTTCACACTATCCAAGCGTGATATCATAGTGGATGACGTCAGAGTACGTGGCATTGGTTTGAGTACCGTGCCTAAAGAAACCGCGCCACCTCACGGATTTGGGATAGTACCAGAGCCTGAGAAGGTAACTTAGGCTTACCTGTTGTTTTTTAATTGATTCAGGCGTGACTTTGCGGAAATCCATTATAAAATACAATAGATACGGCGTGGCAACACGTCGTGTTCGGGATCGCGACTGGCCAATCGTCATCCTTAGGATGCTTCGTTGAGAGGTGAAACACGTGTCGATTTCTTACAGGGTTTTTTATGATTTTTGAGAAATAGTAAAGCGGAATAGGTTACTGAATATATCTAATTCTATTGTATTTTAATCTACTACTATTCCGACTTCTATTGCGTTGATGGCATGACAAATGGCAGCTGCAGTAAACAGTTGGTATTGTGTAATGTCTTTTGATTTTAATGCCATCCTTATGCCTACGATATAGAAGTCAAAATCGGTTGAAAGGACTATAAAAAGGTTTGTTTAAATGTCTTATCTTATTTCAAATAGATTATAGGTTAGGTTATACGGGGTATCCGCAACTCCACGTCAAAGGTATCTTGCGTACGGTCCTTACTACCTTATAAGTTGTTCTAACATTTTCTGAATTCTTTGCAGACAACGAAGGTATATTTCGAAGGTGGTTACCAAGAGACACAGATATACTTGCTAGAGAAGCTGAAGCCTAGACAAGAGTTGCCAGGACCTGCTATTATCATGGATGGTCTGTCCACCATCGTTGTTGAGCCAGGTATGTGTGATTTAATCTTTTACTTACTACTAACTATTGCCCGCGGCTTCGCTCGTACTACCGGAATGCTTAAGAAATGCTGGGTTTCCTATACAAACTTTGAGGCCCTATATCACCCACTATAGGATTATTTTTTAAATAAAAAGTAAGTCCTTCCCCAGGGTGCCATCTATCTCCTTGCCAAATTTTGTCGAAATCCGTTTGAAAAAAAAAACATACAGACAGACTGAGTTACTTTCGATTATTTATAATATGAGTATAGATATTAAGTTTGCATAGTTCGTTAAGTTAAAATGTATGGAACAGCAGATTTTTTCGTGATTTGTGTTTTGGTCCCATAGTTAAAGTTGTTCATAATGATGAGTACAGTCACGGACTTTAATTGATAAGCCACTTTCAAAATTTAAAATTTTGCAGTTTTATACATTCACGAGATTACACGATTAAACACGAACGCAAATCGCATGCTCCTAAACAAGATGACGACTTTCTAGTAATCGGACTTATCCATAGAGGTTGACTAATAAGTTCTCAATAATAAAAAAATACAATGTTTATCCAATCTATTTGATACTGACCTCCTTTGAATCAGAGCTCATTAACTCGATAATTCTGAAAACCTATCCGAAGACAGTGACAGTTGAAATGTCGATGTCATAGGCGTGATTTTCGAATTTGTCTGAATGACTAATTAAAGTTTCTCCGTACGCTACCGTTACTATGGCTACGCTAAAACAATCGTCGCTAGGTTACGGTTACTAGACCTGCAATTGGTTGACTTTGGGTAGTTACTCTGCTGTCAAGTTTGTAGTTCTGGCTCTCAGGTTAGCCAACCGCTAAAGATATTAAATGTAATTTTCTACTTCTTTATTACGAGGACATTACTTTCCGTGGATGTACGAGTATAACCGACTAAGCCCGATTTGCATTACACGGCTAAAATACGAACAGTGCCAAGTCGCTCATCAATTAAAGTCCGTGACTGTACATTTGACCCCTTAAGAGATTTCGTGTATGAAACGATACACCTTATATTTCGCTCTTTTGAGAGCGAACCTAATGCCAATATCGTGCTTGCCACAGGGAATTTCTACAGTCGATTAACAAAATAACGAAAATAAAAAAAACACTTTATAAATAACGTGTTACAACAGGCTGCCGCGCCGAAATAACAGAGCTAGGTGACATCCGGATAATGATAGGCACCGGTAAGCCGAAGCGCATCACGACTGAACTGGACTCTATACAGTTGAGCATCTTCAGCCACCGGTTCATGTCTATAGCGGAGCAGATGGGCAGGTGAGACCAATATCTAGTTAATTGAACAATGCTTAGAGGGGCTTGTGGCTAAGTAATAATAGCCGCACGGGTGGCAAACAACCGCGGCAAGCTACGCTGAAATTTTCAAGAAGATAGCTTAATAACCTTTAAAAAAAATGGGTTTCATAACAAGGTCGAAAAATCCGAAAAGCTTAATGGTCTAATTTTACCAAAACATCTCTGAAAAGTGTTGAGGGGCTCGTGGCTAAGTAATAACAGCCGCGCGGGTCGATTCATTAGGCTAAGCTACGCTTGTCGCGGTTGGTCTGTGGATGGGTGACCATCTTTACATACCGAGACTCCTCCGTGCCTCGGAAAGCACGTTAAGCCGTTGCTCCCGGCTGTCATTCGTGGATCTTTGACAGTCGTTACGGGTCGTCAGAAGCCCGAAAGTCTGGCAACCAGTCTTACCAAGGGGTATCGTATTACCCAGTTACTGGGTTATGGAGGTCAGATAGGCAGTCGCTCCATGTAAAATACTAGTATTCGGCTGCATCCGATTAGACTGGAAGCCGACCCTAATGTAGTTAGGAAAAGGCTTGGCAGATTGAGTTTATTTAAAACAAAATTAATTCTGACTATGTTTGTCTATAGAAAAAAAAAGGACAACGCGACGTCGCATTTTCGTAGCTATAAATATGAATGATTGGTTTGAATGAAAATGATTAACTCGTACTTATTAATGTAATTTAGACACACAAATTTTAATATATATTAAAAAAAAACAAATTGAATAATATTTTACATGCCAGTTGATTCTTTGACATGGCCTCATTAATAAACTAGAGACAGGGGATTAAAAAAAAACACGTGGTATGAGTAAGGCTTGTTGTGTGATAAATCTTCCATTGAGAACTTCACTCACTTCTACCACATGCACAATTGCACAGTTTCTAGCAGTCTCATTCGCATGAAGTTTTAAATCTATAAAAAATCTCTCATTCACAGGGTGCTCCAACGCACATCGATATCAGTGAACATAAAGGAGCGTCTGGACTTCTCCTGCGCGTTGTTCGGCGCAGACGGCGGGCTCGTGTCCAACGCGCCGCATATACCGGTGCACCTGGGGGCCATGCAGGAGACTGTGCAGTACCAGGTACACTATGGGATGAGATTTAGCATTCTACGGAGATTCCTAATTTATTACTAGAATAATAACATAACCCTTACCATTTTTTTATGTTTAGCATCTTTCCTCTCGCTTTCCTGCAATCTGTGGGAGTGATTTCGTGACAGGGACGGAAGTGTGTAACAGGAAACCGGGGAAGCGCGCGCTATTTGATTTGACCAATGAGCGCGCGCGGTGCTAGTGTCTGATGATGATGGTGATGGTGATGATGATACTACGTTATAGATATTGACGACAGTCCATTTTTTCTTGTGCAAACATAATATCAATCTGCTTCTTTTTTAAAATATCCATTTATAATTATCTATAATTATTTTTATAAAAATATCTAATCGAGTTATTATTATTATTTGCTACACATTAAAACAAAATTAATTCTGACTATGTTTGTCCTAATCTTTTTTTATTTTATTTATACATCTACACACACTGTAAAACTGATTTAAATCTGTAAGACGTCCTCCTAACATAAGGTCCAGTTGAAAACCAGCGTCAGGCACTGGTTGTCTGGCATTCATGCTGAACTGGGCCTGATGGCGCAGCCGTGAGGTGCACAATACTGTTTTTTTGTTCTTTGTTTTTTGTATAAATATTGTGTATAAATATTTTCTTTCTTTTTTCTTATATACACAATTTGGAAGTTTTGCTTTCATAGGAAGTATAAGTTATTCTTCATAAACAAAACCTTATCGTAATATTATGTAACAAATTATTTTCTTCCTCTAGATGAAAATCCGTGGTGGTTCAATACAAGCCAATCAGATCCTGCTCGCCAATCATCCGAAGGCAGGCGGTTCTCATCTACCAGACCTGACTGTTATCACACCAGTATTCTGGGAGTAAGTAAACACATTCTATTTTTATTTACTAGCTTTTGCCCGTGGCTTCGCCCGTGTGGAGATCGGAAATTATTCCACGGGAATGTACTACTGTGATAAAAAGTATCGTATATCCTTAGTCCTAGCGCAAGTCATGGTCTATCTGTGCGACAAAAATCCCTTCAGCAAAAAAAAAAAACAGTTACTTTCGCATTTATAATATTATTAAGTATAGATAAAATAATATTCGCAAGTTAAAAAACCAGTGGAGTATAGAAGTACTATAAGTGCTAAGTGCATCTCTTTTGTCTAAACCTTCGGTGAATACAAGCCCGATGATATAAACCTTTGACTTCACATCCTAGGTCCCAACCCCGGCCCGTCTTCTACGTGGCGTCTCGCGGGCACCACGCAGACATAGGCGGGCTCACGCCGGGCTCCATGCCGCCCCACTCTGTGAGCCTCGCGCAGGAGGGGGCCGCTTTTAAATCCACTGTGCTGGTGGAAAGGGGAGTCTTCAATGAAGAGCTGATTACTGAAGGTATGTAGGATAAGGGACCATGTGGAAAATAGAGCGTATTCAATTCCAAATCATTACCTTACAAGGGTTGTTTTTGCAATATAAAAGATAAATTAGCAGTTAAAGAGTTCCCTCGTGTAGAGATGATTCTAGCTACAGCATTAAATAACATGAAACAAAAAAATGTGTTGTCATCGGATCAGAGCTCGAATAAAAAGTTTCAACCTGATAGCCTAAGAGGAAGATATCTAAATATAGCTTGCGAAATTTGACCCTTACATTAGTTATTGAGTAAGCAATTAATTCACTGAACTGACTCGCGAACTGGCTCGTGTCAAACACGCATCATCACGACACAGTGTGAAACTTGTTTACTTTTAAATTGATTAAATTATTGTGATATGATTTTTTACAGAATTGATGAAACCTGGGAAAGTGCCAGGATGTTCTGGTACAAGGAACTTAGCTGATAATCTGTCAGATTTGAAGGCACAAGTCGCTGCTAATCAAAGGGTAGGTGTTTAAATGACAAATAGCATTAAACATGATCTTATATTTTTTATACATTCGGATGCGTTTTTGTGATCAGACTGCAGGCACAGAATAGTACAGAAGGCTCACTCTGCATTTTAGGTATGAAGCTACAAGTACACGCCGGACTCGTCTTGTCGAGCTAATTCAGTGAGCGTAGCGCATTCAGAAGATATAAGAGTTACGCGATAGAAAGAGAGGTAACTTCTAGGTGAATATAACTGTAGGTAATTACCGCTGTGCAACTTGAATTGCACTTTGTTGTGTCTTAGCAAGAGTCGATTTTTATTTAAATGATTTTGCGGACTGAACCATCTGTACTTATCTGTGCTACAGAGCAAAAAGCGAAACTATGATAAATAGATTTAAGTGGTGGAATGAGACATAATGGTGCCGATTCTGTTCAAAAATTAAACTAAATTTAAGTTCAGTGCATCTTTTTCTTTATATTTCATTAAGAAAAGGACAGAAGATAAATTTTAGTTTAGTCCTGTCAAATTAATCAGCGCCTGACACTACTCCTTAAAAGATTAGACGTGATTAAAAATTTGCCTACTAAAATTACGTCAATATACGTCAGGCGCTGATTAATTTGACAGGACTAAACTAAAATTTAGCTTCTGTCCTTTTCTTAATGAAATAGAAAGAAAAAGATGCACTGAACATAAATTTAGTTTAGCTTGAGTTCAGACAAAACTAAAATTATTCTTGGATACAAATCTATCCCAGTCTTTTTACAAAATACTATTCTGTAATAGCATTTTTATGAAATCACTCTTATAACATTGTATGGATGTATGTTCTTTTTCTAGGGTATCCAGTTAGTCGGTGATCTGATTGGTGAATATGGACTAGAAGTGACTCAAGCGTACATGACGCACATACAGAATAACGCTGAGTTGGCTGTCAGAGATATGTTGAAGGTAACTTAGACAAAATAGAAGTTTTGTTGTTATAACGCCTATGGCCGTTTATTGTCCCTCAAAGTGTTAAACTATTTGAGTAAATACTATTAGCACAGTTATTCTTGTACTTGTGCATTAAAGTGACTTTTGTGTGTAGTTTATTACCTTTAGGGGTATGAGGAACAGGGTGTAAAGTTCACTCATCCACCATAGAAAAGGGAGGATCCCCCGACCAGACGGGTGTTGTGTCTGGCGGGCAACTGCCCAATGATTGATATTGGATTTTTTGTATATATGTTCACTGCACGGTAAACTCTAATTGCGCGATGCAGGATTTTTGTGTGACGTCAGGTCTTTGATGCGTAGTTCCAATGTGGCGATGTAGGTACCGCCACACACCTATGCGTTTTACAGAACTTGAGAAATGGCTCTAAATTATATCCCAAACTATAGTATGGCAGTTTGGGTAGCCGCTCACGCCTTTGATCTATAAAACTCTAATGTTAACCGACTGTAAGGATAGTTAATTGATTCAGGCGTGACTTTGCGGAAATCCATTATAAAATACAATAGACGTAGATATATTTAGTAACCTATTCCGCTTAACTATTCTTCAAGAGTCATAAAAAACCCTGTAAGAAATCGACATGTGTTTCACCTCTCAACGAGGCATCCTCAGGATGACGATTGACCAATTGCAAACCAGAACACGACGTGTTGCCACACCGAGCGCTGGACGCAGACTTCTCTGCGTCCAGCGTGAAACACGTGTCGATTTCTTACAGGGATTTTTATGACTCTTAAAGAATAGTTAAGCGGAATAGGTTACTAAATATATCTACGTCTATTGTATTTCAACTGTAAGGAGTTCATTAATTCATAGATCCCTATAGATACTAGTCTACAGAATAATCTCGTCCCTTCTATCAATAATTTGTAGCGAACATAACATAACATCACACCTTGTTTCCCCGAAGGGTAGGGCAGAGGTGTACCTATAGTACACCCACATTTCGCCAGTTGTGTTTAAGTCCCATGTAAGAGGGGACGAGCGTATTGCCATCAATTGGGCACAAATACAAACTCCGGGTTGCCACTGAGAAATTCCAGATGGAAAAACCCAGGAACACTTTTCCCGACCCGGGAATCGAACCCAGGACCTCAAGCTCAGCAGAAGCGCTTGCGACCACAAGACTAAGGAGGCAGTCATGCAAAATTAAATTAATAATTATTGCTGACCATGTTGTTTTTACACGACTGCCCAAAAAGGAGTATAATATTTTTTAATTTTATGTATGTGTTTCTTCACCATAACTTCTAAATGCCTAATCAGATTTGGATGTATGGGGTATCGTTAGAATCCTGACATCATCACGAGTGACATAGACAATAGTAGTCGGGTGACCTATAGCTTAAAAAGTGTTCCACAGAACGGTCTTCCGACTGCAATGACAACTTTATCAACTAGTTTTTTACTGTTTTATTCGCTTTTTAGCAGGGCAGTCGTGTTTTTTATTGTTTTTGTTGTTGTTTTTTTGCACTTTCCTACCGGAGGAGCTCGTGGCTAAGTAATAACAGCCGCACGGGTTGATCCATCAGGTTAAGCTACGCTTGCTGGGGTTGGTCGGTGGATGGGTGACCATCTTTACATACCGAGACTCCTCCGTGCCTCGGAAAGCACGTTAAGCCGTTGGTCCCGGCTGTCATTCGTGGATCTTTGACAGTCGTTACGGGTCGTCAGAAGCCCGAAAGTCTGACAACAAGTCTTACCAAGGGGTATCGTATTATCCAGTTACTGGGTTGTGGAGGTCAGATAGGCAGTCGCTCCATGTAAAATACTGGTATTCAGCTGCATCCGGTTAGACTGGAACCCAACATAGTTGGGAAAAGGCTAGGCAGATTGATTTTTTGTAGTTTCCTACTGGTTATTTATGAATTACAGGAAATAGCACGCAACGCCTTGGCTAAGACAGGCTCTACCGTGCTAAAAGCGACCGAGTACTTGGACAATGGCACGCCAATATGCCTCACTGTCACCCTAGATGAGAGGGAGGGCAGCGCTGTTTGTGATTTTACGTGAGTAATGTTTTAAACTATACTCCAATTGAAATAAGATTAAACATTTGAATAAACCTTTTTTACAGTCCGTTCAAACGATTTTGACTGAGAGTCCATTTATGTGGTTTTTTTTTGGAAAAAAGATTCGCCGCATTTTTTTTTCAATGGGGAATTTTACCGTTTTATTACATGGGCGGCGGTCGTCTAACGGGTGTCTACAAGTCATAACATATGATCTCTGCAGGATTTTTTCTAATTTATAATGAAATTGGGGTAATTTAGGTACTAAAAACGTGAATTTTGAAATAAATAGTAATAACTTTCATTTCACAAAAAAATAAAAACTTCGCCCTCTTTCTGATCGGACAGGGTTTTTGTTTCATGTTGTATAAGCGAGTAATGCTTGTTCCTTCCCCTTTACGAGAGCCATTTGCCTTGGAGTGAGACAGTTACAGGTTGTTTTTCCTATACAGGGTGTGGCGTAAATAATGTATAACCCTGAAACTGTCGATTGGCCAGATTATTTATTTATATTTATATATACTTAATTGTACACCAGAAAAATAGATAGCGAAAATAAATAAATTAAACACTACAAAACATACAATGGGCGGCCTTATCGCTTTCTGCGATCTCTTCCAGGCAACCTTAGAATGGACAGTGATTGCGTGGACATAAAAAATGGGGTTGTCATTGGTGCAAACTATTATGTAGGTACTTAAACTTACTAATAAACAAAAACCAAACAAAACAGTATACTATATAATATTATCATCTATCATTTACCCCACTTATATCGCCATATGCCCATGAAAGATCAAATTATTGATATTTTAAATAAAAATCGTACCTCTTACAAAATCAGCTGCCATTTCTACAATTGGTGATATTTTCTCGTTTTGTTTTTTTTATGTCACTCCTGAATATTTGTATTATCAGATCAGTATTAAGATTTTTTATTACATTCTAAGATAACATTGCAAAAAGTATTTGGTCATCCATGGGCATATGGCGATATAAGTGGGGTAAATGATAGATGATAATCTGGCCAATCGACAGTTTCAGACTTATCCATTATTTTCGCCACACCCTGTATACACAAAATATCGATATTTTTGATTGCCGTTACGATAATATCGATATCGAAACCAAGATATATGGTATTGAATAAAACCGATATCCAGTCGTGTAGGTTATGTTTTTGAATTTCAGTGGCACTGGTGTTGAAGTATGGGGCAATCTGAACGCTCCCCGCGCCATTACACTGTCAGCTCTTATATATTGTCTACGTTGCATGGTGGGACACGACGTGCCTTTGAATCAGGTTAATTTTTATTATTATTTTCAATTAAAAAAAAAAAATTGAGCATTTTTTCACCATTAACCCAGCTCTTTACTGTGTTAGCCCTGGGGGTCTAAAGGGACACTTTAGCAATTCCTCTAAAAGCCATTATTTCCTGAATTCCCAGTTGTCATTAGCATTTCCTCTAATTTGACACAAAATGGTGACACATATTAGCTGTATGAATCAATTCAATTCATATTCGAATCGTATTTGGTTTAAATATTGGTGCATGAAAATGACTTAATTATTAATAAAAAAACCTTAATTTAATTGACTTAATTTTAATTTAACATTAAACTTCAATAAAGTTCATAATTTCTGGACCATTTTACGAATCTCCATAGAAACTCACTTATTTCGCTATGCCCGACAGGGTCCATATGATCTAATTATAAGTTTACCACCTAAGAATACCTACATGTGGAATGCAATAAAGTATTGAGTATTGAAAACTTTCAAACAGATGAATTGCGTGATATGAATTATAAATTGTCAGTTTGACATCTTAATATGATTCTTATTATGATTCTGCCAAAATGGCCGTTTTAAGCCCCCTGTTTATTTACTCTCTTATCCGACACAATTACCCGGCTAGCCTGTGATGACAAAGTGAGCTATTTCTATCCTAATCTAAGTCATCAACGGGGTAAAAACCTGTTTTACGCCAGTAGCCCTGCTAATTATCGTCATAAGCGACTTTTGTTATCGGTTAACTCAATGGATTTCCTCTGTTGGCCCCGGGGGCTTAAAACGGTCACTTTAGCAGAATCGTAATATGAAATTATTATGAATCATCGTAAAATGTGACAAACTGACAAATCATAATATGATCTGCGAGTAATTCATATTACGAAATAATTCATCTGTTTGACAGTTTGCTTTGGAGATTCGTAAAATGGTCCACAAATGATGAATTGCTTTTATGTCAAATTAGAGGAATTGCTAATGACAGCTGGGATTCAGGAAATGAACTGCTTTTAGAGGAATGGCTAATGTGGCTGGTTTAGGCCCCCTGGTCATTTTATTTAATGGTACGCAAAACCAGCAATATATTCCTCTTATCATCATTACAGGGCTGCCTAAACCCAGTGAAGGTGATAATTCCAGAAGGTTCCATACTAGATCCGTCAGAGGACGCCGCAGTCGTCGGCGGTAATGTGCTCACGTCACAGAGAATTGTAGATGTTGTTCTGAAGGCATTTCAGGTACGTCTATTTAGAAATTATTGAGTAGGTCCTCTTTTTAGGCCAAGTGCGTGTCGTACCACGCACAATCAAGGGTTCTGCAGTTGTGATGAATTTATCCCAACAACAAACTTAATATTGTAGTTGAAAGACATGTTTTCCTATACATTCGAACTGCAAATGTAAGTTTGTACGCACATTATTGAGAGATTTACCATGTTATTTTAAGACTAAACTTCTTATAGGCTTTTCCGTAATCTATGAGAAAATAACATTTCTTTGTATTTTTTTCATTTAGGCTCAGTAGTTTCGGAGATAAGGTGATGCTCCATGTGGTCAATTTTTAACAATTTTCTGAAATATCTTTAAAAGTATTAATTTTAAAATGTGTCTGGGTCACAGAAATGCGTATGTGTACCAAACAACTTACTTAATCGGTCTATTAGATTTGGAGCAAATTGGCTGTGACAGACGTACAGACAGACACACGAGTGATCCTAAGGGTTCCGTTTTTTCCTTTTGAGGTACGGAACTCTAAAAACAACAAGGGAGCCGACCATTCTTCGCACGGATGCAATCTATGGATGTAGTGACTTTCGTGCACTGGATTTTCAACTCTCGGTATATTTAGCCGAGCATTGAGAATCCAACAGAGCGCATCCCAGTGCCTCAAGAAAACACGCCGTTGGATTTTGAACTCTCTGCGGTAAGTAGAACGTATTATTTTTGACGTCGCAATTTGTTTCAGGTTTGTGCAGCGTCTCAAGGTTGCATGAACAACCTAACGTTGGGTGAAGAAGACTGGGGCTATTATGAAACTGTTGCTGGCGGCAGTGGTGCGGTGAGTATACATTTGAGTCAGAGTTTTAAAGCCCATGGGCCTCTGACTTGGCTTCACATGCCGTCGAGAAATATCTCTCTGGCATGTCGGTTTCCTCATGATGTCTTCCTTCACCGTTTTTTAAAGCAAGTGATTATTATACAATACGCACATGAATCCGAAAAGTCAGAGGTGCGTGGCTTGGGTTCGAACTCGACACTTGGCATTCAGACGGTCACACCACTAGGCTATCTCTGCTTTACACACACTCACACACACAACACACACTTCTTCTTCACAGAGATAATTTCTGATATATATAATCTCTCTCTCTGATAAAATTATGATCTCTCTATTATATTTCCGTATATTATAGAGAATTAAAAAAAGATTCAAATCAAACTGTCAAAACATCGAGTTCATAGCATTTGCATGTTTATATACTGTGACTTTACAAACTGTTGAATAGCTTTTAGCCGTATCATTAATTTCCTAAATCGTCCCCAGGGTCCCGGCTGGCACGGTTGCGGAGGTGTGCACACGCACATGACGAACACTCGCATCACCGACGTCGAGATCGTTGAGCGACGCTACCCCATGCTCGTCACTAAGTTCTCGCTAAGATCCGGCTCGGGGGGCAAGGGTATGTTAAAGATGATTTTTTTTATTTGTTTGTTACGCTTTCACGCTAAAACAGCTGAATGGATTTGGATGAAATTTGGCGCATGGGTAGACCATGACCTGGGTTAGGACATAGGGTATTTTTTATCCCAATATCCCCACAGGATCGAGACTTATGCGGGTAAAACCGCGGGGCGCAGGTAGTAGATAAATATTTATATTTAGGAAAATATCGGGTGTAAAAAGACGCTTAACGAAGCCGAAAGTCACTTGTTATTCTCGTCACTGTGGTATTTTTTTTGTTCTGGACCATACCTGGGAACCTTCTGGTTACAGAGATATTAAAGGTCAAAGTTCCTACATCTCCAGACGTTTTTTTAAAGAAAGTAAGTTTCGAATGTTATAACTTAATTTTAAATACCCCCACAAACCCTGAACCGTTGCATGCACCCATAAACACAATGT
The DNA here is from genome assembly GCA_949152455.1 of Lithophane leautieri. Lineage (NCBI taxonomy): Eukaryota > Metazoa > Arthropoda > Insecta > Lepidoptera > Noctuidae > Lithophane > Lithophane leautieri. The sequence continues at coordinate 10,745,835 of OX424480.1, read as the reverse complement.
TTTGCGTGCGTTACGTTGCGCACTACCGTAAACAGCGATTATTCGCACCAAAAATAAAAGTCGTTTCCCAACAATTATTTTTGTGCAATGTTACTTAATTTGATCTACAGAATGTGTAGTTGACGGCTACGTGATGGGTCTCTTTACACCCTGTATAATTTATCGTTAAAGGTCGATGGAACGGCGGAGATGGCGTGTCTAGAGAGCTAGTGTTTCGTCGCAGCGTGCAGCTGTCTGTGCTGACTGAGCGAAGATCCTTCCAGCCTTATGGCATGAATGGTAAGTAAATAAATACCCAATTATAACAATGACAAGACTGAGGAGCTCGTGGCTAAGTAATAACAGCCGCACGGGTCGATCTATCAGGTTAAGCTACGCTTGCCGGGGTTGGTCTGTAGGTGGGTGACCATCTTTACATACCGAGACTCCTCCGTGTTTCGGAAAGCCAGTGAAGCAGTTGGTCCCGGCTGTCATTTGTAGGTCTTTGACAGTCGTTACGGGTTGTCAGAAGCCTGAAAGTCTGACAACCAGTCTTACCAAGGTATCATATTATCCGGTTACTGGGTTATGGAGGTCAGTTAGGCAGTCGCTTCATGTAAAATACTATGTTCGGCTGCATCCGGTTAGACTGGAAGCCGACCCCAACATAGTTTGGGAAAAGGCAGGCAGATGATCGTCATCCACGAACCGAAACCGCGGCGTAGCTTTATCTTCAATCGACCCGTGCGGCTGTTATCATTTAGCAGATATTTAGAGTTCGATTCAAACTTAATGGCGGTTCGGAAGTTAGCTACTCGCTGCGCAGTACCCCACCCCTCACCCCTGCTGACACATAAAATTGTTACTGCGCAGCGACTCGCCTCATGGACTATCAAACTGAACTCCGACAAATGGTACTATGACAAGATTTTATTTCGACATAACGGAACTCCGACACGTTCCGAGGCGCCATTGAGTTTGAATCGAACTGTACGTTATCATTTTTCTAAAATACAATAAACGCAGATATATTTAGTAATCTATTCCGCTTAACTATTCTTCTAAATTCATAAAAAAATCCCGTAAAAAATCGACACGTGTTTCACCTCTCAACGAGGCATTCTCAGGATGACGATTGACCAGTTACAAACCAGAACACGACGTGTTACCACACCGAGCACTGGACGCAGAGTCTCAGCGTCCAGCCCTCGGTGTGGCAACACATAATCCTGAGGGTGCTTACAGGGTTTTTTATGACTCTTGAGGAATAGTTAAGCGGAATAGGTTACTAAATATATCTACGTCTATTGTATTTTATATGTGTGCATGTTATTTACAGGTGGAGAGTCAGGGGAGCGAGGTCTGAACCTATTGCAGCGTGTAGACGGACGAGTCATCAACTTAGGAGGGAAGGCGTCCGTACAAGCGTTCCCAGGGGTAAGTGACTTTGTTACACTTTAGCTTTCCAACTTAAAGGAGATTTCATGGGTGTAACGCTCTTGATATTGAGAGGGCAGACCCTTTGGGGACAGGATCAAGAGTATTTTAATGCTTTCTGCAATCGATATAAAAAAAAAAACCTAAAAAACACCGCTCCTTGCTTGAAGTACCTATGAGTTTAGAAAATTAGTTTATCTTGTGTAATCTTCACATACGTGATCAAATATATAAATATCTAATAACGATAAAAAAAAATTTTTTTTTTTTTAACATAATCATCAAGTAGTAATTAGAAAAAAAAAAAGAAAAGATCTTTTTTTTCTTAATTTTCTCTCGTTTGCGGAGTTTCGCTAGTTAACTTAATATGACCCTATATTTTGATATAAATTTAATACTTGGTCTTATTTACAGGATAAATACATAATGAACTCGCCCGCCGGCGGTGGGTACGGCCTGCCTAGCGACGCGTCACAAGCACACGCACAGTCGGACAAGCAAGCGAGCGCCTTTCTGGAGAGGGGCAGCGTGTTTGAGTACAGGAGCGCGCAGGAGTCTGTGTAATAACACCACAGTATAGTGGAATACGGCCATGACTCCGGCCAGTCGTGGCCGTCTAGTTACTACTAGACGGCCAACTAGCCGCTAACTACTTTATATGGTCTGCGGCTAGTTGGCCGTTGCGTGCGACACAAGTGCGCGATTCGTATCGGTTTCTATAGTCGTTTTTAATTGGTATCGGTCGCTGAGACCACTGGTCGTGCTCGTGGCCGTCTAAGGGCCGGCGCACATCTGGCGAGCCACAGCGCGTCGCATTTGTCACTGTCAAACAAATATCGACCCTGCACCAGTTAAAATAAAGTTGAAAATAAATAAACTTCCATTAGTAACTATATATAGTTGTAAAGTTAACTCAAGAGCATGTCGAAGCGGAAAAAGGCATGCGTCACAGGTTATTTTATTCTCAACTTTATTTTTAGGCACGCAACGTTGATATATGTTTGGCAGAGACAAATGCGATGCGCTGCGCCTCGCCAGATGCGCCCTAGTGCGTGAGATCCCTTACTGTTCCCGGCTGGTAATATACCACATCAAGTTTTAGTAACATTGTAGTTGAAAAAGCAAATTTAATTCGGCGATTATTACTAGGTAATTTGTGGAGTCTACGTAGCGCTGATAGTTTTCCTTTTAATTTCTTTACATCCGTGAATTTTTTCATATATCTTAAACCAATCATTTAGCTGGCAGGAGACGACGACACTTGACTCTAACAAAAATTAGCACTTTAAAAGCTTAATATTAAAATTACAGCTTTCTAGTACCAAGTCTCTGAGCTAAGCCGCGGACAGACGGACGGACAGACAGATAGACATAGCCTTAGCAAAAGGGTCCCGTTTTACCCTTTGGGTACGGAACCCTAAAAAAAGTAGTTCCACAGTTTTCCGTCGGCCTTTTTTCGTGGCGCGCACTTTATTTCCTAAATCTTATGAAAAAATAATTTATCATGTGTTAATAAAATTTAAGACGTATGCATTTATCTCGCTGCAGTTTTTAATCGATTATAAAGTTTATTATTAGTGGTTTAATCAAACCAAATAAATGTACAAAATATATTTTGAAAAGTTGTTTTAAAAAAAAAATCACTAGTGGCCGGGGTGTGAGAACGTTATCACTGTTCAAGTGCTAGAAAGTGATAGAGCTATGCGGGACTAATAGCGCCATTCCTTTCTTGCATGGCTTTAATACTTTGGCCCCTCTTTTATTTGCATTATTGTAAGCTTTAAATGAGTCAATAAGTACAATAATAAAATAAAAATGTATGTATAATCCATATATTTACAAGTTAATCATGTTGTTATTATTATATACATCGGTTTTATATATTTTACAAGTTATTATAATCATATTAAATTGTTATTACAGTATTTTAATGTGTTTAATTTTGGGAATACATTATTATTCTAAATGTCATCAATATTATATATCGAGGGAATAATGGAATTTATCCTATCATCAAAAGACTTGAAAAATGTATTTGTTATATCATAATTATTTAAAAAGCTTGATTAAAAGTTTTAAATAGGGAAGAGGATTTGGTTACAATGAATAAATAGATTATTATTTATGAATAAAACTAGATAACATTTTCACTACATTAAATAAATTACGTAATTTAAATAACATCTATCTTTTTAGAGGCACTGAATATAATACTTCAGATTATTTTAAATGCTCAGAGACCTTTAATATATTTTACTGGAATATTTTTTTGTTTACAATTTTCACCAACATTTTTATTTTAATTTTTTGTGGATGCTGAAAAAAATTACGCTCGTCAGAACAATATTTTTAAAATCTTCAGGAATATTTAAAAGTTTCACATTTTTCAGCGAAGTTTCACACATAATATTTCATATAGATTAATTTCACTGGTATTACACATTTTTCAGGGATACTCAATGTTTTCACATTTTAAATACATATTCAACCTTTCAACATCGTCCAGCGACACGCAACCTTTTTCCACTGCAGTTTTAAATGTTAGGTTAGCAGAGAAGCTGACCATTTTTTTTACATTACTTAGAGCCAATCTACATTCTCACATTCTTCAGAGATCCACAACATATTCAAATTTTTGTGAGAAGTTCAACACTTAGTTAGCTACAATCAACTTTTGAATGTACACCGAAGACACTACAGTCTTTAAATGGTGAACCGATCTCCATTAAAGTGGAGATACCGCGCCAGCTGTCAGGCATGATCTCCGGCTGCCGCTAACGCCTCCCTGTTACACGGAATATGTTTATTATTCAATCAATGAAGAGAAAAAACAAAAGGATACTATGGTTACCATAAGGGTCAGTTCACACCGAGACCCGACAGGACGCGTACTTTTTTTATGATCCAATACAATATCGAATTTATTTACTACACAATAAGGTACACGCGCTGCGCAGCAACGCGCATCTCAGTGTTCTTCGACGCGTCAACCCTCGCACTGAAATTATACCTTTTCGTGAAGAAAATAAGTTCGATAATTGTTAAAAAGTGCGCGCAGCGTCGCGTCGCGGTCTGAACCCTAAGGCCGCTTGTACACGCTAAGAAATTTGACCATGTCTGCTACAGATAAGACTGATTCATCATGTATACGGCATAGTGCGATAATTCGTGTTGATAATTGGAATTTAATTTCATTTAAATCCTTACATATTGTAAAACAAAGTCTCGATTTCTATTGTTTAAAAAAAATTAAGGTAATCTCCTAATATTCGTTTGAACGATGTAAGTAAGCGCAGAAGCTAATGTTATTTACATAACAGTTTTAATAATAATTTATGTGATGTCCCGAAATCCCGACATTAGTCCCGAAAAAATATTTTAGTCGTAAGGAAGTCTCCACTTTTTTTGTCTCTGTTCTTTGAACTTTAGGTAGATTTGCTCTACCTATTCCGATCACTGATAATAACCGACATCCACGCGGGCGAAGTCGCGGGCATCAGCTAGTAAAATATAATTTCAAGTATCAACACGTGTTATCGCACTATGTACAAGGATAAAAAGTCTTGTTTTTTTTTAAATTTCGCGAGTGTTTTCAGGATCAACTTTCGTTGGCCAGACTTTAGCCGATGAAACCTTTGATCGTGCTCGGGCTATACAAATAGGGACTCAAGCGCCCGAGTTTAGCGTTGAGGCAACCATGGTTGCCTCAACCATACAATTTTTATCTTAGGTAACAACTGAAGCCGGAGCGCCTGAGTGTTATGGAGCAAAAAATAATAAAATACCTGTTCTCATAAGCCCAGAAGCCGTGCAGCTCCAACAGTATAGACACGGCAGTATGACCGTGACCACTGCGTATAAGGTCCTGAAGAGTTATCCTTGAAGGATCTTCAGGTCGGATCATGTCGAAGATCTCGTCTTTTACGTCGTCGAAATTCACTGGCTCGGCGCCGTGAGCTATCATTTGTTCTTGGATTGCCTGGGGAAGGAAGCGACTTATTAGTATCAAGCACTATATATATTCAGTAGGTGCCTAAATTCGGCCAGAGCTTAAATCCGGCAGCTTCCTATCTTCGGCACGTACCTAAATTCAGTCAGACTATATTTCCAGCAGAATCCAAAATCCGGGACGGTTCCAAAATCTCACCTTAAAGAAGTAATTAAGCGTGAACGCGTCGAGGTAGCCCAGGCAGTTGATGTCCAGTACTCTGAAGAAATACGCGAGTGCCTCGGCTACTTTCTGTTCTCTAGCGCCAATACCAAGTCTAGGTACGTCTCGTAGCCCATATAACCAGTAGGTGTCTATATCCGGCCGGTGCCTATATCCGGCAGTTGCCTATATTCGGCCTACAACCTAATTACAGCAGGAGCCCGGCTGCCTAAATTCAGTCGACGCCTAATACTGGCCTGTCGGTATTAGGCGTCGAGGGCCCTGTCCCTAATTCCAGCAGAAGCCTATATCCGGCAGAGCTCACCTTGAAGAAGTAATTAAGCGTGAAAGCATCGAGGTAGCCCACGCAGTTGATGTCCAGCACCCTGAAGAGATACGCGAGCGCCGCTGGCTGCTTCCTGTTCTCTAGCGCCAGCACCAGGTCTAGGTACGTCTTGTAGTCCATCTCGCCATCGTAGGTGAGGCACTGTTGGAAGACTCTTTGGAGGAAGGCTCTGGTCAGCGTGCCGGAACCGTAGCTGTGGGTGAGAAGCAAAAGGTAAGTGTTTTAGCTGAATTTTGACATGTTTCCCCCTTGTTAAGACTGGTTGTCAAACTTTCGGGCTTCTGACTACCAGTAACGACTGTCAAAGATCTGGGAATGACAGCCAGGGACCAGCGGCTTACCCAGCCAGTTCGTTGATGCTCAACATGCCGTTGTGGTCTCTGTCCAGATTGAGATACTGTCCGTATACCCGTAGAGCGGACGCAGCACTGAACCAGTTCTGTTCTTGAAGCTCCATTGGAAGGTCTTCCTCTCGCAGCTAGGTAAGAAAAAATAAAACATATATATATCTGTATACCTGAGGTAAACTATCCTAAGTCCATTTCTTTCGAAATTCACTTTTTAATGTTATTGAAACAAACATTTAAAGATCTACTTAGTGGTATACTATACTAAGTAAAGTAAAAAAAATTTTTTTCATCGCTACACAAAGGATCTTTGTAGCTGTCAAAATAGACTTCTTAGATTGTCGCGAGTTTAGTGTTCAAATTGAGACTTAACATGTGTACTGAATAATTAGCTAGATGTGACTTAGGATAGTTTACCTCCGGTACACAGATATATAAAGTCGTTAATATTTTTGGGGATTATTTTAGAAACACCCTTCCTTTAGTTTGGTTGTGACTAACCTGGTGTCAGAGTTTTAAGCCGCCCATGGACCTCTGATCTGGTTTCACATGCCGTCGAGAAATATCTCTCTGGCATGCTGGTTTCCTCACGATGTTTTCCTTCACCGTTTTTAAAGCAAGTTATAATTATACAATACGCACATGAATCCGAAAAGTCACGAGGTGCATGGCTTGGGTTCGAACTCGAGAACTATGACTTGGCAGTCTGAAGGTCACACCACTAGTCTATCACTGCCCTAAGAATCTTCGAAGTTTTCTTTAGAACTTGCACCATGGATTTATTTGCACCAACTGTATTTTTTGTGTAAAATGATGTCCAAAGCTCAGACCAAATAAAAAACTAAGACGGAGTGCTGCGAACAATACAGTGAAGCATACTAAAACTACACCACTGCTCTGTGCAAACACGCTCACACACACGCATTTACAACTATTTACAATGACACTACACCAAATTAAGTGCACACATGTTTACGAAACTGGCCTCACGTCACTGTTGACAGCGCTCTGTCTTGGTTTTTTATTTGGTCTGAGGTCCAAAGGTAGTGTAATAATAATAGCTAGGGCTTTACCCTTGACGGCATGCTTTAGTTAAAAGAGGGGACATTTTTAACAACAACCCATTTACTTTCACAAACATATACTGGACTCTTTCTCACCTCCAACAAATCATCTAGGAAAGAGCAGGACAGCACATCTCGTATCCGCACCCTCCCGACCCGGAGAGGGTCTAGGAAGAACAGGAACTTTCTAGCAGCCGTGCACACATAGAACGAACTGAACGATGAGTCGAGACCGTCGAGTGCCGCGAGAGAGGGCACTAGTTCTGCTATGTAGCTTTCTAAGTCCTGGAACAACACATCACCCTATTGTAAAATGAGAATTAATGTCATCCACCAGCACGCGTAGCATGACTGCCATAGAAACGGGTTTTGTCGACGGAAGAATAGACAAAATGACAGATTGTGACTGTTTATCTGTTTTTATGGTGCTCATGCTACGCTTGCTGGTTGGAATGATAATGTAGAAAAGAACGATAGAGTTATCAACACAAGATTTCTGCTTCTACCTTGCCAATGCTAAGCAAGTTCTGCTAAAATGTACGTATTATTATTTTGTTAGTTTTTTGTTCCGCCACTCTTGGGTTTTCAGCCAGATCTAGTTAATTGTAGTAAGTGTAAGTATTAGCCTAGTTTTTTTTTTTTTTACAAAATTCCTCTTTTTCATCTGTCAGTAACTATATTATATCGTCCATATTGGACAGATGGATGGCCCCTGTAACACAGGATTTTCCTAGCATGGGGGTCATTGATCATTATTTTGTATCATTATTTCCACGCTTCATTTTAGTGTTACCTGTATCTGTGTACTTTTTACGACAAATAAATAAATAAATTAAAAAAAAAGATCCATTAACAAGAATCCGTATCTAAGAAATATTTGTTACCCGCAAAAACCGAATGTGCAACTCTTGGCGCAGCCAAATAATACTCAATACCCATGCATTGAAAATTTGTGAACTAGGTTTAGTTGATAGCTGTTCTTGTCTTGTGTTTTATGGACATAATCAATAGCAAAGACTATATCAAAGGATCTTACATGCTCAGTAAGATATCCCTGGCCAGTAACATCATACAAAGACAGTCCGATCCTCGTCTGTTGTAGCCAGACGCGCCGCATCACATAATTGAACAGTGATACTGCGCGCACGCGGCCCACGCCGCCTTCAGCTGCTTGCAGGCGACCGAACACTTCTGCTGTGAAGTATGGCCTAAAAAATGGGCATAAAAATATAGATAAATCATTGCACATCAGCAGAATAAGAAAAAAAACTGTGGGAACAAAAGAATAAATTAGAATGTACTAGCGACCCGCTCCAGCTTCGCACAGTTTTTTGGACTTGACAAAACATTGACATTTCTTAGTTAAATGTAACTTTAACAGTAACATATTATACACATAAAACCTTCGGGAAAAATCTGTTGAAAATCATCAAAATCTGTTGCGTGGTTTAGATGAATAACGCAGAGATACAGACAAACCAGCCCGCTGGGAATGTCCAACACCGTCTATCAGGCAGAGTGTGTGGGCATCATACAAGCAGCTTATGCTATACAAGCCAGGAGAGTTACGGGTACCCATATACGGATACTCTCCGACAGCGCTTCGGTTCTCCAATCCTTACAGAAGAATTATATCACCTCGAAGCTTACACTAGAATGTCACAACGCACTAGAACAAGTAACGGTTTCCGGTTGCAACAAAGTGACGCTACAATGGATTAAGGGACACAGTGGATCGCTGGGCAATGACGCAGCAGACGAGCTTGCTAGAAGAGCGTCTAGCGCGTCGGTCTGCGGGCCCGAGCCCATCGTACCCATCCCGTTCAATCAAATACGCAGGTGGCTCCAGGAGTTCACCCATACCCAAGCGGAGAACTGGTGGTCCTCGGTACCGGGCTGCAGGCAGTCCAAGGAAGCTATGCCATCCCTGGATGGCAGGCTAACTAGGCGTTTGTTATGCCTGGACAGGAATAGCCTGCGTCTGGTGGCGGGGACCATCACAGGACACTGCTCGCTGAACAAACACTTCCACACAATAGGCATAACGGACAGTCCTCTATGCAGAGCGTGCATGGAGGCCGAGGAAACCGTCGCGCACGTGCTCTTTGAATGCACGGGCGTCACCCAGACTAGAACCGAAACCCTCGGGTCACCCAGATCTTACACAGAGGTTCTGTACAAACCAGGAGTCATAGCAAACTTCTGGAGGGAGGTGGGCTGGTTGGAATAACCCCCAAACGGCCGCCATGGCCCACGCACAATGGTCCACCTTAAGGACTAAGTGCGGAAACCAAACCCATAACATAGAACATAGATACAGACAAACACGAAAAGCGACTTTAATTTATAATATGTATAGATGTGGAATTTTCTCTATAAGTGATTTCTTGGCATTGTTTTGGTCATCCAAGTGTTGTATAAACTTGATGGCCAAAACGATTTGAGGGTGGGAAATCATCCAATGACTTCTCCCGCTCTGGGCGGAGCGGGAGGGCGTGTCAGACTTTTACTGACTAAAACCCACCCGTGTTCCTTCAGTTGCCTGTTGCCAAGGTCCCAGTATCCCTTTCGGGCTTTCCCGTAACCCTGGCAGGCATCGGTCCTAGCGGACCCCGCTAATTGTGCTGACATCACTTCGAGGCGCGCGTGGAACACGACGCGCCATCGACACGGGCCTTGTCCTTATCGGACGGCGAGCTACCCGTTGCTCGCCGTCTGCAAGCCTGCGCCTATGTTGGCCGAGAATCCGCCTGGGATTCCCGACGCCCAGGGCGTCTCCAGCGGCGGCGGTTAGGGGCGTGAGGGCGCAAACTTTGCCTCTCCCTCATGCGTTCCGCCTCCTCCTTCGCGAGCATTACTGCTTCGCAGAAGGAGGTGACGGCTTCCCATGCCCTCTCGCTCCGTACCATGGCCTGGACCAGGGCCGGACACGAGAGGTCATTGCCGCCAATCGCCTCGACGAGGACACGGCGGTGCTCCGCCCATGCAGGGCATACCTCCACCATATGCTCCACCGTGTCCTCCGGGCGATCCGTACAGTGGTGAATTACCACTGACCCTGTACTTTCAATATATTTCTATTTTTTACTGCACTATGTGTTTCATAAAACAAGATTATAATTTTACTATCTAACATTATCTAGCAAAAAGTTTCAAGTTTCTGACTAACTGATCAACTTTTTGACAATTCGAAAGTGTCTTTAAATATTTTAATTGAAATAAATGCTTTGAGTTATTTTGAAAACTCTTATTAGTAAATTAATGGCACATTTAGCTGAGGACTGTTGCACACCAATTGCTAGTGATCTATAATTGCCATGGTTTGTTTCCTTGTAGGTATTGAGATAAGCAGTGATGTAAATTCTAGAATAATTCAGGGACTAGACTCTCATGTTTGGAGAGCCAAGTTAGTAGTACTTACTTATACTTAGGGCCCGCTTCTTCCCGAATCTTCTTAAATTGAAAATAGTCAATTATCAGCTCATCGTTATTTGCCACATTATAACTTCCATTTGTCTTCTCCAACAGGCTCCAGAGATGCTTCAACTCACTGTTATCAAGTAATTCCTTACTCTTTTTCTGTAAGAACTGAGCCCGGGTCTCTTCTCGTAACTTCTGAGCAAGCATATCGTCCGGTCTCGGCAGTTTGAAGTAGAATTTCGGGATGTTCTTGTACGAGTCTTCGTTGCCAGCGAGTTTTGGTTTGTATAGCTGGCGAAAGGTGTCAACTTCTAGTTTTATGCTTTCTTCTTTTGTTATGCTTGTGCCTGTTTCTGTACAAAGATTATGATTGATTATTTGTAGCAAAATGCAGTTTTTGTTGGTATCATAAAACTGGGATTTGAGGAATGTTTGTGTTGCTTTTCAACTGTTACATATTGGATGTTTGAAATAAAAATAGAAATTTAAACAGAGATGTATTCTCACCTCCAGAAGAAAAAAAAAAAACTTATAGTGGGAACTACAAGCGTATTAGATTCAAAACTCTGGACACAACATACACTCTGAACGTATTAGTAATTATTATTACGTTTGTTTAGAAAATGATTGTGTTTAATTGTAATAAAAATCATACCATCCAGTTTCTTGATATATTTTCTAAGTCGATCTTTTAACATGTTATTCACTTTAATTTGATTATTATCCACAGGTTTTTGTACTGTGGTGCTGTTGTTATTCTCAGAGTCTTCATTTTTATTATCATTTGTATTATCAGACATGGTTTTATGTAATAACACTGCGACAGTAATAAAATAAAATTCTGTTTACATCGATCGAAACACGCAAAGATACTGTCATGGGTGTTTCAATGACAGTTTTCAAACTTTTCATTTCACGGATAATTCGCTTAACACTTGTTGTAAAAAAGTAATAAAAAAAGAAATCTTTCAAAATAATATGACTGACAAATATTGACATTACATTTTAAAATATTAACATTACATTTTTAATACTAAAACACATCAAAATAAAACAATGGTTTTCAAAGGGAATGACATTATTTTTCCAATGTATAATACGTGTACAGGAACGTAATAAAGTATTCGCTATTCGACACTAGATGGCACTGTTTAGTTTGTACTATTCGCCACTTGAGGCGCTGTATTCTAACTCAAAGTCGTTGATGTCTTTTGTATAAGCTAAAATAATTTCAAGGCTTACCGACGATTTTGACGAGTTAACGAGTTTTTATGTATTATTTCACATGATTACTAACTATAAACCTAAGTTTAATAGGTAATTTTCTTAATTTGCAGTTGCTTTCAATTCTCACATAAATAACAATAATAATTAAGTACTTACGTTTATTTTATTACCTTTAATGGTACAGTATAAACAGTAATCAGTATTGTCACATCGGCCACAGATTGTGGTTTATTTTCCAATTTGCAATCTAATATTACACCGTGATGCACTTGCAAGTGAAACCCATATGTCGGCGACAAAGAGCTAGAGTTTAGGAAGTGCCTCATTTGATGTTTTCAGTTTGTGGATAACCTAACTATATATTTTATTTTATTTTTAGGATGTCTTTATTAGGTAAGCCAACCTATTTGACATAGAGAAAAGTGTCACGAAGTCATTGTCAGTGTAAACTAAACCTGCATTCGCAGTATTTGTAATATTCTTAGTAGTAACAGAAAATGCCAAAAAAAATACAAAAATCTGTCGTGTATGACTGAATTCAAAGATAGTTTTGCCGATAAGCTTTGTAATCTTAAATTTTGGCAACCGTGAAGTTTGTGGCTACCTCATATACCCCGTGCCAATACGAGAAAAAGTAACAAGAAAAAAATCCTTACGCATTTTTATTTCTTTCTTTCTTAGGACCCTAGAACCGCGAGTAAATTGCTGAACTTATTAATAATGAGGCACCTTCCAAGGTACCGCAGATCTATGTAATAGTGCATGAAGGTGTTAGCAGAAGCCGGTGGATTAATAACAAACACTTTCGTTGGCTCCATGCTCCGGGTTTCACTTTGTAGTTAGTAGTGTTATTTATTATGTTAGAAAGATACTAGGCACGTCGCTTCATTATTGTGGTTTTCAATTTTCTTTATTCACTTTATTTTTATTTGATTATACGGTCCTTTCTTTACCTTTAAGCTTCGCACGGCTTTTGCGACATGACAAAAAATCGTTTTTTTTTTATAATACAGTATTTTAAATTAACGAAAGGCGTTCCCGTTAACCCGTAATAGTAGCCTCCATAAATGCAAAAAAAACCTTTTTTTTGTCATAATAATATTAAATTATTAAGTACGTAAAAGAAACATACTGTATATGCGCACTTGTCGCACTTGTCTTTCCACGTTTTTAGACAAGTGCGCGTGTACAGACTGTTTATAATTAAATATAATATTTTTTTTTTTCCTTAGCCTTTAGTTTGTCCCACTTCTGGGCAAAGACCTCCCCTTTTTCCTTCCAAATTTCTCTATATTGTGCGAGATCTAGCCATGTTGGCCCCGCAAACATGTTTAGATCGTCACACCACCTTCGCTTCTTATAATTAATTATATATAATTTAATATTTTTTTATATATTTTGATTATGTTATTCAATAACTAGGTTAAGTATTTAGTGTTGTTACAGAAGTAAAAGAATAAAATTAAACAGTTTGGATAAGATTAGGTATGGGAAGACTGCAACATATGTTACGTACATATATTATGCATATTGCATAAAATATGATTAATTGTTCGAAGATTGTGGTAATTACCTAATTAAATGATTTTATCGTAGTTCTAATTATTAAACCAAATTATCAATGTTAATCGTGAGTTAAATTATGAAAGTCTAATTAATTATTCCGATGACTTTGAGTATAAAGCATGAAAGCAGTTCTTGTAGAACAAAAGATTACAAGTTAATTTAAAGTCAAAATAACATAACAATCACGCCTGTATTTCCCGAAGGATTAGGCAGAGGTGTACCTATAGTACACCCACATTTCGCCAGTTATGTTTAAGTCCCATGTAATAGGGGGCGAGCCTATTGCCTGTTTGCTTGCTTTTGATGATACATTATCCGTAGAAGCACTAGAACCCTCAGAAAATGCTCTAAATTGCCTGGTAAGACCTCTGTCATCAGAGGCCTATTGTACAAATTTGACAACTATTAATGAAAAAAGAAAAACATACGGGCACAGTAAATATCCTTCTTGTTCAATTGATAAAATATCTTTCAAATTGGTTAAATATTGGAGGAGGAAATAGACGAGAGCCGAACCTCGAATTATGAGCTTTTGTATGGAGAAAAGACCGACCCTATTTCCTCTTAAGGGGCGAGCCTATTGCCATCAACCGGGCACAAATCCAGACTCCGGGCTGCCACTGAGAAATTCCAGATGGAAAAACCTAATAACGCTTTGCCCGACCTGGGAATCGAACCCAGGACCACATGCTCAGCAGTAGCGCTTGCAACCACTAGACCAAAGAGACAGCAAATCTTAACAAAAAAAAAAATAACGAAACTAATGAAATCTACCCATTAATTACACAGTTAAAGTATTCACTTATTAAAATAATAAATATTTTTATATTTTCCAAAGTGCCTTATGATTTACTCTATTTTTGACGATAGACACATACGTGTGATAAAAAAAATCGAGTAAATAATAATAAGCAAACGACTATCGACATCATATTTTTCGCGATTTATTCCATTCTTATACCAAAAACTAATACCAGTGGTATTTGTTAAAACTCATCCTACTAATATTATAAATGTGAAAGTTTGTGTGTTTGTGTGTTCGGATGTTTGTTACTCAATCACGCAAAAACGGCTGAATGGATTTGGATGAAATTTGGCAAACAGATAATTTATAACCTGGATTAACACATAGGATACTTTTCATCCCGATATTCCAACGGGAACGAGACTTACGCGGGTGAAACCGCGGGGCGCTGCTAGTATTTCGTAAATTTGTAAGAAGATCGATACATCGAGTGACAATAAACTAGCAGAGGGTCTAGACAAGTGACAATCGCTTCGAAAGCGTTTCGTATTTCTACAACGATTTTGACATAAACTCTTCGATAGCTTATGTCAGTTCTATACATTTTTGCCTTTACCAACATCGTTAACGCTGATAGAATATCACTTTGTCTAGGGCCTCAGATCTGTAGTCGCTTTAAAAAACCAAGTTCTTATACGCCCATCTTCATATTAGCGTATCGATGTGGCAGAAAGTTCATAAAATATGTTTGGCCCAAAAATCAGCAACGCGAGATGCACTCTGACGCAGTCAAGGTCATCAAGCTCACAGGTGACGGGGCAAGATAAAAGGTATATAATGGCCATATAATAATATGTTTGGCGCAAAATTCACCTACGCGAACTGTAACCACCGCAGTCTTATGGTAACTACACAGGTAACGGCATGCGGTTCATAATGGAAGGTGGTCCTTTGTCTGTGGGGAGACGCCGCATACGCACTTGAGACCTGAGCTGTCCATAACCCCCATCTGAAGACCCCATAACATTTCACCACCAACGTTAACCTCATACACTACTAACCCCGGAAAACTAACCAACCGCACAATAAAAGCAACTCTTCAAGCAAAACAACTACTTTTCACTTGACATAAGAATCGTAAGCAAAACATCGCGATGACATAACTCCTAGTTATCATATAGTACTGGTTTTTCATGAATATTCTTCATAATTCACGTTAAATAACTAGTTACATATAGCACAATATATAACGGTTATGTAACGTTGTACCGTTTTTTAGTTATACTTAATTATCGTGTGGTATTCGCGCTTGTAGTGACTCTGTGCGGTTTGGGGTTTGTCGGATTTGTCTTATTTTTAACTTTTACAAACATACATTTACACCGTCCTATGATCGTGCTCTTATTGCGTAGTCCTTTGACTTACATGAATGTGTTAATTATTATGTTAATTCTCTTAGATTCTCAAGGTTTGATAAAAAAGGCAACACACAGGGAACTGGGAAGAGTGCACTATTGCCAAAAATATTTCCCAAAACAATGTAAAGTCACTTGCTTCAAAAATGGTGAAGGAAAACATCGTAAGGAAATTTGCTTGCATGAGAGATATTTCTTGACAGCATGTGAAGCTAAGTTAGAGGCCCATGGGCGGCATTACTCTAACTCTAGGTTAGTCAATAATCACACCAAAAAGAAAGAAAGAACTTGCTAAATAGAACGTGGACAGATCTAATTCAGTAATGTAAGAATCGTAGCAGGTGACGATAATTCTGCCTATTTCTATGAAAAAACTGTGAGTAATTATATGAATATGTATTTTGTGCCAGTATTTTTTATTATTATTTTATTATGCTGAGTTGATGACCGAAGAAGATAAGTTAATGACCTCTAAAGAAAATGCAATAAAGTGAAGGTGTAACTCGTTGTAGATAATATTATGATTTGTTATGAATTTATATCAGATTTATGTAAATAACTCGGATACCGCGACGATTAGTTTTTTATTGCACTTGATCTATTATTTAGAGATATAGTTTTATATTGTATACTTACCTACCTACATAAAAATAGAATGATAAAGTTCGGATAAAATGCTACTTACGACTTGTAGGTCGTAGGTTCAATCCCTGACAGACACTTTACTTTGTGTAAATTATGTCATCACTACTGCTCTCAAAACGGTGAAGGAAAACATCGTGAGGAAACCGGCATGTCCTGTAACCAAAAATTCGAAGATATGTGACATCTACCAAAAAAAAAACTCAAATGGTTGAGCTATCTTTATATCGCTGAAGATAAAAAATACCAATAAAGAGACAAAAATGTCAGATAAATACTAAAAATCATCTTGAGTGAATAGATTATTTGATGATTTGAGGCCATGAGAACCATAATGGCTTAACCAATTTTTCACAATATTGAGTCTATTTTTCCAATTAAAGTTGAATCTATGATTTTCTTAAATAAGTTGATTAAAATATAAAAGTAATAAAAAGTATGTATTATGAAGAGTGCTAGTTCTAGATAAGTTAATTAAAATATAAAAGTAATAAAAAGTATGTATTATGAACAGTACTAGTTCTAGCTAAGTTAATTAAAATATAAAAGTAATAAAAAGTATGTATTATGAAGAGTGCTAGTTGATTAAAAAAATACTGTTTTTGTTTTCTATGGTACTCAAAATGTCCTTTGGATTGGGCCACTATGGTTCTCATGGCCTCATTTATTAGCAAGTGTGCACGTGCATCATCATCAACTGAATCATCGCTAACCATTAGATGTGATATATAGTCAAAAGCGAGACTGCCCATACCTACCAACTACATAGGTACACATACATAACATCGCCCCTGTATTGCTCGAAGGGGCAAGGCAGAGGTGTATTATAAAATACAGGGTAAGATTAAATTTGCAGGCGAAACTCCGCAAACGTGATGGGTATCAATATCTAAACATAATAAAACACAAAATAGAAAATTAATTTGATAATTTTTTGTGGGGTCATCGACCGCAATTAGTGTAGTCACTAGAAATATCAGTTTAAAAAATCTGCTAAAAAATCTGCTTTGTTAATGTCAACTTCACGGACGTGTTTCGTATTGATCTCTAAAAGCGATAAAACAAAAGAAAACAGATTTTCTCAACTTATACTTCAAGTTTAGCAATTAGAGGCCGTTGACCTCCAAAAAAGGCGTCAAATCTTTTTATTTTTTACTAGTTGCGCCCCGCGGTTTCACCCGCGTAAGTGTCGATCCCGTGGGAATATCGGGATAGGAAGTAGCCTATGTCCTTTTCCAGGTCAAGGTTTCGCCTCGTGCTAAATTTCATCCAAATCCGTTTAGCCGATTTAGCGTGAAAGCCTCAGACCAACAAAATAAGAAAGACGGAGCATTACGTACATCAAAAGTGAAGCCACCATTTTATCTATGTGTGTGTAAAAAGGGTTTTCATTTGTTCAAGTTTTTCCCTATAATTTGGGGAATAATATTTTGGGTAGGATAATATTGTACGAGTAAGATATTGTTGAGTATGGTATTGTACCTCAATTGTTAGGAAGGATTCCGAAACAAAACCATTTTTTTTTACATTGCAAAATAAAATAACAATTAAGTACAAAGTGCATTTACATACAGCCCTATCGTCAATGGCTACATGAGGCAAGTCTGGTAACTCCTACAAAAAAAAATACACGAGTAATGGCAGCTTTTGATAAAAACAAACGTACAGCCAGAACTTTGTGAAACTGAGTTTTCAGCAATTACGTAGGACGATGGAAATAACATCTAAAAAATAAAATTTGGTACAGTAGTATTTTTTGCTAGATTAAGCTGAGAAACTAATTAAAATAAAATAAAAAATACTGTCTCGTGTTTAATTACTGTTTTGATAAAATCTCATTTTTGTTTTTCAAATTTTATATCCGCTTTTGATCACACGGCGAAGTCCACGATTAGTTGAATAAAGGTCATTATTATCAAAATGATCGGAACAAACCACGCTGGTTTTCGATGGCAGCCATTCTGGATCATTCCGACTATTTCTTATAGCTACTATCCATTTACTTTTATTTTCAATATTACTTGGAAATCTAAAATATTAAATACATAAAAAAAACAGGCATATAATTACTCGAACTAAAAAATATCGAACGGGAAAATTTCAAATCATATTATGGCAACCCTCGCACTTTAAATGTCACTGTTTTCGTTCGTTCATTCGTTCAGGTTTTTGTTCCAAGTAACCTAAAATTCATAGTTAACTAAATTAAGAAAGGATGTTATTTGAAGTACTTCCATGTGAAAAGTGATTCCGTGAGACTTTTTATGTGATTTGCTATTGTTTTTACAAGTTTTCACTACACAAGAAGGCATAATTCTATTTTTTTTATTGAAGTTTACTAGACGACGACTCGTGACGTACTAGGAGCGATGAGCATAGTTTTTGTGTAGGTGTGTGCGTGAGCCTGTGTGTTTACTTGCAGGAGCATAGTTTTGTGGCTACACGTTTGATATAGGTAATGCTCCGTCTTTCTTTTTTTGTTGGTCTGAGGTGAAAGCGTAAACAAACAATATTGAATATTTATATTAGTTAGGAGAGTTGGGATTAGAATTTTATCGTGTTTTGATACCGATATCATTCACGTCTGCGGAGATGCTCTAGCTAATGTTATTTGATCCTGTATAGTGCACACAAATTAAGCTTATGTTTAAACATAACGAAGGTTTATTCTACTCATGATCATCATCATTTTCATGCCCTTATCCCATTTAGAGATGGGTTGTAACAGGTTAAACACGATATCTGTTATCACTGTGACTGTGACAAAAAAATAACAGATCGAAATATCTGTTATTAAATCACAGCCTGTTATTTTTGTACGGATGATAAATACGTGTAAATCTCAATTAAATATGTTCTTTATCTATTTTCGGTAAAGTCGAAAATCGTATCTGAAGTTTTAATAGTAACAGCCGCGGTAACAGTCTTGAGGATCTGTTATTTTAAGTAACATATATGTTTTATTGTTAGGAACAATTGCTATGAGCTAGTTTTTAATATCTTCTATCTGTGACGATAAATACGCCTCACTCCTAATCCCATTTATTTGGGTTCGGTACATCATGTCTTCTGATTCCATGCTTCTCTATTAAATAATAAAGAATTTATGGAAGTCTGAGGGCCTAGACAAGTGACAATCGCTTCCAAACGTTTCATTTTTCTACAACAACTTTCAACAGAATTGATATAAGCTTTTCGATAGGTTATGTCAGTCCTACACAGTTTTGCCTTTTCCATCATCGTTATCTCTGATAGAATGTCAATTTGTCTAGGGCCTCTGGTCCTTTTATATGTAGACTATTTTGGAAGAAATTTGTCTATCCGAAACTGTCAAAATCGGAGAAAAATTGTACGTCATGCTCAATATTTATTTATTTTTATTTATTTATTTATTCTTCAGAAAGCTTACAGACTAATATCTTTAAACTCTATACAATAATGTCTAGGGTAGAGAAGACACTTCTCTTGACATTTGATTTTTTAATGGCCATGCTAAAGACAGTAGACAACTTTCTACTGTCTACACTTAAACGGCATTTTTGTCTATTCTGCCGTTGACAAAACGCTTCTCTACGGTTCTCATACTAACCCTGCTGTGCCCTGTTTATCAAAAGTTACAAGTCACAAGTTACCTAGAATGTTAATTTTCGTTAAATTCATAGCTCATCTCCATATTCATAATCAGCCTTAATGTTCCCACTGCTGGGACACGGGCATCAGGTCATCTCTCTCTTTTGACCACATTTAAAAAAAGAAAATCGAATTTAAACATTTATTGCGGAACTAAGCGTGATACTTGTAAACTTGTAAAACGGAATAGAGAGTCGCCGGACACTCTCAGGATTTGATATGAATTTCTGCAAGTTGTAACTTACAAATAGTTTTTTGATAAACAAAATCACGAATAAACTTGTAAAATTGTAAAAATATAAATACTTGTGAACTAAATATTGACATTTGGTGGGTACTACAAGTCTTGTCAGTTTTGATAAACAGGGCACTGGTCGTTAGGATTAATAAAAATAATAAGTAAAATGTCCTAGGTAAACGACTGAACATAATGGGGTTCCTACGCGTATGTTACAGAACTATTTTCCACCCGTGACGAGCAGACTGTTGCTCTTTCATTGAATAATAATTAAATAGAAAGCAACACTCATTTGTTTTTGTAAACACTACTGCGCATTTTAGCATTGTCATCGTATGTAATTAGAAAAGGGTAGCACAGAGGGTTCCTCATCTACCGTGGTTCGCAATATTATTAATATTTTGGTAAGTAATTAGAATTTTACATGAGGCCAACCAGTTACTTGTTTTTTTTTTTTTCATACAATGTGTATCTCAGTTCGACAGTATCAGTATCAGAGGAGCTCGTGGCTAAGTAATAACAGGCGCACGGGTCGATCCATCAGGTTAAGCTATGCTTGCCGGGGTTGTCTGTGGATGGGTGACCATCTTTAAATAGCGAGACTCCTTCGTGCCTCGGAAAGCACGTCATGCCGTTGGTTCCGGCTGTCATTTGTGGATATTTGACAGTCGTTACGGGTCGTCAGAAGCCCGGAAGTTTGACAACCAGTCTTGTCAAAGGGTATCGTATTACCCAGTTACTGGGTTATGGAGGTCAGATAGGCAGTCGCTCCATGAAGAATACTGGTATTCAGCTGTATCTGGTTAGAATGGAAGCCGTAACGCCGAAAAGGCTATGCTAGATTATGGGTATTTCACTTTTTTTTTAATTTTCACCCCGGCAAGTGCATCTTAACCTGATGGATCGACCCGTGCGGCTGTTATTACTTAACCACGAGCGCCTCAATATCAGCTCTTAGATGACTAGTCTTTATAACAATTGTAGCTAGGGTCTAGACGATCTGAGGCCCTAGACAAAGTGACAGTCTATCAGCGATAACGATGATGGAAAAGGCAAAAATTTATGAGACTGACATCAGCTATAGAAAAGCTTATGTCAATCCTGTTGAAAGTCGTAGAAATACGAAACGCTTTCGAAGCAATTGTCACTTGTCCAGGCCCTCTGATTAATCATGGTCGAGTGAGAGGAAATAAAAAGTATCTTACAAAAAATAAAAGATTCCAACGAACTGGAAACCTCCTTTTTTTGAAGTCGGTTAAAATACTGGCACTATACTGATATATTCTACACTACTCTACTAGTCTACCTACCATTCCTGTTTAAAGCCGGAGAACTTTGTAGAATAACCCGAGTTTTAATTGACTATTAAACTAGATTATAAATCCAAAGCAATAAGTGATTATGTCCAACCAATGCTAAACCCCGTCTAATAGACCAAGGACAAGCACTGTTAGCCGTCCCAAAAGCATCAAGTACTATCGCGGGATACACTTTTACTATCTAAAATTCTAAACATTAGCAGAATAATAAACTCAAGTTTTTAATTGCGGATAAAAACTTGCTTTTTTACGCTCTCACGAAAGCCTAATGTGAAACATTGAAACACTAACTCACTCATCATGCCAAATATTACATAATTTTATTTATCCGTTACCAATTTATTCATATGACAAAAGGCTAGGTAACTAAACGCAAGCGTAAACCGGACCATCCGCTAGCAGCGCGGGCGCAAACTCACCCAACAAGTTACCGCTCTCAACTCGCCAGTTATGCGTGAGACGTCGTGGGGTGAGGACGTAGCGTCCCCTTGAATATTGCAAAATATCGCCGTGCGTTCGGAAACAGTGTTACACAAATTGTGCCTTACGTTTTTTGGCGTGAATATACAAAGTTTTAATTGATAAAGCGCAGTGCCTCTTGTTCATACTTGGATAAATGCGCGACCCTCGCTACGCTGATTTTGTAAAGGTAAGCGATTGTTACACGCCCAAGTTGAGAAGGGCTCTATTACTATAAGCTATTTTAGCGGTTCAAGTTCTTTTCGAAAGGGTTAGTCGGGTTTTGCAAGGCGGATCGCATTCTGAGACTAGAGACCATTTGTCAACAATTATTGAGCAATATGAATTTGAATTTTGATAGAATTGTGACCCTTGTTTTGTATTTCAATTATGTTTCGAATAGTCAATCTCTCCGGCCTTGGTTAGGAATGTTGGCTACTTATTTGAAGAAAATGTGAATGTAGTCTGCAACTGGAGTATTGGCTGCTGCATCGGTCACAATTGACTTTTATTTTTTCACCTTAACTGTGACATTCAGTGGTAGCTTTCATCGTGTCTTGTGCAAGAATTCGTTTATACTTGCGATTTTTAGTAGTGCTTGGTCGTGAATTACTGCAGCAAGATTACTCACACGTTTGCAACTCTGCGATTAAGCGAAACGATTAAGTAAATTGCGATGTTGAGATTGTTAAGTCACTCATTATGTAAAGAGGTTTATTATGGTTTACTTTTAAACCAGTACTTCCATCAGGATGTTGGCAGGACACTATATTTCAAAAGAAATAATGGTTGTGAAGAAATCGCTGTTGTTCATTTACGTAAGTCTTTAAACTGCTTCTTTTTGGGTCAATGTTATCGTAAAGATTTTTGATGTGAACAATTATAATTAAAGATAATGTTGTAATTAACAGTGTTACTTGAAAGGTAAGTTTACTATCAGAGTTATTAAGTTATTCCAAGACTATTAATCTGGCTACTATTTATAGAAATCTTAACTACTTATTTACTCACATAAAGACTGCTGGTAAAACTGACGGATTTCATGTAATTATTAACATAACACTGGATGATACTTCATCCAGTAGATAGCCATTACTATGGCTATCTTCACAACATAACCAGAGAAGGCGGTTCTCAAAGTTACTTGCCCCCGTAAAATGGTGGTCTAGGTAAATGCCGAGTAATCTGTCTGGAGCAGCTGATGAACATTAAATGAGTATATTTATATAGTCTGTATCAAAAGTGGTATAACAACAACAAAAAAAGTAAGTAACCATTTGGTAAACTGCACATTGCCATTTCGAAAAACCAACTGCAGAAAAGCTACTGCAGACAAAATCAAAATCAAAATATTTTATTTCACATAAGCCTACATGGGCACTTATGAAACGTCAGAAGCTAGGTGCACGGTTCCAATGGGTCGTTTCCTATGGAGAAGAGCCGGCAAGAAACTCCATGGTTACTCTTTTAAAAGATAATTGGCTTTTACAATATTTTCGAATTACAGTGTTAATAGTTATGGGACAGTGTAGGCCTTACAAAAAGTTTCAGGTAAAGTTCATAAAAAAATAAAAGTCTACAGTTCACTAAGCCTACGACGTTCTCACATTCACAATGTAGAAAAGAATCTATATAAGGTAAATAAGATACTACAGATAAAAACCTATTTAAACCAAATGAAATGATTGCCATTACAACTGTAACAAATCTGAATAATTAACATGTCCGCAAAAGCCACTACTATAGAGTTGAAATTAAATTGTAGGTAGGTGACAGCCCTAGTTCTGTCACTCCTACTGCACCAGCATGGAAGTCGTCCACAGTTGATCGTATGAAGACATGACTAAACACTAAACATACTATTGTTAACATCACATGCTGCACGCTACACGCACATTGTTTGCGATAAAGCGCAATATTTACTAAAATCGCGTGCATCAAGGACGTACCAAACATGAACAAGACCAACAAACGAATTATAAATATCTCCTGTTGAAAATTGGCACTAATCTTCGATAATTGGAAGATTTGATGGTAATTTAGTTTAAAATCTACAATAATTAAAAGCCCACCACACATTAAAACTCTTGAAAGCCAGAATACACAGTGGCGACCGTCAGAAAAAACCCGAGATAAAACTCGACGATACCTGGAAAAATGATTCAACTGTTTTAGAACTCTCAACGAAATTCATTAGTTCTAGAAACAAAATGGTACCTATAGTGTATTTATGCTTTATGTATATGTTAATTTTCTTGCGTATATGTGTAGGTATATTTAATATTTTTAGTTAAGACTTCGCATAATCATGATTTTCTCTTCTTGTTCTCACACATTATTGTC
Source organism: Lithophane leautieri (assembly GCA_949152455.1). Lineage (NCBI taxonomy): Eukaryota > Metazoa > Arthropoda > Insecta > Lepidoptera > Noctuidae > Lithophane > Lithophane leautieri. The sequence goes on along the minus strand of OX424480.1, from coordinate 10,721,508 downwards.
TACATTTATTTCTCATTTCTCCTTTCGGACGGAGGTCTGTTGGACGAAATTTCTTAAGAAATAAGCAGTACCTTTGCACTCATATTATAATTATGTCGTATCTCTGTGTATTTTATTGTGTGTACATTAATAATAAAACAAAAAATAAAATGAATGAGCATAATTCTAGAATCATCATGATATCGGTTGAAAAAAGTCCACTAGACGCGCGACGCGACTTATAACAAAACAATTACTGAGAAACTTTACGGCAGAACAATACAGGCGGCGCGTCGCGTCGCGCGACTCGTCGCGCCAGTATGTAAGATCCTTTAATCCGCTGGATGCTTGCAGTAGAGCGACAATCATTGTAGCAATGTTTGAGGGAAGCCCGTTACTGCTGTTCAATCTCCCTAGCCTTTTTCCCAACTATGTTGGGGTCGCCTTCCAGTTTAACCTGATGCAGCTGAATATTAGTATTTTAAATGGAGCGACTGGCCTATCTGACCTCCACAACCTAGTAACTGGGTAATACGATACCCCTTGGTAAGACTGGTTGTCAGACTTTCTGGCTTCTGACGACCCGTACCAAATGTCAAAGATCCACGAATGACAGCCGGGACCAACGGCTTTCCGAGCCATCCACTGACCAACCCAGGCAAGCGTAGCTTTACCTGATCGACCCGTGCGGCTGTTATTACTTGGCCCCGTTACTGCAGTTGATGTCTTTAATTCTAGAATACGGTATTCATTAGATCTTTTTATTGCGGAACCAATCTGTATTCATATTATTATCTTCCTGATTCACAGGCAAAGAACTTCTTGGGAGAAATTACTGCGTAGGGACCTCGCGTTAATACTCCGTTTCTCGTAATACGTAATAATTTTTTAGCTATAAAATTGAGAATCGGGGCAAGGATAAGATGAAGACAAGACGGGAAAAAAATATAAAACATTCTTCTATACAACGCCTAGAATGTAATCAAAATTCGCAATCGCTCTTACTACTGCTGATTCAATAACTTAACAAATTGGTCAATCAAACGACATAATTTCACATACATATGTAACGTTTAATATGTAACTTCGGAGAAGTAATTAGTCATTATATGAACACGCAACCAAGCCTAGAATTCTCATTCACAAACTATTCTAATAGTGCATTTTCGAAGAATTTTGATCGCAACAAATAAATTGATTCAGGTAAATTAAATGGCTATAAATGTACCAGGGTCTCATAAATTTGCAGAATGAAATCGTAGGGGCGTTTAATCCATTTGAGACTTTCAAGGTATGGCGCTTGGCTCTGAGGTGCCTTATACGTTAAGGTACCTAATTACTCGAGCTCGTATCTTCTCGGAAGAAGCGATTAAGGTAAAACGAATGGCGAAAAACAAAAGAAAGATGTTGATGCAAAGAGTGCAGGATTAGATGATTTGGTTCTTAGCTCGAACATTAATCAAACTTTAGCGTAGCTTTCATGTTTAATATTCGTCTACCGTTGGATTTAGATTTTGATGTTTTAAAGTTACCCAATGCCTTTTTCATTAAATGTTTTATTTATTGTATGATTTTACTGAGATATTTACAATTTTAGTTCTCATTTGTCGTTACATTTTTCACGCATTTTCCGGAATCAATCCGATTAGAGTTGATATTTTGCTCATCCGTTTTTTACCCCGTTTATCATACAGTTTTTGTTGAAATGATATAATCAGATCACAAAATGTATATTATGTCTGGTTCCTCATTACAATTTATATTTTCCCACAGTTATGAAGTGTCATTCAATTATATCCACGGTCAATCTTTAAGGAAAACTGCGTAATGGTCAAGGTTTTTTTTACAATTCCGTTTTTTTAGGTATACCCAGGTTAAATAATTCTGTCGAAAACTCGACAAATTTTTTTCAAGCAGCATTCTGCTCTTTATAGTTTTTTTCTTTTCATTCCAATTTGACATCTTGCATTGAATTCCATTCTTCAACACTCTAAATACCAGGTTCTACCTCATGTTTAAAAACTTCTGAAAGTAGAAAAACTGAATGAATTCTATCTGCAGACGCTTTAGCATAATCCTAACTATATAAAATGCGAAAGTGAGTTTGTTTGTAACGCTTACACTCTAAAACAGCTGAACGGATTTGGATGAAAGGCATGACCTTGGTTAGGACATAGGACTATACTTTTTATCTCAATATTCCCACGGGATCGAGACTTCACGAGGGTGAAACCGTGGAGTGCAGCTAGTATTGATATAAACGGGTCTTATAATAATTCTAATCTGATAATAACATGCTGCAATAAATAATGCGTTGGCCAAATGTCTCAAGTGTTTATTTAAAGCCAAAATTGCTGACCAAAAGCACATTTATTATTTGACATAATTCATTCCTCAAGCAACCAAACAAAATCGCCAAACGACATAATTGTCACTGGCTTCTTCCTTCTACCAGCAAAAAACGAACGCAGACTTATTAAGAAATATCGTGTGAAATAACATTACGCTTAATGATTGCATGCTTTCCTGTAAGCAGTAAATTATTGAAACGTACTAAGCGCCGACCTCGTTGCATCCTGTTACGTCCAACAGTTTCTAGGTTGGTTCGTCTAGAAAATATTGGCGCTTATGACGTTTTTACTGAGCGTGCATCCGTGCGTTTAGTGTTAACAAAGTTTAAAAAATTGTTAAGAAGTTGATTGGTGTTTGGAAATATTGGCGTTTTGTTAATTGTTTTGTGTTCGGGTTATGTTTTTATTATTTTTGAGCTAAGGATTAGCTTGATTTTTGGGGATTAGAAAACTGATTCTGAATTTTGAGGCCGTGGCAATGTCACATTCGCTCTTAGAATATTATATTAAAGAACAATCTTGACTTCCGAAAAAAAATATACCATGCATGCCTAAAAAATTTGGGAAGTTACTTCACACAGAAGATTCTGCTGCTCATCTCGTCAAAACAATTTCACGCCAACACGAATTTAAACAAATTAAATATTCAGCCAAAGTCATAAACAAAAACATTGAAAGACTTATGCAAATAAAATGGCCAATAAACTAAGCCTTATAATGGGAAAGCATATAAAATTATGCAATTCCACAGCTATACGTGATATCATTCAAACTCGTTTGAATATATTAGTAGCGTGCGTGTTTGTTTGTTTTGTAGTTAACTAGGAAATTACTGAAACGAATATGATGAAATTTTTTGTGTGGAGTAGATTTTGTTATCATTTTGTGCATAGTACTCATAACGGCTTGCCTGTATGGCCGTAAACGAAGCAAAAGGAGTATATAAGTATTGTTGCAGGTGGCATTCTGTATTCTGTCATTCTGCCTACCCCCATGAGAACGAGGCGTGAATTTTTGTATGTATTTATTTTTATTTTCGTGAACACTACATTAATTTGTAACATTATAGTTTGCCCTTTTGAAAGTACACTTCCAAATATGCAAAATATAGTGTAATCAAATTAAGAAATGAGGTTTCCACTAAATTTTCGAATACCTAACTGTGTTAGTTAGCTGTTAATGGTAATTGAAGACTGAGTGTGAAAGAAAAATACATTTTCTGTTAACGGTCTATAGGCTATGGCGGGCCTAATAATAATTGTAAAACTAGGATATGGTATTCTGTCTATGGGCCACAAATCATCTGTGGACTAATTGCCCGACTGCAAAGAAGGGTTATGTTTTTAGATATAACATAAATTAATCACGCTTATATTCCCTGAAAGGTTAGGCAGACGAGAACCTACAGTACATCCACATTTCACCAGTTATGTATAAGTCATGGGTAATAGGGGGCGAGCCTATTGGCATCAACCGGGCACAAATCCTTAAATCAATCGTTTAGATGTATTTTCTTTTTATCTTATCGGAAATTACCGTGACAGTAACTAATTATACAATAATATATAAAAAGAACTAGTTTTTTATAAAAAATAACAAAAAAAAAGTATACAACGTTATTTATTTTATAGTAGAAAAAAAAAACGTAATATACCGGTTTTTTCTCATCGTACGGGTCGGCGACCCCTGCGAGATTGTCATAGTGTTGTTTAGAACTCGGTAATTAGGTAAACTACTAGATAGTTTAAGCTAAGTAGGTATGGAATTTGTGTTAATTTATGTGTCGTATGTTAATTGGCTTAACACATTGTTTGTGACTATAACAGCTGTTCGCCATGAATTCGTTCTATGAATTAGTATAATCTTTAATTCCCCAATTGGCCCACTGAAAGGTTATATTTTGAAACCGGGACACACTCAGCATATCAATGGTTGAAAGGTAATAGTGATAAGCGACATGTTTTTTTTAAATTACACCCTTTCATGTGAGGGATAAATGTTTCTGTTTTCTATAAACATAATTAACTTCTGCAGTTTAAAAATAACATCTTAAACAAGTTAAAAGCTAAATAAAACGGGCAATATCACCCTCTTATTACATAATGAACTATGGCGCCGTCAAACACCTGTAACTGTGCAACTGGACTTACAATTTTTAGTACCCTTTTTGGTATTCATCATAATCATTCAACGTCCGACTTCACCCCTGCTGGGTATAGACCTCTCTCTGCATATGCCAATCTCCTTGGTTAAGCGTTAAATAACAGTCATAACACAAATCCCAGCACTTTGTTCTAGCTTGCTTCAAAACCTACTTATTACCGACAATGCACAAAATACGGTGTTTGGAGTTATTGGCGCTTAACTGTGTTTCATTGCCTTCAAACAGAGTTTAATACTTCTAGTATGCTTGTAAGTGTACAACGTAAATAAATGTCTTCAGAAGGTTCAGTAAGGGCAAATAATGCTTGTGGTGAATTATACAGGGCCAAATTAACGCTAGCGAAACTCCACGCAAAAAATAATAAAATTATTTTGTTTTATCATAATGGAAGCTAAACGAACTTAGCTTATTATTTAATCTTTTCGCACTCAATGAAAAGGTACAATACAAAGGGCGGACTTAATGCCTGGTCTAGCTTCGTTTCGTTCCCAATGTGGCCTGCGTTTAAAAGTTCCATGCCATTGTTCCATTCAATTTTTTTGTCGAGACATGCTTACTTAGCAATTCGAATGGCATATAAAAGGTCATGTTCGTCCTTTGGGTAAAAAAACCTACGAAACAGGACGATTAACCAGCTGAATGTACCAAGTCTTTACCAGATACAGGCATTGGAACCGATTGCCTCAAAACTGACTGTCTTCATCAAACACTTCGGGTAGTCTGTCTTGGAAATTGTCTAATGGCTATGTTTGTACTTTAATATCAAAGTACCTACTTCACTTTATATAAAACTAGCTGATGCCCGTGGCTTCGCCCGCGTGGATGTCGGTTATTATAGACCTTACTCGAGAACCACTCTATTGGTGAAAACAGCATGAAAATCGGTGCAGTAGTTTTTGAGTTTATCACGAACAGGACGACAGGCAGACGCGGCGGCGGACTTTTTATAACGTTTTATAATATGTACGGATAAATAGGCAGTCATTTGGACTGCCGTGCCGAGTGAAATGAAAACTTAAAACTGGTATAAGCGCCATCTATGTTATGAGTGTAAAGCATTAGCAAATCCATCAGCTACAAAATATCGCATTTAAAAAATCATTGTAAAAATTGTGGATGACTTGTCTATGTGCGTTCTACAGCAGAATGGTCCTTCTGTAACCTTTCTTCTAGATGTTTAACACCTCGTTCAACACAATAGTGGAAATAAGCGGATATTCTAGAGACATTTGTGCCAATGTTACATCTAGACTCTAGGTCATTGTGAACAGGGTTGCAGAACTTATCTTAGTGCGTGTGGTTCGATGTGTAGGTATTTAAATGTGTGGTGAAGGCTCAGACCAAATAAAAAACCAAGACGGAGCGCTGCGAACAATACAGTGAAGCATGCTAAAACCAACACCCTGTGCATACACGCTCACACACACACATTTACAATGACATTACAATCAAACTACACCAAACTAAACTCGCGACAATCTAAAAAGTCGGTAGTGCAGCGATGAAAAAAAAAAATTGTGTCTTATATACTGATTCTCGGGACATATCTATTGAACATACTTAGAGAGTTTGTAATCGACGATTTATCTACACTGATTAAAACTGATTCTCAAGGCATAACATCTTATTATATGTACGAGAACGAAACGTCAAAACGGACTTTTAAGATTGTCATGAGTTTAAGTGCACACATGTTTACAAAACGGGCCTCACGTCATTGTTGACAGCGCTCTGTCTTGGTTTTTATTTGGTCTGAGGGTGAAGATAGTAATTTATCTGGGTTACTTCTTTGAAGAATCTAGATTTTAAATTGTAACCTGTTGTGCTATTCTGTAAAAATATCACCGTGAAAACTTAGGTGAAGTGAGCTTGGAGTGAACTGACACTGCCTTAGCATCAGTAAGTATCGATTGACAATGACAGCCCACTCCACGCTCACTTTACCTCAGTTTTCGCGGTGAGATGGTTACAGAATTTACTTCAAAAAGTAATGAAATTTCGGGGGAGAATTACAGACACTTGTATTCTTTTTATTCCTAAAATCTACAACACCCTTTTCTGGCATGATCCAGCCTACCCTTGAAAGAATTGGTACACCTGGGCATTATTCAAATGTCTTTGTTTTAGTTTTACGCCTAAGCCCACGTAAGCAGGTTAGTGTTTAAAAGACCAAGTCTCAAATGAGTGTGTTCTTCGTGGTGTCGACGATTCTATTAGGATCTGTTTTAAAATTGGGGGACTGGTGACCGATACTTAAATACGTGACGTGACTATATACTTTCACGATGGGACAAAACATGAAATCGTGAAAAAAAAATCTGCTGTTTCTACATTTTGATAAGATATGGGAGAACATAAATGGGAGGAGCTCGTAGCTAAGTAATAACAGCCACACGGGTCGATCCATCAGGTTAAGCTACGCTTGCCGGTGTTGGACCGTGGGTGACCATCTTTACATACCGAGACTCCTCCGTGCTTCGGAAAGCCCGTTAAGCCGTTGGTCCCGGCTGTCATTCGTGGATATTTGACAGTCGTTACGGGTTGTCAGAAGCCCGAAAGTCTGACAAATAGTCTTACCAAGGAGTATCGTATTACCCAGTTACTGGGTTGTGGAGGTCAGATAGGCATTCGCTCCATGTAAAATGGTATTCAGCTGCATCCGGTTAGACTGGAAGCCGACCCCAATATAGTTGGGAAAAGGCTAGGCAGATGATGATGCGAACATAAATGTAGGGAACAACTGATTTTGTTTTCGCGATTTCGGGTTTTGTCCCATATTAAAAGTTGTTCATATTGATGAGTATATTTACGTGTTTTAGTATCGGTCACTTATTACCAGTACCACTAAGCTTCTACCAGAACTCAGCAAAATGTTTTAAATGATACAATTCTATAGAGATAGACATGGGTCCTAAGAGTCGCAATGTTAGAGTAGGTGACATAGGTTCGGTGGCGCGAGGAAGCGAGGGCGCGGGGTGAGCAACCGATGCAGCGACACATAGAGCTGCATCGGTCTCAGCTTCGCGAGGTCCTGGTGGCGGAATGGCGGGAAAGGCTTTCACGCCCTACCGCCGGCCTCGACATCATCGAGGCGGTCCGGCCGGTGCTCGAGCGCTGGCTCGGGAGGAGGCACGGCTCCCTGTCGTTTCGGGTGACGCAGGTGCTCTCGGGGCATGGTTGCTTCGGGAAGTACCTGTGTCGCATTAACAGGGAGCCGGACGCCCGGTGTCACCACTGCGTCGACTGCCGGGAGGACACGGCGCGGCATACGCTGGCAGAGTGTGCCGCTTGGGAGGAGCCACGCCGTGCCCTCATCTCAGAAGTAGGCAGTGACTTGTCGCTGTCGGCTGTGGTGAATGCCATGGTCGGCAGCGGGGAGTCCTGGGACGCGGTGGTTTCCTTCTGCGAGACGGTCGTCTCGCAGAAGGAGGCTGCGGAAAGGGAGAGGGAGATCTCGTCCACTCACCCGGCCCGCAGCAGGCGCACCGGGCGTCGGCGGAGGGCGGATAACGCCCTCTTCCAGCCCCCCTAAATGGGTCCAGGGGTGACGGACTCGGGGACGTCCGTCGCCCCCCACACATCAGGACCCGAGGTGGCGGCGCGTAGTGTTCCACGCGCGCCCCTCTTAGACGTCACGGGGGGAGTTAAACACCTCACTCCCCCCCCTGACCCGAGGAGGCCCGCAGTGGCGGGCCGGCACCAGTCGGGGGTTGCGGAAGATTCTTACGTTCCCGCGACCCCCGGCGTAGGTGTGAGTCGGAACACCGGGGTGGTTTTTAGTCAGTAAGAGTCTGACAGACCCCTCCGCCCACCCCAGGGCGGAGGACATCCATGAGGATTTTCCAACTCGGAAAAAAAAAAAAAAAAAAAAAAGGTGACATAGGTTATTTAACTAAAAATACTTCACCGTAGAAAACAAGAAAAAAACCTGTTCAAGATGGACACTTTATCGATATAAAGATTTAGAAATTTACCAAAAAACTAAAACTACTCGGGTATTGGACTTCGAAAAAATTAAATTGGACCTTCTTGAGACAGATTTTCGCCCCTTATATACCTCCCCTGATGTTAATGTAGCGACCGAATTCTTTATCTCTACTCTCAAACTAATCCTACTTCAAAATTCTACATTTAAAGTGGTTTCCAACCGTAAAAGAGTGAGTAAACCCTGGATGACCCCAGGGCTTCTTAGATGCTTACGGAACCGTGACAATTTGCATTTGAAATTAAAAAAAAATCCCGATAACGAAATTTTACAAATAACTTTCAAAAGGTACAGAAACTACTGTTCACTGATACTTAAAACTACTAAATCTAACTTTAATAAAGCGCAAATAACTAATGCACAAAATAACAATAAAAAACTCTGGGAGGCTTTAAAATCAGTAACTCACACTGCAAAAGTCAAGACACACGCCGACGCCCTTCTATCATCCTCCGATCCAGGGAGCTCCGTAAATGAAGCGAACTCTTATTTTGCTAATATTGGACGTACCTTAGCTGAAAAGATTCCTGCCGTTGCAACCATACCTCCACAATCCCATGTTCTCCATACGTGCCATAATTCCCTTGTCCTTCTAGAAACAGATGAAGCTGAGTTGGATCGTTTAATTATGAATCTAAGGAGCGATTGTGCGACAGGTTCCGATGATATATCAGGCGCTTTTTTTAAAAAATTCAAAAATATACTCATTCCCCACTTAACTTACATATGTAACCTTGCTTTTAGTTCAGGCACTTTTCCAAATGCTTTCAAGCTGGCAGTAGTGCACCCGATTCATAAGGGAGGGGACAGAGATCGTTTGAACAATTACAGACCTATCTCAATTTTACCCACACTTTCAAAATTACTTGAGAGGCTAATGAACAACAGATTAGTAAAATACCTAAATCAAAATCACATACTCTCATCTTCTCAATATGGTTTTCGCTCCGGAATTTCCACTAACAATGCCGTGTTAGACCTAACAAATACTATCGTGACCAAACTTGATGAAAAACAGAAGGTCATAGGCGTTTTCCTAGATTTAGCGAAAGCCTTCGATACTATTTCTGTTCCCACCCTCATTGCCAAGCTTGAGGGAATTGGTATAAGAGGCACTCAACTATCCCTTTTTAGTAGTTACCTCACAGGCAGACGACAATGTCTCAGGTTGGGAGATTGGACCAGCATTGAACTCCCAATAACTTACGGAGTTCCCCAGGGCAGTATTATCGGTCCCACGCTTTTTCTCATTTATATAAATGACCTTTGCCAGCTAAAGCTTCCCAATGCATCCATCTTTACCTACGCCGATGACACTGCTCTAATATTCTCTGGGGATACGTGGGATCTGGTGTTTCAATATGCACAGTCTGGACTTGCTTTTGTCACCAGCTGGTTGGCACAGAACCTGCTCACGCTGAACGTTGATAAATCGAATTACCTCACCTTCTCGCTTTCAGCCGCTGGAAAGCCTCCTTCCTTTTCTCTACCTTTTATCGCTCACTCCTGCATTTCCACTGACAATGTAGGCTGCGATTGCCCCCACCTAAATCGGGTAAGTTGCATTAAGTATCTAGGAGTGCAGATAGACGACTGTCTAACATTTAGTACTCACATTGATACACTTACTACACGGCTGCGCAGGTTAATTTACGTTTTTAAGAACCTCCGTTATGTTGCTGACACCAAGGTGATTAAACTAGTGTATCTGGCTCTCTGCCAATCCCTCATCCAATATTGTGTGGTTGCTTGGGGTGGGTCAGGAAAGTCCCACATATTGAAAGTAGAACGCGCCCAAAGGGCACTGCTGAAAGTTGGTTGGCAGTTACCCTATCGCTTTCCTACCACAGACCTTTACAAAACTTGTAAGGTTCTGTCTGTTCGTAAATTATATATACTTAATCTTTTAATGACAACTCACGGCTACACTGCCTACGATCCTTCCTTGATCTCCCAACGACGTAAGCATTCGGTCTGTCCCTCTATTCGTACAAATTGTGCTTTGGCCCAACGCTCCTTCCGCTTCCTAAGCAGTCATGTGTATAATCACACTAATAAAATCTTAAACATATACCCCTTGTGCAAATCCAAATGTAAAGCAAAAATAATAGATTGGCTTCTTGATTTGATTTATTCTGAGACTGAAAATATGTTAGCTGTTTTAAAATAAATTAGATAGTTAATTTGTAGACCACACACACACATACACCCTTACACACGTACACACACACAACACACACATTACACACTCGCAGACACACCATTCACTACACACTCGCATATTTTTTTTTTTTTTTTTTTTTGTTATTTATTTAAAAAAAAAAAAAAAACTATTTTAGTTTAATATTCCTCTCTGTACGTGTAGGCCTTGATGTGTTCACATTAGTACTAAGTAGTACTTAATAGTATTGTTTAAGAGGGTGAGAGCCTGGAGATCTGTCATACAGGTCCCGAACCCACTACAGACTCCAGCTCTCACAAAGGTTACAAATCTGATTTGACATAATATGACATGATCCTAAGTCTGTATGTACCTTTTTGAGAGAAATAAATCATAATTTTTTTTTATTTTTTATTATAAATAAAGATATTCAAGTCTCACCTCCAGCTGTCAAGTTTTCTGCCAGGGTTGCGGGAAAGTCCGAAAGGGATACCGGGACCTTGGCAACAGGCAACTGAAGGAACACAGAAAGAAAGAATAAAGTTTATTTGGACACAGTTCATGAAACACAAAATACAAATAACAAAATAAAGTATTATATTGTTTTAAAAAAAATTGTGTGTGCCTCACGGCTGTGCCAACACAGGTGGGTTTTAGTCAGTAAAAGTCTGACACGCCCTTCCGCTCCGCCCAGAGCGGGAGAAGTCATTTGATGATTTCCAATCCTAAAAAAAAAAGCTGTCAAGTTTTACAGCACATATTTATGTAATTATGCTCTAACCATTGTTCGGTCACGCGAATTAAAATAACAACCAAATTGTTCAGTATTTTGGTTAAAGTTGCGAATTTTCACGGGTTCGGACATTATGTTTATTTTTATTATTGAAATATTGGTTCGGTCGTCAGTTGGTCACACTATATGATTCACATGTCTTGACTTGTTTATAATCATGCAAGTATGAATAAAATTATGGATGACTAGTATTTGTATATAGTTATAAAATATTTATTTGTAAACTGAGTTAGTTTTTATTAATATTAGTTAGGATTTAATTAGTTAATTAATAGTTAGTTGTTTTATGTATAATAGAGAAAGTACCTAAAAAAAATTATGATTTTTTTTATATTGAATTCCTGTGGTACTTATTATTATAATTATATAATTCATTATGCTGAGGTAGGAGCCTTTTTTGGCCTCGCACAGGTCGTCTATATATTTAGTTAGTTTTAATCGTTCTTTTATTTTAATTTAGTACTTGCTTTATATTACTGCTTGTTTTTCCAGTGCGTGCCCCACTTTTTTTTTTTTTAAATATTATATATTGTGTTTATTTGTTTCTTCTAAGATGTGTCATGAAATAAAAACATATTACAGCTTTTTATAATATCAATCACTATCTTTCACAGTTTTTGACAAATATATCGTCAGTGGAAAGGCGAAAATGCTAAAGTTTTAACTTTAAAGTTCATTTCCCAAAAGTACCATTTTGGCGCTTTAGCTAACTTTAAAGTTCATTTCCCAAAAGTACCATTTTGGCGCTCTAGCATTTTTGCGTTTCCACTGACGATATACAACGTGTAACGGAAAGGGTATATACATACCAAGGGCACGGCTTCTTTGGATGATATCAAACGATATTGGAAGGGTTTTTTAATCCTATCTCTACATGTTCGGAAGTTATGAGAATTTTTAATACATTGATACCAGAAACCGAACTTTTCAAATTAGAATAAACACATCACTAGCACTAAGTCAGCTGATCGGTGTCAACGAACTATTTGTAAGTAAAAATAAACCTCTTGCTCCTGGTATTTCTGAATAAAAGGTTCCGCATGTTTATTTTTGTTTACAAAATATTATTACTGACTTTTCCTAAAATTTGATTATGTTTGTGAACTAGCTACAAGACAATTAATTGGTCTAGGTATCTAATACGAAATAATATTTAGATACATTACACACTTTTCGGTTGCTTACGTACTTAGTTGTCCTTTTGTAGAAGATAACTTTGTAGATAATTATTATCTACATAGTAATCTTCCACCCACCACCCACCTTACCAACGTACTTACAACACAGTAAATACCTAATTCAAAAACAAATTCCTGTTTTCAAAAGGTTATTCCTAACCTTTTATTTTGGTGGCCATAAGAATGAACGATGTTTTGCTTAAAATCGATTTTTTATTCGATTCACAAATCGAATCCCGTGCTCTTGAATCGATCTTCCAAAAATTCATTCAAAAATCGTAATCGTAAAAATGTTTAACAACGTTTAACACACCTTTATTTTGTGAGCAGTTGCCATTCAGGTACCTAGGTACGTCTGAACTTTTAATAAATAATAATTGATAAACTTTCCGGCGTAATTCAATGACTTTCATTCAGATGGTACAGATGTAGTCGGTTAAAATCACAATGACTAATACAGAATACGACGCCGAGCGATTAATTTATAAAATACAGCTATGTCATTCAAAATGAGAACTTTTATGAAACCGTCAAATGTTTCAATCTTCGCTTAGTGCTAGTAACATAAACAATGCGAACAAGTTAAAAAGTGTCGGCATATGTAATTGATCTTGTTTGACATATTAGATAAACCTACCTATTCGCTGTTTGTCAGCACAATACTTTGGGCAAATATGAACTTGAACTTATGAGCCCTTATCATAATAATTTTTGTACATACGATCCAGGAGATTCGATTCACCTTACTATTGAATCGATTTGCTTGAAGATCGCAATAGAACGAATTTTTTCGAAAAATCGTCCGCTCGTACCATTGAATTGATCATAAAAATCGAATTCTTACGTGCATCCTACGAGGAATTATTAACATTATTATTTGCCATTAGATCTTAGAATAGAAAAAGGATTTAGTAACAATTTATGTCCAACTGAACCCAAAACATCACTTCAATTAATTTCTTCACAACTTATTCTACTCCTAGTACAAATAAAATCACAGTGGGTTCCGTTCATAATTGTTAAAATAAGGTTATTTTTTTAAATAATTATGACGAAAACTATTAACAACAAGTTATTTTTATTTTTTTTATTACAGAATAATAGCACGCAGGCATATTTTTTTCTGTAGGACTAACGAAAGAATTATCGGAAGTTCACGATCTGTCGGTGCTTTTTAAGTGGTACATGGGTTTTATTGGTTAAAAGCACGTTTAGTCTTTATTATTAATTCGTATGAAGTCAATAAAAAATGTCGCATAACTGCATCTAACTTTGGAAAGAAATTAATAAAAGTACTAGGACCGCATGAGTAACAGGAATTGTTATTGCCGAATTGAAAATCGTTTGCTCACAGAACCCTGATTACGACGTTACACACACAATGTAGCATCATAATGTGTGTAAACCTTGGGTTAGGGTCTAGGGTACGTGAACTAATTTCAGTCCGTGTAGTTTCAATTACTCCTGGTAAATACAACTTCGCGACCCCGGAATGCAAGGGCAACTGAAGGAACAGGGTGGTTTTTAATCAGTAAGAGTCGAAACAGTTCCTTCAGCTCCATCCAGGGCAGGAGCTGTCATTGATAATTTTCCAACGCTAAAAAAATGAATGATTTTTCAATTTTGAATTTGAATTACATAATTAGTCTGCTCTGGTGTGTTAGATTTACTTAAAAGTTTAACGGAGTTTATTTGAAATTATTAGTTAGGATGTAAAATAATCTTGAATTCTTGTACAATATTTTTTAATAGTGGTGGACACTAATAGGACAGCTACCCTTAGGTACCAGAATAGCAGGGAATCGGAGCTTTATTTAGCATTATTGTTATTTATTGCTTTGCTCGTCAGTCGACGATGTTCCGCGTCTCCGTCTAGTGCACTCGTTTCCATCCCTGTGATATGCGCATCAGTTCAGTACGGCTACACCTAACTGACTTTTTTTGTTGTGTTTTCGAAATGTCGTTAAGTAATAGCGAATATTACGAAATGATGATGAATGACTGAATTAGACGATGTCCTCATGACAGTGCTACCAGTGTCAAGTTATGTCAATCTTGTGATGAGGAATAATTTAATTTTTCAACACGACGGTGCACCGGCACACTTTGCTCGAGCTGTGCGCCATCATTTAGATGCGCGCTTGTCTCAGTGGGTTGGGCGTAGTAGTAGAAGCGTGGCTTGGCCTCCGCGATCCCCAGACCTAACCCCGTTAGACTTTTTTTTGTGGGGGTACATTAAAAACGTAGTGTACGCAGTGCAGTGTGATACAATGGACCAAATGAAAGTGCGGATTGAGGCCGCTTTCAGGACAATAACACCAGACATGCATGGCAATGTTCAGGTGTCCATGAACAAGCGAGCGGCCTTGTGCATACAATACCAAGGTCACCACATCGGACCCCGTCTTTAAAATTGTAAGTCAATTTACTAAATTAAGCAAAGCTTTAAGATTTTACTGTTTACTCGGTACTATGTAATAATAAGTGATGAAACTAGTTAACCTACCTAAACTTTGTTTCGATTTTTTACGTAAGTTTTGTTATCTCAGTTTTAACTTGCAATTTCTGGCTTGATATTAATGAGTAAACTTTAAATCAATAATTACGCATTCATTTTTAAATTACATCACGGTAAAGTAGGTATGGTTTATTGCGCGCGCGCGGCGCGGTAGCGGCATGATTTTTCGTCAGTTCGCGCCGACAAAGAACACCGCCTGCGGTAGGCTACTACGGTACTAGGCGCGCAGAATTATGGCAGAGATTTATCGTGATATTAGCAAGTAACGTGGAAAGTTATTGACCTACGTAGTGCGGTGACACGTTTGTTATGATTTGAATTTAAGAAACATATGAAACCGAAAATTTGGTATCAATTCTTAGAGTATTTTATTTTGAGTTGAAACTATGTATAGTGACTCAATACCAGCTGTTATCTTTAGTGCTTAAGGATAGCAATAGGGTTTCTGTTACACGTTGTATATATTATGATCTAAAAGACCTTTGACCTTTACCTCAACATACCCTGTTGTGAAAGGTCACTCACTCACTACAGCACGCGTAGCATGACAACCATAAAAACGGGTTTTTACGGGTTTTGTTGATGGAAGAATAGACAAAATGACAGATTGTGATTGTTTATCTGTAATTTTGTCTATTCCTCCGTCGACAAAACCCGTTTCTATTGTGATCATGTTAAGTTTGCAGGTCTATAGAGCAAAAGCCTTGGTTATTTTAACATAATCCCTCCGGCCTATGTTTTACGCGCGAAAGCGACAGAGTAACCCGCGAAATTCAAAATTTTATTACGTTGTTTTTTTTTTCAATTTGCGGATCAATATTTGGTTGTAAGTTGATCTAAATATGATTGGCGGCCATATTAAATATTTATTTACAGAATTATGATCATAAAGATCGTCAATACAACTCTCTAAGTTCATTACCCTACTTAATGACAATTTTCATGAAATCATGACATTTCAGGCCAATTCTAACTTTAAGAAATTGTATTGCTGATTCTAATGATTCTAATTCTGTAGAGCCATATTTGTTACGGTTGCGAATCATGTTTTAATCAACATACAACCTGACACAGACCTGCAAATTGCAAAAAACGTAAGAAAAATTGAATTTCGCGAGCTACCTTAGTGCATCCCCCATGAAATCCTAACGGTTGAACAGATTTGGATGAAATTTGGCACAGGGGTAGACCTTGACCTGGAGAAGGACATAGGCTACTTTTCAGCCTAGATCGCAGACGAAGTCACGACCAACAGCTAGTGAAATGATAAATGACAACGAGAAACACTAGCCGGTTCAAAAAATACAAACTAAGATTGCCATGCCATTAAAAAAATGTACAACTCACAATATCAGCAACTTTGATAAATATAATCTTAAAACAGCCCCCATCAAAGGCACTTATTAAATATAAATAATCGCTAGTTTTATATCGAACATCCCACGCTAACATTGTAGGCAATCCATTGGCTTTTTATTCCAGACCAGAACGTTCTGTTTGCAAACTAAAATAAAACTACATGTATTTTAATAGTTTGTGTCTCAAACAGTTGCATGTTGATTTGTTTTTTATGCTAACTAGCTGCACACCGCGGTTTCACCCGCGTAAGTATCGATCCTGTGAGAAAATTGGGATAAAAACTATCCTATGTCCTATTCCAGGTCATGGTCTACCCCTGTGCCAAATTTCATCTAAATCCGTTCAGCCGTTTTAGCGTGAAAGCGTAACAAACAAACAACTCACTTTTCGCATTTATAATATTTACGTTAGGATTTCGAAGTTAGTATTATGAAAGAAACACCAGTGTATAAAAGGATCCGATGAAATGCGATGGGATTCATTTTTTTTAATACTAACAACTGAGGGGCTTTTGGCTATATAATAGCAGCCGCACGGGTTGATCTTCAAGGTTAAGCAACCCTTGCCGAGGTCGGTCCATGGATGGGTGAGCATCCATTATATATCGAAACCCCTCCGTGTCTCGGAGTTTTGGAAAGCACTTTATGCTACTGGGCCTTTTTATTTTTTTGTTGGGAAATTAGCCATTGTTCCTGGCTGTCATTCGTAGATCTTTGCAAGCAAGTTTTTAAATAAACAGTATATTTGAAGACTTGTTTGTTTGAGAATTCATTAATAGTTTAGCGTACCTATAGGTGAAAAAGTCTCGAGTATGTCTAAATTTATTAAAAAAGGAGCTGTGTCTGCCAACAAACTGCTGTGCAGTTTGGCAAAGGTAATATTTAGGTGGTAAGGAATGATTTCTGCGAATAAACGCTTTTTAATTTTTTTCATTGACAGTTGTTACGGGTATTCAGAAGCTGGAAAGTCTGACAACCAGTCTTACCAAGGGGTATCGTGTTACCGAGTAACTGGATTGTGGAGGTCAGATATGCAGTCGGTCTATGTAAAATACTGGTAGGTATTCAGCTGCATCCGGTTATATTGGAAGCCGACCCCAACATACTTGGGAACAGGCTAGGCACATAATGATGACATTGCCAGTAGATCTTTTTGCTTATAAAACTCAAAGTTAAACCATTTATATCCATCCTAACTAAGGATTAATCCTTAGTATGTAATATTTAAATGCGAAAGTGAGTTTGTTTATTTCTTACGCTTTCAAGCTAAAACAGCGGAACAGATTTGGATGAAATTTGGCACATGGGTAGACCATGACCCGGAATAGAACATAGGGTACTTTTTATCTCGATATTTCCACGGGATCGAGACTTACGCGGGTGAAACCGCGGGGTGCAGCTAGTAACGAATAAAAAGGGTGCTAGGAGCTAGCCGCTACACACTTGTTTCAACTTACATACAAAGTAATTTATTCCCATCCGTGGCTTGTTTGAGAATGACATTATAATTTCTTTTTCCATTTAGCTCATAACGTTTGGTGTTCATGCAAATAGGGCTGGCTAGTCTCCTTTATTTTTGTGTGGTTGGTACACCGCATGCTAAGTTGGATAGCTGCGGTGTTACTATGGGAACTCGTGGGACACAACCAAGCGATAACGAGGTGTGATATTTAAATCTTGCGGGGTATTCCGCAGGTCTTGAGCGCCTGATCAAGCTTCAATGGTATGTTAGTTGTTGATTGGTTGGCTTTAAAAAAATCATCAAAGCATTTTGTTATGACAATTTTCGAAAGATTTGAAAGAAAGAAAATACATTTATTTATAGCACAGACTAAAAGGCACGCAGTTTAATATACAACAGGTGACAAAATAAAATAAAAAGGTGTAAAATTGCGATGAAGGAAAATTATGTGATCGAGGTTTATTTTAATTTTGATATTTTTTAAGCATGTAGCATGTAGTTCTACGTATACCTACGTATAACAGCCGCATGGGTTGATTCATCAGGTTAAGCTACACTTGCACGGGTTGGTCCGTGGATGGGTGACCATCTTTACATATCGAGACTACTCCGTGCCTCGGAAAGCACGTTAAGCCGTTGGTCCCGGCTGTCATTTGTGGATCTTTGACAGTCGTTGCGGGTCGTCAGAAGCCCGAAAGTCTGACAACCAGTCTTGCCATGGGGTATCGTATTACCCGGTTACTGGGTTGTGGAGGTCAGATAGGCAGTCGCTCCATGTAAAATACTGGTATTCAGCTGCATCCGGTTGGACTGGAAGCCGACCCCAACATGGTTGGGAAAAGGCTAGGCAGATGATAATGTAGTTCTACGTATTGAACTGTTAATGTAGTCTATTAAAAATAACCTAATAAAAATCGATAACTGTAAAATTAATTCAGAAAATGTAAACAACTGAACCTATCTTAATATAATCCCAACGTTCCCGATCGAGAATAAAGACAACAAAATACGAATAAATTACATAAAAAAAACTAACAACTCACTATCTTGATTCTCGATCACGTTTTAACATCGTCATTATCTCGATTTGCAATCGAGTATTCGTAGTAGGGCAATTTATTTTCGCAGTAATTTAAAAATCGATTGCCGTGGTTCGAGAGATAATTTTATGACTTCGCAATAAGATAATGTAACGAAGTATCGATGTATCGATAGATCGTTTAATATTATCCGATGGAGATACTTATTATGTCTGTAGTTTCATGAGAACACAAACTAAGGGACTTTATGCATGTGATAGACTACTCTTCGACTCTTCTATATTCGTCTCGTCAGCATCTTTTTGATAATTTTTACCTACCTGACTTATATTGATATCGTTCAGGTAAACTGTTAAGATTGCAAAAAACCTGATGTAGTCTATAACATCTCCACTAATGTGTCTCTACAAATTCTAGTATACTTATAGCATAATTAAAATCTGACCACAAACTATCCACGAGTATTGGATTGTATGTAGGTTTTTCTTGCATTTTTGTTAAACGATATCAAAGCATACGTAGGACTCGGCAAGCATAAAAACGGAGAGACAAACATCATTTCAAATTCTCTCCAATCAGATGATGTTTGTCTGCTGGGAAAACCCAAGGGAAAATCCCTATAAAAACTGACCAAAGATTCTCAATATCTTGAAAAAATACGCATTTCGAAGAACATTTTCATGAGCATATACTTAAGCGTTGTCTATTTTTCGAAGTCGTCCATTAAGGCGCAAAACGTAGCGAGCGTGTGTTGTTGTAATGTGCGCCCGCGGCGGTGCGACATTCCGGACACCGCAGATGTTGCTAGACACTCGATAGAGAGGGGAAGAAGAGCCACAGATATGTGTAGGAAAGAATTAGAAGATAACACTGGCTTTTTTGCTCCGTGCCGAGACGATTCGGGGGATTTCGGGAGTCGTCGAGTAATACTAAACATGGCGGCATTGTATGATGGCACCTGTGACAGCTATCAAATGTCAAAATAAATATAATGCATTCTATAAACTACACTTACGTCATAATGGCGGCACATAAAACGATGTAATATGACATCTATTTCCTCACAGTTAACAGTCAATATTAATTGGAAATTCATGAAAACGTGCAAACGTTATAAGCCATCATAGAGGTCCGCCATTGTAGTCTGATTTCGCACCATTTTTACTACACGTATTGACTGTTCACTATAACTTGTCCCATGCCGTCATGTTGGCTAACCTAACAACTAAACCCCCAACATTGATATAATTATCACATGTTCAATACAGATTGAACCTTCTGTACTTATCTCTTATATCACTTACTTGTCGTATGTGTGCATGCGCCGTGCGCGTCGCAGATCAAGATTTTTTGCGCGCTAAATGGATAGCGTTTTGTTTGCTAAGGATTGCAGTATTTGTATGTGGGATGGTTGTGTTCTGGGGTTTTATTATGGATGTTGAGTTATTAAAAGCATGTCATGGTTATTAGTGGTGAACAAGGGATCTCCGAGGGCCTAGACAAGTGACAATTTTTTTTTTTCTTTGGGACAACAATCAATTGCGTAATTGTACTTAATACTACTACATAGATTATAGAACATTTAGGTAATAAAGCAACCAGCACCGTCGCTACCAACACAATTGCTTCCAAAGCGTTTCGTACTTTCGTATTTCTTTAAAGACTTTCAACAGGATTGACATAAGCTTTTCGATAGCTTATGTCAGTCCTATAAATTTTTGCCTTTTCCACCATAGTTATCGCTGATAGAATGTCACTTTGTGTAGGGCCTCAGTTCTTTCTCTCTCCATCTGTCTATATCTCTCTCGCTATGATATGAAGTAAAGGCAAGGTATCAAGAATTTTACGATATTGTTGCTCTCTCGTCTTGTCGTCACATACATCCATCTTTTGTTCTATTTACCACATACGAGTACCTTGTTGATTTACCACCAATTGTCAGTTTTGTTGCCTTGAACGCATTTCGAAGACTGTGTTCAGTCTCAAAGACGTCAATCCACATTTTTCATTATTAGGGTGCATTAAAATATTATTCACGAGTGGCGATCATCATCATTTCAGCCGAAAGACGTCTACTGCTGGACATAGGTCTCCCCCAAGCACCGCCACTTCGACCGGTTCTGGGCTTCTCGCATTCAGCGGATTCCTGCGTCCTTCATTAGGTCATCGGTCCACCTTGTGGTAGGCCTTCCAACCCTACGTCTTCCGGTACGAGGTCGCGACTCCGGAACCTTTCGGCCCCATCGGTCATCTGTTCTGCGAGCAATGAGTGGAGATACTCCTTATAAGTCTTCTGAACAATAGAAAAAGTTATTATTTTCGTGTTCTCTATCTTTATCGTCTTCAATTTCAAGCCTGTCCTTAAAACCAAACCAATTGATCTCCCCCATTCAATTAACTATAAAACTTAGTGAGACATTTGCGTGCTCGCGTGTGTATGGAGAATACTTTATTTTGCACTGATTTATATCGCCGCCATCGCTGCGCTCGCGCAATGGATCGCATTACGAGTTAATTAGGAGAGCGATTTATATTATTGAGATTGGTTTAAATAGGGCAAGAGAGTTTGTTGATACTATCGATCTTGAGTCTGGCGTGAATAATCGCACCTTTGGTAAGTTCAATCTGATTTGTTTATTTTGCTCTTTCTGCAACCTTCTTAACCAATGTGTTGATATATTCTTTATCTTTCTCTGTATTTGTCAGTGATGATATCCGTACTTCTGCAAGCTTTTGTCTAAATATTTTTTTCTCAAACATGCTTGGAAATTCGAGCATTATTTTGACAACCTTCTTCTAGATAAATCGAAATTGCTGTACTGGTCAAAAACAAGTGACGATGCGGCCAGCCAAGTTACTATGAAAATCCATATCTGGCGTGTTTAGCGGCCAAATAAATTACTATGAAAACTCATATCGGTCGAGTTATTTAAAAATGGAACGAACTTTTTACTTCAACACACGGCAACCAAGTAGGTAACTTATCAAAGATTTTATTTAAATTTTGAATATATTTTCGCAAATAGAACAAAGAAGAAACAAATGAACATATTGGCGCAACAAAAATTATAGTGGTTCGTCATTGATTTTGCAATTTTTATTTAATTTACTCAGTCTGAATTTCCGCGCATAATTTGAGAAAAGTACTATACAAGCCTTGGTCGCAATCAGGAATTGATGAACTCACGTATGTGTGCCTCGGCTTCGCCTCGGCCCACATTTTCACGATCGTCCATCAATTCCCTTATTGCTGGCCGCGGCAGTAATGTACTATTACATACCACATTCAGTCTTTTTCTATCATTGGTAAG
Source organism: Lithophane leautieri (assembly GCA_949152455.1). Lineage (NCBI taxonomy): Eukaryota > Metazoa > Arthropoda > Insecta > Lepidoptera > Noctuidae > Lithophane > Lithophane leautieri. The sequence continues at coordinate 10,699,208 of OX424480.1, read as the reverse complement.
TACAGTTATAACACTTATAACTATATCACTTAGCCACCAGTCGTCTAGTTTTACACATGGTGTCGTCTTTTCACGGGCGTATCACTGTTTGCTATTTACATAGGATTAAGAAAAATTACATCAATCATTGTCAAAACATGTCTCAGATCTATTCTATGTTTGCATAGATAATCGTACGGTATATCCGCTTTACCATCTACCATAAATTTTCCCCTCCCAAATTCATACAAACAATAATCCTAATGTAAATGAAGGCTCGTTATTAAACTCTTGCGCATGACAGCTGCACAATATGGCGCCCGTGTATTAAGAGAAAGTGTTGTTACTATCTCACTAATGAGTTCCATACGCATTATGCATGGATACACATGGTCGTGGAAATTGATTCACGCTTGTTTGAATGTAAGAGGGCAAGTAGAAATCTAGGGGCCTTACCACATTAGACACTTGCTCAACGCGTGTTTAATGTCAGTTTTATGTCAAACTCCATACAGAAATGTTATGTTTAAAAGGTGTTTAGGCTAAACAACTGATAAACACGGTTTTGTGGTAATAAGGTAGGTGTTTAACATGTGCAGATAAAACCACTCCGGTGGTCACCTCGGGGGTGGATAGAGAGGCGCCACGGCGTCCTCACCTTCCGCCTGACACAGGTCCTCACCGGACATGGCAGCTTCGGGAGGTACCTGTGTAGGATTAGGCGGGAGGAAACGCCCGGGTGTCACCACTGTGTGGATCGCCTGGAGGACACGGTGGAGCATACGGTTGAGGTGTGCCCTGCTTGGGCGGAGCACCGCCGTGTCCTCGCGGAGGCGATTGGCGGCGGTGACCTCTCGCGTCCGGCCCTGGTTCAGGCCATGGTACGGAGCGAGAGGGCATGGGAAGCCGTCACCTCCTTCTGCGAAGCAGTAATGCTCGCGAAGGAGGAGGCGGAACGCGTGAGGGAAAGGCAAAGTTTGCGCCCTCACGCCCCTAACCGCCGCCGTTGGAGACGCCCTGGGCGTCGGGAATCCCAGGCGGATTTCCGGCCACCATAGGCGCGGGCTTGCGGACGGCGAGCAACGGGCAGCTCGCCGTCCGATAAGGACCAGGCCCGGGTTGATGGCGCGTCGTGTTCCACGCGCGCCTCAAAGAGATGTCAGCAAAAATGACGGGGTCCAATAGGACCGATGCCTGCCAGGGTTGCGGGAAAGTCCGAAAGGGATACCGGGACCTTGGCAACAGGCAAATGAAGGAACGCGGGAGAAGTCATTGGATGATTTCCCACCCTCAAAAAAAAAAAAAAAAAAAAAAGGGGGTGGTTGGCGATTTCAGAACATTCGGACGGTTAGATATTGAGTTGCGTAAAACTGATTACTTACATCTGTGATTGTTAAGACACGTTGATCACAATAAAGTGCATGTCAAAACTTCAACAATCTGATGAAAATACAGCGGAAATTAAAACATGTTATGGTTCAAGTCTCAAAATACATAAACAGTTCCGCCTTAATTTAAATTTATTTTTTCTTACATCCTGCATTATGAAATGGGGATAACTTTGATTGATTCGGTAATAACATGTGAAGAGAAACAGAAGGTTTTTTTTAATTCAATTTACATTGAATTTGGTTAAATGGATTGTGTAAAAGATGCTAGAAAGAGGGTGAATACCGATTTGACAGCTGATAGAGATGAAGAAGATCATATGCTACATCGACCGCAAAAAATGATAGGAGAATGATATTATCGTCATACATATATTGAACGGACCGAAGACCAGACCGGAGATCCGGTTAAACTGGAAGCCGACCTCAACATAGTTGAGAAAGGCTAGGCAGATGATGATGACATATATTGAACAGACAGCTGTGCTACTGGGGAGTTTGTTGTAAAGCACTAGGAAGTTGTGAAGGGCGGGCGTTTTAGGGGACTGTCAGTAATTTTGACGTTCGAAAAGTGTTGATTCTCACTAGGGTGAGAAACAAATTAAAAAAAAAAAAAAAGTAATTTTGGGTATCAAACTTATTCAAACTAGGGTTTGAATAAATTTGATTTGATTTGATTAAGGATATCGTGTTACCCAGTAACTGAGTTGTCGAGGTTTTATATGCATTGGATCCATGTAAAATACTGATATTTAGCTGCATCCGGTTAGATTGGAAGCTGACCCCCAACTCTGTAGGAAAAAAGCCTAGGCAGATGATGAAGGGCAGGCAAATGATAATCCCGGGTCGATGGCGCGTCGTGTTCCACGCGCGCCTCAAAGAGATGTCAGCAAAAATGACGGGGTCCAATAGGACCGATGCCTGCCAGGGTTGCGGGAAAGTCCGAAAGGGATACCGGGACCTTGGCAACAGGCAAATGAAGGAACACGGGTGGGTTTTAGTCAGTAAAAGTCTGACACGCCCTTCCGCTCCGCCCAGAGCGGGAGAAGTCATTGGATGATTTCCCACCCTCAAAAAAAAAAAAAAAAAAAAAAAAAAAAAAGGCAAATGATAATGATTTAAGCGTAAAATACTAAACTTTTGAATATTACAGAAGTTCTGGGTTAGCAACTCTAACTTTGGTCATCATTCATTTAGACATTAACGACTGACTACCATGATAATTAAAAACAGGATCTAAGCTGTAAATTCGTCCTTGAAAGCAAACAAGTCGGAGTTACGCGAGAGCCGTCGAGAGCGACGTTAGTTATTATAAATGCATCAATTAGCGATTAGTCTTCAGTGTTCATGCAATTAATAAACGCTTGTGAACTGCTAAAGTTAAGGCTTTGTCTATGACTTTTAAGAACACCTCAACTTAAAAAACAAACCGTATGTTTGACTAAAAGATAAACCCCAAAATGTGTCGCAAAGATACAGATCAGAAACAGACATGGCTGTTTCGTAGTCAAATGGCAAAAACGGAACCCTTATATTATTTTCAGTTTCAATGAGAAGTCAATGGTACCGATTCTGTTGTTCACAAACTAAACTGAATTTAAGTTCAGTGCATCTTTTTCTTTCTTTTTCATTAAGAAAAGGACAGAAGATAAATTTTAGTTTAGTCTTGTCAAATTAATCAGCGCCTGTCACTACTCCATACAAGTTTAGACTAAAAATCAATTTACGTCAGGCGCTGATTAATTTGACAGGACTAAATAAAAATGTATCTTCTGTCCTTTTCTTAATGAAATAGAAAGAAAAAGATGCACTGAACTTACAAGAGAATCGGCACCAATGTTCAGCGGAAGACATTTCGAAAGAGTTTAAATATTGAACTAAGTTTCACAAATCGTTAATAAATTATAATTATATAATCGTTAATACGTTCGCACCAATATACTGTGCGAGGATGAGGATTCTAGCAAGCATGTTGCTATCGGGATTGAATATAGAGAAAACCAGCGACCTGCGCCTGCTACGCATGGTTTTTACGACTTGACAAAACATCGAGATTTCTTAGTTATACCTATGTAACTAGCTGTGCCCCGCGGTTTCACCGGCGTAAGTCTCGATCCCGTGGGAATATCGGAATAAAAAGTATCCTATGTGTTAATCCAGGTTATAAACTATATGTTTGCCAATTTTCATCCAAATCCATTCAGCCGTTTTTGCGTGATTGAGTAACAAACATCCAAACACACAAGCTTTCACATTTATAATATTAGTAAGATATCGACACATAAACCTTCCGGCATAAATTCTAATGCTTTAGAAGATTTCCATATTGTCAAATACAAATATCTAAATGTAAACATTCAAAATATGTATCTACTGAAGAACAACGCGGACATACATACAAAAGTGAAAAGCGGCTTTGCTTTATAATATTTAGAGATAGACGTCATAAAGAAGCAGAAAAACCGAAAAAAAAGACTAAAGCTACGCTACACTATGCAATGCTTTCGACAGTGAACAAATTCATCCGACTTTAAGGCCACGTGTTTTTGTGGAGCACATGATTCATAGAGCATCACCCATTGCTATTAAAAAAGCCTTTTGTAACATCTATCCATTGTCCGGATTGTATTTTCTAAGCAATTTCAAGGCACGTGCTTAGCTGGAGCATCTGCTCGTAGCATCACTAACCCAACCTACTTTAAACCTTATTACATTTCTGCATAGTTTAGTTTTGCGTGTTCGTTTTTTGCAGATGGGTCCAATCAGCTGTTGGGGACGCAAATAGTAATTTGAACTTAATTGTTCAAGTACTAGGGTTGGTTTTTATTCATATTTGTCATAATATGGTATGTTACAGCGTGTGTACATTGTGATCTTTAAACATCTGCGTTGACCTTTGGTGCCAGGCCAGATGGCAATTTTTTTTTTTAACATTTTGGTTAACTTTTTGCGCCTGATGTAAGTTATATGTTATAGAAAGATATTATTTGAAAACTAGTGGTTTAATTAGTGATTCTGTGATCACAACTTCGTCTGCTAAACGTGGTGATTCAGGTATTAAAATAATTGTGATGTCGTCTTTTGTCATTGGTAAAAATGATGTCCGTTCAACTTTATAGAACTAGCTGCGTCCGGCGGTTTCACCCACATCAGTCTTGATCCCGAGATAAAAGGTATCCTATGCCCTCCAGGTCATGGTCTACCCATGTGGCTAATGTCATGAAATCCGTTCAGTTGTTTTGGCGTGAAAGCGTGACAAACAAGCTCACTTTCGCATTTATAATATTGAGTTAGGATATCATTTCATGCTTCTCATCCTTCATAGACTGTTTCTACACAAGTTCAGTGATTGTAATGGCAAGCCAGAATAGGGTCTTGCTTGCAAGTATAACTTCTGACCAGTTTTTTACCATAATAGTTCTTAGCCTCTAGCCACTCTATCTGAAGAGCTTTCTTTGTTTCATCGATATCTTTCATAGTCTTGTATTAAAGACCGAACGGGGCTGCCATGGCTGTATCTCAGAATTATCCCCGAGATGTAGGATTCGTTTATTACATCTTGCTATCTCTCTTATTTTATACCTTTCTGACCTTTCTCTCTGACCTTTTTCTAACAAACCCAACTTGGAAAACAAAGGGGCCGACAGTTCAAATCTTCAAGTAAACAGTCAGGTACTCGGGTACTGAGGTATGTTTTTATATTACTGTGAAGCAACGCGCGTGCGTGCGGAATGGTTAGCGGCGCTTTTGATCGCTTAATCAAATGTTGGGAGTCTTTGGAGGAATGGAAAAACCTTTTGGACAATGTTCGAAGTTTGGTGTTGGATTTTGCAAAAGGATTAGAAACAAAAGGCTGCATTTGAACATTTCTTTGATTTTTTTTGCAAGGAGAGCTATCAATCCATTATCAAACGAATTCCTGGTGACTGTTCTTAATGAAGCATCTATCCAGTTCTTGAAATCGTGTAGTTTGGTTGCTTGCATGGTGTGTTGGTGACCAACAGCCATACACTGGCGTAGATTTTAGATACCTACAATCTTTATGATCTGTATGTATCACATAGCCCACTCCAGAAGTTTTCCATGATAATTAGACATGCGACGGATTCACAAGAAAAAATTGCGCATTATTGTCAGCTTTGCAGAATACAACCGTATTATTAATTAGGTGTATATATATTGTTATATTCAAAGTTTTAATACGTATATTTATATCCTTATATTTAAATAAATATGTCTTTATTTCACAATTTTCGTTGTTGCACCTACCACTGTTTGTCTCTGCATCACCCAAAGGTTTACTGGTAGAAAATGCATGGCATTAAGTCCGCCTCTGTACATTTGTGTGCATAGTATTAAATAAATAATAACCGACCTGCACTTTGGAGGAACTTATATACGCTACTGAATGTAGCTAAGTTCTGAGCGGACATAATTTAGTTTTGCCATCGACTCGCTTTGTAAGAAACCTTTGTAGAGAATAATTTACATAGATACGGGACCACAGTCAGATATACGAGGCTGTATGTTATCGTAAATTCGTGCAAACGTAGTCACGCTCTATTTGAGTCAATTTAAATTTGGAACTGTTCGCGTTTACTGTTCTAAAGTCAATATTTGTGCAACGTGGAGTATTTCCTAAACCACAGCGGAACATGCATACATTACACTGACACATTTCGTAGTTGGAGCAGTAGGGAAGATGTCAATCAATCTGCCTTGCTTTTTCCCAACTATATTGGGTCCGGCTTCTAGTCTTACCAGATGTAACTGAATACTAGTATTTTATACAAAGAGAAAATAAAAAAAATCGACATATTTTTTATTTTACATGGGCACTTATGAAACGTCAGAAACAAAGAAAAATGCGTTTATTGACATTGCTACAGAAAAATACACCATAAAACTAAAAAAAAACAGAAAAAAAATTATTACAATGCCAAAACGGCCTCAGCTTAGCATAATGTCAGATGGCAACACAAAGTATACCACCTGACGCTGATTTTCAGCTGCAACCCACGAGTGTCATACGCTAGAATAATAGTATAATAAATAAAAATAAACTGATTTATAAGATAAAAGAAATATAATAAATAAAATACCTAATAATTGTGAATGTTTATGTAGAAAATATAGTATTTAAAATGGCAACATTCCGTTTAGTCGGCATGGACTCGCGCGCCGCCGGCTTCTGTGCGCAAAGCTGTCAAAAATAAACTATTTGTCTGACGTATTCAACGTTTAGAAGCAGAAGCTAGGTACACGGTTCCAATTGGTCGTTTCATTTAGCGACTGCCTATTTGACCTCTTCAACCCAGGAAAAGAACCCTACCCAGGAAGATTCCTACTTACCAAGGAGTATCGTGTTTCTCAGTAAGGTGCATACAATTTTGGTCCTAGCAACATTTAATATCTACATTGGTGCTTGTGTTGACATGGGTTCTATGAGATTGCCTCATGGAGTGACGTCACAAATTGACAATAAAATTAGCCAGCTTTGCTACTGCTATCAATCTTGCTGACTACTCTGTTGTGCTGGAAAGATGAGTCTGGTCAGCGAGTTTTGTGATGTCTCACAAACTGTTGTCTATCGAACTCCATCGCAAAAGCTATCCTGAAGAAAACCATAAGTTCCATTGATGACTTTATACTCCATTCTAAATTTTTCCACATTTTGAGGAGCTTGTGGCTAAGTAATAACAGCCGCATCGAGTCGATCCTTCAGGTTAAGCTACGCTTGCCGGGGTTGGTCCGTGGATGGGTGACCATTTTTACAAACCGAGACTCCTCCGTGCCTCGGAAAGCACGTTAAGCCGTTGGTCCCGGCTGTCATTCGTGGATCTTTTTACGGGTCGTCAGAAGCCTGAAAGTCTGACAACCAGTCTTACCGAGGGGTATCGTATTACCCAGTTACTGGGTTGTGGAGGTCAGATAGGCAGTCGCTCCATGTAAAATACTGGTATTCAGCTGCATCCGGTTAGACTGGAAGCCGACCCCAATATAATTGGGAAAAGGCTAGGCAGATTGATTTGATATTTTTCCACAGTTTGATGGGGTATTTTTATGTAGCCAATTAGGTGCTTTCTATATAAGGTTATCTTGAATATTTAATTTGTTGCACCAATTTTCGACACCCTTGTCCAAACATGTTTTATTGCATTGCATCACACTGCAATACCCATTGAGGAAATACTCACTTTGTAGCCTCTGTCGTTAACTTCAGCATTGTGCATTTATTTCGTCATTGTTTCAAAGAAACGCCTAAAAAGCGGAAAATCTCTAAACAATGGTGTCAAAGTCATAGGTCTTCAAACACAATTGCGCTTACGCAACCAATCGTAGGTGTCAAAAAGTTTTTCTGAATGAATATTTCATTGGAAACCATTCATCGAATCGTCACGTGCGTAAATTCTAAGGTAAATAGGGAATAAAAACAAATTTTTTGCTGCCAAGAAAACCGCTGACCGTTTTTATTGACCTTTAGCACTTAAGAAATAAATGCGTAAATAAGTTTACATTTCGTGATCGGACCGCAGACGTTTCTTTGGTGTAGGCTTGACTGACCAACTTGACTTTGCTGATGCTTGGACTCTATGAAAAGGAGATAAGGGTTGTTTTTGGTCAGCCTGGTATGGTCAGTGGGAAGTTCATTGAACCGAATCACAGCTAAGTAAATAAATAGGTGGCAGCACGTCCAAGATGCAAGTGTGAAAAGAAAAAAGTTCTATTAGCGGTAGTCTGTGTCTTGTGTTAGATAATTTAACTGGCAAGGAAGGAATGAGACCAATAAGTGGTTCTGTTACAATGTAAGGCTTATAAAGAGGCCGTTAGTACTAATAGATTGTTTTCACGAAGACATTTGAAAGCCTTGTCTTACTGAGAACCACTGTAAGGCTGCTTAGACACTTAACGATACCTCATTTATCAAATTGTGATGAGTCGTTTAGAAGATATGAGGGAAAAGATGAACCTACATACACATACATAATACCGGTCAAAATCATGACCCTCCTTTTTGCTTCGCCGTAGTCAGGTAAGAAAGTTTTGTAGCAAAAAGTTCGTAGAATTTTCGTTATTGTCAATTTGAGGGTTTACGCAGAGCACACCTCTAATCTTTTCACATGAAGTTTGTAGCTTTCGTTTTTGATTGATATGGAGCTCTTTGCCTAGATTTGGCTTAGATTAAAACCGTGACAAATCTACTTCTTCTATTACATAAAAGTAAAGGGACGTACCACAATCCAAATATAAGCTGACCTCGCATTGTACGGAAATCCTTTACAATGCGAGATCAGCATAAACTGGAAATGTATAGCTTGATGTGTAGCCGTGTGTACGTGGTTAAAATTGCAAGTGAATTCACTTACAACGCGAGAATCCTTATTGTTTCCAAATAAATTCGTATAAATAATCAATTAATCATTTGGATTATACTCGCACAAGCATAATGATGGTACAAAACGGAAGCCTATAACTCAGTCAGTAGTGGATGGAACAGGGGCCGTCAAAGATAATGATGAATATTAATTAATTGACCTAATCTAGGTACATAACAATTATCCGAAGATCATCATGAACTTACTTGTCGTGTACAAAAACATAATCGCCTAATTCAAAGAATTCACAGTAATCTAAACCAAATACAAACAACCGTTGCCACAAAATCATTACTAGGTACCAGGAGCGCAAGCAATGCTAGGAGGTAGTTTCAATAACGATACCCATCTCGCACTAACAGAAAATCACATACTCATCTCAAACAAGATTTGAACTCGTGCTTATTCTGACCTCTATGTAACATGATTGCGCGAAATTACGGTGCTTATGAGCATTTTTTATTATCGCATGTTGTTTTAGTACAGTTATAATGTAAAAATGTAGCTACACTTCCTTTTTGGGTGCTTGACCGGAAAGATTAGGTGAGGCTAGTCCGTAACTCGGTGCTAACTCGGTACATTCTACACTGCCAAGTCATCTTTAGTCTTTCCTTAAGATCTTTCTTCTTTTTCGTGTGGTTAGTGACTAGTGTCAAAGTTTATTGCCGCCTATGGGCCTCTGACTTGGATTCACATGTCTTCGAGAAATATCTCTCCTTAGGATAATCTGATACTTTTAAAATAGATTGTCCGAGGAAGATGCCAGGGTACCCGTTTTTGCCGTCAAACAGCGTTGCAGAAGCAGTTTGATGGTTAGTGATGGGTTTCGGCGTAGTTACATGAACATGAGATATCACCTTTGTCTCTGGTATGGCAACGGCATTCATCTTCATACATTTCAGCCTGGAATCACCCACTGCTGAGTACAGGCCTCATCTTTGGCCATACTTCCCAGTTCCATGCGTCCCTAGTATCTAAGATCGTCTCAGAATTTTTTACAGTACATTTTTTTTTTCTTCTATTTTTTCAGCTTACGACTTATTATTTGATGATTAATTATTAGAAGAATTATAAGCTAAGTAATAACAGCCGCACGGGTCGATCGATCAGGTTAAGCTACGCTTGCCCGAGTTGGTCCGCGGATGGGTGACAATCTTTACATTCCGAGACTCCTCCGTGCCTGGGAAACCACGTTAAGCCGTTGGTCCCGGCTGTCATTTGAAAATCTTTGACAGTAGTTACGGGTCGTTAGAAGCCCGAAAGTCTGACAACCAGTCTTACCAAGGGATATCGTATAACAACGTACAAATCAACAAAGTTTAAAATAACGATGGTCATTTGATAAAAAGTTCAGCTGACCAAAGTCAGGAATATCAATGTTTAAATTATCTATTACACTATTGACTAAATCGTTTAAAGGTCAAAATGGATTATCTGTGGTTTATTTTTATTTGCCAAATGATTTATTGCGAGTGAAGCGAGCGTGACAGAAACGAATCGCTGCAAAACCGACTCCACGTAGTCTTGTCTGCCCTACCCCTAGAGTGTTATTTAAAATCGCGTAGGCGCGGAGGGGCGAGGCGGCCTGCGAGCTGAGAAGCAGATGCGCGGCTGAGGCAGGCCGGCTTTGCCGGCCAGCAAGCCGAAGTCGTGGTGGTAAGTGTGAAACACATCTGCGACGATAAGCTCGCATGGGACCGTCAGAGCCCCGCAGCGCCGGAGCCGTGACAGAAACCATGCCCGTTGCATGCTGCATGCTTGCAAGACAAGCCAATAAAATCTGCCGCAGAAATGTTTTTACCATTGTCTAATCCACTCGCAGGCAAATTAAAATTTAAAAAAAAAAAAAAAAAAAAAGGCAAATTAAAATTACATCTAGCAACTTTTGATCAGTCGTTCATTTGATGTCACATACATTGGGATTCTAAATTTTTTCTAAATAAAACATTTGGTCATTTAAATTTTGTTATTTCGTTTATTGTTCTTTTGAAATTTGCTCGAGAAACTTTTGATTTTCTAATATGCAACCGTATAAGAGTAGGCTGCTAATCACGAGATTTTCCACAATGTTCTGAAATTCGCAATAGAAGGTGTAATGTACGAGTAATAACGTGAAATTGTTCGTAGGCGTTGACCCAGTAATTTATAGCTTGAGCCATCTCTAAATGTCAATTGAGATCGTAAGCCGATACATGATTGTTTTATGTAACTCTAGAAATGAACTTATTCGTATAATTATTTTGATTCTTGGTCGTCTGTAGGTTTCAATCTGGTGTATTTGGTTTGTAAGGTCGAACTTAGAGGGTTAAAAACCGAGGCAATCGTATGTGTCCGTAAGGCTGTACCCTACCTCAGATTTTATCTCGCTCGCACCATACCACTCGTGGCCTGAGTGAGTGTGAGACGGAGTGGGGTGCTGGCGGCTCTCAAGCCTCGAATAGTTTGTAATTGCTTCTAAGGGTGAAAAAAAAAAAAAATCTCGAGATAGATCTAATTTGAAGTAGATTTTGAGTACCAGCAGTTTATAGTTCGGTTTAGAGGTAACTTTAAATTTTTAACACTCATGTGATACTATTATCACACTCGGCTTCGCATTATATAACAGTTGCATAAATAACTATTAAAATACTAATAATAAATAAAAAATTCTTCACCCACTATCCAACTCAGAATGTTAATCTCAACAATTTGTGAACATAAATTAAAAAAATAAAATCAGCGCGCATAATCTTCGGGAATGCAGCGAGCGAAGTAAAAATGTTGAAACATTCGTAAGATAAAGTTGATATTATATACCCATTACAAAATATAACTGGCCAGTCACAAGTTCAGAACGAGGTGAAGTCCGACAATAAAACGAGGTAAAATACGACCCGATTCGAAGTCTCGACATTTGTGTCCTACGTTATGCCAGGAAGTGACGTCACTATAGCAGTAATATTTGTAAATTTTGTTCGCTGTACCGTATTGAACCGAAGTGCTGTGGATATAAATGCCTTGACATGTTTTTTGGTTTGTGAAACGGAGACGGAAGCTTTGATTGTTGGCTGCTTTGAAATGAAGGATTTTAAAGTGGATTTTGTTGAAATTGTTTTAGATGGTTTTGATATTTATTTAATAATACAAAAGTTAAATTACTGCCTCTTTGGTTTAGTGGTCGCAAGTACTACAGCTGAGCATGCAGTCCTGGGTTGGATTCTCAGGTCTGGAGAGTGTTATTGCGTTTTTAATCAGGAATTTCTCAGTAGTAGCCCGGAGTCTGGATTTGTGCCCGGTTGATGGCAATAGGCTCGCTCCTTAAGAGGAAATAGGGTCAGTGTTTTCTCCATACGAAAACTCATAATTCGAGGTTCGGCTCTCGTCTATTTCCTCCTTCAATATTTGACCAATTTGAAAGATATTTTATAAATTGAATAAGAGGGATATTTACTGTGCCCCTATGTTTATTTTTTCGTTAATAGTTGTCAAATTTGTACAATAGGCCTCTGATGACAGCGGTCTAAACAGGCAATTTTGAGCATTTTCTGAGGGTTCTAATGCTTCTACAGATTATGTATCATCAAAGCGGAAAACAGGGGCATAGAACTAGTTGATATTTATTTTACTGTAAAAAATCATTGCTCTAAGGTCAGAGAGAGAGGGGACCGACCCTATTTCATCTTAAACATAACTGGTGAAATGTGGGTGTACTGAAGATACACCTCTGGCTTACCCTTCGGGGATTGAATGCCTGATGTAATTATAATTTAATTAACATAACATAAATATGTTTTCTGCTTCCATACTTCATCGGTGCACTCTATGGTAGCGTCGTTACAGTATTTTACGAGAGATTGACGATATTAACCACTTTAATTGGTATAAACTTGTGTAGTCTTTAAATTATTATTATTACTGTGTTAGAGCCAACAAGAAGGTTTATAAATTCTTTTTATATTACATTTTTATGATACTTAATCCTTACTAATATTATAAATGCGAAAGTAACTCTGTCTGTCTGTCTGTCGCGCTTTCACGCCAAAACTACTGAACCGATTTAAATGTTTGGTACACAGATAGTCTAGACCCTGAAATAGTACATTACTGTCGCGGCCAGCAGTAAGGGGATTGACGGACGATCGTGAAAATGTGGGCCGAGGCGAAACCGAGGCACACATACGTGAGTCAATCAATTCTTGATTGCGGCCAAGGCTTGTATAGTACTTTTCTCAAATAATGCGCGGAAATTCAAACAGAGAAAATAAATAAAAATTCTAGAATCCATGACGAACAAGTCTAATTTTTCATGCGCCACTACGTTCATTTGTTTCTTCTTTACTGTAGTACAGTTCTATTTGCAAGCTAAATCGAAATTTAAATAAAATCTTTATATATAATAATTAATTAATTACTTGAAGACTACCTACTTACGCAACCGTGATATACTTAGTAAAAATTAAATACTGCTCATAACAAAGCATCACTGTGTTGTGCAATACCGTGGTAACTGAGGCGGTACTTACTGTAATGTGCACTGGTATCATACTAGCATTGTTTTAGCTCAGTTGTAGTGGTGTGAGCAGAGGAGTTTGTTTTTGTTTCGGCGACCTGGATATGAAAGTAAACAACACTTGTGTAGGTAGACGCGCTTAGATTCGGTTGTAGAGTTAATAATCCATACTTCCATACTAATATTATAAATTCAAAAGTACTCTCTGTTACCTTTTCACGCCAAAACCATTTAAAGTATTTTGATATTTGGTAAGGAGATAGATGGCATCTTGGGGAAGGACATAGGCTACTTTTTATTGACACACCACGCGGGCGAAGCCGCGTGCGGAAGCTAGTAATAAATAATAACAACCTGCCCCGACCAACACCTATGGAGGCTCTCGTTGGGCAGATGGATTAAGGGCTTCATTCAGAAAGCGGTACTTCTGGACACGGTTCGCATTGTTAGGAGGTTCCTCTAGGAATTTCCTAACAATCGTGTATTTTTCATACACGTAATATTTTAAGGGATCATTGTACTCATCATTATGAACAACTTTCACAATGCGACCAACACTGAAATCTCGATAAAAAAATCTGCTGTTCCCTACATTTATGTTCTGCTTAGCTCGTCAAAATTTGGTTGGTCCGGCTGTTATTTGTGGATCTTTGACAGTCGTTACGGGTCGTCAGAAGCCCGAAAGTCTGACAACCAGTCTTACCAAGGGGTATCGTATTACCCAGTTACTGGGTTGTGGAGGTCAGATAGGCAGTCGCTCCATGTAGAATACTGGTATTCAGCTGCATCTGGTTAGACTGGAAGCGGACCCCAACATAGTTGGAAAAAGGCTAGGCGGATGGTGATAGCTCGTCAAAATTTACGCTGATTTCAGGGTTGGTGAAAGTTGTTCATAACCCCTTAAAATATTTCGTGTATGAAAAGATACACTTTAAATAAGAAATCATCTCAATGGAAAACACTGTATTGACTCAACCAAGTCTGATAAAAAAAACTATTAGACTAGCTTTTTTCCACACTTATTTACTGAGTCGCCCACGGGATATTATGAGATGACCCATTATATTACCGGAACGTAAAAACTAAATTTTTAAAACAAAGATAAAAATGTTTTCTAGTAATGCAAGCTAACGGATCCGCGTCAAAAAATCTTATATATCCCAAGCGACTGCTAAATATTTTTACTTTATTGACATTTCTGCTTAGCTACCTGACGTTATATTTACCGTGTGTATTATCGTGTGTTAAAATATTTATATTCGTTTATAACTCACACGTTTAGTTATGTTATAGCATACATTGTATGTCTAAGCAAATTGATGATAACAATAATAAATGATACTGTTGTTATTTCTAACCCATTCAAGCATTCATTAATATTGAGTCCCCTCCGTGCCTCAGAAAGCACGTTAAGCTGTTGGTCCCGGTTGTTATTTGTAGATTTTTGACAGTCGTTACGGGTACCAGAGTGAGTGTCATCATAAAGTTCCTATGCCGTAATGTTGGACCCATTAGGTAGCGCCGTAACGTACAAATGTTCACCCTACAACAGTGGAGCCAACATTACGGCATAGGAACTACCTATTTGATGAAACGAACTTTATAGTCAGAAGACCGATAGTCTGACAACTAGTCTCACCAAGGAGTACCGTGTTACCCAGTAACTGGGTTGTGGAGGTCAGATAGGCAGCCGCTCCAAGTAAAATACGGTACCGTCTTGAAAACATTCATTCTAGCTTTCATATTTAACACCAGTGTAGATCAAGGAGTCTTTCCGGATCTCATGAAACACAGCAAAGTAGTTCCTTTGTTCAAATCCGGTGATAGTAAGGAACCTAACAATTATAGGCCTGTGTCAATTCTGCCAGTTCTCAGTAAGGTGTTTGAAAAGTTGATGCTCAATCAAATGTTACGTCACTTCAATAAAAATTCCATCTTTCATGAACAACAGTACGGTTTCACCAAAGGGCGTTGTACCACTGACGCCGGGGTTACCTTAATAAAGAACATTTTTAACGCCTGGGAAGAAGCACAGGATGCCATTGGAATCTTTTGCGACCTCTCGAAGGCGTTCGATTGCGTCGACCATGAGACACTTCTGCTGAAACTAGAGCACTATGGGGTTAGAAATACAGCTCTTGATTTACTGAGATCATATCTGAAAGATAGGAAAGTTAAAGTTCAAGTAAACGGCGTAAACTCATTGGGGTCTGAAATGGCAATGGGCGTTCCTCAAGGATCGATATTAGGTCCATTCCTCTTCTTAGTTTATATTAATGATTTACCCCAATTACTTCTAAATCAACCGAAGATGGTGTTATTTGCAGATGACACATCATTGATTTTTAAAATAAATCGACGATCACAAAATCTTGACGACGTGAATAGCTCTATTCTTCAGGTCCAAGATTGGTTTACGGTAAATAATTTGGTACTCAATGAAAAAAAAAACCAAATGTATTCGATTTACATTACCTAATGTTAGAAGTAGCGAATGTGACATCATATTGAATGGAGAAAAACTAGAGTTTATTAATGAAACAGTTATCCTGGGTATCACGCTAGACGAGAAATTACAGTGGGGACCTCATATAAAATCTCTTGCGGGGCGGTTAAGCTCGGCCGCTTATGCTGTCAGAAAGATAAGACAGTTAACAGATGTAGAAACCGCGCGTTTGGTCTATTTCAGTTACTTCCACAGCATTATGTCGTATGGCATTTTACTGTGGGGTCGGGCTGCTGACATTGAATCCATCTTTATTTTGCAAAAGAGAGCTGTCAGAGCCATTTATAATCTATGTCGCCGCGAATCTCTCAGGGAACTATTTAAAAGGATTAATATTATGACGGTACCTTGCCAATTTATTTATGAGAATATTATGTATGTAAGAAAAAATTTAAATCTATTTAAGAAAATAAGTGACAGACATAATTTTAATACTAGAAATAAAGATAAAATAGATCAACCATTTTTCAGATTAGCTAAAGTACAAACATCTTTTATGGGGTACTGCGTTAAATGCTATAACAAAATACCTTGTGATATATTGCAATTAAATGAAAGAAAATTTAAAACTCATATAAAAAGTACACTTTGTAAACAAGCTTATTACAAATTAGAGGATTATATCCAGGATAAGAATGCTTGGAAACATGCTGGTCTTGCTCCATAGGACAATTTAGAGTCTGGACAAAATCAAACTGGTTGCTAATTTAGTTGTATATTTTATTATTTGTATGTCATAGATTTTTACACTCTGTGATTGCATGGAATCACGCACTGACTTATTAGTATTACTTGTAAAGATGTTAGGAATATTGTAATATCGTATACTTTTACAATGTTTGTAAATATGTGAGCACCATGTACCTATCACATAACTGATTTATTTGTCATTGCTCAATTTACAATTATTTTTTTTTGCCTTTTGTGGGACAGTAATCTTATTGTGGGTGCATGGTCTTCACATATAATTATATAATTCATGTATACAAAATATTGTAAACATTTTTGAAAAGAGTGACGGTGGAGTTTCTTGCCCATTCTTCTCCATACGAAATCTACCTTTTGGAATGGGCAACTAGAATCAATTCTATTTCTTTGTTTGTTTTTCATTGACGTTCAAAAGTGCCTTTTATGTGCCTATTTGAAATAAATTATTTGACTTTGACTTTGATTCAAATCCGTTCAGCCGTTTTAGCGTGAAAGCGTAATAAATAAACTCACTTTCGCATTTATAATATTAGGCAGGACTATACTCCATTTGAAATAAGATTAGACATTTAAATAAACCTTTTTTACAATCCGTTCAACCGATTTTGACTTCTATTGCGTTGGTGGTATGGCAAAAGGCAGCTGCAGTAGACAGTTGGTTTTGTGTAACCTTTTTTGCTTTTAATGCCATCCTTATGCCTACGGCATAGATGTCAAAATTGGTTGAACGGAATGTAAAAAGGTTTGTTTAAATGTCTAATCTTATTTCAAATGGAGTATTGTTAGGCTGATGCTCTACAATACTGTAGCATTCCATTAGTGAAAGAATTTCCCTACACACAAGTTCACAAATTATAGTTCTTTATAATACTTTTTAGATTATGACAACATAAGCAAACCTTTGCCAACTATTGAAACATTGAATAAAACCCATAAAAACTGTCCCAATTAATCTCATAACATCAGGAAACAAGTTGATTACGCCACCAAAAAATTATAGATGCGCAAACGCACCCACTCTCGTCTTCGTTAGCTATGAAGCAAAAAGATTCAAACAAAGAGGTCGTGGGATAAAGAAGAGTTTATCAGGGCAGTTCACATGCCACGTAAGAATCTGTATTAATTATAGGGTTGCCAACCACAGAATCGCATATTTTACTTTATAGTGTTGCCAATAAAAGTAGGCATAGAAGACATGGTATTTTTACCAGTATCGTAGCAGTTGTTTTAGTTTAACACTTTAATTACATCTTTAATAACCACTAGCTCTATTGCCCGTGACTCCGTCTGAGATCCAGGATGAAAGTATGTCCTTCTCTAGATCATGGTCTAACCATGTGCCAAACATAAAAATCCGTTCGGCCGTTTTAGCGTGAAAGCGTAACAAACAAACAAACTTACTTTCACATTTATAATATTATCTAGTTAGGATTAATCCTTAGTTAGGATGGATATAAATGGTTTAACTATATTTAGGATTCACTGTTGAATAAAAATATACAAAATTTTTGACCACCAAACCGAAATTAAATTAAGACAGTGTGATCTCTGCTTTTTAATTTAATATTGATTTTGAATTTGATTGCCTTCAGGATTAAAGTACCGCAAAAGGAAAAAAAATAAAAAATAAAGTAATTATGTAGCAAAAAACCTTTTTTTTTATTTACTTTCTCCGACCTCATTTAAACCCTGTCTTTATTGAGAACAAAGTTGGCAACCCTAGTTGTCTAATCTATGTCTAAATTAGCTGTCTATAATTAGTCGATGGGTATGTTGACTTGATTTTCTCACAATGTGTGCAATGACTACTGGATAATAGTAATTTGATAGAGATTATTTTTTTTTTTGTTTATTCTTGATTGTGATGATATATTGCGTAATATTCTATTTGCAACAGATATTGAGTAATGTTAAACATTATCTTGCGATAACTTTTATATTGCTCAATTTTTTTTTTTTTTTTTTTACTTTAATCTCCCACCTCCTTGCTACATCATCATCATTCTTCTTATTTTCGTGTGGTTAGTGATTAACCTGGTATCAGAGTTTTAAAGCCGCCCAAGGGCCTCTGACTTGGCTTCACATGCCGTCGAGAAATATCTCTCTTGAATGCCGGTTTCCTCACGATGCTTTCCTTCACCGTTTTTAAAGCAAGTGATAAATATACAATACGTAGGTACATGAATCCGAAAAGTCAGAGGTGCGTGGCTTGGGTTCGAACTCGAGGCCTACTATTAAAAAGAACTAGGTTCTTAATAATTAATTACAATCTAGCCTATAAGACTAATAAGCAATTTAAATCTAACTTAATTTTCTACGTAATCATTATTTATAAATTAGAATAGTGTTGATTGAACTTTACACAGTCCGTTCCACTTTCTTAGAGTTTAATATTAAAAATTATAAACACTTTGTTCACGTGTTATATGTATGTCCTCGTCACTGTTATTTCTACACTTTTTCCACTACACTAACTCAAAAGGTTTTGAGACGAAATTTGAGACAAAACTACTACCATCTGACCTCTTTATTCCAATTACTGTCGAATACCGTCGTCGCTTTTGGAGCAGTTGTTGTATAAAGTAATTTTCATCACCACATACTTCCACAGTTATGTGAGACCACAAACAATTTGTATCATCTTCGATAACACGCTCGCTTCAAGTGTTGATGTCTAAATTGCAACATTCCTGTCTTATGTTCTCAATTCCGTCACGATCAAAATAATATAAATTGTTTGTGGTCAATTTCGTAACTCAACCAAATTATATCTGTTAAATCATGAAATAAAAACGAAATTTCGCAATATTGCCGTTTTATAGCGAATTTTATTTGTCAGTATTAAATCAGAAATATTTTTCTATTCTACTTATAGATTTTTAAATTTCTCCTTTTCTATGAATATGGTTGAATATTGGATTTATTTACACACAAATACAAATAAAAACAAAAACAGTTTACAAAACTACGAGAAATAACATGCTTTTGCCAAAAATACACTTGTTTTCTACAGCCTTTTTCAGCCTTTTATTGGGTACTAGCACTTTGCCCGCGGCTTCGCCCGCATGGATGTCGGTTATTATATACTGACACCTTCCTCGAGAACCACTCTATCCATTGGTGAAAACAGCATGAAAATCGGTGCTGTAGTTTTTGAGTTTATCGCAAACAGGACGACAGACAGACGCGGCGGAGGACATAGTTTTATAATAGGTAAGGATATAATTATGTAGCTCCAACTTTTTTTCGTATCTCTTCCCTGCTTTACGTCAATCTTGTCCGAGTCTTGAACCTATCTCGT
The DNA here is from genome assembly GCA_949152455.1 of Lithophane leautieri. Taxonomy (NCBI): domain Eukaryota; kingdom Metazoa; phylum Arthropoda; class Insecta; order Lepidoptera; family Noctuidae; genus Lithophane; species Lithophane leautieri. The sequence continues at coordinate 10,679,461 of OX424480.1, read as the reverse complement.
CACTCCTTTCATATGGCGTAAGAATTAAGTAATGGTTATTCGTACAGCGTCCTATAAACCATAAACATATATCCAACCCATATGGTCCCCAGTATTGTTTCGGGCTTCAACGAATATTGCATGAGGTCATTTCACATAAAAGGCATATTTTATGCTTGTAATCTTGCATGTACATATTTTATTGGTAATGTTTCAGCATTACACTTGGCTGGACACTTAAAGATGGTGATTCGTTTTAATTTTGTGTAGGATGCCTACACGATATCGGCCAATGTTGGACATGGCTTTTGTACCTAAATTGTTATGACTATCGATGTTGGGGTTGGTGTCGTTGGTGAATGGTGTGATGTCATTCTCGACATTGAGGACAATGCGAGTCGTTCTTGCCATTACGTCGTTTCCGTGGCACCTGTTTTCTTAAAAAATATTAATGCTATTTACAGAAAATTATTTACTATTTACAGAAAAAATATTAATGCATTTTTTTTGACATGAAATGAAATTGACTGTGAATTTTAATAGAATTTAATTTGCATGCAATAATTCTGACATACACTTTAAACTAATCTTTTGAATATAAAAATTTGACTTAAAATTTTGACATGAAATGAAATTGACTCTGGATTGTAATAAAAATATGTAATTTGCATGCGTGCGGTAATATGTGTTATAACTGGGTACCTACTCAAACACTTATATAAATTGTAATAAATTTATCATTTTAATTCAATAGGACCTAATTAATTAATAGTTTTTTTTTTTTATATTGATCTTTTGTATGTCACCATTAGCAAAACATATCGCTCTACCAAATTTTTAAGATCTTTGTATATAATTACCTATGTTTCATAAATAAATTACATTCTTTTTGTAAGTGCTCTACCCAACACTTTCTCTCGAATATGTGGTGGTATTAGTTAGTGTAGATTATAACCGATCAAAGAGCTTGTGGGTAAGTAATAACAGCCGCACGGGTCGATCCATCAGGTTAAGCTACGCTTGCAGAGGATGGTTCGTGGATGGATGACAATCAAACACAACCGAGACTCCTCAGTGGCTCGCCAAGCACGTTAAGCCGTTGGTGCCGGCTGTCATTAGTGGATCTTTGTCAGTCGTCCCGGGTCGTCAAAAGCCCGAAAGTCTGACAACCTGACTTAACAAGGGGTATCGTATTACCCAGTTACTGGGTTTAGAGGTCGGATAAACAGTCGCTCCATATAAAATGCGGGTATTCAGCTGCATTCTGTTAGACGCTGACCTCAACATAGTTGAGAAAAGGCTAGGCTGATTTTTTAAAAATAATATATTATTTTTGGAAAATCAAAATCCGTTCACGAAACTCACGTTTGCATTGAACATTGTTATTTCGACAAGCAATTCAATTTATTGGTCCATATAGCAAACCTTCCATTATTACCCTGCTGTAGACATCATATGTCATAATTTATCGGTACTTTCTCAATTTTAAACGTAATGTCCTCGATTCTGCTCTGAAGAAAATAATGGACGTTATATATCTTACCTCTTCCCACGTAGTTGTAAAAGTTCGTAGAAATGGGTTAATAGTATCCGTAGGCGATGGTACAGTATAAATATATCACAGTATTATATCTTCATAGAAAACGGCTGAAACGACGCGCTTCGAAATCTCAGTGTAGGTTTATCAGTGGGCCAATTCTCTTACATTAAAAACGTTCACATTCAAGTCGCAATCTGTCAAACTTGTCAAAAATGTTGGTAAATTGATGGTTTTTTTGATAGATTGCGATTGAGAGGCGAATGTGAACGTTCTTAAAAATAAGAGAATTGCCCAGCTGTGCGCAGCAGTATCGAGTTCGCAGAGACGCGGGAGGTTTATCTTCCGAGCGGCCGTAGGTAATTATTTCAAGGACACTTTCGAGATATAATACTGTTACTTTATTATACTGTGGCGATGGATTAGCACAATCGTGATCTGGGCTCTGCATAATAAATGGACATTCGTGTTAAATTGTTACGTGAGTTTGAGCTTCATGTCGTCATAAACTTTGAGTACATCTGCAAGTCTACATTACTAGTTATCACCTGACTGGCCTTTTCCTAACTATGGTGGGGCTATGTTGGGGTCGGGATTCAGTCTAAACAGAACAGATGCAGTGGGATATCAGTCCTTGTCTGACCTCCACAACCAAGTCATTGGGTAACACGATACCATTTTGGTAAGACTGGTTGTCAGACTTTCGGTCATCTTACTACCTACCCGTAAACTCTGTTGAAGTCTCCATTACTGACAATTAAGGCTCTTACATACTGGCGCGACTTGTCGCGCGACGCGATACCGCCGGTATTGTTCTGCCGTGAAGATTCTCAGAAATTGTTTTGTTAAAAGTCGGGTCGCGCTACAAGTCGCGCCAGTATTTAAGACCTTAACTTGGCATTTTATTGAACATACTATTCCTCAGAAATATTTGAAGGTATCTGTATAATTGGATAAACTTCGCTCAGTTCGCAGCTCGTTCTCAGCTGCATCCGGTTAGACTGGAAGCCGACCCCAACATAGTAAGAAAAGGGTTAGGCAGATTGAATGAATTGGATAAACTTCCACAGTTGGGATAAGTTTGATTTGAAAGACGGAAAACTGACGAATCAGTTTTCCTTTTGGGGTCACCTTGCAGTCTAATCGGATGCAGCTGAATACCAGTATTTTACAGACGGAAGATGGAAGTTCCTCAACCGATGAATTTTCTTGAATTGACAAAATAAGAGATATTGTGCTCGCGAGTATGTTTCACAATTAATGTGTTGTAGAGATGTGTTTGGAAGAAACGCATGTAAAACAGTTCACTGCGATAAATCGTGCGCTGTGTCACGGAATGAAAATAATTGATGCCTGGCGCCAAACAGTGCCCTGAAACTGCTTGACTATTGAGACCATCGTCATCGGGACTTTGGTCAATTGGATTGACTTTTGTAGTCTTGTTCCCAGAGGGGCAATTCTCGTAACTTTTAAGAACGTTCGTAAACGAATCTCATTGGCAATCAGTCAAAAAAAAAAACAGTAATAAAAACTATAACCCAACTACGACTAAAAAGGTATAAAAAAGACACCACAGACAGACAAATTAAAAATCCGGAGTCACACGTGTTAGGGCATAAATCGAACAGATTAGTGTAGTAGTAATTAAGTGGTTTAGAAGATAGAAGGGAATAGATGAACATACTTACATACATACCGGTCAAAATCATAACCCTCCTTTTTTCTTCGCCGTAGTCGGGTAAAAATACAATCAAATTACCAACATTTTTGACAAGTTTGACAGATTGCCACTTGAATGTGAATATTTTACGAGTACGAGAATTGGCCTTCCGATTTAGGATAGCAACCTCAATAATTAACAAGGGTTCTTAATTAGAATGTATTCAATAATGACTTAGATGCGTTTACGGGACATTGATCAGAGAAGGTAACACACATGCAATAGTGGAAAGTTATGGGAGAGACCTTTGCGCTGCAGTGGGACAAGACAGATTGACAAAAACAAAATGTTCTTCCATCGAAAATTTGTTTGTTTAAAATCCAAAACCATGACTATAGTGCCTCGCAGTCTTACAAAATTCATCAATTGAATGTCATTAAACAACGAACCATTAAAACCCACATAATATGATGACAGATTAACTCCAATCAGAATCTAAAATAGTGATTCCAATAGCAAATGAGCTTCACAATCGTAGGTCCCTCTTCTGCTGAGTTTATGGGAGGGATTCAGATAAGTGAATTCTTGCGTCACTCAGCAACAATGTAGCAAGTAAAGGTGCTAGTAAGTTTTCTGGATAACGCCTTTATGACCAAGAAGAATGAGAGGTATGTTAGTGACTAGTACTGGGAGGGTATGAATTACTAGATTTGTGGGATAGATTTCGAACCTCGTGGAGTGTTGAATTTTTGAAAAGAGGTATTCTATTCTCTTCTGAAGTTTACGTTTATAGATTTGTGTAAAATTCCATTTTATTCGTAGAGCTCCCAACTTGCCTGTGAGGACTATGTGGATATTTATTTTATTTTTAATATTTTTTCGTTCTCAGTTAGTTTTAACGATGGTCTGTCAATTTGAGTACTTTATGTGGCCTACCCAAATGTACTTTCTTTGGTATTGTTCGTCGAGCCGTTAAGATCCTTAAGTTCTGAGTTGAGCTCCACTATTACTGACAAATGCTTGCACTGACTGGACAGGTCCACTCAAATCTGTTGGGTTCATTCCTCAAAAGATCATTTCAGACGCTAATCTACATGGTCCTCATATGACCTGACCAGGATTATGTATGGACTGCGACCTCTTGAGTTTGTTTCGGCTTTTCTTCTCAGAGTATTCTCTGATAGGAAACGCCGACTTCATATAGATTATTTAAAATAAAAAAAATATGGCGTGCAAAAGTGATTCCAATATCCTATTTACAGAATAAACAATTTAATTTGCTACCTTTTAGCAACAATTGCTAACAATTGGTACATGCCTATTGGTACATACACTTTTAGGACTATAAAAACTGCGATGTACTGGTCGAATGTAGCCTAGCTGATAAATTTTCAGACACATCTTCAAGTTCGGCCATATTTCCGCATTCCCATAGATTTTGCAGATGTTGATAGACGGCGATGACCATTTCCCATCATGGTGTAGTTTGAAGACTTTTATAAAACTGCCCATTTTTCTAATAAAACCTTTCAGCTGATCTTAATGCCACCCACGTTATAAAACACGATATATTCTCTAAAACCATGGCCAAAGCGTATTGTGTACTTCACGGAACACACATAATGATTGCAATTAAACTTGTTTTGTGAAACAGTCCCGTATAATCACAACAAATGGCGATCCTACTCGCTTGGCAACGAGGAAGTTGGGGCGCGTAACCCGATAGGTGTAAAGATCTAGAATAATTTTGCACTTAACCGCACCTTTATTACCTCTACTACAAACTCCATTCTTGCTCACATCAACTGCAGATTTATCGTTGTCCAATTCCAAGAGCTAAGCAATGATAGTAGTCGTATACGCTCGTATGTTGAATACCATAGAGGTGGTATTAGATTGGTTTAATGGTAGAGTTAAATTGGTTGTTAGGGCACGCGCTAAGCCATGATGCGACCTCGGCCACACGCCTGGACCTAGATTGGGATTACGCTGATATTACAAAGTAACAAGGTAGATGGCAGAAGGTTCAGTTCAAAAGATTACACAAAAATTTAAGATGAATAAAACTAGAGCATAGGTAGAAGACGGTTTAAATAATAGTGAATGACAATCCTGTCTGTTGATTGGTTGATGGAAGAGAATATGCTTGCAGACAAGTCAACTCTCCTGCCAGGGTTGCGGGAAAGTCTGAAAGGGATACCGGGACCCTCGGCAACAGGCAACTGAAGGAACACGGGTGGGTTTTAGTCAGTATAAGTCTGACACGCCCTCCCGCTCCGCCCAGAGCGGGAGAAATCAATTGATAATTTCCAACACTCAAAACAAAAAAAAAAAGACAAGTCAACGCTCGATCAAAATCAGTAATTTATCCAGAAGACCAATAAAATTAAACCCCTGATCTATTCTAAACTTGGAACAATAGTCAGATTTTCAGGTTTTTCGACGACCTTTGAGGAGAGTCCTTGTATCACTACTGAATCTCCACAGAGTATAACAGTATAATATGTTCTCCGAAGCATGGATATCTTTCTCAGGTGAGAACTCGGCAAACGCAGCTTCGTCTAGCATTGTTAAAGATAAAGATAATTTTATGTGTCTAAAAATGCGTATACATGCCAATTAAGCATGCAGGATGTCACAATAATAATATTTTACGTACGTACATCTTTCACGCATAAGGCGTACAAAATAAGATGTACAAAATATAAAAAACAATCATAAAAATACTTAAAACTAAATTACAAACTAATACTAAGTCACTAAAGGCACAATAGTAGTGTCATTCAAAAAGTCACTTAAATTATAATAACATTTGTCTGTTAATAAATCTCGAATCTTTTTTTTTTATTTACCGGTAATGCTTTATATGGCTGGTAGTTTATTATAAATTTTTGGAGCCATACAGAAAACGCGCTTTCCCATTTCCCGTCTTTGACGCATGCGAACACAGTCGATTTTTGTCACGTCTGTTACGGGGGAAGGTGTCAGCTAGTCGTGAAAATAGGGATTGGTTTACCCTAACAAATGCCGCAATTTCAAAATCATACAGAGATAGTAGAGTTAATAATTTGTGTTTTTTAAATAATGGCATACATACAGCTGTTATATTGCCACAATCTCTTCTGCCGTTCACCTTCTTTAGATATTTATTCCTTGCTCATATTACAAAACAAGCTTTGCATGTGGGTTCCTACATCTTTTGTCATGTGTGCGTTAACCGAGCCGACTCCTGACTTGAAACTACATGGCATTTGGTCGGTTGAGTAAAGATGGCGGATTTTTGGCATTCTTTCGTACATTTGCTACCTGAATACTTGCGAGGTCATTTGAAATTGCAGTGGTTTTGATACGTAATAACGGTGTTGGCAAGGTAGCCTAGAGTTATTGCAGTACATGTTATGGTATGTACTCGATAGGAAGGTCATTAGCCCGATATTGCTTTCAGCTAGACATGAGCTTGGGACCAAAAGAGTGACCCTCAAGGAAATTGCAATATACCATGCTTGGCGTTGTGTCATGCGGAAAATGACCTTCATTGGTCACCATCTGTGCTAATCGTGTGTTCTTCACTCTCCTGCCCTTATTCAATTTAGACTTGATAAGACTTCTACCAGCTGCGTCACGCGGTTTCACCCGCGTCAGTCTCGATACCGTGGGAAAATCGGGATCAAAGGTATCCTATGTCCTTGTTCAGGTCATGGTCTACCCATGTGCCAAATTTAATCCAAATTGGTTAAGCCGTTTTAGTGTGAAAGCCAAACAAACCAACAAGAAACTCTTTGTCGCATTTATAATATCACTAGCTGCGCCCCGCGGTTTCACCCGCGTAAGTCTCGATTCCGTCGGTCAATCGGGATAAAAGGTATGTCCTATGTCCTTCTCCAGGTCATGATCAACCCATGTGCCAAATTTAATCCAATTCGGTTCAGCCGTTTTAGCGTGAAAGCGGAACAAACAAACAAATCAACAACCAAACTCTTTGTCGCATTTATAATATCATTAGGATTAGGATTTGCAAATTGTCTTTTTTCCATCAGACATTTGTTTTTTTGGTTTTTTCTATTAGTCGTTATCTCGGTTGTCCCTTTCTAGCCATACCATCTTTCACACAGTCCATCCATCGTTTCTTTGTTCTACCTCTATTCTTAAAGCCATCGATATTCATACTCAAAATATTGCTCCTCGTGTTTTCTCGACTTACATTGAAAATAAACAATCTGTATTTCTAAATACTTTTTTCATCACTGACGTGACGGCGCGACGCGACTCTGGTGGAACAATTTCTATAAAAACTTCACGGAAATATTGTTCTACCAGTGTCGCGTCGCGCCTGTCTGCGGTAGCCTTAAGTCGGTATATGCCTTAGGACCTTAGTTTATACAACATGGATATGATGTTTAATACATTATTAGTGTTTCTCAGTAGCAGCCCGGAGTCTGGATTTGTGCTCGTGATAGCAATAGGCTCGCCCCTATTACATGGGACTTAAACATAACTGGCGAAATATGGGTGCATTATTGTACGTGGCTTCATTAAGACAGAACCTTGTAATGGATTTGCATGAAGTATTGTAGGCTTACCCAATAGGAAATGAGTTTGAAGATATTACACGTTAATCTGCCATTAACATGATAACGAACGTGTTAAACCACCCATAGTGTACTTGGGTCATTACCCAGAGATAAGAGATAATTTAACCCAGAGATAATTTGCAGGTCAGTGTTAGGTTGTATGTTGATTAAAATATGATTCGCGACCGTAACAAATTTATGGATTTAGAGAATTCTAATCATTAGGGTCAGTTCAGACCGCGACGTGAAGCGACGCGACGTTGCGCGCACTTTTTAACAATTATCGCACTTATTTTCTTCACGAAAAGATATAATTTCAGTGCGAGCGTTGATACGTTTCGAAGTACGCTGAGATGCGCGGTACTGCGCAGCGCGTGTACCTTATTGTGTAGTAAATAAATTCGTTATTGTATCGGATCATAAAAATGTGCGCGTTGAAATGACCCTTAGAATCAGCAATACAAGCAACCCTGAAGCTTTCGCCTTATGTAAGAAGGTTTGTGTACTGGTTCATGACTGAAAAATCAACTTTGAGAAGACAATCCTTACATATTATAAAACAAAGTCCTCCGCCGCGTCTGTCTGTCGTCCTGTACGCGATAAATTCAAAAACTACTGCACCGATTTTCATGCTGTTTTCACCAATGGATAGAGTGTTTCTCAAGTAAGGTTTTGGTATATAATAACCGACATCCACGAGGGCGAAGTCGCGTAAGCTCGGTGAGAGATAGTGGGCCGTAATCCACGACGCGGGTCCTATGCGGGTTGGTAGATCTCACATGTCATCGAATTTTTTGTTCTAGAACATGCCGGTTTCCTCACGATGTTTCCCTTCACCGTTTTGAGAGCAGTGGTGATGAAATAATTTACACAAAGTAAAGCGCCTGTCAGGGTTCAATCCTATGACCGTTACCACTGGGTCACCATTGCTCCGCCAGTATTTATCTGTTATGAACTACACATTATCAAGCAAACATAAATAAAATTTACAGTTTTCAATAGTTCTTATATAACCTTTCTTTTCAAATCTATTATTCAAAATTCTCCAACACGATACTAATAACAATACAAACGAACCAAGTCACAGAAGAATTCATACATTGATTGAAACTGAATCAACAATACAGACAGAAGACAAATTGAAGTTCTGTTATCCATCGATCATCAATACAAAATGGATGGAGTAATTAATAACACTGCCAGCTATTGTGCTGGTTCTTATTCATTAGGATTCAATGTTCAGATGATTGTGGTTGAATATACTTGTAAAGAGAGCAAAAATCTGAGCAGATAGATGCTCAAACCAACACGAAACGTATATCCTTACATATTATAAAACAAAGTCCTCAGCCGCCTCTGTCTATCGTCCTGTACGCGATAAACTCAAAAATTACCACACCGATTTTCATGCTGTTTTCACCAATGGTTAGAGTTGTTCTCGAGTAAGGTTTTAGTATATAATAACCGACATCCACGTGGGCGAAGTAGCGGGCATCAGCTAGTACTTACTCATAAGAAATCTAAAGAGTTTGTTTTTTTGTTTGTTACGCTTTCACGCTAAAACGGCTGAACGGATTTGGATGAAATTTGGCACATGGGTAGACCATGACCCGAAGAAGGATATTCGCTACTTTTGGTCCTGGATCGCTGACGAAGTCGCGAGCAACCGCTAATTTCTTGCATAACCCAACGTTAGAAGACAATCGACCATAGAGCATAACAGAACATTATGGTTTAAAGAATTGAAATCATCTTTTAGGGTCAGCATAGTTCCTATTTCACAACTGTCCAATTGTTTAACGATAGAACAATAAACAATTACGCGCTCTATCCAGTTCCCATACGGTATAATTGTATGAAAAGCCTTGGTTTGCCATGCCAAGTTTTTGATACAAATCTAAAGGTTGCGTACGAATAAATGCAATGTATATCTTTGTCAACGCTGTGACTGTTTTTTGATGTTTTTACCCACGGTGCTAATAGACTGAGTGGCGTTTGGTAAATCCAAGTATTTGGTACGAAGTAATGGTTATATAAAGACCTTCGAATGATAGTACAAATGTGTGTCGTGTCGCTTAAGTAATTTTTATTGGGGCTGTCGTCAAATTAGGAGGTAAGTCAGTAGTTCCAGGTGGATTCCTGGCCACCGTAGGCGCAGGCCTGCGGACGGTGAGCAATGGGTAGCTCGCCGTCCGATAAGGACCAGGCCCGGGTCGACGGCGCGTTGTGTTCAACGCGCGCCTTAAAGAGATGTCATCATAACTGATGGGGTCCGCTAGGGCCGATGCCTGCCGGGGTCGCAGGAAAGCCCGAAAGGGATACCGTGGCCTCTGGCAACTTACAGGCAACTGCAGGAACACGGGTGGGTTCTAGTCAGTAAGAGTCTGACACGCCCTCCCGCTCCGCCCAGAGCGGGAGAAGAAATTAGTAAGTCATATAAGTATAAAGCTCCACTTATGCCTTTTCTTACTTGTGAAATAGCAGTTCTTACTTCTTATAATCTCAATTGACATTGGTCATACCTTGGCTGCACTTCTTTCTAAGTATCATCACTCGCTGGCTTTGGTGTATTAATTTACAGTCGGACAAGCTATTTGGTATTAATCCGAAATACGTCTATTGCTGGACATAAGCCTACCCCAAGATCTGTTCTGTGCTTCCCGCATTCAGCGGATTCCTGCGGCCTTCACAAAGTCATCGATCCACCTTGTGGGAGGTCATCCAACGCTACGTTTTCCGGTACGCGGTCGCCACTCTAGAACCTATTTCGTATCACGCATCTAACTTGTAACTATTTTTAAACAATGGTGCCAGTGTGCCCAGCGTATAATTATACTGCTAACTTAAGTATGCCATAAGCTTAAAAAGCTACTACGCCTAAAATAAACATGAATATTGGCAGTGTAGTGGAAAAATGAATATTTTTGATAGGTTGTTCGAAAAAACAAAAGTAGGCAATTCACATTTACAAGCCATTTTGAACTCTATTAGTATTGAAAATAAGTTTGACAAACAATGGTGCCAACGTGACAGCAAGGGACAAGTTATCATGAACGGTATGTAGCTCCAGTGATCTGTCAGTCTAGTCACAGTGCACATTATACAAGAATGAATAGAAAATAGCAATACGTCAGTTACTCATCTCTCGTAATTTGCAGTGTGGCCAGCAAACCAGTTCGGCTACTCTGTGGCTTGCCGACCTGTCATCTTTTTCCGTTATTATTTCTTCACACCTAACACTTTTGTTGTCGGTACTTTTGAGTAAGTAGTAGCTGACATTTCAGTATCATTTTCTAGTGTAATTTTAGGATGAGACCGTTGTCTATCTGCCAAGAACATTGATACTTTTAAAATATATATTGAAAAGATCTTATACTACAGTTTTTTTTAGAAGCAGAGTCGATTTTTAGACATTTCGACTCGCCCATTAGTTATGCCAGGTGGTCGCTAAGCAGACTCATTCACCTTACGATATTTAAGTTCAATGAACCCCTCCGTATCAAAACGTCCTAAAAGCAAAACAACCCATAATCAAAACGACACTTTAGCAAAATTACCTATTAGAAAATCGTCCTATGAGCAATAGGTCCTATACACAAAAAAACACTCATACCATAGACAGTGTGTTCGGACATGGACTAGCGATATTCTAAATACTTATATACAAACAATTTTCTTGGGATTTTTGCAATAACTCCAAAAATTACCATTCCTATTCAGCAGATCAGAAGTATGACGTCACATCCAATCACACTGGTCTATTCAACATACCTACAAGTTCTTTCATAACATTTCCATACATACACAATCTCATACATAATAAATAATAATAAATTATAGTTATTTGTTACATCGTCATACTTTATACGCAAACTTGACTATTGTGAGACAGCCCTTTGAAGTCTCGCCATTTAGAGGTACTGCTTGACGCGGCCTCCGCGACCTTAATGTTGGGGTGTGGACAAAGTAGAGATGCTAGCGATAGCGAGTTAGATTCTTAGCTCCTAGGGGGTTGGAAGCGATTAAAAACTCCTTGATTAAACTGCACTGCCCGCCAGCCAGAGAAAGAACGGTCTTCGAAAACACACGTTTTAATTTAATTTTTTATTTCAAGGCTTTGCATTTTTACAAGCTTTATCTGTTCGTATGTTTCCGGTTACTCCAATTGTCATCTATTTTTCAAGCACTTCCTGGCTTCCGATTGAGCTGAAACTTAACATACTTATATAACTACCGAGACAATTTTGAAAAAATGATACCATTGAGCTGGTCTGCTGATGGAGCCGAAAGTTGGCCATAGGAAATCCTCAACCAAACAAGATAGCACCATCGTGTTTGGACTCATTGGCTATGTATTAACCAGTGCTTTGACACTAGGTGGTGTTTAGGGTCTGATGATGGGGCCGGAAGGTGGCCATGGGAAAATCCTTTTAAGTTCATTAAAAGCTTGTTTTTAAAAAGATTTTTACTTATATTTTATTATAACTCGATACGCTATCTATGGTATTAATAACGTTGTCTTTGGTCCTTCAGTTTCTGGAATTTCCTATTAAAGGACTTAAGTGCTTAGAGAATTTTCACTGTCTGTTAGTATTTTTTAAAACCCCCAAACCTTTAAAATCCTGTTTATTTTAAAAAAGCACAGACACTTTCCATACTGGCGTATCTAATATCTATTCATACACGAAATATTTTAAGAAGTCATTGTACTCATCATTGTGAAAAACGTTTACTAAGCGACCAAATATGAAATCGCGAAAAAAAAATCAGCTGTTCCCTACATTTTTACACTTGTGCTAGAAACAACCCCTTAATTCCTATACCCCCATTATATTTATCAGGTAGACTTCTGTAACTTGTACTATCACATACAAGCCTGCTGACCTCAGTTCTCCATATACGTATTGATGACACTCGTGCGCAGTACGAATAATAATGTCATATTAAGTGGACCACTTGTTCTGTGGAACCAATTTTAATATATTGTAATATTTATAAGGATTCTTCAATAGTTGTTTGAGTACAAATCAGATAGCATAACATCACACCTGTAATCTCCGAAGGGTTAGGTAGAGGTGTACCTATAGTACACCTACATTTCGCCAGTTATATGTATTTAATTCCCATGTAATAATGGGCCGAGCCTACTGCCATCAATCGGGCACAAATCCAGATTCCGGGCTGCTACTGAGAAATTTCAAAAACTCAATACCACTTTGTACGACATTGGAACCGAACCTAGGGCCTCATGCTCAGCAGGCAAAAAATCTGATAGGTCGATTGAGAATAGAGTTTTTTCTTTTTTTTTAGACTAGGATGTTAAAGAACATAACAGACATATTTGACTGTATCATAATTGTTAAAACTTGTATACTATTGCATGCTTATATATTGGCCAAATGTGTGTTACCAAATATTTTATGTAATAAGAACTTCATGTACCTACCATATTTGATGCAATAAATAAATTGAATTGAATTGAATAATGTTTGATTAAATAGACTTCCAGATCAAGTTTTCTATGATAAATATTCATCTCGTAATATCAACCAGCATGTCGATTCTGTATAAATATTACCGTGAAAACTTAGGTGAAGTGAGCTGTCAATCCATTTGACCGCTGTTGTGCTTTTCTATAAAAATCTCACCTTGAAACTTAGGTGAAGTGAGCTTGGAGTGAATTGTCACTGCCTTAGCATCAGTAGTCGGTCTATTCTGTAAACACCTCACCGTGAAGACTTAGGTGAAGTGAGCTGTCAATCCCTAGCGTCATGTGGAGTGACAGCTCACTTTTAAGTTCACTTCACCTGTGAGATTTCTACAGAATACCAATATAGGTATTGATGACAATGACAGCTCGCTCCACGCTCACTTCACCTAAGTTTTCACGGTGAGATGTTTACAGAATAGCAATACTGGTATCTGCAGAAATTCCGCGGTAAACAAACTCTAACCTCCCGTTTTTTTCCCAATAGGCCTGGAATGTCGAAGAACCTTTTGCACCTAATAGAATAGACGTGTGTCGACCAAAATGACCTACCTGCGAAAAGCAAAAGATCCGAAGATATCCTAATTCTAACTTTTATAATATTATAAAAAATGTGAAAGTGAGTTTGAGTTTTTTGTTTGTTTGTTACGCTTTCACGCTAAAACGGCTGAACGGATTTTAATGAAATTTAGCACAGGGGTAGAGAATAGGACATAAGATACTTTTTATCCCGATATTTCCACGGAATCGACACTTAAGCGGGTGAAACCGCGGGGCACAACTAGTGCATCAATAAAATTAGGATATTTTCGGATCTTTTGAAGTAGGTCTATAAACTTTGTTTCATTCTGACCACCTTAAGAAACATCATCACGTAAAATGCAGTTGATTGAATGACAGATGTCTAATAATGATGGTGTGTACCTATGACTATGTGCCCCTAGTACTAAGTATGATCATGGTAACTTGTACTTAATTCCTACATGTCTTTGTTGCAGGTAATTTCCAAGTCCTGTCAATCTTCTGTGCTAAAGCAACATTGGAAGGTCAGGTCTTCGTCATTTTTTACCGTCGAAAAAAAAAGGAGGAGGTTCTCAAGTAGACCCGTATATATATATATTTTTTTTTTTATATATGACCACGCACAACTTTTTAGTGAGTCGTCCGATTTGAAAAATTATTTTTTTATTGGGAAGGGTATGCCTCGAAGTTGATCCCATTTAAAATTGGAAACTATAATCCACCCCTGAAGGTAGAAAAAATGGGGTTGATTGATTTTTCACCAAGTGAATTTTCAACTGTGAACCGATTCTGTTGAAATTTCGCACACATACATAGTTCTGATGACAGAACCACTCATCATCAACTTCAGGTCTTTAACCTGGAGTACCCTGGAGAAAATGGTAACTCAAAAGCGAAAAATAAAAAACTTTTTTACAAAAAATTAAACCGACGAAAAAAGAACTGAAAAGCGAAAAATAAATAACTTTAATTTCGGAAGTCGGTGGCAAAAAACGAAAATTGAAAAGCGAAGACACGGACTTCCGAAATTAAAGTTATTTATTTTTCGCTTTTCAGTTCTTTTTTCGTCGGTTTAATTTTTTGTAAAAAAGTTTTTTATGCCAGTTATGTTTAAGTCCAATGAAATAGGGGGCGAGCCTATTGCCATAAACCGGGCACAAATTAAAATTCCGGGCTGCTACTGAAAAATTTAAAAGTGCTTAATATTTTTGGGTATATCATACATAACGTAAGCATATTTTCGTTTGACTATCAAAAAGATTTGAAATTATAATAATATCATAACAATCATCTTCAAATCAGAAGTTGCAAAAAAGCTATTGTACAAGTCAGAAATTTCCCAAAACATTGCTAATGCCCATGATTTCATCATCAATTTAAATAATGCATAGGCCAATTGTTCTAAGACCACATTTTTGACCATTTTCCTGGTTCGTCTGCCGCTATTTTTTGCTTCAAAAGTGAAGACTGGTACCAGGTTCGCATAGGCGTAGGTAATTTTATCGCGGCGATTTTATTTGCCCACTTGATTTTCAAAGCACTGCTCAGCGCCGAGAGTTGAAAATCCATCTGTATATTGTCTTGACGCGCTGAGATATGCTCTGTTGGATTGTCAATGCTCTGCTCAATACTGAGAGTTGAAAATCCCGTCCACGATAAAATCCCGTCGCGATATTTTTACGCCCGTGCGAACGTGGGCCAAGTTTTTTGACCAAGGTCGCGCCTTGTCGCGTTAGATGTACCGTTAGCAAAACAACTCGCAATAAAGTTACATAGAAAATTTTTTTATTGTTCTTCTTTATGTCTGGGACGTGAGTTTTTGGTAAATGAGTAATACGATGTGAGGTGAGTTATGCGAAATGATGTTGTGTATTGTTGCAAAATTTTTACGTAATTTAAATTGGTTGAGGCTGCAGTTAAAAGTATATGTAAAATAAAAAATAGGTAGACATTTTAAGTAATAATGTTTTATCATTAAATGTAGACCAAGGATTGTAGAATCGTTGATATATTGTGAGAAGACCGACATTGCTTAAAAAAACTCACGACAAATTCGATTAACCTTACATTTAGTATGAACAATTTTGTTTTCGTTTATTTGCTGACTCTACAAACATTGAAGCCTAAATTACGAGGTGTCGCATCAGAGCAATATATTTTTTCTTGCATTCAGCCTTTACCTTTTGGCATGTCCCAAATCAAATATTTTATTGGTCCAGCAAAGTCGCAAAACCTGACCTCATTTCACGTTTAATATAATCTAATACTTTGAGATTCACGAGAATACTTTGTCTTCTCGGCCAGAATTTTTAACAAAAAAAGGATGAAAAATATTTTGTTGTAAGTTTCGATAAAAGCCAAAAACCATGGGGGCTATCAATCAAATTACGTCACACGTTAAAGTGGACATAGTGTGACGACAGGGGGGGTGCGAGTGAGTTTTGAAACGTGTATTGACAATGTATTATTCTAAAGTATTAATACTCCAAACTTGCATCCGCTGCATCCGGTTGGACTGGAAGCCGACCCCAACATAGTTGGGAAAAGGCTAGGCAGATGATGATTAAAACTCCAAACTTCAGCTCTAACAACGAAAAACTTTAAAATATTACCAACTCTATCAATATTATGAGAATTTATTTAAAATTGCATAATATTTGACGTCACACCAGAAGAACTAAGAAGGGGTCTTCTGGTGTGACGTCAAATATTACGTCACGTTCACACAATATGACCACCTGTGACAAGAACGGGGGGGAGTGTGTGACGTAATTTTCAGGATAGCCCACATTAGGAGATCATTGATCCTAACGAAATTCTAATCCTAACTAATTTGTTCGTTTGTTAAGCTAAAACGGCTGAACGAATTGGATGTAGATGAAATTTCGCACATGTAGACCATGACCTGTAATGGGATACTTTTTATCCCGATATTCCCACGGGATCGAAACTTACGCAGGTGAAACCGCGGGGCGCAGCTAGTAGCTAATAATATCCAAATCCAAATATTTTGGTAGGGACAAAATCGATGCCTATGTTAATAAGATGGCCACTGACGAAATTGATTGATGTGACCTATTCATAGTCTCAATGAAAATTAACATAATTACATATAGGAAGTAGTCAAAATCATTCACAGTTCTGTTTGACATAACGAGTTATTAAAAACTAAAACTCAGCTTAGTAACTTTTGATTTTGATTGATGCTGTGTTCAACAACGAATATTCAACAAAAAATATCAGTTGTGAACTTAAATTCCTATTAAAAAAATCAGAACTAATCAACTTTTCAAGTTCATATTACATCCGTTTGGGTGTTCCAAAAACTAATTTGCGAATCATTTAAAGGTATTAATTATAAGAACATCATGTTATTATGTCGATCTAATTTCAGGGTGTAATCCTTATAAAAACGTTTATGAATTAAATGATACAGAATTCGTAACGTACAAAAAATATTCAATGTCAACTTAGGGTCACTTTAAATGAAATTGAAGTCACATTTACAAGATGACGTAATTCTGATCGCGTTCCATTTATTTTAAAAATAAAATTTATTGCATGATGCATGATGCATGATTGCATGATAACCCGCAATTGTACGAGTATAGCGCCCATAAATGCAAAAAAAATCACCATTTTTTTTGTTATATCGTCCTTAAATGATAAAAAAATCAATCAATCTGCCTAGCCTTTTCCCAACTATGTTGTGTAACTATGTTGTTGTGTCTAAACGGATGCAGCTGAATACCAGTATTTTACATGGAGCGACTGCCTATCTGACCTCCACAACCCAGTAACTGGGTAATACGATACCCCTTGGTAAGACTGGTTTTGTTAGACTTTCGGGCTGCTGACGACCCATGACGACTGTCAAAGATCCTCGAATGTCAGCCGGGACCAACGGCTTAACGTGCTTTCCGAGGCACGGAAGAGTCTCGATATGTAAAGATGGTCACCCATCTACGGACCAACCTCGGGAAGCGTAGCTTAACCTGATGGATCGACCCGTGCGGCTGTTATTACTTAGCCACGAGGTCCTCCTAAATGATAAAAAAAAAAATTTTTTTGTTTAATATTTACAAAACTGTTAAATTGATACGTAAAAGAAACACTCTGTACACGCACACTTGTATTCAACGTAGAGAGACATTAACCTGTATAGACGATATACTATTGCAGGGTAACGGAAATACCTTGCGATAGATAACATACTTTTTAACATGACATGTCCTATTTCAGGCCCCGGTTTTATTTATTTATTAAAACTTTATGCACAAGTAAAAAAACTACTGCACAACGGCGGACTTAATGCCTGAGGCATTTTCTACCAGTCAACCTTAGGGTGATGCAGAGACAGACATGGTAGGTGCAACAAAAGACAATACATATAACTTGAGAAATAATGACTACTAATTAATACATACATAAATTATAAACAAAATAAACATAGTCAGGAGAAATAACGACAGGTAGAGGAGAAAACGAACCCATCTAATTAACGCTGGGATGATTCTGCCAACTTCTTACGAATGTGATCACGCGCCTTTACTTTAAATGATATGCGACTAGTGTGTTTTAACTTTGTCATCGACATAAATGTAATTTCATCTTACAAGTAACGGTCAACAATCACCTTTTTCAAATCTGTAGGAATGGGTCAATATTTCAGTCACGTAAAACGGCAGTATAAGCTTAAGTAAAGAGCAAGCGAGCAACTTAAAAACTGACGAAAAAGTTTAAATGACCCTAATGAGTAGAGCTCCTCGGTTACTGACAAATGCTTGTATTGACTGGACAGGTCCTCTCAAATATGTGTGGTTCTTTCCTCAAAAAACCATTTCAGATATTAATCTACATGGTCCTCATAAGGTCTGACCAAGATTATGTCTGGACTTTAAAGGAGACTGCGACCTCTTGAGTTTGTTTCGGCCTTTCTTCTCAGAGTAGTCAGACAGGAAACGCAGACCTCATCTAGCTTACTTTTTTTTAATATGACGTTTAATAGTGGTTTCGATAAAGAATAAACAATTTCATTTCATTTCAATGCGTGCCATAGACGTTCAAGTAATTTGATCAAACAGGCTGGTTCAAACAGTTTGATCGAACAGAAATACGAAAATTCATATTTCTTCATGCCATTTGACAACATTTTTGATCAAATTTTCCCACACACATTCATGGCGATTTGATAAAACTGTTTGAACCAGCCTGTTTGCTCAAATTAAGTACTTGAACGTCTATGGCCCGCATAAGGACCAATATTTTGATCTGAGAAATCTACACAAGGACAAAAATTTGACAAGAAAATAAAAAGAACCGGAGTGTTTTAATAATTAATGGTGTTCATAAAGTACATAGGTAGTTACTTATAATATATTACCTTCCAATAGGGAAATAATACCGATAACAAAAGACGTTCGAGGAATGTAGTCGAACTTGACAGGTCTTATTGTATCTCCAGATTTAATTATCTCTCAATAATGAAGGAACATTGCTTTTAAATCATCAATTTCTTTAGACATACATGGGAAAAGCCAGATTGTATGGCTGCTTGTCTCGCAAGTTGTTATTAATCAGATGTTAAGGTGGATGCGCCAAGGTCGCCCGCGAAATTCAAATTTTCTTACGTTTTTTGCAATTTGCAGGTCAGTGTCAGGTTGTATATTGATCTAAATATTCATGAAAATGCCAAATGTCATGATTTCATGAAATAGTCATTCAATGCACTTAGAGAGTTGTATTGCTGATTCTAATTTTTATAATTCTGTAAACCCATATTTGTTACGGCCGCTAATAATATTTAGATCAACATACAACCTGACACTGACCTGCAAATTGCAAAAAACATAAGAAAATTTGAATTTCGCGGGCTACCTTAGCGCATCCCCCTTAAATCAAAATGAAGCTTAAAATTAAAGACCGACAAGCTACTGTTAGAACATTCAATTATGTTAAAGTAAATGAATAAAGATTGAAATAAAAAAAGCAATATACTTTATTTGGGACACACACAGGAAATACAACATTAAAAACAAAGAACATTAAACTAACAAAATCATAAAAACATTAATAATAAAAAACCGGCCAAGTGCATGTCGAACCTTGCACAATGAAGGGTTCTGTAGTTGGGATGAATTTATCCAACTAACTTAACATTGTAGTTGAAAAACTTGTTCTCCCATACAGTCTGTATGGGAGAACAAGTTTTTGCAAACGCAAATTTAAGTTGGTCGATTATTACTCGGTAACTTGTGCAGCCTACGTAGCGGTGATAGTTTTCCTTTTAATTTCGTTATATATACTACTGCTGTGAATTTTTTCACATATCCAAAACCAACAATTTAGCTGGCAGGTGGCTGGTTGGACCCTTGACTCTAACAAAAATTAGCACTTTAAAGCTTAATATTTCGCAATCAGATCCCTGAATCTAAAAATGGTTGTCACAAATTCACATTATTTTTAAACGACCTTTCGAACGATATCCTACAACATGAGTGTAGTGTAAGTGTAGAGAAGGTAAGTAC
The DNA here is from genome assembly GCA_949152455.1 of Lithophane leautieri. Classification (NCBI taxonomy): domain Eukaryota; kingdom Metazoa; phylum Arthropoda; class Insecta; order Lepidoptera; family Noctuidae; genus Lithophane; species Lithophane leautieri. Next base: position 10,659,177 of record OX424480.1, on the reverse strand, counting down.
CCTAAAAAAAAAAAATTGTTACGTTTTTTTTTACCACTTTGTCGGCGTGATTTATATGTATATCCATACCAAATTACAGCTTTATAGTACCAACAGTCTCCGAGCTAAGCCGCGGATAGACGGACGAACAGACAGACAGACAGACGGACATAGCCTTAGTAATAGGGTCCCATTTTTCCCTTTGGGTACGGAACCCTAAAAACGTTAAATGTTTTCAGCACAGCTGCAAGTTGCTGCATGTCACCGTTAGCAGCCCTCATTACCTATTTAGATAACAAACTTACCGTGCGTTTGCACTGGCGAAACATTTAATACAAAACATGTTGAAATCTCTAGTTCCTGTCAAAAATTGTATGGGACATTGACAGAAAGTTGAGATTTCAACATGTTTTGTCTTGAATGTTTCGCCAGTGCCAACGCACGGTTACAGACACGCACTGACATAAAAAACAAATGCAAATGTCAGTTGAAGTGCCCTATTTTAGAGGAAAGGACAATAAACTACGACACAGTATAATAAAGTAACAGTATTACATCTCGGCAGTTACCTTGAAATAAAAAAAAACCTTTTTAATGAGAATACAAAAAATTTGTTTAGAATTAACTTCTTGTTCGATCTATTTTATCAGGATTGATTTTATTTGCAGCATTTTATTAAGTATTTAAAATGAGAAAATATTTCAACCTAATGCATGCAGCCGGGCTATGTGAACGAACTCGAATTTTACAAAAATAGTATGCCCAAATCGGGAAACTTGGCTTCTAAAGAATTCGCTCGGTTCATGACAAGCCTCGGCCATCAATTACATCACGATTTTTATAGGAATTTAAGAAGTTGCCTTTATTTTGGATAACAACTGGGTTTTTGAAATACTTTTAGTGGTTTAGGAAACCTAAATCAATCAATGGTTGAGGTTGATGAGAAACAGATTGTTAGAATATTTAATTGCTTATTTTTTCGTTTTTAAGGGATGAACTACATATTTGAACAATTGGTTCATCAGATCATCTTGCATGTGATATTATGGTTATAGGATATTACCTCTGCTCATTGTAGACATTCTAATATTATTCAAAAGAATTTACATGAGGGAGCTTCACAATTACAACCAAATCTGAACACGTGTTCCAAGAAGCACAAAACCTTGTTTTTTCCGACCGCCTCAAACAAAAACTTGCTCCACAAAAAACCAGACTAATCGTTTGATTGACATTATAATCCTAGTAAATAAAAAAGGCTTATTATATAAATAGGACAAAGAGGTCACGGACCCTTAGATTGCGTCATATGATCATTTAAATTCAATGAGAAGCGTTTGAGTGACACACGTGCAGTTATGATTAAAAAAAACCTACCACAAACAATGGCGTGCCACAAGGAATAGTATTAGGGCCTGTGTTGTGTGAACCCGCATTAAATTGTTTTATGAATGGTTTTTATTTATTCATAAGTTAGAAGTATCGTATTGGACCAATGATGACTTTTTTGTTTATTGCATTTGCCTTTACCGCCCATTACGACTTTAAATTATGAAAACTCTGAATTACGGAATAAATCGTAAAGATCTGCAATCCACTGTAGTAAATCATTCAGAATTAAAAACTTTCCTACTTTAAAAAACATTAATCGATCGATGTTTAATATTGGATCGTGAGTCCGACCAATGCGTGGGAATAAGCTATATCAATATATTCTGTTATATCGCACTCTTTTGGTGGCACACCTGAGGACTTATCATCGCTATGTAAATTAGTTTATCACAAGGATAGGTAAGGGGAGCGAGTTCTATTTATCTATACAACTTTAGTTATATTATAATAGGAGTTTCGGAGCTAAATTTTTATTCAAATTGAAAATTAAATCTTCGTTTTATTGTTAGCCAAGACTTTTTACAAGAGTTTATCCTTAGCTGTGTGTGTTTTTATAATGGGATTTTCTTATTTCGATTATAATTTTGGGTATTTAAGTACATAGTTCTCCTTCTTTGAATTCTTTTTGTAATATCAGTCTTCATTTCTTCCTGCAGTGTGATAATTTTCTAAATTCGTGTTACCAATCTGTGAAAATGTTCCATCCAACAATCCAGTTTTCTCCTTCATATCTCAAAGGTTTTTATCTACCTCAACCAATTAGAATAACGGTATTACATCCTGTTTCCAGTGAAGAAATTACGAAATGATTCCCTTGATAATGAATAGGTGAAGCTGTTACTTATGGTCATATGAATAACTGAGGAAATAAGATAGAGACTTGGTAGAAGGTTCACACACTGATGGTCGTTTGTGTTCATCACTGTTTTTGTTATCACAGGACCCATCATCATTTCACCTGAAAGACTTCTACTGCTGGACATAGTTCCCATACGTTACCATATCGACTGGTCCTGAGATTCTCGCATCCAGCGGATTCCCACGGCCTTCACAGGGTCATCGGTCCATCATCCACAACTAAATACTTAGTGTTAACTATCTTTTTGCCAATCTCTTACCAAATGGCATGGTTTTCAAAAACGGACCCTAGCTTAAAATTGTCATGGCTTCCAGCAGTAAAAGATGCTATTACTTAACCTTTAGGGGTTAAGCAATCCTAATCCTGTCCTAACTTATATAATAAATGCGAAAGTAAGTTTGTTTGTTTGTTTGTTAAGCTTTCACGCTTTATCGGCTGTACGGATCTGGATGAAATTTGGTACATTGGTGGATGAGTGGACCGGGATGACCCGGAGAAGGACAGGCGACTTTTCATCCTGCCTCGCAGATGAGGTTGCGGACAATAGCTAGTAGTATATAATTTCTAACTGTAAACCAAGTTACTATTAGCATAATGTAAAATAGTGGATTTCACAACTTTCTTAGGCTGCCATCAGACGGACTGCATTTCAACTGTTTCAACTGCACTCCAACTGCAGCGGTTTGAATGCAGTAACTAGTATTGCAGTCGTACTAAACTGCAAGAATGCAGTCCGTCTGATACCACCACCTCCATACCATTCCATCTTCCATCCCTCCATCGTCCATCGTTCGCTCCATCGTCCTTACTCCATTTTCTTCCAACTCCATTCTTAGCAATGAGTGTCTCATCATTTTCTTGAAGTATTATGTGAAGTGAAGTTTCTGCAAAGTTAATTTCTCGTTGGAAGTGTTTGATTTTTTACGAGTTTCCGCGGTCGAAGCTATATTTAGAACGCTTCTCATTCGAGGATGCTCCTGCAATCACTGATTTGCCGGTAAAGTGTGCGGCATTAGTTTCCTTCATTATATCCTATGTCCGTAGGTGTGTCCGTGGCATTACAGCGGGGCCCTATCAGAAAACCAGCGGTTTTTTTAAATATCGCAGCATTATGCTGAGATGCAGATCGTCATATTTTTTTCTTTTATTTAAAACATATGTTAATTTTGTTAGTTTTAAATGCTCTTTTTTACTGTTTGTATTTCCTGTGCATGTTCCAAATAAAATATTTATCTTTTTATATTTCTATATGGCGTTTAGTCTTATCTTACATTACCATGACATTTTTAATGCTGTAAACATAATTTATTGTTTGACGTGGCTTTCATTTTTAATCGTTCGAGCACCAAGAATCTTACAAAGTCCGATGACCCTCTGCTATAAAAATACTTTATATATTTTTAATAAGTACAAGATCAGCACAGAAATAATTCTCACACAAAAAACTTCACGGCCTTTAAAAATAAAGACACAGTGAGTCAGAAGACAAACTCATGCGCACCAAGGTGTTTTACAAACCGAAGTAATTGATAGGAAGCATAGGTGTCATAATATATCCGTCTCTTTCTTCCTTATACTATAATCCATTGTTGAAAAGAGACAGAAGATTCTGCACACCAATTTGACGTTACAATTAACATTTTTATTTAATGATGTCAATTCAAAATGTCAGTGAGTTGTTGGAAAAATGTATCCGTTGGTTTTCCAAGAATGACGTTAAAATGTCAGTTGTTTACAATCGATGCAATATTATGTATTGTCGTTAAAAATCACTGAAGTGGACATACATCCGTCACGAAACTAGAAATACATAATTGTTTATTAAAATAAATATTAGCAAGTGAGTCGTCTAGACCAGCCTCCAGATTAGCATAGGCTTCAGAGCAAAGAGTAGACAGTTATTAAATTTTTATCACTTTTTTAACTAAAACATTAATTTTTGGTCATAGGCATTAGATTTTATTAAACAACTCCACATTCCCCCCTTTTTTATACTTGTGCAAATTATTATTAGTACCTGGTCGACCGAGCTCTGCTTAGGTGAAACTAGAGAAAACCAATTTTCCCAGATATGAGACCTATCTAGACGTTTTTGCGCCCCCGTAAACCCCTACATTGCAACTTTCATCGAAATCGTTTCAGCCGTTTTCGAGAACGTGGTTACAAATATATACTATTCAAATATTGCTCATTTAATAGTTTAGGATTACTAGCTACCCATCCCGGCTTTGCACGGGTAGCACTAAGTACCCGTACACACATGTGGCTCGAGTCACACATTTAAAATATGTGACTCGAGCCATGTCACAGTAGACCGTGCTCGCCCCCCTTTTTTTATTTCTTTTTTTTTTTCCCAGGCTGATGATATAGTTTTTCCTAATAGGTAACGTTTAGCTCGCAAATAGTAGGTAGTTTTGGTTACTGTGAGCTGACTTGACCTTAAAGGTAGTTTGTTACCTTAATTTGTTTATTTTTTTAATTTATCCCATGTGAAAATTCCAAATCTATCTGATAATCTGTACATACCCTTAAATCCGTATTAGATAACTTCACAATAATCTGATCGCAAATTAATTACTTTTGAACAATACAAAAAACTATTGTTACATCACCATTCAAAAGAAAAAAAAATTGGAGCAAACTAATACCAAAAAAACTTACGATGCAAATCGACAAAGTTAATTTTGCCGTTAATAAACTTGTACCGCTACATACAAAATCGTTATTCGGAAGGGTTTCGGTTTAAGTCGCATTGAAATTGATTTTGACAGCCGTATTTGTAAATTGGTAATATTTATAAGTCAGGTCGTTGTACCAGAATTCTGCAAAGGAAACTGAATCTTATGTTTGACTATTAAAGTTGACAATGGTCTGTTATGTGTCAGTTATTTATAATATGAACAGGTGCTTTGGCTGTTCATCGAATTTTGATTAGTGAGGGGACATCGACTTATTTTTTTAAGTTCAACTTCAAAGCTTTTGATTGAGATGGATGTGGACGTTATTTTTTATAACAATGTTAGTAGTTGTATAAGATTTAATGATTTTTACTTTTTGGAACATTAACCTTGGACTCTGAAATTAATAGCTATTAAACATACATTTGCGGGGCAATTCCTGTATTTTTAAGAACGTTCACATTCGCAAATTCGTAATCTGTCAAAAAAACCATCAATTTACCAACATTTTTGACAAGTTTGACAGATTGCTTCTTGAATGTGAACGTTTTTTAAGTAAAAGAAGTAGCCATCAGATTAATGTACGTACTGAATAAGGAAATACAACAAAGTAAAAAAAAAAAAAAAATTAATAATATATTGTAAAAAAAAAAACTTTTCCTCCAACCATTAACTCAAAAGTTATTTGGACTTGTCATGTCATATAATAAAGCACAATATTACAGTCCCTCTGCTGGGCAAAGGCTTCTTCTTGCTAAGAGAAGGCGCTTGCGCAAGACGGCTTGGTGATTTCAGACTTATATGAATTACTAGCTTCCGCCCGCGGCTTCGCCTGCGCGGTATGTCGATGAAAAGTAGCCTATGTCCTCCCCCAGGGTGCCATCAGCACAATTGGCGGGGTCCGCTAGGACCGATGCCTGCCAGGGTTGCGGGAAAGTCCGAAAGGGATACCGGGACCTTGGCAACAGGCAAATGAAGGAACACGGGTGGGTTTTAGTCAGTAAAAGTCTGACACGCCCTTTCGCTCCGCCCAGAGCGGGAGAAGTCATTGGATGATTTCCAACCCACAAAAAAAAAAAAAAAAAAAGGGTGCCATCTATCTTCTTGCCAAATTTTGTCGTAATCCGTTCTGTGGTTTACGCGTGAAAAGGTGACAGACAGACAGACAGATTTACTTTCGAATTTATAATAATAGTATGGATAAGTCCAGATTTCCCCATAATATTGTTCCTTTACCGATGTCAGTAATGTCCAATATAAACTCAGAAATTACATATGAATTGAAAAACTCACATGGTCATCACGAGCACGAGACAAAAAAAAGAATCATAAAATAATATTATCCGATTTTTATGCTAACCGTACAGCTACTGTAAACTATTAGCTCACAAAATGAGAAACACCCACATTAAAGTCTTATCTAATACTAAATAGCGACGTCTTACAAAACGTGGAAGATACCGCACTTTTCTGACGTAATTAGTTAAAGTCGGGTAAACATGCCTAGACGAGTTATCGGCATCGTTACCCGCTGATTACTAGACTTGTAAAACATTGGTAAGACCTATGTTAAATGTTTCCCATCGTTTAGGTAATTTATTTCTAAGGTATTTTTGCTTGGGTTTATGATTCCTTACTTCTGAAATAAGGCGTGGTTGCACAGGACTTAACTAGGGTATTTTGGAGCTCGCTCGAATGTCGTTGACAGAGGCACGCTGTTGGTAAACATTTGTGCAATTTTTGTGAAATGTCACTTGAAATGTGGTCAAAAAACAAGATGGTGGCCTTAGTTCCGCTTTTGACCACGCACAAAATAATCTTGTAGCGCTTTACCAGTTAGCTCACTTAGCACTAAACAAAACTGTTTCAGTTCACTTTACCTATTGACAGAAACGAATTAATAAAAACTTAAAAAAATAATTAAACTGGCGAAAAAAGATAACTAAAAACCGAAAAATAAAATAAAATTACCTTTTAGTGTAACTAAGCTCCTAAACTAATTTAAGTAACACATTTTGAGGCGGCGCCAATACACGCTATAATTACGCTTTTCGTTTTTTTTTTTTTCGCGTTTCAGTTATCTTTTTTCGCCGGTTTAATTTTTTGTAAAAAAGTTTTTATTTTTCGCTTTTGAGTTACCATTGATTGTTGTGACTTAAATCTTATTTGTGTGCAAAATTTCAGCAGAATCGGTTCACAGTTGAAAATTCTGTAGGTTACAAATCAATCAACTCCAGTTTTTCTATACTTAGGGGTGGATTTTAGTTTTCAATTTTATATGGGACCAACTTCGAGGTATACACTCCCCAATAAAAAAAAATCGATCATATCGGACAACTAGGTAAAAAGTTATGCAAGGTCATACATAAAAAAAAAATTAATAAAAATATTTAGTTCTAAATGTATATTTTCTGAGTCAAGATTAAATAAAAATATAGGAACAAATTTATCAGTGTCAATGAGCTATTTACAAAATGTTATTCGTATTAGATGCTAGCACACAAAACGCTTATTTAGCTGTTGAATAAACCAGTTTTTAGATTTGGCAGATGTTCTAAAAAAACCTATTTTAGTAATTCATAAGATGAATAATATTTCTTCCAAGAGCTATCATTTGATTTTCAACAGTAAGGGATAAACAAATAACCATCGCATTTAATCTTAAAAGTTCTAAGTCATAATGAGTCATAGGCGCTTACACAGCATAGATATCTAATTAGTGATAAACGTCCGCAGTTAGTGGCTTATCCTTATTAACTATAAGATTAAGTACCACCCGTCAAACAGTGTCAGTTAAGATGGTAGTAAATTATCTATTATTTATTATTATGGCTGGTTTAATCAATGAGGGAAAGGGGAACATCCTCAGCACTAAGCATTTTGTGTGAGACAGGTACCAGGAGCGCATAACAGGCCAGGATGATTGCTTAGTGATAGAATTCTGAGGGTATGCTGAAACGCAGGTGATGCAGCACAGCACAGTACAAATTTTGCAGGGTAGGGCAGGCGAGACAGACAGCAGAAATTTCTTACGAAATAAGCAGTGAGTTTGCAATACTTTTTTGTTCATAAATGACATAAAAGACAGTCAGTAAAATCATTCGGGTAAATCTAGATCTTTTGTTTTTATTAACTTCGTTTTTTGTCTGACCAACTACCACGGTAAATATACTTTTCCAATTGACAATGATGCGGATGAATTTTTCGTTGCACGTTGAAACTACCTACTTGTACATAATTCTATTATTTTAAGGCACCACAAATCACACGATCTTTCTGTTTCTGTCAATCGTTTAAAGATGACAGAGACAGAATTATGTTTTAAATACGTTTAGCGCTAAATTTAGTTAGTGATTTGTGGTGTAAGCGGCCCTAAGACTTTTGTGCAAATAAAAATTCATTTATAGCTAAGCTGTTTTATGTTCAGTAAACCTAGCAATAACAAAAAAGAGCCGTGTGCTTTATACACATGATAGAAGAGAGAACTTACAACTGGAGCCGAGTATATGCGATTCAGCGTCACCGACCGACTAGAGCCGAGCAATCGAGCATTCCCGATGCAGCATCACCGACCTGCATCCTAATTGCGTAATCGTGTAGATCAATCTGAATCGGATTGAAACAAATTGCTAATCCATTACTTCATATGTTCGCAAATAACGCAATGAATGTTGTTGAACTGACAAAATGAAACAAATTAATCGTAATCGGTTACGTACGAAAATAGGTTACGCAGTTAGATAGCAGAGCGTGAGACTTCAGTTTCGTTGGCTGTTCAGAAAGTGCGCCTAAAGAAGTTCTCACTTTAAAACAGATTTTTCCGTCAAATGGATAAAAAAATGGAAAAGGAAAAGATTTCTTGACAAAGAAACACAGGAGCAACACTGCTAGTCCTTTATGAGATCACCATAATCAATCAAATCACACGACTTATCCTCAAGGACGGTCAGTCAAAACATTTTAATAGCTTATTATTTATTCAACTAACAGCGTATTGTTCCCATATTAGTATTACGATATTAGTTACCGAGGCAGTTCCATACGCTACCGCACAAAAAGTCACCCGTGTGACTCGGTCAGACATACGGTGTCTTGTCTTGCCGAACCATTGTTTCGGCCGTATCGGCCAATCACAATACTGTAAATCAATTGTTGTGCAACAGTACAACTTTGCGTTTGCTGGTAGTGAAAATAAAATAATATTTGTGAAACGTTTTCATTTGTTTTTTAATAAATAAAAATAATGGTCAAGCAGTCAAGTCAAGCTGATCTTGTTGAAGTGATGTTTTAATAAAATGAATTGTTCAGCAGTAAAAATGAGTACTGTGCAAAAATATGTTTTCGTATACCACCAAGGCTTAGGAAATGAGTAAGTGATTTTTTTTTACATAAAACATCAAAAGAAAAACCCATTAAAAACCTGACGGATTTTATACAAATCTTGGTTTGTTCAAAAAATATTGTTTCTTGTCGTACAAAAATTCCTCGACTGCACAAACTTCACATAAGCCTCGTAGACTAAGGATTTTGTGGTATACCCATCCATTATTTCTGTGCAAAGCTGTGTTGTAAAACAAAAAAGAATCAACTGCTAATGCTTGAGTGAACATTTAAAGAAATGACTTGTATCTAATAAACAAATTGTGTCCATAAAATTGTCCACAAGAACTTCGTATGTGAATTTACCGTGCGTCTAGATTTGAAGAAATAAATGCATGAAACTTATCCAAAGGGTGCTACGTACTTATGGTTGATGGGACAATAAATCACTGTAAGCCTGAGCACAGATTGCCGCGTTATGTCGCGTTAACGCGCGTCCAAATCGCAAGAACTGCCGCGAATTAGCGTGTAGATGTGTGATTCTGAATAACTACACACTTTTTTCTATTTAATTGTCGATGGTGTGTAGTTTTGTTTTACTGATCCTGTTTACTTAGGTTTTCAGTATACATTGTTAAATGCAATGTTTAATATTGACTTCCTCTTAAAGCTACCACACCTTTTTGTATATCGGAAAGCAGACATAATAGCAGGTTACATTTTAATTTTTATACTGAACGCTACTCAATTGCGTAATTTATTTTCGTAACCGATTATGACTAATTTATTTCATTTGGACAGTTCAACAACATTCATTGCGTTATTTACGTAGTTGGGCAGATTTTTTTTAGAACTTATGAAGCAATGGATAAGACATTTGTTTCAAATCGGTTCCAATTCTGATTGATAGCGCATTACGTAATTTGGGCGCAGATTACTTTAGATCTACTGTTCATGCACCGGTATTATGTACCGTGCAAACAAAGCATGTCTGTGTCAACGGTCTTATGATTTAGTACGCATGTTTACCTGAACGAAGATTCTATCAAACGCGTTCATCGCGCGTTTAATCTGAACCGTCTGGACGGTTGTTATCAGGAATCAGTATTATTTCATGGGACATCGCATCGCTATTTATGTTCTGCAGTGATTTTAGAATCTAGCAAGTTATTGCTAGTCTAGTAGATGAACTGTGTCGGATTAAACGACTATGCTACATAACAGATTTGTGGTAAATCTTTAGATTACTTATATGTTAGGCTTGCCAGGGTTGGTTCGTAGATGGGTTACATACCGAGACTCCTCCGGGCCTCGGAAAGCACGATAAGCCGTTGATCCCGGCGGTCATTCGTGGATCTTTGACAGTCGTCACGGGTCGTCAGAAGCTCGAAAGTCTGAGAACCAGTCTTACCAGGGAGTATCGTATTACCCAGTTACTGGGTTTAGAGGTCAGATAGACAGTCGCTCCATGTAAAATACGGGTATTCAGCTGCATCAGGTTAGACTGGAAGCCGACCCCAACTTAATCGGGAAAAAGCTAGGCAGATTATGGCCGATTCCTATAATTTTCGGACCGTTATTGGTTAAAGTTAAGACTCTTGTATCTTTACCATTATTGAAGCAAAGACCTCATAGTTTTGCATAGTAGACCCTCCCATATGGAAGTAGCTATCACTGATAAAATTTGCTTTTGCTATTTATCTTTCCAGTTTGGCAATCAAAACTGCTACCATTGGTTCCGAAACGATTCGTTTTTGTTTATAGGAACCGAGCATAAATCTACAACGACTTTCAACAGGATTGTCATAAGCTTTTCGATAGCTTACGTCAGTCCTATACATTTCTGCCTTTTCTATAATTGTTATCGCTGATAGAATGTCACTTTGTCTAGGGCCTCAGGTGCCGTATTATGAAGTATTAATGCCACCATTTTTTCAGTGTGAGAGAGCGACGGAGCTAGACAAGGCCGATAGCACCATCCCGTTTTCGCAGTGGAATAATGATGGCATTAATACTTCATAATACTACCCCAGGTCCTCATGCTCAGCAGTATCGCTTGGTCACCCGCAGGAATCATAACATAATTACATCAAATGGCGATATGGTTCTACCATAAAACTCTGTCCACCCCATCGGGAAATACAGACATGATGGGTAGATAAAGACGCAAAGGATGGACTCACATATCTCAACCGCAAAAACAACTTTGTCAAAGACTGTCTAAGTGTCTACACGTATTTTATCTGCGTGTGAAAATCATTTTATACACTTTTGTCCTGTAATAGGTACCTAGAGTGCCTAGTTAGTCCGTTAGGCCCCAGTGGGAACACCTCTTGTATGGAGATTAGTAAAGAAAATTGTTAGTTCACGTCTGCCAACGGATATTTTGCAATAATTAAAAGTATAGAAAATTATGTAGTGAGAAAAACCGCGGGAAGACGCTGTTTTGTTTTTTTTTTCTTTTGTTTTCGTATTGTATTGATGTAAATGCCAATGACCGATGGCAATTTAAAAAGTTTAAAAGATAATTTATGTGATATAAAAACAGGATTGATTTATAGTCATTATATTAATGAGTCAAAGTTTAGATATAATTTGCTATTCTGCATTTAAATGTTTTCGACTGAATTATTATCGACAACCTTATCCCACGTACTGCTGAGTATTAGATCCTTTGTACTATGCTTCCCTGGTAGGTATATGCGATTCTCATCCATGTCTTATCCGCGGTACTTTGTAGGTCTACCCAGTTGGTCTGCCAACACTGCCCTTACAGTTCGATTCAAATAAAGCACCTCGGCACATGAGGCGAGTCGCTGCGCAGTAACAATTTCTTGTGTCAGCGGGGATGAGGGGTGGGGTACTGCGCAACGAGTAGCTAGCTTCCGAGCCGACATTAAGTTTGAATCGAACTGTAGCGTCTTTTGATGTCCATTCAGTTAAGACTCTACTTCACCTGCTCTTAAATCTTGTCAAGTGTCCTGCCCACCCATGATTTAGAATCATCTTGGACCTCAGTCGTACGTCGGGATTACGAATTAAGGCCTGCTTGCACCAGTAATTGTTTAATGCATATAGCGCTCAACGTATTTAGAATACATACCATACCATTTCTGTCAAACGTTTGAAGTTGACAGACACAGCGTTATGTTTTAAATACGTTTAGCGGTAAACGCATTTAGTGATCATTGGTGCAAGTGTGCCTTCAATGACAAGATAGTACCAAAATGATACTCGTACTTTGTTTAAACATAGTAAAATATTGCATTAATCAACAAAATTCCAATAAAAAATCTCGCAACTGTTTCGATATTCACAAAGTTCTCATAGAAATTATTTAATTTTATGGCTCTATAACCAGCATTCTATGACGTAATAGTTGTAAAATGCCCACTAACATGGACATTTCATTAATATTTATGTAATAAATGCCTCGTTAGTGTATCGGGTCGTAGGGTTACATACGGCTGAGGTAATTCCACGTACTGTTGAGGTAATTCCGATTGCTTTGGGCTAATGATGATAGATGTGGTTTGGGTTAATAAACTTTTTAATGAATATTGTGTTTGTGTAGTTTAAGGTACAATGATGTCTCACTAAATCTTATTTTATGGATCTTCTTAAGGTATATTAATTAATAGAAAAATGTTGCACTGCTGGGCCAATTCTCTGTGAGAGGGAGTGGGCTGGTCGAAGTGTTTGATTTCTGCTTTTTACAATGTTGTTCATCGTAATCGCGATTGGTTCCGAACATTTATGCTGTTGTTTTTTTAAACGGGTAATTCCGCCATCTTTATCTAGGTGCTGTCCAACTATCCAGAAGTTGATGACCGCTAGTGCTCAGTCTTGTTTATATATTTCCGTCCCGTCTTAAAACTTAACTAACCAGTGTATCTTCTATTTCCAGGTGGCGGGAGCATTATCAATGGCCTGACAACATGTTCAGAACGGCGTCAGTCGAGGGCTCCGGGCCGAGGACGCCGCCGGCCTACGCGCCCCACCCCCCGTACGTCCCGCCCCGCTTCTTCCCCCCTCGGATCCGACCCCCACCCCCTCAATACTGCTTCGACGCAGCACGCTTCGCTTGCGATGCTTCCAAACCCAGATACTTAGATGTAGAACGCGAAAGACTAGTCACACGATGGCTCGCGGAGGCCAACGAAGCTTTGGTAAGACGAGACCGTCCTCCAAGATACAAACCTCGTAGTAGTGAACGTAGACCTGACTTCCTGGAGCGAAGGCCTAACGCTCCGGAATGGGCGGACAATTTTTTACTAGGTCGACGAAATGGTTCAGTTGAACCCGAAGACGATACAAGTGAAGTGATGACTTTGAAAGATTTCGTGGATAAGTTCTCGTTGCCTCGTGTGGTGAAGTTTGAGGGGGAGGATAGGCCAGTGCTTCTGTACAGAGTGTTGGAGGCCCACAGGAGGGTGGAGGCGGTCCCTCTGTCGGGGAAAAAGGGGAAGCTGGTCGGAAAGCCTCTGTATATTCCGGATTCATATGATGGTGAGTTTTTTTATGTTATTATAGAAACTAAGTTATCTTTGCGAATATTTATCCATTTTGAATTTCCGAGCCTGTGTTGATTGTATGTGACAAGATCTTTTTTTTTTTCAGTGACTAGTAGTCGTTACATTACAAACGCAGACAGCCTTTTGAAAAATCTTGCCGCGACAATTAGCAACTAGTTATCTTGACATGACGAATTTGTAACTTAGACTCGCTACGAAATCCACCCCCAAAGACAGACAGTCATAATTATTGTGATTCGTTCCGCATTCACCTCACAAAGTTCACCTCACATTTGATATTCCTGTTATATCCTGTTTCCATATATTGTTCCTTATTTGCCTCAGTTTTTTTTTTTGTTTTTATTTGTCGGTACCCCTTAGCTTAGCCTTTCTGCGGAACCCTTACCAACTATTTTAAAGCAAATACTTATAAAAGCAGTACCCTAAAATTAAGCTCGACCAAATCAATGACCTACTGATTGGAACAATGGATACTTTACAATAGATGGTATGTCTGTCTGTTCGGCAATGATCGGAAACGTTCGGAGATGCGTGACGTAAGCAATCAGGCATCAGATGTTGATTTGTTGTTGATTATTATTTTAAGATGATTGTAATGTAAAAAGAATTTTCAGAAGTGTTCTAAACTGTTTTTGGTGTTTTTATGGGCTATTATACAGACAAAGAGACAAAACGCTTTAAGGCCCGTGTAGACTGCGGCGCGACAAGCCGGTGGCAAAAAAACGAAAAGAGAAAAACAAAGACACCGTTTTCCGAAATTAAAGTTATTTTTCACTATTTTGGTGTTTTTTATGGAAGTCGATTGTTTTTTTTTGGTAAAAAGTTTTTCATTTCTTCAAATTATTTTTGCTAAGTCTTACACTGTGATCGAAAACTAACGAGAAATGGATTGGTTATTATTTCCGAAGAACCTTTAATACAAGGAAATAGACCAAAAAGTAGTTTCATTGAATCACACAAAAACTCACACATCTCAGAACAAAAGATCCAAAAAATTCATCTTACAGCAAAATAACGCAGTTCTTCTCACAAAAATACCAAAACTAGATTATCAAAATTACCATTTTTTACCAATTCAATTAAACTTGAATCTCTGATTACGCGGAAATCATAACAAGAACAAGTGTACCAATTTAATTGAATGACTTCAATTAGTAAATAATATTTACTAAATATACATGTTAATAATCGTTGGAGGCCAAATAAATGTTATGATCAATTGAATTTTAAGTGTCAGTCAATATTATGACAGTCAGATGTTTTTTTATGCACAAATTAAATAAGCATGTAATGTACACCCACGTTGATTTAACTTTTTTTTTGACTGCATTGGATATTATATTCTTACTTTTTACTAGCTGATGCCCGCGACTTCGCCCGCGTAGATGTCGGTTATTATATACCTACTTAAACCTTACTCGAGAACCGCTCTATCCATTGGTGAAAACAGCATGAAAATCGGTGCAGCTGTTTTTAAGTTTATCGCGTACAGGACGACAGACAGACGCGGCGGAGGACTTTGTTTTATAATTATGTAAGGATGTAAATGCTGTTTCACACGGTTTTACGACTTGTAAAAACATCGAGATTTCTGTTTTAAATCTAAGTTTAATATAAATGTATTATACAATAAATCTTCAAGAATAAATTCTCTCAATGATGGTGAAAATCCGGATCAAAATCCGCTGCGCAGTTTAGAAGAATAACGCGGTCACATAGACAGACAAGAAAATTATATATTTACTAGCTTCCGCCCGCGGCTTCGCCCGCGTGGTATGTCGATAAAAAGTAGCCTATGTCCTTTCTCAGGCTCTAGACTATCTGTGTACCAAATTTCATCGCGCAATTCACAAAATTCACAATTGTTAATTCAAAGTTCTCTCCAAAATATCTCAATGTAGATGGCGCTAGCATACAGAAATTCGTATATTTTAAACTGAAAAGTTACTAATCTTATATAGCCTGCATCTCAAAATCCTTGCTTAGGGGATGCCTACGTCATAGTAGCTTTATGCATGCAAAGTCTCAGCCCGATCGGTTTAAAATTGACAAAGTTTCATACAAACTTTCATCCCCTATTTTATCCCCTTGGGGGTAGAATTAATCAAAATCCTTTCTTAGCGGATGCCTACGTCATAACATCTACCTGCATGCCAAATTTCAGCCCGAGCCGTCCAGTGATTTGGGCTGTGCGTTGATAGAATTCACTATGTCAGTCAGTCAGTCACCTTTGAGTTATATATATTTAGATAGGTAAGATTATAAAAGTTCTAACTATTTACACTAGGTAGGTACGAAATTAAATGACTAATCGTATTTTTATTTTCTAAGCTGTGATTTTTAGTCAAGATTGGTCTACTTTCGGATTTCACATGACGAAATTATCTTCTGAATTCCGTGCAGCATCGGGGTAAATAGGCCTTCTCTTGCATACAGCAGCGTTCAAAACTTATTAATCTCTGACGGCAACTGACTGAATGTATACATTAATTATTTTCTACTAGCTGCGCCCCGCTGTTTCACCCGCGTAAGTCCCGATCCCGTGGGAATATCGGGATAAAAATATCCTATGTGTTTATTCAGGTTATAAACTATCTGTTCGCCAAATTACATCCAAATCCATTAAGCCGTTTTTGCGTGATTGAGTAACAAACATCCAAAAACACAAACTTTCACAATTTATAAAATTAGTAGGATTGGTAGGATTTAAACTGAAATTAGTAGGATCATGAAATGAAATGAAATTAGTAGGATTATTCCTAACCTTTTTTAGTATAGCCCGGCCTATGTATGTTCAAAATATTCAAACCAAAAAATTCCACCCGAACTTCGATACACCTAACCCTGCGCCCGCGCAGAGGCACGGGAGCAACGTCCCATTAGCGACGCAAGCGACAGGTCGCGGCCTCGCCCGATATGTGCATACTGAGCTGGTAGACTGGGTGTCTGATTGTGTACTTCGTTGTGGGGATAGTCATTCTACAGGGTGTCCCTGGTAGTATGGATCAAATTGAATAGGGGCGTGGCCAAGATCATTTCCAAACTCTTTTCGCTAGTGAAACTTTTTCTTGAAAATTGAGTATAATTTTTGCCAGATTAAAGCTTTTGCAGTAAATGTTTTTTATTATTGAACACATGTTTTCTAGCTGCGTAAAAGTATTACCACAGGAATGGACGACTTCTTCATACGTCCTGAAAATAAAACAAAATTGATAGCCCTGATAGAAAGTTGGTCATAACTTTTGAACCGTAAAAAATTGCACCGATATTCTCAGAGTTAAAAAATTTGGAAATAACCTGGCCCGCGCCCCTATTCGATTTGATCCATGCTTCCAGGAACACCCTGTATAGGTGTGTTCTAGTGGTAACGGACCTGCCTACCTCGGAAAGCACGTTAAGCCGTAGATCCCGGCTGTCATTCGTAGAGCTTTGATAGTCGTTATGCGTAGTCAGAAGCCCAAAAGTCTGATAGCCAGTCTTACCAAGGGGTATCGTGTTACCCAGTAATTGGGTTGTGGAGGTCAGATAGGCAGTTGGTCCTTGTAAAATACTAGTATTCAGCTGCTTCCGCTTAGACTGGAAGCCGACCCCAACATAGGTGGGAAAAGGCAGATGATTCTTCGAATTAATTTATTTACCATATCAAAACAAGAGTTCATAAAACTATCCAATTAAATCTCGGGGTATCGTAATAGCTTCGAAATTAATCATTATGCGAACTTCTATTAAAATGCTCACATTACACTAACAATACTACATGAATCAAGCTACCCACTTATTTTTAATTTATTGCGGCCCACAGTTACGAAGCCGCTCAAAGATCCGTGCATCTGAGGCCGTAACCTCGTCCATATGGTGCCATATATGGCTTAATAGGCCTGGTCTCCCACGCGCCCGGAAGGTTGGCCCAAGGCCTGATTCAATAGGCCTCGGAATACAGTAGCAATTAAGGCTATTTGAGGATGCCGTGTGCATACAAAATCAAAATCATCAAAATCAAAATATTTTATTTTACATAAGCCTACATGGGCACTTATGAAACGTCAGAAGCTAGGTGCACGGTTCCAATTGGTCGTTTCCTATGGAGAAGAGCCGGCAAGAAACTCCATGGTTACTCTTTTAAAAGATAATTGGCTTTTACAATATTTTCGAATTACAGTGTTAATAGTTATGGGAGGACAGTGTAGGCCTCTAAAAAAGTTTCAGATAAAGTTCATAAAAAAAAATTAAATTAAAATTAAAAATAAAAGTCTACAGTTCACTAAGCCTACGACGTTCTCACATTCACAAGATATACATTACATACATTGCATGCATGCCGTTCGTAATTATTGACCGATTTTAGCGTAGGGTTAAACTGGCAGTCAGTGTTTCAATAGGATGTATTTACATTAGTTTTCCCGTTAAGTATGTTTGCGAATGCAGACGGAGATGCGAAGATTATTTTGATTGGCTAATTGGTTAAGAATCTTTAATACCTCAAATTGCTTAGCATGATCCTCCGTTATATCGAAAATACTGCAGCATTAATATGTTAAAGTTGAGCAAGGTTTTTCAGTATAGTATTCTAATAAAAAACCTTACATATTATAAAACAAAGTCCTCCGCCGTGTCGTCCTGTACGCGATAAACTCGAAACTACTGCACCGATTTTCATGCTATTTTCACCAATGGATAGAGTGGTTCTCGAGTAAGGTTTTAGTATATAATAAACGACATCCACGCGGGCGAAGTCGCGAGCATCAGCTAGTAATATTATTAAGAGGTATTTCTGAGTTTGTTTGTTTCTGGGTACTTAATCATCGGAATTACTTATTCAATTCCGAAAATTCTTTCACTAGTGGTAAGCTACGGTATTGCCGAGTGACATAGAATATATTTTATTTTAAAATAAAGCCTCGTGCAGTCTGGCGCGATACCGGTAATTGTATACCGTGAAGTTTTCTTAGAAATTGTTTTGTCGTCGCACTGTCGCGTCCCTCCAGTCTGCACGAGGCTTAAATGTCACACGGACGAAGACGCGGACAGAGGCTTGTTATAAATAAACCCACTCGCAAGCAATGCAGTCGTCCAGTTTTTTTTTTTTATCACTCTTTAGAGCATTTCATAAAAGATAGTGCCAGGATTTTCTTTGTCGGGAACAAATCCAAGGTCCAGACTATTGTAAAATCAAAATCATAACCTCCCTCATCTCCCCGTAATCGGTCAAATCAAATAACAATTTACATAGTTACGATAACTATCTAAATGACTTCACTTAACTATTATTCATTTTGTACGGTATTACTGGACTCAGAATTTTAACTGCACATCCTGGGAACTGAACCCACGACCCCGGTATCAGTATCCGACCGTTAGGTACGTTGTACTATGGTAATATTAGTATTTGGGTATCGTGTTCCTATATTTTACGTTTCGTTATCGGTACACGTTATCGTAGCGCGATTGTTTGTTTTATTTGTATGTTATCTTTAAAATCATTGTTTAGTATCTTGCATCTTGATAACTTATTGGAGAGCTCGTGCCTCTTTAGAGGAGCTCGTGGCTAAGTAATAACAGCCCCACCGAGTCTATCCATCAGGTTAAGCTACGCTTGCCGGGGTTGGTCGGTGGATGGGTGACCATCTTTACATACCGAGACTTCTCCGTACTTCGGAAAGCACGTTAAGCCGTTGGTCCCGGCTGTCATTCGTGGATCTTTGACAGCCGTTACGGTTCGTCAGAAGCCCGAAAGTCTGACAACCAGTCTTCAAGGGGTATCGTATTACCCAGTTAGGTACTGGGTTGTGGAGGTCAGATAGGCAGTCGCTCCATGTAAAATACTGGTATTCAGCTGCATCCGGTTAGACTGGAAGCCGACCCCAACATAGTTGGGAAAAGGCTAGGCAGATTGATTGATAAAGAAAGAAAGAAAGAAAATACATTTATTCAGTACAGACTGAAAGGCACACAATATACCCACATAATATACAGCACATGACAAATAAAATATAGAAAAAATAAATAAAAAACAAAAACAAAAAAAGGTGTAAACGTGCGATGTAGGGGAGTGTGCCTCACGGCACATCTGATCTTGATAACTTATTGGCAGTGTACTTATGGAAACGTGAAAGAGAATAATTTGTGATTCACTGTTCATAAAGTCTGTTTTCTAATCTCGTAGACTAAATTGACATTTCAAGTGATTGTTTTTTGTTTTTTCAATTTGGAGTTTGACATTTGTAGCTGTCAAATTAGTCCACGAGATTATAAACTGACTATAGTTTAGATACGATTCCATCTCAAACTAAGAATTTGCTCTCAAAATACCATACCAATCAATCTGCCTAGCCTTTGCCCAACTATGTTGGGGTCGGCTCCAGTCTAACCGGATGCAGCTGAACACCAGTATTTTACATGGAGCGACTGCCTATCTGACCTCCACAACCCAGTAACTGGGTAAAACGATATCCCTTGGTAAGACTAGTTATCAGACTTTCGGGTTTCTGACGACCCGTATCGGCTGTCAGATCCACCAGATCTCAAAATACCATACCATACCATACAAATTCATACACAATTTTTTTATTAATTTGGATCGACAAAATATGTATGCTAATAAAAATAAATACATTTTTCGTAAATTTATATCATAACACCACGCCTGTATTCCCCGAAGGGTTAGGCAGACGTGTACCTATAGTGCACCCACATTTCGTCGCATGTAATAGGGGTTGAGCCTCTTGTCATCATTCAAATCAAATCAAAACAAATCCAATTTATTCGTAAATGTAGGTTTCAATACAATAGGATGTTATAAGATGGTCAGTTCGCTACATTTTACTCGAGAGCATACAAATAATAACAAAGTTAATGGTGTGAAACAACAGATACACATTTAAAATATAATAACTCAATTACTTACACACTAACACACAATTCCTTACGTACTAACACACAATTACCAATGTCAAAATAATAATATTCAAAATTTAATATTGTATTTAGCTAAATGTCAGTGTCGTATTTATTTATCTATTTTTAGCCTGTGTTGTCCCACTGCTGGGCAAAGGCCTCCCTTTCCCCTTTCCACTTCTCTCTGTCTTGAGCTGGTCTGGACCAATCCTGTCTGTAGGCGTCAAGCTCGTCTCGCCAGCTTCTCCTGGGTATGCCTCGATGTCGACAGATGTTTTCTGTGACCCACATGGTGGTAGATTTGCCCCATGACTCATAAATTCGACATCAACAAATCAAAAATCCAGATTCCGGGCTGAAACGACTCTTACTCTATGGTCAATATTATTATCTATAAGCCACAACTAATACAAATCTCTTTGTTTGACCGTTCGCACACAACAATGTCATGTAACTTGTAAATATTTACCATGCATGATTAATGATTATCAACAGAGTAGATAAAAGTATTCTGAGCATGCGCAGTTAGGCGTTCGTCGATTGTTTGAGAAACAATTGTGTATGCGAAATACATACTTGTATCTCTATGAGTGCCTGGTAAGATGGGAATTCGGATGTTTGGCCAAATGTCTGTCTTAGCTGCTTTTGAGCGAATTGGGGCATTTTCTCTATAGGTGGCTTGACTGCCTTGAAATATTCCAAAGATAAAATGGTGAGGGATCAGATATTCTTAAGGGTCTTCTTCTATTTATTTTACATGTATGAATAATAAGGATAAAATATAATACTAACATAAAACTATTAACAAACTAAAATGTGGCGTCCAAAATTTTTCCCGTGTCGCTGTTGACTGATAACCAGTGATCGGAATAGGTAGAGCTAATCTACCTAAAGTTCAAAGAACAGAGACAAAAAAAGTGGAGACTTCCTTACGACTAAAATATTTTTTCGGGACTAATGTCGGGATTTCCGGACATCACATAAATTATTATTAAAACTGTTATGTAAATAACATTAGCTTCTGCGCTTACTTACATCGTTCAAACGAATATTAGATTATTAGGAGATTACCTTAATTTTTTTTAAACAATAGAAATCGTGCGTACTTTTTTTTTTAAACAGAAACAGGAAATTAATTCGATAGTTGTTTTACTTTATTAATTTTAGTTAAATTAGCTCTACCTATTCCGATCACTGCTGATAACGTACCCAAGAAACTGACGGCGTTGAAAAAACGTTTTGCCTGAAAAAAAAGTTACAAGTGTCAAAATTTTTTTATTTTATTTTTTAATACAGAGCCATCTAGTTTACGATTTTAGAAGCTAAAAATTTATACATTATTATACAGGGATTAGAACTTCGTTCCAACCCACCCATAACACGACTGACATCTTCTGACATTTTTTACTACACAAAGTGCCCCAAGCTTACTTTTAACAGTAAACAGTTAAAGCATTCAATTCCACAGATTTCTGACTTCACAAAGAATAGGCTGGTATATTTCCATTTGCACCGTGGCTACAACACAAACGATTATAAATTGACAAATGACATATTGTAACATTGTCTCAGAGTTAGATTGTTTGTGCTTTGAATTATAAAGCGGTGTTTTTATTGTTGTTTAATACAGAGTATTCTATCTATCTAAATAAAAACATTATGCTGCAGCAAACATGCATATTGTATACAGCATTATGTTAAGTTTGGTCAAATTATTAATTAATTTTACTTTTATTATTAGATTTTGGTTGTTTCATTCTTCAATAGACGATGAGTCCACACATTAAGATATGAAAGCCAGTTTTATTCCATTAGTTTCTTAAATTCTTACCGCTGAAAATGGCTCACTTATAAAATTTCATCAGAGACAGCTGAATGAAATGCTTGGAAAATAAAGCAGAACAAACAAAAAGGGAAAAAAATGCAAATCCTTACTTCCTTACTAATATTATAAATGCGAAAGTAACTCTGTCTGTCTGTCTGTCGCGCTTTCACGCCAAAACTACTATACCGATTTAAATGAAATTTGGTACACAGATAGTCTAGACCCTGAGAAAGGACATAGGCTACTTTTTATCGACATACCACGTGGGCGAAGCCGCGGGCGGAAGCTAGTAAATATATATTTCTATGGTAGCTGATATATATGTTTGTAAAATAATAATCACATACGTAAAAACAATAGCGTGTGGACTGTCTAGACAATAAAGCAGTTATAATTAATTATGAAACAATTCCTCAATCAAAACGCACACGACGTTCTTTTCTTCTTACTCCATACTTCCAAGAGTTGACGGCAGATCAAAAGCGTCAGCAATCAGTGTGGTGGCATCCGTCTTTTCTCATTAACTCTCGTGAGCACGTGACCAGCGAGCCAATGGTAGACGTTCCCTTTCTTAGAACTAGGGCTGACTGCACTGAGTTAACGAAAGGTTAGGAATGAACACGAAATATGAAGTTACGCGGGTTTTATCAAGAATTGCAGCAGCGTGCTGACTGAACAACAATACTTGGCCTTTATAGGGCCAAGTATTGGATAAGGCCTATTGGGCAAAACAACCCTAGTAATTCTAAAAACATCGATTTATTTATCACAGTAATTTTTATTCGCCTTCCAACTCCATACAAAAAGTTGATAGCCCTAAGAACAATGACATTCTCAAAACTATCGCTAGACGATCTCAATCACGCGTGTATGAACACCCTTACTTGCAATCATAACACTACTGCCCTTTCAAACGATTTTCAACTTTATATCTTTTGTGCTTACGATTTTCTTAATGACACGACACAAATTGGTGATATCTCAGTGTACAAAGGTAATTTTGCAGATGCGGCAAAGTATTCCCGACTTTGGTGACAAGGAGTAAGGTTCATGTTTGAGTTTTTGAGCCAAAACATAAGTTTGTAGACATGGAGTTGTCACGTCCAGGCATCACCAAGTAACAGGGGTGTGCGCTTGAATTTATAAAAAAAGTTGAATTGTGACAATGTTATGTGGTTGTTCCGTTACGTTTTCATTGACGTTTTTGTTGGACGAAGTTTAGATGTAAGTTAATATTTCTGATATAAACCGTATAAGCTTCAAGGAACCTAACAAAAAAATTGTTGGGACGTTTGCACGATAGCTTTCATCCATTTTAATCGAAATTGATAGAAATCTTGTCTACGATCCGTTGTTCATAAGGGGAATGCGCTGAGGTGCCAGCGAAATTCATATTCTTACTTTTTTTGCAGTATGCAGGACCGGTTATATGTTGATTAAAATATTATCCGCAAACTATGTGACTGGCTGTCACAATTCCAACGTCTAGGTACAGTACTGTACGACGCAACTTAGATGTAGCATCGGCAAAATTCGTAAAAACCTATCACCATCCGAATTGACTGCGCCTTCAAAATCTCCAATCCTTATTACTGTAGCTTCAGGTGAAAATGATACTTTACACAAACGCAATAAGTTATGATGTTACATTCATAAAATTTAAATGAATTTATTTATTTAAAAAAAGCACAGCCACATTACATACGTACATCACAAATATCATTAAACTTATGATAGAAATAATCTTAATAACTAAATGTACATAACAATTACGGCGTACATAGCATTGAAAACTTAGGCAATATCTATGAATTAATGCAAATTTTTAAATTTTAAACTCGCACTTAGTTACGGGCGAATCACCACACCAAAATAATAAAAAACGGGGTGAGTGGAACATTTTAATCGAAAGGGGCAAGATCCAAGGGGCGAGTGGAGCCAAAGCAATGCTACATCTAAGTTGTGTCGTACTGTAAGTGGTAACAAGATCCATTAAAATAACGTCCACGAGTGGCGAGCCTGACAGATCAGGGCCTGACGTATTAAAGTACAGTATGTCAGGCCCTGAGGCCCTAGACAAATTGACATTCTATCAGCGATAACGATGATGGAAAAGGCAAAAATCTATGGGACTGACATAAGCAAGCTATCGAAAAGCTTATGTCAATTCTGTTGAAAGTCGTTGTAGAAATACGAAACGCTTTCGAAGCGATGGTCACTTGTCTAGACCCTCAGGGCCTGACGTATTAAAGTACAGTACGTCAGGCCCTGATCTGTCAGTCCCGCTGCCACCTTTCTGATAGGCTAATATCTTAACCCTGGCATGAGCAATTTCCATTGAGTTCACTTCAATTCGAAATAAAAATAATTAATTGAGAATAATTCTCAGTTTCCCAGCCAATTGCCAATATATGCGTTTTGTAAAGAAGCTGTCGTATGCTCATTAACAATGACTCTACCAGTTTGTGCTCTGAGCGTTAAAAAAAAAAGCACACTAGTAGATAATGGGCAAAGAAATTAATAATTCCAACAGGTGGATGGGCGGAGCGATGGACGTAACTGATATACCAAACGAGTTAAACTTATACTCTCATTAACTGCTTATACAGGGTGTCCTTAAATGTAACAATAAGTAAGAAAGCCAATACATGTGTATTAAATAAACTTAAGTTATATCTAGGTAGCTGACGTCGAAATCCAATTTTTTCCAAAGATACAGATCACGCAGGACACTTAATGTCGTGTCCTGCGAGTCCTGTTAGCTGCATTATATGAACTGATGGACGCTCTTGATGACGCCAAACACGTAGCTGAATTCTGGGCCGTGTCTATTTAGATTACCATCGACACGCTAAGAAGAAAACTAGGTTGTCAATTACAGATATAATATACATAAAATAGATACAGATTTATTATTTTTGTTATTGTTCATTGTTTGATTATGTGTATTACTAATAATAGTTAAATAAGTATATTTCATGTCATTACTAACACTATGGACTTCAAGGTGTGCAAATAAATAATTATTTACTGCTTTATTAATTTTATTGTATTCTATTTAATTTTTTGATCAAATTTAACAACGCGCTTGTTGTTTGTCAGTTTTTCTGGCTCTGGTGGAAGGGCGGAAAAATGTATTCTTGTTTTGCCGAGTTGTTAGTATATGAATAATTATTGCATGACTTGCTCCTTTAGAATCAAATATCGAATTCCCTTAGGGCACCCTGTATAAACCTAAAAAAAGGCCGAACATTTTAAATTTTAAAACTAGCGAGCTATGGCGGTGGAGCCCTGAATCGGACTGTATAATCTTTGGTCACAGATAAAAAATATACTTTAAAGGCATCCTTGCCGCCAAGAATGGAATCTTGAACATTTAAAAAATAGAATGCCTTTTTCTTCAAATTATTTTTTATTCAGATTCAAGATAGGGCTCTAGAATCCATGATACCTGCATTACATTCTGAAAATCGATGGCTTTAAGTTTTAATTGCCTTGCAAATACGTCAAAACACGAAATGCAGAAGAAACCGGTAGAACGATAAAATCTATGAGTAATTGTAGTCGGCTCACATTCACACCCCACTCGAAGAAAAATATTTAGGTGTTTGTATATATTGTACAGTCACAAACTTTAATTGATGAGCCACTTTCAAACTTTTCAATTTTGCTGTTTCATACATTCACGAGATTACACGATTAAACACGAACTCAAGTGGCATGCTCGTAAAAAAGATGAAAAATTGCTAGTAATAGAAAATAGTCTTATCCATAGAGGTTGACTAATAAGTTCTCAATGATAAATAAATACAATGTTTATCCAATCTATTTGATACTGACCTCCTTTTAATCAGAGCTCATTAACTCGATATTTCTGAAAACTTTATCGAAGACAGTGACAGTTGAAATGTCGATGTCAGAGACGTTATTTTCCAATTTGTCTAAATGAGTAATTATTAACATTTCTCCGTACGCTAACGTTACTATGGGTACGCTAAAACAATCGTCGTTAGGTTACGGTTGCTAGACCTGCAATTGGTTGACTTTGGGTAGTCACTCTGCTGTCAAGTTTATAGTTCTGGTTCTCAGGTTAGCCAACCGGTAAAGATATTAAATATAATTTTCTTCTTCTTTAATACGAAGACTTTCCGTGTCTGGATGTACGAGTATAACCGACTAAGCCCGATTTGCATTACACGGCTAAAATACGAACAGTGCCAAGTGGCTCATCAATTAAAGTCCGTCACTGTACATATAAACGCATCGTGTTAGAAACTTATTTATTTTCGACTACTTAGATGTACGTACTGCCATCATTAAATTGGGAATGTAAATAATAATAATTATTAAACTTGGCATGCTTGTGTCGTGATGATGCGTAAAATAAATATATAACGTTGATCGCTTTCGTTCCCGGAGTGTCCGCCGTACCTAGGATTTGGTCAACAAAGCGTAGAAATCGTAATACTGGTACCAGGAAGTCAGGATTTGTAAAGAAGTCGCATCTCTAGGTATCGCTGATGTAATTCAATCTACGTGACCATGTAGGTATTAGTTGAATGACCCATAATCACCACACGTTTAAAACCACGGTATATTTATGACAGGACAAATTTTAATTTAAAATAAAGTTTAACTATAGAGTCATGGTTCGTTCAACTGCAGAAGGATATTCGTATATTAGTGCTAAGGTTTTAGGATGTAAACTATGATTGTATGAATGAAGCCATGTTTCCTATGTAAACAAACGTATTTCCACTACGTTGCCACACTTCCTGCACTTAATAGCAATGGGCAATCTTATCTGTCAGTGAAATGTAGTATAGTCAATTCTTGTTTTAAGGCAAAGAGAATTCAGGGCGCCTAAAAGTGCTACATTAGCAATTCCTCTAAAAGCAATTCATTTCCTGAATTCCCAGCTGTCATTAGCAATTCCTCTAGTTTGACACAAAAACGATTCTTAAATTTGTGGACCATTTTACGAATCTCCTTAAAAAACTGTCAAACAGATGAATTATTTCGTATATTATTTTAATACCCGCGCATAATATTATAGTGCATGCTGTGCTTCTCTATAAGTAATGGGGCACTTAGAATTAAGTTTGAAATGTACAAATTATATAGTATAGTGTACTCATTGTTGAGAAGCAAATAAATAAATAAATAAATAAATAAATAAATTATGAATTGCACTAAGATCATATTATGAATTGTCAGTATGCGAGATTTTACGATGATTCAATATAATTATACTTTTCTATTGTGATTCTGCCAAAGTGGCCGTTTTAAACCCCCAGGACTGGCTCCTTTTTCAGAGAACTCTTCTTTCAGTTCTTTCCAAATATGTAGTTAGAATAAACTATTTTCATTCTTGATCACAATGATCATAGGTTTCATCATTATTGCATGCGGGCTACTATCACAACCCTCTGTATTTAGGTACTATAAAACGAAATCACTAAAATAATTTTTAATTTAAAAATTAAATGATTTTAATTAGACACAATGCTTGTTTTATTAACATTAATTATTATCTCAATTCATATTTCTAACAACATTCATCCAACAAAAACGAATCAAATCTACCAGGACAACATAGATGATAAGGCAACTATCTGCAAACTGTAAGCATAATTACGTAACAGACTCATCTCAGGGTTGTCCACGGTCAGTAATAGATAATGTAGTGTGTGACAGAGCAAATAACCGAGGGAGCCTACAGTTATAGCCGTTATTAGGCATCGGCATTAAGTGTGGGGCCTTAGAGAGGGAGGTTCTATTCAAATAAAGATTTTTTTTAAATTGTTACAATTTTGCTTAAGCACTACATTCAATCAATGCAGTCAGGACTAAATATAGAAGATAAAATTCGTATTTGTTCCATTAGTACAATTGGGTTTTTCTTACCGTGCGTTTGCACTGGCGAAACATTCGAGACAAAACATGTTTAAATCTCTAGTTCCTGTCAAAAATTGTATGGAACATTGACAGAAAATAGAGATTTAAAAATGTTTTGTCTTGAATGTTTCGCTAGTGCAAACGCACGGTTAGGTCTTTGATGCGTAGTTTCGCATGTGGCTATGTAGATACCGCCACAACGTCAGACATTTTGCCGCAAATAAAACTGAGAAAAATTCGCCGTTTCTAAACAAATCGCGGTTTCTGAAGTCACACAGAGGTTGTCCATAGTTAATGATTGTATTACTTATAGTACAGCCAGCCTAATAGTAGTGTGACGTAAACAACATAATGCTGTACGCATGAACTTTTCATTATTTCACTCTTAAGCGATTTAGAAAAACGAAAGTGTTCTTTTTACATGAATTGTTATAGTCATTGTGTAACTGGACAATATGTATGGTGTTTGGCAGACGATGTTGTTATGAAATAGCGAATGGTGTATGATTATTTGTTTATATTTGGCTCTGTTATTAGAGAAATCTGTTCTTTGTAAGTAGAAATGTGATCTCTTGTAAGGATCTGCGGGATAATTGCGTAACACACAGTAGCAATGGCTTTCATTTTGACAGTTCGACAACACTCATTCTCACAGCTCACGTTGTCTAGCTGTCAAATTTTTCGAACATAAGAAGTATCCTTCAAAATTATTCAGATTGTGATTGAAAATTGTGTTACGCAAATACGGGGCTGCTACGTAGTTATAGGTAAGCTAGTACTCATCATGAGGCTGAACTAAAATAATGTCGTCATAAACCTGTGGTATTTTTTAAAAGCCAATTCAAAATAATGTCGTTTGTCAAATCGTCCACTGCTGAAATTACCTCCCTTTGAGTTTTAGAGGTATGAGGAACAGGGTGTAAAGTTCACTCATCCTCTATAGAAAAGGGAGGATCCTCCGACCAGACGGGTGTTGTGTCTGGCGGGCAACTGCCCAATAGATTGATGTCGGGATCTTGTATGTTTCCATCGCGCGGTAAACTCTAATTGCGCGATACGGGATGTCCATTGTCCAGTGACAGCATGATTATCTGTGACGTCAGGTCTTTGATTCGTAGTTCGCAACTGGCGATGTAGATGCTGCCACAGAAACTCTCTCACTCCATTTTCTGTCTCTGGCTCTCCATAAAACGGTACCTCCCTAAACCCTAACGGTCTTACCACAAAAACTTAAACACTTTTTAAACGCGTGTCTACTGTCAGTTTTATGTCAAACTCCATACAGAAATGTCATGTTTAAAAGGTATTTAGGCTATACAGCTAATAAACACGGTTTTGTGGTAATAAGGTAGTTGATCAAATTCAAATCAGTGCTACATTACGTAGTTTCACCTAAGTCGGTGCGTGATCGCCTGGCAGACGAGTTGGTAATCGCACATTGTTATTACATCATTATTCGTGTGGAAGGACGCTTTTCCTCCTCTTTACGTTCATAATCATAATCATTTAGTTGTAAAGAGGTTTTAATAGCCAAACTATGTTACTGGCACTTTATAAAGAGTCTGGATATGAAACAAAGTTAATTCCAAATTCGAAACTTTTGTTTAAAACAACAATAATCCCTTTTTCAATTTGTGACTTTTTACTTACTTTTTGCGGTTGATTTTTTTGATTTTCCTCTTCACGTATGTTAGTTCTATATAGAAACTATTTTCACATCAGCCTAGTCTTTTCCCAACTATGTTAGGGTTGGCTTCCAGTTCAACTGTCCAGTTGAATAATTGTGTTTTAAATGGAGCGACTGTCTATCTGAACTCCACAACCCAGTTACTGGGTAACACGATAGCCCTTGGTAAGACTGGTTGTCAGACTTTTTTGCTTTGGACTACCCGTAACATGTCCCTAAAGCTGGAGTGTCCAAAGTTTGCACACACCCTGCACTTCTGAGGACCTAAAAAATACCACTGATGCCGCGATTGGCGTTGCCCCCTACTGGGCTCAACTCGTTTGACATAATACATGTTTTACCATCGACTAAAAGAAGAAGAACCCGTAACGGCTGTCAAAATCTACGAGTGACAGCCGGGATCAACAGCAACCGCCTATCGGAAGTATTCCCGTTTGAGCACCTATTTTTTGAGCACCTATGCATTTAGTACCAAAGGTATTTCAAATGGGAATACTTACTCAATGCATAGGTGCTCAAACGGGAATACTTCGCTTTACGTGCTTTCCGAAGCACGGAGGGGCCAAATGATTTTCACATAACAATAATTATTAAATTACCACACAAAATAACAAACTGATAAAAATTACCATTCATGACCAAGATTACCATGCTTTATGTAATAAGGACATTACCATAGACACAAATTATCATCCGCCATTGTTGTGTGTCGTAACACGGGCGCTTGTCCCATAGACAACCATTGTCTGTGGTTTCGCAACCTTGCTGCCACTGGATAATTAACTTGACTGTGGGTTTGGGGTTCTTTCGAGAGAATTGAGGAACCCTTTCATTGAATATATCTAACAACAATCATCGAAAAATTTGAAGGATTTATAAGCTTACTAGCTGTGCCCCGCGGTTTCACCCGCGTAAGTCTCGATCCCGTGAGAATATCGGGATAAAAAGTATCTTATGTGTTAATCCAGGTTATAAACTATCTGTTTGCCAAATTTCATCCAAATCCATTTAGCCGTTTTTGCGTGATTGAGTAACAAACATCCAAACACACAAACTTTCACATTTATAATATTAGTAGGATAAAGCCTTTTTTAGTTTCTTCTGCTTCCAGCTATAACGCAGGTTTCATGTCGGTTTATCTGTATTTGTAACTGTATCGCGTCTGATAGGGCCACAAATTATGGGATTAGGTACCAAAAATTCGAAGTAAAATTTAACCTACTAAGAAGAGCTCTTTCGGTACGGAACCCATGGATGGCTTTTCGATGCAACTGCTACCAATTTCAAAAAGACTTGTTGATTTGACTTCTCTTGTTCATGTCGACATTAAAAACAAACGAATGAAAGTTCTTTCAACCACTTTGTTTTGTTGAGTCAAAATGCTTTGGAGATAAAGCGCGGCTGCGGAGCTAAATAATGTACTTTGATGATTCATGAACCATAACATTGTCCACTGCGTTGTATTGTATGTTTTTATAATCTACTAGCTAATGCCCGCGGCTTCGCCCGCGTGGATGTCGATTATTATATACTAAAACCTTCCTCGAGAACCACTCTATCCATTGGCGAATACAGCATGAAAATCGGTGCAGTAGTTTTTGAGTTTACTGCGAACAGGATGACAGACAGACGCGGCGGAGGACTTTGTTTTATAATAATATGTAAGGATTTATATCTATTTAGGTGAGGAACAAAATATGAAGATTAGAAAATATTGATTGATAGTTTTGATTCCTAGATCGGACAGTGTAATCCATGCTTTGTGTGGGCACAATATCTATTCACAGCACCTATTCCAGTATTCCATTGCAGAATATAAACGCACATATTATCAGGGACTTGAAACGTTATGAAATAACGTTACATACACTTCCAATAACCATAATTTCTACCGTTCCATCCAGATGGTAACTAAATTAACAGTTGAAGATTTCGTTCCGATAGATTTTCGTTATTTTGCCAAGAAATTAGTTCATAAATGGTTACTGGAACTATACATAACACTATTACGTAACATTATTTGTATTTTGAGTAAAATTTTAAGTTCCTTCA
The DNA here is from genome assembly GCA_949152455.1 of Lithophane leautieri. Classification (NCBI taxonomy): domain Eukaryota; kingdom Metazoa; phylum Arthropoda; class Insecta; order Lepidoptera; family Noctuidae; genus Lithophane; species Lithophane leautieri. The sequence goes on along the minus strand of OX424480.1, from coordinate 10,627,058 downwards.
TATTTTCCCTTTAATCTGCGCTGATACAATGAAAACGTTCACCTGCTATTTCAGAGAACTCAGGCATGTGACGATTATCTCTTTCTCACTTTGTCTGTTAGTAAAAGCTCTTCTTCTTAGTCGCGTACTTCATTACTGAAGGTCGTGTCCCTGAAAGGCCTTCGTGGCTTTATTATGGCCGGAGGGGAGTGATGTGGCGGTATCTACATCGCCACAAGCGAACTACGCATCAAAGTCCTGACGTTACATAAATCCTGCATCGCGCAATTAGAGTTTATCGCGCGATGGACATATATACAAGAATCCAACATCAATCGTCGGGCAGTTGCCCGCCAGACACAACAACCGTCTGGTCGGAGGATCCTCCCTTTTCTATGGTGGAAGAGTGAACTTTACACCCTGTTCCTCATACCCCTAAAAGTTTGTCCATTTCGTTCGGTTCTCCGCTTCTCTCAGGGCGGTCGTAACAGAAAGTCCAGTGAGGGTTACTTGGTTTGACCAACGGTAAGGTGACCGGCCGCGTAATCTATTCCCATTGACCTTGCTTAACACCACCAGCTTTTCAAGGTTATCTGGTTCACGACGGGCAATGCGACCAAAGTAACCGAGAATCCTTTGGTAACAGATCGTGGATAGTCTATCTCTTAAGCGTAGTTGTTCTAGAATAGACCTGTTCGTTCTGTGGCGGTCCATGGTATGCGGAGCATTCTTCACCAACACCACATCTCAAAAGCTTCTACAATATAAATATATATACTAGTTACCCCGCCCCGGCTTCGCACGGGTAGCACTAAGTACCTCTATCCTACCTACCTACCCTACCCTACCCTACCTACCAACACTACCTATCTACCCTACTCTACCCTACCTACCTACCTACCCTACCTACCTACCTACCCTACCCTACTCTACCTACCCTACTTTACCTACCTACATACCTACCTACTTCTACCTACATACCTACCTAACCTACCTACCAACCCTACCTAACCTACCTACCAACAATACCTACCTACCTATCTACCCTACCGTACCTACCTACCCTACCTACACCTACCTTACGTACAAACCTTGCCTTGAGAATAACAAACACAACAAAAAAATAATTATCCAAATCGGTCCAGCCGTTCTCGAGTTTTAGCGAGACTAACGAACAGCAATTGATTTTTATTTAAATAGATAGATTTGTTTCCGTTGCTTGTGCAAAAGGGCTTATGGCTAAGTAATATCGGCCGCACGGGTCGATCGATCAGGTTAAGCTACGCTTTCCACGGTTGGTCCGTGGATGGGTGACCATCTTTACATACCAAGACCCCTCCATGCCTCGGAAAGCACGGTAAGCCGTTGGTTCCGCTGTCGTTTGTAGATCTTTGACAGTTGTTACGGGTCGTCAGAAGCCCGAAAGTCTGACAACCAGTCTTACCATGGGGTATCGTGTTACCCAGTAACTGGGTTGTGGAGGTCAGATAGGCAGTCGTTCTATGTAAAATACTGGTATTCAGGTGCATCCAGTTAGACTGGAAGCCGACCCCAACATAGTTGGGAAAAGGCTAGGTAGAAGATGATGATATTTGTTTCCATTCTATTGCCCGAATCGTCCACGACTCTGAGCCATAAAGGAATATTGAGAAAACCAGTGCCCAGTGTGTGTAAAAGTTACAACTTCGCAATTAAGTTTAGATTAGGCCAAAGTACATCCATTCTTCTACCCACACAAACCTCAGTTACAGAATTAGATTGAACATAGCATTAATTAGTGAAGATAATGATCCGACTTGGCCAAGTGAAATCGTGGTTAGAGGTCGCCGCCGACACGCCCGCTTGAGCACAGTTAATACGAACACTGATGTGTTGGTTTATACAGCCTTCATTAACGTACTTCGTTGAAAACGTCTAAGATTGTGCATGCAAGAAGTTCGAAAAAAATAAATCCTCCTAGCCGTTTCACAACTATGTTGGCATCGGCTTCCAGTCTAACCAGATGCAGCTGAATACCAGTAGTTTACATGGAGCGACTGCCTATCTGACATCCACAGCCCAGTTACTGGGTAATACGATACCAATTGGTAAGACTGGTTGTCAGACTTTCGCGCTTCTGTCGACCCGTAACAATTGTTAAAGATCCACCACGAATGACAGCCGAGACCAACGGCTTAACGTGCTTTCCGAGGCACGGAGGAGTCTCGGTATGTAAAGATGGTCATTCATTCACGGATCAACCCTGGCAAGCGTAGCTTAACCTGTTGGATTGATCCGTGCGGCTGTTATTATTTAGCCACGAGCTCCTCTAATATAATTTATTTCATGTACTTTTGCACTAAAAAAGCCTTCGACAAGGAAATCGACTTCTGGATGGACGTGGCTGGAGACCGAAACAAGATCAAGAAAGCAGCCAGCGAGATATACAAGAAACCTGAAACGGACAGCAGCGAGTCCTCGGATGAAGACACAGAAAACAGCAAATTGTAGCATAGCACAGCAGGGAGTTAGAAAAGAGCCGAGAACGAAGCGTATCTCCGCCAATGGATTCAACGGTGAAGATCGAACGGAGCCAACTGGCGGCGACGCGACGTCGTAAAAAGATGCCCCTCCGTAGATACTCGTAACTATTACCCGTCTCTCCACTAGTCCATTGCTTACTCAAGGATGCATATCCGGTAGGCTCGCAAATCCTTCCTTATCCCGAAGGGCACACTCTTCCCTACCATTACTAGCGCCCCCCGGTCTACTCCAGGATATGCAATGGCTGCTGAAACCCCATGAACCATGAGGCTTCAGGGGCTAGTGCAAATCCTGGGGTTCAGTCGATTTATCGAGTCTGGTTAAGCCACGCTGGGGTCGGTGCATTTCATTCATTCATTCATTCATGTACTTTTGCACTAAAAAATCCTTAAGATTGACCATACTTCAGTAAGTTAGGCAAAGACTAGCAATCTGTGGCAATGTTTGTTCAGTGCAGGTATCGAACCACAAAGAAAGCCTATTACTTACTCAGTCTCTCCACCTAACGAACCGTGAAACACTTTTTTCCATTGTTTTATTTATACTTACTTCCTAACTATCATTAACGAAGCTCTAAACTATAACGATCAATTAAATATCATTTAGCACATTAAGAATGTACCGTCAAGTAAACAGATGGAGCGGTTACAACTAGGTTTTATTTATAACCCATTTTTGCGTGTGTATCTATGTCTAGTCTATGAAATAAAAAAAATGTCGGTTGAAGGTTAAGCTACGCTGGCCGAGGTCGGTCCGTGGATGGGTGACCATCCGTTACATATCAAGACTCCTCCGTGCCTAGGAAAGCACGTTATGCCGTTGGTGCCGGCTGAAAATATTGTTAAAGCCAATTATTTTTAAAAGAGTAACCGTGGAATTTCTTGCCGGCTCTTCTCCATAGGAAACGACCAATTGGAACAGTGCACCTAGCTTCTGACGTTTCATAAGTGGCTGTTCTTCATAGGAAACGACCATTTGGAACCGTGCACCTAGCTTCTGACGTTTCATAAGTGCTCATGTAGGTTTATGTGAAATAAAATATTTTGATTTTGTCAAACGTGGATCTTTGACAGTCGATACGGGTAGTCAGAAGCCCGAAAGTCTGACAACCAGTCTTACTAAGGTGTATTGTATTACCCAGGTACTGGGTTGTGGAGGTCAGATAGGCAGTCGCTCCATGTACTGGTATTCCGCTGCACCCGGTTACACTGGAAGCCGACCCCAACATAGTTGGGAAAAGGCTAGGCAGATGATTTACATGCTTTTCTCCACTATCCTACCTGTACGTCGATTCTGTAAAATTCAAACAGCAACTCGCATCTCACATTGCTATTCATTCTCACTTCGCATAAGGTTCAAAATGTATTCGGGTTCGAGTGCGAAGTGAGCTTCGAAGTGACGGGGGAATTACCTTACTGAATGCCACTCCTTACGTCATCTCATACTTTATCTGTCAAAATCTCACGGTCAATTTAGTTCAACTCGCTGACACGCTCGCAAGGGTAGCGCTGTGTATCAACCGAGTTTTTAGAATGCCAATCAAGAAACTCACAGCGGATTCAGAATGAGGTCTTACAGAATCACACCTCTGATGAGCGATGTTAGTGCTCAGTGCTAATGAGGTCGATGATGATGCACGCTGGCCTAGAACTAACCTTATCCCCCAAAGCTCACATACTCTTGACATCGCAAACTGTTTTGTCGACTGTACATTATATGCAGATGATAATGGCAACCATTACTTTCCATTTCTCTGCGCGCACGCACCCGACCGCGAAGAGCCTACTGCGCGTAATGATTGATAATGGTAAAACCATCAGTAATAGTTAGATTTTAATTGATTTAATTGAACTTTAATTAAGGTTTTAAAAGAGGTCAGTTTTTTTATTACTTAGGACTTTTGCAGCATTTATGGTTAAAGAAATGTGTTCTGGTAAAGAATCAACTTAGGTTTTTATATAGTTAATTGATTCAGGCGTGACTTTGCCGAAATCCATTATAAAATACAATAGACGTAGATAGATCATATATTAATATTATAAATACGAAAGTAACTCTGTCTGTCTGTCTGTCGCGCTTTCACGCCAAAACAACTGAATCGATTTAAATGAAATTTGGTACACAGATAGTCTAGAGCCTGAGAAAGGACATAAATAGGCTACTTTTTATCGACAAACCACGCGGGCGAAGCCGCGGGCGGAAGCGAGTGATTAATAATTTGCAAATCAATTAATTTGATAATAACTTAATTTGACTTAAAAGGAAAACGATAAACTATAAAAAAATGCGTAGGTTTACACAAATTAATACTAATCACCAAATACAGAATTTAGGCTATTTAATATCAGATGATGTCGTAAATACGACCCCTTTTTTGACAAGTACAGCTGTCTCTAGGTGCATGATTTATGAGAATTAGGCTTGCAGAAAAAATATCGATGTATCGATATATAGATATGTTTTGTTCTTCATATCGATATTTTTAAGCGATATTATCTTTATTTCTTTTTAAATACATAATCCTTGCATTTTTTTATATTTTATTAAAAAAACATTTAAAAATACAAAAACTAGTAGCCCATTGGCATCAGGATCAGGGTCCAAGCTGCTTTTAGGCGATATTTGTGATTTCGATGTATCGATATAAAATATCAAGTATCGAAAATGTATCAAATACGATATATTTCCAATAGCAACACCGTTCGATGTCGCCACTGACTAAAACTGCTAGAATTCAGAGCAATAAACAATAAGATTTTTTTTCCTCGTTTGGTAGGTATTTATATGAATAAAAAACTAATACAATCGAATTCCAATATTTTTAGTATAAAAAAAAAAATCCTCGATATATCGATGTTTTTTTTTCGATTTAACGGAAATGTTACTTTTTTTTATTTTTTTTATTATCGATACGGTAAGTATCGGCACTTCTTACATCCCTAATGAGAATACATAAAAATTGAATTGTCCTGTTTCAAATGAACTCTAATATTTCATCTCTCTAACTTTCAATATAACTTCGCAAAGTACTCATCTAAAACAAAATACAATCGGCACGCTCATTCCGTAAGGTCATAAGTACGTGGCTTACGGCGTAATAACCTAGGCTGGTTTACAGGCATTCCTAGTACTTACAGACTGGGAAATCCCGAAGATACTTACTATGTTATTAGGAGGATATTTCCGGTTCTAAAGTATTGCCAGAGTTGTATCTTTTATTATTGTTGCTGTTCATAACTGTATGGGAATTTCGATGGACGTAATTTGTACGGTGTACCTGTTGTTGTTTATGTTATCCTGGTACTTTGCTGCAGGAAGTAGATGTATTTGAGTTGTTCAAAAAGTGGGGGATCTATTTCTTGTTTTGTTGCCGACTAATACGTACCCTTTGTAAGTTTTTAAACAAGCCTCAATTTTTTTTTTGTTTTATGAAATGCAAGGCCATTCAACTTTTTATGTTTTGGGATTGGTTTCCGCGCTTAGTCCTTCAGTGGACCATACGTGGACGTGGGCTATGGCGGCCGTCTTTGGTCATTCCAACAACATTAATTTATCTTTATTGCGTGCAGGAATCCCTCCTTCCTCAACGACCGCAACCCAGAAGCTATTCTTAACGCCAGCTGTCACTGAAAACCAGCGCTGGGGCTCTGTCTCGCGTAGGGTCGCAGCATTATGCTGAGTGGTGGCCGTTTTGCGTGAATTTGGCGCATATTTTCCCCAAACTTGTTATTTTCGTATATTTGTCCTTTGCTAGCGTCATGTTTGCCGCAAATAATTGTATTTTCTTTCTTTCTTTTTTTTCTTTCTTAAAGTTTCAGCAACTATCAAGCTTTCCCTTGTTTGTGAGTTATTAATTTCCACACCGTCATGGTATAAATAAATAAATAATAAATAGGTTTATATGAGACTAGCTGTGCGCCCCGCGGTTTTACCCGCGTTAGTCTCGATCCCGTGGGAATATCGGGATTAAAAGTATTCTATGTCCTATTCCAGGTCATGGTCTACCCCTTTGCCAAATTTCATCCAAATCCGTTCAGCCGCTTACCGTCAAAACGTAACAAACAAAACTCACTTTCGCATTTATAATATTAGTTGGGATCACGGGTTGGGATAGTTAGAATTACATACCGAGCATGGCAGCAATGCTACGCGTTATTGCTGCGCGGCGGCGCGGCGGCGGCGTCACCCTGCCGCCGCGGCAGACCAGGTACCGTACTATAAAGTATTATTGCCACCATTTTTCCAGTGTGATAGAGAGACGGAGCTAGACAAGGCCGCTAGCACCATCCCGTTTTCGCAGTGGAATAATGATGGCATTAATACATCATAATACTACCCCAGTAGTGCGGCGTTCATCACCGCGATTAACACGTGAATGTTGACAACTGGCGCGCAGCAATGCCGCGTGTGGCGTTGTTCGGAATCATAATTATATACCTTTAGGGCCGGCGCCCACTGACGGCACTGCACGTCAAGGGTTTTGTATGCGACGAATAGAAATGGAACTTAATTGTATGACAATAAAATTTACGTTTCAACGGCAACGATGCAGAGGTATGCCGCGGCATACCGCGACGTCCTTAGGCATCACCATTGAAATTTCAACTTTATTTTCATACAGTTAGGTTATATTTTGTATCGTCGCCTAAAAATGCCATGCCATGCCGTGCCGCCAATGGTTTAGATTGCCGGGCCTTACAGTCCAACCATTTAAACTACCTAAATCAAATCAAACAAACATAACTATTCCAGCGAACAGTCAAAAACCTCAACACACTACTTTCACAAACGGGTGTTTTCGACCGACAATGCTATACATAGCCAGATGTGCCAACAATTACAGACAGTTACAGGTTAAGTCCGATGGCACAACAGGTCCGTAGGTCAAGCGAAGGGTTTTGTCACGTTTACGAAAGATTAAATGATTTGTAATTGTGGTTCAGGCTGTGTTGCTGTTATGTACTTTGGCATTTTTTGTAATGATTTACGTTTACGTTAATGTTTGGCAAGTCGAATAGTAGGTACTCGTACCTTTTGAATGGCTGTTAATTAGCTGATTTAAAAGAAGTATTAAGTTGACTCTACTTATAGACTTAAAATTATATTTATTTATTTATTATCCTACTAATATTATAAATGTGAAAGTTTGTGTGTTTGTGTGTTTGTGTGTTTATGTGTTTGTGTGTTTGGATGTTTGTTACTCAATCACGCAAAAATAACTGAATGGATTTGGATGAAATCTGGCAAACAGACAGTTTATAGCCTGGATTAACACATAGGATACTTTTTATCCCGATATTCCCACGGGATCGAGACTTACGCGGGTGAAACCGCGGGGCGCAGCTAGTAAATTATATTTATTATAAATAATACAATTATAATAATAATACACAACTTATCATCACGCCTGTATTCCTCGAAGGGTGAGGCAGAGGTGTACCTATAGTACACCCACATTTCGCCAGTTATGTTTTAAGTTCCATGTAATAGGGGGCGAGCCTATTGCCATCAACCGGGCACAAATCCAGACTTCAGGCTGCTACTGAGAAATTCCAGATGGAAAAACGCAATAACACTTTGCCCGACCTGGGAATGGAACCCAGGACCTCATGCTCTGCAGTAGCACTTATGACCATTAGACCAACGAGGCATTAATAATAATAATAACATGTACAAGGAAGGAAATAACCATTGGGCATGAAAACCTTCGTCCGTATCACTGTAAACATGAAAAGTGCCCAAAAAGCTAGCAGCATTGCCACGTTGTGTGGTGAAGCGTGGGCGTTTTGGGGACTGTCTTTTTTTTGACGTTCCAAAACTCAGACCGAATAAAAAACCAAGACGGAGCCCTGCGAACAATACAGTGAAGCATGCTAAAACTACACCACCGCTCTGTGTATACACGCTCACACACACACACACACACATATTTATAATGACACTACAATCAAACTACCCTAAATTAAGTGCACACTTGTTTACGAAACCGGCCTCACGTCAATGTTGACAGCGCTCTGTCTTAGTTTTTTATTTGGCCTCCAAAACAAATGAATTTTGATTTTGGTGCCGCTTGGCACTTAGCGCTACTGTTTCAACCCCAAATTATGTTAAAAAAAAAGCCATTCACAGTCATTAACTAAGACTATCTAGTACTCTCTAATCTACTGTCTTTGGATTGGTATGATGGCAAAATCATCCACCCGCCCTTAATTTTTTGTTGGCGTCGGCGCCTCACGTACGTCTTTCTTCCATAATTCCTCTTTTTGTCGTCATCTCGGTGTCCAATTCGTTCCAAGCCACGATTGATAATTAAAATCAGGATACAGAAAATGTTGCCATAGTTCTTGCGTTTTTGTTGCTGCGATGATGGCCAAGTGGCTTTTGCGGACATGTTAATTATTCAGATTTGTTACAGTTGTAATGGCAATCATGTCATTTAGTTTAAATAGGTTTTTATCTATAGTATCTTATTTATCTTATATAGATTCTTTTCTACCTTTTGAATGTGAGAACGTCGTAGGCTTAGTGAACTGTAGACTTTTATTTTTAATTTTTTTATGAACTTTACCTGAAACTTTTTGAAAGGCCTACACTGTCCTCCCGTAACTATTAACACTGTAATTCGAAAATATTGTAAAAGCCAATAATCTTTTAAAAGAGTAACCATGGAGTTTCTTGCCGGCTCTTCTCCATAGGAAACGACCAATTGGAACCGTGCACCTAGCTTCTGACGTTTCATAAGTGCCCATGTAGGCTTATGTGACATAAAATATTTTGATTTTTGATTTTGTTTTTTTTTTAAGTCATTCTATTTATTAAAGAAATAAAGATGCTAATAAACGGTCATTATAAAATGTTGTTATTTAACTATTATGATAACAATTTATGACAAAGTTGTTGGATATAAATGCTCCCATAGATAGGTACTGAATAAATTAACCGACTTAGTTTTACATAAATACTTGATCTCAAAACTTTTTGCAGTACAAGAATTGCGTTGCGAGACTTGCATTTTTTTACATGTTAAGTTTTTGATAGATTTATACCTAATACCTCTTCCTAGCCACTGAAACCTTAAGAACCTATTCCGTCGTGGACCCGAGTTCCGTGGACAAGGGTTCAATTAGAACGGACGTCGGATTCTGGATGCCGTTCCGACGTAGTTTCAAGGATCATTTATTGATAGGCAAATAAAATATGAATAATCATTTTAACAACATAGTTTGACATTAAAATTTTATTCAACAAATTAAATTTATTATTTTTATGCAAAAAATAATATAAAGAAAGATAGAAAAAGAAAGAATGTGTTTATTAGCATTGTAGCAGAAAAATACACCTTAAAACTATAAAACAGAAAACAACCATTAGAATGCCAAAAGGGCCTCAGCTCAGCATAATGACAGATGGAAACACAAAGTGTACCACCTAACCCACGAGTGTCATACGCTAGAATATTATTATAATAAATTAAAAACTGATTTATAAGATAGAAAAAATACAAGAAATAAAATACCTAATAATTGTGAATGTTTATAAATAAAATATAATATTTAAAATGGTAACATTCCGTACAATATAAGCGCGCGACACCCGCAACGGGTGTCAATCGACATGTCGTTTCGTGTGCGGATTCAGTACCGAAATGGAGTCACTAGGCCTAAGGTGTTTATGAGCATTTATACAATGAAAGAAAACATTGCACAGTGCGCTTCATCTATTTAAATCAATAAGCTATTCGTAGCTTCAGAACTTTCTTGAATCCTAGATAAAGGCACAGCGTTCCCAGTTCCCATAAACAACCCGTCGGTAGTACAAATATGCCTGTACTCATTGTGGATTTATTGTGGCCTACCATGGTAGCCCAGTTGTGTTATCACACCGAGTTAGTTAACCGAACGGACCGTTATTCGAAACTCGCGGAGAAGTGGGACGAATCGATGTGAGAAATTGTCTGGACGAGGTACCCAGTGTCATTATTTTCTGTGGAATGTGGAATATTGACAATGACAGCTCTTGAACGTAGTTAAGATGTGCCGTTACATGTGTGATGTGTGTTCAGTTACATTGGTGAAATTAGTCCTAACTTAGAAATGCATAAGTTTGAATTTGAAGCTCCCACTGTTCTCATGTGATGACATAAGAACAAAAATAATTAGGCTCTTATATAAAGTGAACGAAGTGCCTTAAGCGGTTCTTTATTATGAAATGAAATGAAATTGTTTATTCTGTAAATCGGAATCAGTTTTACACGGGTTATAACAGAAATATTAAAAATAAGCTCTCATCTAGCATATTGTTAATATTTTTGATATATGACGTGTAAAAGTGATTTCGATTTGGCGTTTCCTATCTGACTACTCTGCGAAGAAAGGCCGAAACAAACTCAGAGGTCGCAGTCAAGCACAAGCAATATAAAGTACCAATATCTTTCTTGCGTACTGCGTAGGGCAGCGGTTCTCAAACTTTTTTGGCCATGGAACCCTTTTGGAAATGGAAATATTTGACGGAGCCCTAAAATAATCAAAAACTGCGTTCCATGGAATTCCACTTTACTCCACCAATAAGTCCCACCAGTGGAACAAAGTGGATTGATTGTTTACAGTTTTGTCGTCCACTGTGTCCCACTTATTGATTTTGGTGGGGAAATAACACTCGCAAAACTCTGACTTCACTTTTTCCCACTAGGGCTGGCACTGTTGGATTATGACGAAAATAAAAACAGTTTAAATAATAACGTACGTGTCGAATTGATAACCTCCTTTTTTAAGAAGTCGGTTATATATAGAAATGATTCGTATGAGATTAGGATGATTCTGAAGCAGCTAGAATACCACTAAGCAATGTCGTCTACAGTTGAAAATATGCCATAGGCTTATCGCGGTACCTCCACAGAGGCTTTTCGGAGCCCCAGGGCCCCGCGGAGCACACTTTGAGTATGGCTGGCATAGGGTATGAAAAATCTGAGAGTTTACATGGACAAGATCAAATAAACGTAACGTGTAGGAATCAACACACGACTCTACCAACTGCTGGATTTTATGCTTCATAATGAAAATGCTAATTTAGGAAACCAACTGCCTCATCCACCCGAGCACAATCACCTTCCATCCTCATCGTCCCAATCTCGCATCGGGCACAGATACTAAACAGGTTTTATTTCGATGAGACTTCATATTATTTGATTGTAGACTTATGCAATGGTGGAAACTATCGTAGACACCGGGTTACGCGTACGTTTGCGTTAATAGAAACAGCATAGCGAAGAGCAAAGGGCGTGGCTTACTATAAATTACGACTAAAATACTAGACTTGCATGTTGGAATTGCATTGCACCATGTTCAGGTGTTACTATTGTCTAAGTACTTAAAATGTGAAGCAGAAATAACTCTTTAGAGTTCTTGATTCGAATCCTAGTTACGAAACTGGGATTCGAATCAAGAAATCTAAAGAGTTTTGAGTTTTTTTAATTTATTGTGATCTTTTTGACCCAGAAACCTTTAATTGATCACGTTTGCCCAAAGCTAAGGAAAGTCGTATTTATCTACACTAATATTATAAAGACAAAAGATTTGTATTTTTGTGTCTTCTGCAACTTCAAATTTTACTGGGCTGATTAAAAAAAAAACTTTCACCAGTTTAATGCTCAGACCAAATAAAAAACCAAGCCGTGAGGCCGGTTTCGTAAACATGTGTGCACTTAGTGTGGTGTAGTTTGATTGTAATATCATTGTAAATAGTTTTAAATGTATGTGTTGAGAAAAACTACACCAATGCTCTGTGCATACACGCTCAGAGTATGCACAGAGCTTTGGTGTAGTTTTAGCATGCTTCACAGTTCTTTACTTTATTGTTTGCAGCGCTCGGTCTTGTTATTTATTTGGTCTGAGGTTTAATGTTATATTACTATCACTTAAATAACATAGGCATAAATTATAAAGATATAACGTGGGCGAAGCCGCTGGCATGTAAGCTCATGATAGTTTAATTCACTAATATTGACAAATTAATCAAAACAGTAGCCCGAAGTCTGGTTTTGTTCCCGGTTGATGACAAATAGTCTCACCCCTATTAAATTGGACATGAGCATAACAGGCGAAATGTAAGTATACTAGAGGACCTCTGCCCAGTCCTTCAGGGTTTACGGGCGTGATGTTATGTAATCAAAACAGTGAAATATTATTAGCTTAGTGGTGTGACCGTCAGAGTGCCAAGTCACGCACCCAGCTGACTTTTCAGATTAATGCGTATCGTATAATTATCACTTGCTTTAAAAACGGTGAAGGAAAACTTCGTGAGGAAACGCCCATGCCGGAGAGATTGAGATTTCTCGATGGCATGTGAAGCCAAGTCATTAGTACATCTTTGACAACTGTCAAAGATGTACTAATGACTTGGCTTTAGACTTTAGACTTTAGACTTTAGGCTTTAAACCGAAAGTCTGATAACCAGTCTCACTAAGGGGTATCGTGTTACCCAGTTACTGGGTTGTGGAGGTCAGATAGGCAGTCGCTCTATGTAAAATATTGGTATTCAGCGGCATCCGGTTAGTCTGAAGCCGACTCCAACATAGTTGGGAAAAGGCTAGTCGTATGTGAAGCCAAGTCAGATGCCCTTGCGCGGCTTTAAAACTCTGACACCGTTAGTCACTAACCGCAAGAAAACAAGAAGTGAAATATTGACAGCTATTTACGACGTTGCCAACTTTCAGAATCCACACTCTTAACCAGTACTCTAACCCAAAAAGACCTTGGTATTCCTTAACCATCTCACCTTGAAAACTTAGGTGAAATGAGCGTGGAGTGAGCTGTCATTGTCATCGATACCTACTGATGATAAGGCAGTGACAGTTCACTCCGTGCTCATTTCACCCAAATTTTTACGGTGAGATTTTTACAGAATAGCACACTGTTCCTCTTTTAAACATGATTAAGGAACTAGGTTTCCTCTAAGGAAATGCATACTCAGAGACTCAGAACTGGCTTTTATAATGGAGATATTTCATAGAAACTGCGGCCTAACTGTTCAGTTCGTTACAAAGGCTAGAACACATCATTGTGCAGTCCAACAGTCAGGCACAATGGCGACCCCCCGGACTTGTCCGCAATGCCGTGTGTCCAGCCTTTACATGATGATTTAATACTTTGGCTCCGTGACCCTGTCACACAGATGGGATGGTTTAGAACTTGGTTGATATATTAAAGTGCCCGAAATATAAGTATTTCTATGAATACAAGTATCTGTTCAGTAATGACACTTAAGTTTTTAAGGAAATCTTTTGACTAAAAGGTTTATACCTAAAAGAAAAGTAATCAGAAGTAATCCTGGATCGAAAAAAAGATTGCTGGTCACTTGGCCAGTGAATGGTGATATTAGTTAATATGAGAATATTTCTCACTCGAATCAGGAGGCTTGTAGTTAGCTCAGGTCGGGCAAATATTATTTAGAATTTTGCATCTCTCTCAGTTCTGGCAAGATAAAAAACTGACTCATAAAGACGTCCTTTCAATACCAAGTATTACCCAGTTACTGGGCTGTGGAGGTCAGATAGGCAGTCGCTCTATGTAAAATACTGGTATTCAGTTGCATTCGGTTAGACTGGAAGCCGACCCCTAATATAGTTGGGAAAAGCTAGGTAGATTGATTGATGGAAAGACGTCCTTTCAATGGCCTCTCCTGAGAAAAAAAGTCCAATTAGAGCCCATAGAACACGCTCCCATAGAACACTTCCGAGTCGCCACAAGCTTTACAAGAAATCATGGTAACAAATCGTTTATTCATACAACAATACATCATGCACAAAACTCTCAAATTTACTAAACCCACCACCCATATGCATACACAAAGCTCACAATCCACATGGTGCGTCTAATCGCGTGCCTGCGCGCACGCAGCCTTGAATTAGCTACAGCGAATTTACGTGTCATGCCACTTACATGGTGTTCTGTATAGCAAACCTGTTTGGGTGTTCAGCGATTGGTCTTAGACGTTATTATAAGTTTTGTTTTCACGGATACATGTGTGTTATGACCCGGAACTGGAAGATCTGTCTGTGGATGGAAAGGTCGTAAACCTCTACATCGTCGCCATTCTTTTCTTTAGGGATCAACGTGTGGGAAAGCCCCAACTTTCTGACTAACTTTTCTTCTTTTCGTGTGGTTAGCGACCAACCTGGTGTCAGAGTTTTAAAGCCGCCCATGGGCCTCTGATATGGCTTCACATGCCGTCGAGAAACATCTCTCAGGCATGTCGGTTTCCTCACGATGTTTTCCTTCATCGTATTTGAAGCAAGTGATAATTATACATACGCCCATGAATCCGAAAAGTCAGAGGTGCGTGGCTTGGGTTCGAACTCGGGGCTTATGACTTGGCAGTCTGTCGGTTACACCACTAGGCTATCACTGCTCACTACTCACACAACACTGCTGACTAGCGGACCGAGTCCTTGACAAATTACTAGTTTGGAATGACCGTTCCTTAGGCCTCAGACCAATTAAAAAACCAAGACAGAGCGCTGTCAACAGTGACGTGAGGCCGGTCTCAGAAACATGAGTGCACTTAGTGAGGTGTAGTTTGATTGTAAATATGTGCGTGTGAGCGTGTATGCACAGAGCGGAGGTGTGATTTTTGGCATGCTTGACTGTACTGTTCATAGCGCGCTGTCTTGGTTTTTACACGACTGCCCAAAAATATGTGCAATTTTTTCATTTATTTCGTCTGTGGTCTGTGCCATAGAAATATTAAAAACAGTTGAATTTCGTATTGCGATCGGGAGTCGCGGTCAATAGCAGAGAGCAAAGAAATATAAACAAAAGTCTCCATGCAATACCATAAGACCCAAACCCCATAGAAATAACGTTCAGGTGGCAACGAGACTAATATACGACTAATAAGTCAGCTGACAAGTCTACAATTAGCAATTAGCATAGAATGGCGACAGTTGCTTTCTATTAGAACGTTCATAGACTGTGTTTCATAATAACTGAATGCAAAGCGTAGATGTCATGGAGTTTGTATTGCTTCATGATACTAAATTAGGGATTTGGAATGTTGGATATGTGAAGTAGCTTTAGTCTACACTAGCTGATGGCCGCGACCTCGCCCGCGTGGATGTCGGTTATTATATACTAAAACCTTACTCGAGAACCACTCTATTCATTGGTGAAGACAGCATGAAAATCGGTGCAGTAGTTTTTGAGTTTATCGCGTACAGGACGACAGGCAGACAAGGCGGAGGACTTTGTTTTATAATATGTAAAGATAAGGATATTAGTCATCTGAGCATAATTTTTTTGTACCAATCATTTCGTCAAAACAATCAAGCTTGTAGCTACCCTGAAATCATTATCATCATCAACATTTCAGCTGAAAGACGTCCACTGCTGGACATAGGCCTCCCCAAGCACCGCCACTTCAGTTCTGTGATCAGTTCAGTAGTTTTGGCGTGAAAGCGCGACAGGCAGACAGACAGAGTTACTTTCGCATTTATAATATTAGTAAGGATTTAACACTTTTTATTTAATAGTATTTATCTTTTGTTTCAGGTACGTAACAGTTATAAATTGTTAAACCGAATCCTTCGAACAGTAAGTTAATAATCGTATGAATATTTTATTTTTAACCTAAATAACCATTAAGCACATCTCCTTGTGAATAGACATTAACATTCGGCAAGTACGCACGGAATTTTGTGAAGAGTTCCGTAGTACAGTTACAATGGTTGAATTGAGATCTGTAGGCTTTTTGCACACGACGCCGGAGCCCCATCGGCGCCGGACCACATGTTTGTGGTAGGTATACGAATGAATATCGCCCATGCGCCGCACTGGCGCGCGGCGTCGCGTAGATTTTACATTTTTATTCTGAGATGTTCTGATTTTTTTTCATCTTGCGGCTCGGAGCTGGATCAGGTTCGGCGTTATGGAAAAAATTCAGAATATGTCAGAATGAGTGGCGCCCGCGCCGTTGCCGCTTCAGCGTGATGTAGGTACAGCTTAGTAGAGCATGTAACACCTCCAGTTTAAGGGTAATTAAAAGCAGGCTACCAGGGTTTCATGAGAACCCTTAGTGTACCTACTTATTGTCAAAATGTGTTCCGAGTTTATACGCAATAAGGGTTCTCAGGCAATCTAGTCAATTGCTGCTATGTTTAAAAAAATTGTGTACTTGATTATATTATTCATTACGTAAGTAAACCACTTCCTGGGGCACAAAAAAAACAAAAGCTGAATATAGTACGTAAGTTTTTTTTACCGTAAAAAAACCGTAATTCTGCAATAGTGCTATCAACATCAAGTCATAATGATCGCACTACTTTATATAATCATACCCTGAGTGTTCATGAGGATTGATTGCTTCCTTAATGAAAAAGGTTTTTCATATATTTTATCATGTTCTAAAGAACCCTAAAAAACGTTTTCCACGATTTGGAAATCAGGAAATTTAGGAGTTCATATCGCATTATTATCTACACATCTATTTCCTTCAGTTCATAGCTATATTATATCTTTACAATAGAACTTGATATACGAAACACAACCTTATTACAATGGACCAAAGAGCTTTCAAACATAATAAACAAAATTGTACAACTGAACAATTAACATTGCCGTATTTTAGTTACGCTATTAGAAACCTTAGTACATTTTCGCCCACATTATAACGATTGTTACACACGCAATTTAGATTTTAATCATAAGGTAGTACAGTTTAAAATTGATTGATGGGGCTCACTTAACAGTGTTACGACCATAGGTATGAAGTGATCGATTAATTTCTTTACAATTTATGATTGCCTGGTACTTGAACGCGTAACTTTGCCTACTCGTGTTATGTATTTGTTGATACATAAGTACTTTAAGTAATTACTTAATAGCGTATGTTAAAGAAGTTAATATTATGTTGTCATGAACACAGTTATGTTAAGTAATTGCCGACATAACTGATTTAATTAGTTACAGACATGCTGTATAATTAATTCAGTTACAGTACAAGTTTTTCAGCTACCTAGCGTGTTTTACGTGCTCCATTTTTGTAGGAATTCGGCGAAGAAAGGCGATAAACTCTTTGTTTGTACACCTACAATTAATAATAATATTAATTTTTCAGAAACATTATGTAATACCACTTTATTCTTTTTACAGTGAATAAAAAAACTTCTTAAGGGCTCTTTCTGAACAGTGAATGAAACTGAACCGTCACGCTCGGGTCGGTGACGCTTAATCGGGTATACTCGGCGCCGAATCGCGTATATACTCGGCTCCAGTCGTAACTTTTCACATCTATCGGAGCACACGCCCTCTCATTTTTATACTGACCGTATTTTTGTACGTAGTTTTCTGCCTACGGAAATCATATAACCTCACCCATGTAATTATTAATATTATGTGCTTACATCTTAATTATCAATAAAATTACTCAATCGCTACTACACGTATGTATCTACTCAATCACCAAAACATTTGATACAAAAATCGATTAAAAAACCGGCCATAATCGAATGAGATTCCAGCCAAACAGCCGTAAAATCACTTAAGGGCTCCCACAGACAGGCGCGATGCGACAGCGCGACGACGTGACTGTAGTAGAACAATTTCTATGAACACTTTATGGAAATTGTTCTAGCGGAATCGCGTCGCTCCGTCGCATCGCGCCTGATTTCGGGAGCCGTGACTTGTCTTTGTAAGATGACCATTGACTAAGAGACTTACAGAAGCTTTAAAGCCGCAAAATTGTTATTAGGTGCGTGAGCCCAGCCGTTGGCAACGCCTCCACAGAAAAATGTGATCTTTGGCAGGCGCTGCTTATGCCTCCTGATTTCTTAACCGAACAATCAGAGAGCCTCCCATCCGGGCTTATGTTACCGTGGCCTACCTGGAAAATCTTAAATAGACTTCGTGCCTAAGTAGGCTGCGGCAAGGACAACCTCCACAAGTGGGGGTTCACGGACGGCTCAGATCTCCGGTGTGTATGCGGCGCCTCGCCACAGACAATGGCTCACCTCCAATCTTACCCCGCATGTCCTGTCACCTGCACACGTGAGGTCCTTATTGGCTGCGTCTGTGGTGTTCGCGTGGCTGAGTTTTGGGCCAAACAAATTTAACAACACTCGATATTTTTGTCATCGACACGCTAAGAAGAAGATTGACTTATGATATTTTTCAAAACTTATGACGTCACCCGTTAGTGACGCGTTACCGTGACGGTCTCGCTCTGGTTGAGGCGACTTTGAGAGCCGTGCAGTCTCATTGCTTCGGTTGGTAGCTTATAGGATTGTATCATGCTATCGTGCTATCGTGTCGCGGCTGTCTGGGGGAGCCTTTATTCTGAGACGTGGCGAACCCCTCGAGATTTGGTTGGTACGTAAATGCAGATGACACATTCCGGGCGGGCTCTTATCAAATTCGATATAATTTATAATTCATGTATGCAAAAGAGTTACATTGGTCAAGTAAAATCTAAATGGAACAGACTGACTATGTAGGTTAGGCTAACACCTGACTGCACCTTGTCATACAATCTTTAAACCAAATAAGCCCAAGTTATACGGTCTTGATCTAACGAACTGAGCTTAACAGAAACGTTCATTCACAACAGCGAACATAAAAAATAATCATTTAGTTCATCTGTACATTTTATAATTAAAACACAATACACCGGAAAATGCTTCGAAAAAAAAAGACACTTCAGGTCAATCTCGATCGGATACAGCAACTGGGCATCGAACTTGCGTCCGCTACATCTCGATCGAGATAAAGAACAATTGAATCAAAAGCTACATAGAGATTTTTATCTTGTAGATACAGTGTATGGAAGTGCTCTGTGAATTTATGACGCCTTGGTATCGGCAGGTGTTTTGATACAGTTTGACGACCCTGGTCATGTTTTGTCTGCATTTTGTGCTAGAATTTTGGTGCCTAGAGTAGGATAGAGATATATCTAAGAGTAGCGAGAAACAAGTTTTTTTATTATTAAGAGGTCAGTAAATTTATGAAGCTCTGTTACGGGCATATGTTTTAGTATGGTTTGACGACCCTGGTAATGTTTTGTCTGCATTTTGGGCTAGATTTAGGTGGCTAAAGTAGGATAGAGATATGCATAGGCGTAGAGAGAGAGGGACATAATCTTTATTGTTAAGGAGCTCTGTGAATTTATGAAGCCCTGGTGAGGTGTTTTGAAGCAATTTGGTGACCCTGGTACATATTTGTTGTGTAGATTTGGAAAAATTGCTTACCTCCTCTAGTCGTGCAGTTGAAAATTCTTCCTGATTTGGCCAATAACCGCGTTTCCCTTGGTAGTAACCACATCCATCTATTGCGGAAGGAAGGTAACTCACGTGTAAATTCAAACTCAATCATAGATTATGGAATCGCGTATTCTGTTAACACGCATTCACGCTACGTCCATCATGTGGGCGAAAGCAAATCGGATGGAAGGACCAGGAAAATGAATTAGTTTGAAGAAAATTCGTCGAAGAATGTATTATCTATAGCAACTCTTTAGAGACCATCGACCTAATATTATACAGATAGTTTCTTGTTTCAATATGTCCAGACAATAATGTTTAGTTAACGGGCGTCTAATAACCGTACGCCCTTAAGATTTACCGGTCCGACTAGTACTACGGATAACAGAGCGATTTCTTTTAGTAAACCGTTAAAACTGACGGGTTACCTACGGAAACACACCGGTTACGCAACTGTTTATATTTCAATGTGATCTGGGAAGTGGGAACATGTTTGTGGAACTGTAAAATGTAATCACTTCACTACAGCTTAGTTAATGTGTAAGGAACTCCGGTTGTGAGGTTTCTGTGTAGGTTTCTATGTAGTATCTTAATTTTTTTGGTCCTTTGGTACAGTTCTGTGATCCTTTGGTCCGTTGATACTTACTTTTCACCGTTATTTTAATAATAAGTGTCGCTATGAACTGGTTCATCTTTCAAAATCAGTAACTACTTTGTCATAACACTTCAGCAATAAAGGAAAAACGATGTAAGCGATAACGTTTCAAATCACAGATTTAATATAAATATCAACCAAATTCTGGTCAAGTCGGAGGTGGGATTTTTCAGCCCAGGGCACGCATGCGTGTTTTTGACAACTGAGTTAGATATTTGTTCTAAAAAAACTAGAACAAAATCATTTCAAATTACTAGGCTCGCATAAAAACAGCGTACTAGTTAGATAAAACGTTATCTGCGACATCCGGGTGTTTTCACTCGACGGGGAACTAAGGCAACAATTACCTATCACGTGTGAACGTCCCACTGTTATGCTTTCCTGGTAATACGTGAACACTTTCTATGGTGGGTGTTGACTTTCCCTAGCGGTGATAAGTTCTGTGACGTCATTGAATAAATCAGAGGGGAAACTTGAGAAAATGTGTACTATAATTAAATCACGAACCTTGAAGTGTAGTATATAATGCAATATCAATAATTATCAAGGACGGAAATACAATTAGAGAATGCAGTTATACAAAATCTATAGAAATCAAGACATCTCTCTCAGACACGATCAGTCCAACACTTTTCTTGCAGTACCGTTAAGTTCTAAATAAGCCTATAAGAATATATTTTCTTTTTTAGGACAGGCTTGTTACCTAACTAACATTTCAGAGCATTTAACATGTGCTGTCATATCTCGAACTTTCTATGACGCTCAAATAACATAAGTACCTAAATCGAAAATTTTTAATCATCAAACCATTGATGAAGTCGTAGATGCAAATAGTAATCGAATGCCAATCACCGTGGTCAATGATACCTTATCACTTGATTTTTCTGTCACTCAAGTCACGAAGTAGTACATGTCAACGTGACTGACACATCATTTCCTTACATATTATAAAACAAAGTGCTCCGCCGCGTCTGTCTGTCGTCTTGTACGTGATAAACTCAAAGACTACTGCACCGATTTTCATGCTATTTTCACCAATGGATAGAGTGGTTCTCGAGTAAGGTTTTAGTATTTAATAACCAACATCCACGCGGGCGAAGTCGTGGGCATCAGCTAGTTAAATATAAAGTTGAAATTAATTCTTGTCCCCTTCTAAAATATAGATGCTCTCTTTCTTATCTAGAGCTAATATATCATATCGCTGTTCTATCATAGTCTTGTAGACAAGACTATGATAGAACAGCGATAACCAAGACTATGATAGACTATGATAGATCATAGTCTATCATAGACTAGGTTATCGCTGTTAAAGTCTATGTGGTGTTACTTATTATGATTTAGTTCATTACCTCCAAATGCTGGAAAATGGCTCCGTTTGGTCCTTCCCTGTCTACTTGTGAATGCTGTTCATCCCACTATCATCTTGATTTGGGCATGCCGCGAAGTTTTATATATCCGTATATTTCCGTATGGAAATCCTTACGGTAACTTTCCGTCTGGGGATTGTAAAATAGAACTATACTTCCCGGGAGGTTATATATATGCCATTGCCTGCAACGGCTGTAGTCGTACTTCTCCAACGACCAAGCTAATTAATAAGCGGTATATACTTCAAAGTTTTTTTTATTTTAAATTATATCGTCATTATAAAATATACAAATTCAAGGGAGAGAGATGTTGATATTACCCTACTCTATGACTGTACTCTGTGACTGAATCTCGGTGTGTGTATGTCTCTCTCTCTCTCTCTAATGTTCATCGAGTTATCTGTCTAGGTTATAAATTAGTTCGCAAATAGCATCAGAAGTTGCTTCTCAAATACCCAAAATATGTGCAGCGGGGTCGCGGCAGGCCATGAAGCAGATTAGCAGGATGAACTGGATAGGTTCCGTTAAAAATGGAAAGATGCGCGGGCTCGCAGAAGAGGGAAGGAGTGGAGCTGGAGGAGTGCCTTGTCCTGGAGTGGAGCAACCCAGGCTAGCATAAAAGAAATGTGACACAAATTCCAAAATAATTTCTAACCTTTGGCAAGCTTACTATCACTTCGTAAAAAAATGGGATTTAAATTAAAAATTATGCAATAATATAGCGTCATTTTTGTAAAACTGCAAAGTGATATTATCGTATCTGGGCACGTGGTCACATCAGTTCCGTCATTTCCGCTCTAAGGCCGATGTCCATACAAAACAATTGAGTCTAAGTCTTCCTACCATATAAGTAACTGTTTTACTTTAACCTACATTTATTTATTGTATGTAGGAGATAACATTTCGTAACGTAAACTTGTACGTGTTTTAAAATACACTTTCACTTAAGGTCTCTGTTTCAAACTACATACGTTTAATTGATTATATATATATAATACGGTAGCACCGGTATTCAGCCAGAATGTGCCAGATAAGTGCAGCATTGCTATTCTGTGACCATCTCACCGTGTAAACTTACGTGAAGTGAGCTTGAAGTGAACTGTCACTGCCTTAGCATCATTAAGTATCGATGACAATGACAGCTCACTCCACGCTCACTTCACCTAAGTTTTCACGGTGAGATGGTTACAGAATAGACCGACAGTTTTCTATCCGTTCATACGCAGCAGATACTTCAAGATTAATTCTCAAAAAACCTTGTAACAATCTGACCATGTACCTATAGGAAACACCATGTAATCGTGTCTCAACTTATTGTCACATGCTACTTTAAACGGATCTAAAATGGCGGTATTGCTCATCCGGTGCGGTTGCGCAGTCATGCACTTGACGATGCGGTTATGGTCAAGCACTTTATTTTTAAATTTTACCATTATTTGGGTGAATAAGGTGGGCGAAGAGTCTTGGCGTCACCTGTATTCAAAAATTTTTATGTGATGAATATGAGAGTTAAAACAGGAGTTTCAGAAATACTGACACCATCTCCTACATAAAAATATAAAGGGAAAATAATTTTGTATCATTTATGAATAGATTAAAGACTTATTTAATCAATAAAGCGCTATTATAACGTAAATTTTAATTATGTAAAGTTTTTATTTTTTTAAATGACAAATGCATATTTTTATAATAAAACTGTGTAATTAATAAATGTCATAATTACCCTAATAATAATATTTGTTATAGATAAATGTCAGTGGCAAAAAACGAAAATTGAAAAGCAAAGTCACCGACTTCCGAAATTATGTGTTTTTTTTTTTGGAAACAATTTGTTTTTTTTTTAGTTTTTATTGTCTCTATATCTTCTATCCAACTGCACCCATGGAAAGAATGCGTTAGTTTATGTATGTATGAAGCAGTTACAGAAATACTGACAGTGACACCATCTCATTTAGAAAGTACTTGTTTAGTAACAGCAACTATGAGTACCTAAATATATCATTTTAATTATAAAACTCAGCACAATGGTTGTGAAAGAATAAACGATCAATCATACCGAATAATCTGTATTAAGTGTAGTCTAGGAGTCTCGACTGTTACGTTATCTCACCCACTTGGAATTGATTAAGAGGATTACAACTGGTGAATTGTCATTAGAAATATTACGTTTATTTGTTACACAACAAGTATTATTATTTATTTATTATTAAAATCACTTCTCAGACTATCGCAACTTTTGCAAGGTTTAATTTAAACGGTTATATTTTATTTACAGTTAATTATGTTAAATGTGCTTAATAAAATTGGATTTATAAGCGTTTTTCAAAGTTATAAAACAACAAATATCGCGCCAGTATTCCCTGGATGGTTAGGCAGAGGGTTCAAAAATATACTTTATGGTTGATAGACTCTAAAGGCCTCTTATACTATCTAAAGTTATTCATTTTAAGTAAACCAGCGGGCCTAAAACAGCCACATTAGCAATTCCTCTAAAAGCATTTCATTTCCTGAATTTCCAGCTGTCATTAGCAATTCCTCTAATTTGACACAAAACCAATTCATAATATGTGGACCAATTTACGAAAACTGTCAAACAGATGGATTATTTCGTAATATGAATCGCACGCAGATCATATTATGAATTGTCAGTTTGTGACATTTTACGATGATTCATAATATTTTCCTATTATGATTCTGCTATAGTGACTGTTTTAAGCCCCCTGATCCATTTATGGTATCACACTTACCTATAGTGTAAGAATTACATGCACTTGAAAACAACAAAATATTTCCAACAACGGTGCCTTTCGGTAAGTGAAAATGCGGTTAGTTTTTAGTCACTTTTACTTGTCTCATTACCATTTACTCCGCACCTCCATATCAGATCTGTTTTATCTCGAGACTGTGCCAACTAGCACTTCGTATGTCACTATCTCCTAGACTACGTGCATTGCCCAGTGAACCGACATTAGGTATTCAAAACACACAGTGAAAGGCGAGCCAACTACAAACAGTTCAAGGTAGATAAGTCAAGTTTGAGCTGTCAAACACACATAACAGTGCTTGGATTATGGACTTGAATATCCGTGTTAATATTTCCGAGTTATTGTTAGATAAGTGAGCTATTTATTTTGTGTATTATGTGTTGTCGATCTATATAAGAATGCATGTCCAAAAAAAGAAATGATTTTTTTTTTGTGTATTCTTAGTTTCATGATCTTTTATTTGGAAAATAAAGCCTGCCAATCACGACTAAAGGAAATACAGGCGCTTTGACACTTTTGACAGGTGCCCGGCTCTGACCTATTAGTGCTGCCACCTTTGTACACGTCATTTTAGAAAACTCCCATTGCATAGCATTATAAAAGACGTATTTTAAAAATGGAACATCTGTTTAATCAATATTTACTATCTACAGCTGTTTAGGTTATAAATTCATTGCGTGTAACACCATTCATTTTATAAGTACTCAACCGCTATGTAACAGTTTACTTAACTAGTTTTTACGACTAAGTTATTACTATCTTACTTTAACGTGACTATTAATTAGGTCAATTTCGTATAGATTGGAGATCTCTATCCTGAAAACCGAGGTTAAAGAAGTAACCAACTGTATTTTTATTTTAAAATCAACTTGATATTTGTAATAGTGAAAACTTCGCCTAAAAAAGTATACGCCGGTTGTGATTCGACTACAACGCACCTGACTTTTTGAGGTCATCACCAAAAGGGACAGTATATGTCTTTCTACGGCGTTTAGAAACGTTATGGATACCACGTAATCAAACCATAAAGAATTTGGTGAATTGTTTTTTTTTTTCAACAGAGGCGACGCCCTTGTTTTTTTCAACAAAAAAAACTTTGACGTCGTACACGCACATTAGCACATGTAACATAAGTACCAGGCTTCCATAAGCACTTAGAAATGTCGAGAGAGTTACACCATTTAGCAATTAGCTTGGAGAGTGTTTCAAGAGCTGGGAGTCTGGTATACTAACCTCTCATTAATTACTAGGGTAGCAGGGGTCACTGGAAGAATGTGTGTTATGTATGGAAAGTTTGCTTTGTGTAGGTAATTTATCTTTCCTGGGATCAGAGGAACGTGATTCTTTAGAAGAAGGGCAAAGACAAACAGTTAGTATTAAAGGAGTAATAGAAAAAGAAACGTAATAATCGATACTGAAATTGTCGTCGTTCACTAGTTAAATAAAGTTGGCTTTTCACCACAAGGACCAACTCTATAAAAAAGCGAAAACAGTAAAGATAATATAGAGCATGCCTATATTTTTTACCCACTGTACCAATACCAATAATCTACAATAATAACACTGTTTACACATACATAATAGGTACATACCTATATTGTATTGTTGTTACACTCAAAGCTTACCATCACTTTCACACAATTACTGCTCAAAGTTCATATTTTCCGTCAGATATTGATCGAAGTCAAACAATGGCGGCGATGTGTGGGCGTTGGTTTGCAACACCATGTTATAATATTTCGATGTTATGTAACCAGGATGTGTTCTGAATGTGGTGTTGTGAACTTCTTTATAGATATGATTGCCTGGTACCGTGATTCTGATTTAGATAGTTTGTTATGGTTTTTTGATTAAGTAGTTAAAATTATGAGAGGCATTTATTTAGATTTTTGTCTCATCACGATACATTTCTATTTTGTTGTCTATTGTTATTATGTTCTATTTAATCATGCTTCTAGTCTTCATCATGCCTTATGCCATTCATTTGGGGCTGGTACAGCATGTCCTTTTCCATACATGAGCCGTCCTGACAGCAATCACTGCCTTTTTAACCATGTCATCTTTTACAAGATACATACGTCCTTTCTTTAATTGGTTCCTGTATTTCTGCTTTTGAACTGATAAGTATTTTTTTTTCATTTCAATCAGAACCAACATGGTAGCTCTGTCAGACTTTCTGGCGTGATTTATATTAATTTGATCACTACTAGAGATTGATATTATACAAAGCATAAATTTTTCGAGTATATGTTTGACGCAAGCATAGCCGTAGGCGCAGCCAAAAGCTTATGTCATTGACTAGCATATTAATCTCTTGAAATATTAACATACACAGCTGTCAAATAACTTAAATTTTACATAGCCAGTTATTTCATGCCTAAATAGGTGTCACATACTTACCAATGCACTTAAGGCCTGAATTCCTCTTACGCTGATGTCAGTCGCGTACGTGTGTCGCGCGTGCGTAAATACATTGTGTTCTATACAGGGTTACTGGTAACTCGGCGTATTCCTTGCAGGACGTCATAGTAGGGTTAAAATGCAACAAATTAAGCCACCAAATGTTCTACCGAAATTCAGTAGTTTTTGAATTAGTTAAGTTTTAGTTTTTTAATGAAAAATCCCAGATTAAACCATTTGAAACCTATTTAAAAATGATTTACGGCGCGACTGTACTGAAATTTAAGTTATTATCATAGTTGACGCCATAGCAGACCTTTGTTAATAATTAAAAGTTCAATAATGCCTAAAACTTTGGCAAATATCACTAACAAAACATTTCATTTTTTGTAATTTTTAGCTCTAAAACTCTTAACTAATTCAAAAACCACTGAATTTCGGTAGAACATTTGGTGGCTTAATTTGTTGCATTTTAACTCTACTATGACGTCCTGCAAGGAATACGTCGAGTTACCAGTAACCCTGTATAGCACCATACTGCGACGCTGACGTCCGCGGCGCGTACTACGTTGCTACGCGTACGCGACCGACCGTACGCGACTGACATCAGCGTAAGTGGAATTCAGACCTTACATTCACCCAATTATATAGGTCGCCAGTGATAAAATTCATGGCAGTAACTGTCTAAATTATCTTTCAAATATCCGAACAGAACCTTGATTTTCAAGACACATACACTATCTATATCTAAACATCATCATCATCTGCCTAGCCTTTGCCCAACTATGAGGTCGGCTTCCAGTCTAACCGGATGTACCTAAATACCAGCATTTTAAATGGAGTGACTGCCTATCTGAACTCCACAACCCATTATCTGGGTAATACGATACCTGGCAAGACTGATTGTCAGACTTTCGGGCTTCTGGCGACCCGTAACGACTGTCAAAAATCCACAAATGACAGCCGGGACCAACGGCTTATCGTGCTTTCCGAGGCACGTAGGAGTCTCGGTATGTAAAGATAGTCACCCATCCACGGAACAACTCCGGCAAGTGTAGCTTAATCTGATGGATCGACCCGTGCGGCTGTTATTACTAAGCCACGAGCTCCTCTACACATATTATAATTTAAAGTCGTTTTTCATGTCTGTGTGATCGCGTTGTTCTTCTAAACTACACAACGGATTTTGATGCGGTTTTCAACATATTTTAAAGAATTTATTCCAGGATGTTTGTATGTGTCATACATTAGATATTTTAGAAAATTTATTCCCGAAGGTTTATATGTCTAGTACAGTATATCAAATGTGAATGTAATAAAGAAATCTCGATGTTTTGTCAAGTCGTAACCGTGCGTAGCAGGACCGGGTTGCTAGTTTATAATCATTCAAATACTTCTGTAGATACGAGTACCTCTCGCTGCGCCTGAGACAATTCAAATTGCACTGTACGTACAAATAACAACAGACAACAATTTCACATTAATAACACCTTTATATCCTAGAATTAAGGTCGCTTTTCGTGATTCAACTGACGTGCAGTTGAACATGCGCGAACGTCGTCGCCGCTCAATATTTCGCAATCACTGCGCACGCGCGGATCATCGGGCGATTCGATGCGCCCATGCCAAATGACAGATACAGGTTATTGTTTTTATATACCTAAGACTGGATATGTAGGTTTTAGATAGGTTGAATTGTTCCATAAAGAATTGTTGATTGATAAAATTATTTTTTTGTCAGGAAGACATTTAAAGATCTCATAGAGAGAGTCGTAGAGATTCGAGTAGCCCCGTTAATGTTTGTCGAAACAGATGACTGAGGAGATTATAAAGATGGCAAATTGTCCTCTTTTCTGCTTTTAATCACATTATTTCACCGTTCATTGTTTCACCCAGTGACAGTGTTCCGATTTTCTTTCCTCCGACTTAAAAGATCAAACATTTCGAACACAAGATAAAAAGTATTAAATCTGTATATTATATGGTTGCACATACCTCAGACATATAATGTAAAAAATACATATTTATCAACTCAGATCCCAGACGGATTAACTTTGCCAATATTTATAATATTGTCAACATAACGTAGGTTGAAGAGATAAATATAATACGTTACGAAGATATAGAAAAGGTCGAACAACATTTACACAAGATTGTAAAAAAAACATTGATAGCAAAAGTAATGTAAACGAAAGCACTCGGAATAAGAAGTCATATAATTTACTCAACCAGAATAAATATTGATACAGATAGGAAGTATCATGATCACCAGCTATCAGCAGCTGAAACACACGATGACAGGAACAGGATACAACTGACTAACAGAGAAGAAAAATATCATGTAGGACATATTTTCAACTCGACCGACCAAAAAACACAATCGATGATTGGTACTGTAATACAATTAATAACATTTCATCTCTGTATGAAAGACGAAGAAGGAAACATAAACGAAGAGGCAGACTGATTGCCTCTTCTAGAAGCACATGAAAATAATAACAAGCTGGTGCCGTATTATGAAGTATTAATGCCATCATTTTTCCAGTGTGAGAGAGAGACGGAGCTAGACAAGGCCGCTAGCACCATCCCGTTTTCGCAGCGGAATAATGATGGCATTAATACTTCATAATACTACCCCTGGTGTTATCAGTGGAAAAGTATCTAACATCGAAAAGCACGTTTCATATAAATAGAAGAATATATCAAAACAAAAATGTTTTCGAAAAGCAAAAACTGACATTGATTGACCTAAAACTGAGAAACCTATCAATAAAGAACAATGAAATTATAGGCATACTATATTTTTTATACATAGAACTGTTAGCTAACATTTGTTTAACATGATGTACAAGACACACCTACTTGTCTGAATCATAGCGTACACAAATATGCATAATTCTTATATACACTGATGGTTATGTAATGTTTATATTGTGTATGCTTGTTTGTATTACTTCTTTA
This sequence comes from Lithophane leautieri, assembly GCA_949152455.1. Classification (NCBI taxonomy): domain Eukaryota; kingdom Metazoa; phylum Arthropoda; class Insecta; order Lepidoptera; family Noctuidae; genus Lithophane; species Lithophane leautieri. The sequence continues at coordinate 10,597,163 of OX424480.1, read as the reverse complement.
AGATACTTATTACTGAAAGTTTTTATCTGTTAGCAAAATTTATTGCCGTATGTTATGATCCTATCTGTGTGAAATTAAAAGAGTATATTGTTTTCGTGAACAAACCGGCATGTCCTAGAACCAAAAATCGAAGACATGTGACATCTACCAACCCGCACTGGGCCCGCGTGGTGGATTACGGCCCACTCCCTCTCATTGAGAGGAGGCCTGTGTACCAGCAGTGGGAACATTAAAGGCTGATTATGTATGTATATTAAATACGCTCTTCCGAGAGTAAAAAGCGTTCATTGTTTCTACCAAAAGAATGATGGATCTTCAAATTCCCATAAAGTCAAGTTTAATAAACATTGAAGGCGATATTTATTTAGGTTTTAGGTTCTCATCCGAATGTTCATTGTCGATGGTGACAAGTTAACTGAGGGCCAATATTTTTTAGAACGATCGCATTTTTATCTGTCAAGAACCCTCTAATTTACCTTCATTTTTGAAATTTTCTGTCGCTGAGATTACGACTTTTTATTTATTTATTTATTCCAAAATCTGTATTAACAATAACATACCTATACCTTAAAATTGTACTTTTTTTAAATACGAGAAATGAACTTCTCTTACTGCACTATTTTGCTAAAATGTTCGAGCTAGGCGCAGCGTGTAACAAAAACCCATGTCAATACATGAGGGTGTTGTTAAGAATCATACTGAGAGTCTAATTGTTTTTTTTTTTTTAAAGGAATAAAAAATTCGCCGCATTTTTGTCCATGGGGAATTTTACCGAGTTATTAATGGGGGCGCGGGCAGCCGTCGTCTACAAGCCATAACATATTGACCTCTGTAAAAAATTTGCTAATTTATAATGAAATTTTAGTAATTTAGGTACTTACTAAAAATGTAAATTTCAAATTGCAATAACTTTTTTATTTTAAATTTTTTTTTTTTTTTTTTGTATGTTGTTGCAGTACCTATGCGCCCCTTTCGGATCGGATTTGTGTGTTACACGCTATATACACTATCGATGACGATAATACTGCCGTGCTAGCGATAAATGCCGTAAGTACGTTCGTATGCAGAACATACTTACGGCACTTATCGCTAGCACGGCTAGAAGATAATGTAATAACGACAATCCACAGATTTTGTGTTAAGTAATACCTAAACGATCATAATAAGACAATAACATATATGTAGGTAAGTAACAAATACCAGTAGATCAGCAAAGACAATGTGCAACAACATGAAACATACTTTGTATTATAATGTTACATCATATGGTAAAGATCATTTATCAAGAACTATTGATCCATAGTAATTGTGGCCTTAGATTATGTAGATATGTTATGGTTTACAGAGAAGACATAATTTTTCTAATATTTTTGCCTAACGCCCGAGAGATAGCAATCAAAAAGTTTTGCGTTGCTATATAGAAATCCGTTTGGTGGAAATCTGCTCGAATAATTCTTGTTTCGTCTGCATTATCATCATCATTAAGTGGATTGCATTCAGAAAGTACCAGTTTCTCTTTATTTACTTCATGTTTTAGTCTTACTCCTTCTGTCCCACCTGGCAAAATCTTGGAATATTTTACCTACCTCCTTTTCGGTCTCTTAGTATTGTTTTCCACCAGATCTCATCATAGTAGAGCAGTGGTGGCTCAGAGGTAAAATAATAACTATTTCATCACCACTGCTCTCAAGATGGTGAAGGAAAACATCGTGAGGAAACCGACATGTCCTATAACCAAAAATTGAAGAGAAGACATGTGATATCTACCAGCCATTTGACTCTCACCGAGAGGAGGCCTGTGTCCCAGCAGTGTGAACATTATGGGCTGATACCGGATAGGTTGAGGCCGTACAAATCAAGAACTTCCTCGTCACTTGATGTCATTCACTATGCTTCATGTTATCCGGAAGATCATCACAATTTAGGATTAAAGCTCCCACAAAAACAAATAGCTAAGTTTAATGGTGAATATTTCCGTTGGTTGGAATTTAGAGATTATCAGCATAAATGGTTATGCTTCAAAGTGACGTATCTCCATTTAACATAATCTATGTCCAATGTAACTCCAGCGAAGCGTGCACCAGGGCTATTGTTTACATCGTATAACGTGCGTAACATTGATGGGTACGGCTTACATCCGTCATAATCTTAACTTACGTCCATCTGTCGTATCTCATCATCCTAGGTTTTGACATATTCAACTGTGCTATTGTGATGGTTGATAGAAAAGATTTGAATAAAGATTTTATTAACAACCAATAATTTCCCTTCATATTCTAGAGAAGATTTTTCGTTATTTCTGTGATTCTCTCTCTTCTGCAAACCGTTTCGCTGGAGACTGTTCTTTGGCAACTATTCTGTCCTAAAAATTATCTTGATTGCTTTTTATTTTTTATGCTTAACAGGACTTAGTTATCTTAAAAGAATATTTTTACTCATTTTTAATATAGTATGTATATACAGCAACCACCAAACTAGGTAATAAATCAAATGACTAACTAACCAACTATACAAATAAATACAAAAACAAAAGGACACTTATGCGTCGAAGTACTCGTCCACATCGCTGTCATCTGGAAATGTGCCCAGCAGACTGGTAGCTATCTTAAAATATATATATCTGACTCAATAATTATACCGTCACGGTCACAGGTGTCTAAGAAAATCCTTCTTGCATGTTGCACTCTTTCTATATCGATACAGACTTTTGACATTTGAACCGTTCCATCTATGTATTATACTCGTAATCTTTGTCCAACGTATCAACCAGGCAAGCGTGAACGTAGTCTATTGTTCACATGTAAAGTGGTCTATGGGTGATCATTAACATACATGGGTGCGTCTTATTAGTCATAATTGTGTACAATTGTTTATCAAGCTGTTGTTTTTTTTTTTTTTGTTTGTTACATCGTTTTCTTTTTTACTTTATCAGTATCTGCCGAGCTTTTTCCTATATGAAAGCGATTCATAATAATTTTACTAGGAATATAACTATGATACGAGCACGATAATAATAGAACTATCTTACTAGACTAATCTAGTGTAATAATTATATAAAAAAGTGTGTAGCAAAAATGTATCAATGAATTTCAATTTCATTATTGACAAAGATTTTGACATGAGGTAGACAGCTCTAAGGGATGGCTTCTCTACGTGAAATTAGTATAAGTATTTGGACAAATAAGTATACCTAGAGGCGGTAAGCGCGTAGACCCATATCCGTGTTTGAGATACTCTGGTGCTCTCAAGAAAAGATTTAAAAAGATTTAATACACCCAGACTCTGATCTCCATATATGCCATCTGAATGCCAAAGTTCGTTGTCTGGGCCGCTTTCCCGCCAGAAGGATTAGTATTCTCTCTTCGTTCATTCGAGACAGATTTAACTGCTCAACGTTCACTTTCCAAGAAAATAGGAACAAGTTTGTTTTGTGCCTTTTATTATCTGTAGAAAGGTTGTATATGAAAAGAATCCTTTTCATTCGCAATTCTGAAACTAAACTTTATTTGAATCACATGTTTGAATTGTCGTTGAAACGGCATTTTAACTTTCGCTTGATGGTTGGACCCACTGGTTTGACCATTTTTGCATCTAGGTTTTTTTTTATGTTAGGCTACACTGTCCCTCTGCCGAGCAAAAGTTCAGAATCACGCGGCAGCCAGCTCTGGCACGCAGCACTGCCGCCTGGAGCGTTGTTCAGAAAGAAAAGAAAAGAAAAAGGAATAGGTGTATCCCAAAGTTGTAGAAAAATATATATTTACAACGTGTAACGTTAAATGCGCAAAACCTCAGACACCCCAACTGCTTTTTAATTCAATTGACCTATTTTAGACAAAAAAAAAACATTAAAAAATTTGTATAGGTTTTATGCGCGGTTTTAGTTTTGGAAGATTCGTATTTGCATTGAAATAAAAGCTATTATTATCCCGCGTATGAGAAAATTTAAATTGGTCGACAATAATTTGTGTTTGTTTACCTAATTTGGCGGGTTTGCGCATGTGATGGCTTGACCTATTAATAAATAGACACGGCATCGTTATTTAATGAAGATTTTTTGAAAAATGTGACCTATTTTTAAAAGTTGTTTTTATTGATTCTGCTCGTTATTCTGATCAAACTATTTTCAGGTTTTGCGCATTTAACGTTACACGTTGTATATAAAGAATGCAAAGCATATCACAATTTTCATTCTACTGTTACCACCAGTATCAAAATCGCTCCATCAAACGACGATGAAATCCATTGACAAAATTACTAACAAAGTTAATGAACCTATTAAAAACAAATGAAGCAATGAATATAGTTTTTGTATATTCATTGCAAAGACAAAGAAGCCTATAATTAAAAAGTTTCAATCAATCAATGAAATGTTTAGCATAGGCAAGTCGCCACAGGTTGTTTTGACAAATGAAAAAACAGAATTTTGCAATGGTTACACAATCGGTTTTGATTGCAAATTGCATGATTAGATCGAGACCGAGACGAATCCGTAATGAGAATGATTTTTCTTCAAATTGATATTACTTATTATTTTGTCGTCTTGTACAAATATTTTGCAATATGACTGCCCTACATGCTGACAGCAACATAGTCCTCCTTTCGGCATCTTGTGATAAGTTTGTCGTTCGATTTATTAGATTTTTCATTTTTTCTCCATACATCTATATCAGTATCAGTGGTCATGCTGTCATCTCAGATATTAATTTCTTTTCAGTTGGCTATATTGTCCTCTTTCTGACGATTTATAACATCCATCTTTCCTATTCTTTCCTTCACATGCTTCTCATTCCTGCGCACAAGAAGTGGTATCGCCTCATCCAATCACCATTCCGTAACTTTAACGATATCGTATGGAATTTGACGTCATGTCGTGACAATTCAAATCATTTTCATAGTTAAATATGAATATATCGGCTCAGGATAGCCTTAACCATGTAGTGATCATCAAGTTAGTGGTTCAGCAGCTTCAAAATCGTCAGGATTATGCCGGAATATTTCACTGAACTTGGTAGGACAGCGGCTCGCCTGACACTAACTCTCATCAGAAGTCAGCCGTCACGTAACCATCGGTGCGACGCTCTGCTAGAGTGACAGTAATAAGCCAGTGTCACCCTTATCCGACCTCTTCGGTGGTTCCTAGTAATTCGCAACAAAACTAGGCGGCGCCACTTGCTGCGCCGTCAAACATTTTATCACTGTCAATGATCTGCTATCGATTCGGTTCATTATCGAAACATACCAAATAAGGAATTAGGTTCGATTGGAACCTAGAATAATAAAGTGACCTTCATTGTATAATTTAGCTTTCAAATCCGATATAAACTCACTGATAAGAAAGATAACAGACCTAACCATTCCACTAATTACAGAATAAAACTTAACAACCCTAAACTTACACAAAATAGAGTTCAAAATCCAACACCAAAACAAATGCCTGAAGGCGTTATTACAAATTCAAACAATAAAATCATTATATTGAAAACACACACTTTATTCCAAACATTATATCATCAGAAAGGCAGGTATATAAACCGAAGCGCGCCTTATCTACCTACCAAGATATTTAGGCGTTCAGCCTACTACGAGCTGGATTTCATTCTGTTTTCCAAGAATTATTCGCTCAAATATTCTTGGACAACCCATGGGATTTTAAACCTTGTGTTGATTAAAAATAAAGGTGGGTTTAGGTTGTGTATTGTAGAGAAAGCTCTGATGTACGTTTGTCCTATTGATAACCAAGCTTCCCGGTCTGTGAGATGCAAATTATTATCACCACGGTGACCTGGCTTCGAAGTGGGCGTACCGTTGTGTAATAGTTATTTATTGTCATCATATTTGTGTCGAGAACAAGAGATTGTTGTGTTGGCAGTTGTCCTTTATGGGCCAGATATTGATAGGAAATTCTACCAAAGATTTTTGAGGACGTTTGAGCGATTTCTGGTTTAGTTTTACGAACGGATGAGTGCGACATTTGGATTTGAGTAACCTTTTTTTAAACGGGAATTAAACGAGTCTTTATTTGCAAGTTATCTAGTGGTTACAAGCTCGACTGCTGAGCATTATCCTGAGTTCGATCCATGTGTCGGGTAAACCATTGTTTTTAGATTTTTTCCTTTAGAAGTTGCACAGTGGCAGCCCGCAGTGAACTTGTTTGGGTCCGATTAACAGCAATAACCTCGTTCACCGAATCCTAAATAATATTATAAATGCGAAAGTGAGTTTGTTTATTTATTTGTTTGTCACGCTTTTACGTTAAAACGGCTGACCGTACTTAGGTATACGAAAGTAGCTCTTGCCCACGACTTCTTTCTGCGATCTAAGATGAAAAATATGTCTTATGTCCTTTTCCGGGTCATGGTCTACCCATGTGCCAAACTTCATCCAAATCTGTTCAGCCATTTTAGCGTGATAGGGTAACAAACAAATAAACTCACTTTTGCGTTTTAGTAAGGATTTGGCACATGGGTAGACCATTACTTGGGTTAAGGCATAGGATACTTTTTATCCCGGTATTCTCAAGGAATCGAGGCGATAATGCGAGTGAAACCGCGGGGCACAGCTAGTTTTTCAAATAAATGGCAAATTGTCAGTGTACTGTACAGTCACGAGCACCAATATGTATACACTTAGCAACTTTTAAAAGTGATTTTCTCCTACTGTATTGATTGTAATTTTATGTTATAACGAACATAGTATTTTGGAACCCATATTATTATGAAATAGGTATCATCTCCAAGTTCCAATCGTTATACCACGAAAAAATGGTTATTGAATTTTGCTAAGTGTATACATATTGTTGCTCGTGACTGTACACCTCTGACTGTTATATTATTGTAGGAAAGGGTTCCTACTACCTACAGTTTGGTGGAATCTCTGTCTAGGAAAATACCTCCTAGCATTTCCTGCAATATGGTTTGGCGTAGTACGACCCATCTAATTAATGGATCCATTCAGTTGGCTATAAAATGGATTCGTAAAATGCCGCTTTTCTGCTTTGCTTAATTAAACACACAGAAAAACTTTTCATTGAAACCGCTTAGTTGGAATTCTTTTCTACGCCAACTTATGTCCCGGGATAGACCGGGATAAACCTATAAAGACACATACATATTCAGACAGTAATCTTAGTGTAGGTGCATCGTCTTAACATATAATTCATGTATACAAAATATTGTAAAACATTTTTGAAAAGAGTAACGGTGGAGTTTCTTGCCCATTCTTCTCCATACGAAAGCTACCTTTTGGAATGGGCTACTAGAATCAATTCTATTTCTTTGTTTTTCATTGACGTTCAAAAGTGCCTTTTATGTGCCTATTTGAAATAAATTATTTGACTTTGACTTTGACTTTGAGGCGTTTCACTTAACTTCTTACTATAATTACCAACCAACACTGCCTAATCTAGGGGGTAATTTCCATTTCATTGTCACTTGTCCCTAAGGGTTCATTAGAAAACCAGCGTCAGACAGCATTTGTCTAGTATTATTGCTGAAATGAACCTTTTTGGCGCCGCCGCGCTGTGAGGCACACATTATTGTTAAAACATTATTATCACTTTTATTTTTTGGATATTGTGTTTCACGAACTGTGTCCAAATAAATTTTATTCTTTCTTTCAATTTAAGCCCAGCTTCTACGCTAATTGAATTAATTATTGTTTTTATCTCATCTATTCAAAACTATTTTATTCTTCGGGACTAAAATTGCTCTTTAATCCCTAGGGACAAAAAGTGATTTTCTCATAGAGGGTGATAAAAGTTTTAAGCTCGAGTGACGTCAGACACTCTCGCCTTTCTAATAGTTGTTTGCTCCCTGGGCAATATACTAATTATCCATAGAAAGTAATTCCGGGTAACGTTCCCAACATTTAAAAATAAACGAATATTTGAGTGATGGAACTATGCATATTTATCAACCGTTCTCTATTAACCATGAGAACGGATATCATTACATTCATTGCTTTTCAACCGGTAGCGTTTAGTTTAAGCAGCATACCATACATTCTTTTGTCAACAACCGTTGCTGATCAATGACCAAAGAGCATGAGTAAATACTTCACAGAGACTTAACCCCCATATAATCGTGGGGCAATAACTTTTACTATGCTAGCGGTTGCTCGCCGTTTCACTACAAGCCAAGGGAAACATAAACCCATACCTAGATAAAAAGTATCCTTTGTTTTCAAACTAAAACTCGTATAATTTATTTCAATAAAATCATTTATTTTTACATTGTCAAGGAGTCATTCTGAAAATTGAAACCCGTTTTCTATCTGTGTGCCTAATATAACTCAAAAATCTCAGTCATTTCTGAGTGATTGAGTAAGAAACGTTTTTACCAACTTACACATTTATGATATTCGTAAGAATCGGTGGTAGTGTTGAAACTGTATAGTCTGTTTCCCCACGTTTATCGTAACAATACTCTGGCAATACATTTTTGATCCCTTCCTTTTTGTACAGTCCTTTCGCAGTTATTTTATCTGTGACAGCAACCCCAGCATAACCTACCAACAACTTTATTGCAATTAGAATAAAGATCAATTTAATTTTGACAGCGATGCAAAATAACTGTGAAACAACTGCAGTGTACCTTTCACGGCGCGATTGGCGAAAGCTTTGTCTCTGTTCTATAATTTACTCTGTGACCAAAGTACGATTGTATTCAAGTGCTAAACGTATATGTGCATACGATCTGTCTCATACAAGTAGAATCGATGAATTTCTTCATACATAATATATTTGTTTGGAAACACACGGGAAGCAGTAAAGCACGTGGCTGCGGAAGCGTTTTTGATTGCGGAATAGATATTATAGATGTTGCTTGTAGTTGAAATGTTTTATAGGTATTATGAATAGGGTAGATGTAGTATTCTCAATTTTGATATTTGTTACGATTTTAAATTTTTCTTTTAGTCTTAATTTTTAACTGCAAGTGTTACGTAGCATACATATAAAGCAGACATTTCATATTTCTGCCAAAAATAATAAACAAAAATCCAAATAAAAATGTAGCGACACTATCGTTATTTAGCTTTGGACCCGCAATGATCATCCTAGCTCTCTGGCAAAGCTTTTGTCAATGTCAACAAAACATACGCGAGAGAAAATGAAAAGAACCAATTTAAACGTTCGCAATAGTTTTCTACGACTGTTCATTGAGACCATTTTATAACATAGCTAAATGAGCGTACAGCTGAATCTAATGATCCCTAATAAATACCCGGAGCGAAGTGCAATGGATGCATCCATGCCACTTAACGTTTTATTCGTCACATTGGAATCATTTATGAGTTTATCGTTAAATAGTTTAACAGTGGGCCTAATACGGCCACATTAGCAATTCCTCTAAAAGCAATTCATTTCCTGAAATTCCAGTTGTCATTAGCAATTCCTCTAATTTGACACAAAAGTAATTCATAATGTGTGGACCATTTTACGCCATAGAAAACTGTCAAACAGATGAATTATTTCGTGATATGAATCGCACGCAGATCATATTATGAATTGTCAGTTTGTGACATTTTACGATGATTAAATTGATATTTTCATATTATGACTCTGCTAAAGTGACCGCTTTGGTAAATCTCACAGAGCAGTTTCCCTAAAAAAAAACTTTAGGTATCCTTTGAAATAGAAATCATTTATTTGCTCAAAATGTTTCTTTAAAGATAAGATGGAATTTATATAAATAGTGCCGATACACAATTCAACAAACGCAGCGTGTCATCTCACAGTATTTTCCCGAATGTTTACAAGCAGTTCTTAAGTCAACAACGACACGAATACATGATATTACTCAATCCGATCTTTGTTAGCAGAACTACTTAATGTTAGACCAGTGGGCGACCGAAACATCATATCTTTACTACTCTTATGTAACTCTAGTACACTCTACGCAGCAGTCAAGTTATAATAATTTATGCTCTATTCCTTTTTATGAAGAAATCGATATCCATGTGCGCAAAAGTACTGAATTGTTTGCTGTGTGTGTGCATCGCCACATGCGAACTACGCATCAAAGACTTGACGTCATACAAAATTCCTGACGTCACATAAATCCTGCATCACGCAATTAGAGTTTACCGTGCGATGGACATTTATATAAGAACCCTACATCAATTGTTGGCCAGTTGCCCGTCAGACACAACACCCGTCTGGTCGGAGGATCCTTCCTTTTCTATGGTGGATGTGTAAAACTTTACACCCTGTTCCTCATAGCCCTAAAGCTGAAATAAAAAGCTCTAATACTTTAATGTAACCCTGGTACTTTAGTATCTTAGATCAGTTTTGAGCTTGGATTGAAATGAAGCTGGTGGATTCAAGTTATCCTCAAATAGCAGTCCAACTTTATACATAAGTCAAATGTAACTACTATTTTTATTTTTTAAGAAAAACTTTCGTTTCGATACCTTATTGTTATTACCTTCACATAATTAATTCAAACCGACAGCCTTTCCAATGTTTTCCCCTGAAAGGATAGATGATACTAAAACTAAACTTATGCAGAAGTTTACGCCCTGTTTAGTATTAGAACAAGCTTTCTCTCCTCAGGTTAGGTGTTAATTTAAATATTCATGACATTTTAAATCCTTCTTAAGTTATGTAGAGTTAAGTTAGGTAGTAACTTTCAAAATCTAAAACATTACTTCATAAGTATTGATTTTGCTTGAACCTACTAGAAAAAACTATGACGTTAGATAGTAAATGCCTAGTTGAAGATCATTATCCTTTTTATGAGCACTGCAAAAATACTTTACTTTAGAGTGGAGTGCCTCCGCTGCCGAAAATAACGTAAAAAACTTATACCCTGTTATGCCTAGAAAAGACCTGAGGAACAATTCCCGTAATTTTTAAGAACGTTTACATTCGCATCCCATTCGCAATCTGACAAAAATACAATCAATTTAACATTTGACAAGTTTGACAGATTGCGACTTGAATGTGAACGTTTTTACGTACGAGAATTGGACTTCTGAGCTAACTCAAAAGATTATAGAATTGAAAGTCTACTGAATTAGGAAACGCTCTGAGAATTGATATAGCTAACCGTGCGTTTGCACTGGCGAAACATTTTCGACAAAACATGTTGAAATCTCTATTTTCTGTCAATGTTCCATACAATTTTTGACAGGAACTAGAGATTTAAACATGTTTTGTTGTAATGTTTCGCCAATGCAAACGCACGGTCAGTTTAACTTTAGCTAGCATACAATTTATAAAACAATCACAATTTAAAAAAAAAAGCATTGCCCGCGGCTTCACCTGTGTGGGTGTCGGAAATTTTATCCCACGGGAGCGTACTACTGAGATTAGGAATAAAAAGCCTCCTTTGTCCCAATCCAGGTCAGGACGGTCAGAGAATTTTGGACACAGGTATGCAAAATTTCATCGAAATCACTAGATAACAGACAGACAGTCAGACAGAAATACTTTCGCATTTATAATTTTAGTATGGGTTCCGTTTTTTGTAGATTAATCTTCGAACTATCAATTCTTCTCTCAAATCTTCATGACGATTTTGAGCATAGAAATATCCATCTCGTCTTCTTCACTTACTTGCATATACCAACGTCCAATTCAAAACTAAAATAAGCCCCACTTCAAAATCAAAGCCCAGTTATCTTCACAGTGGATCAGCAGAATTCCCCAGCCCGTCATGTCGCCTAGATCCCCGCGGCCGCAGATAAGCTGCGCCCGCGCACTATCCGCGCCGATCTTTTGTACGAAAGCAGGTCATTCACCTCAGAACCGGATATCGATGGAATTTGGATAGTGATAAGAGTTCTTGGTGAATTAGGTACTTGTTTTGGACTATTTACTGTTGGTTTGTAATTAGAAGTAAGATGGTGAATTGTAGGTTGTGATAAAATGGTACACATGGCTACACATCAAGCTATACATTTCCAGTATAAGCTGACCACGTATTGTACGGGAAACCTATATAATGCGAGATCAGCATAAACTGGAAATGTATAGCTTGATGTGTAGACGTGTGTACTTGGAGACATCGAAATGCGAAACTGTCAAAATGAGTATTTAGGGGTATGAGGAACAGGGTGTAAAGTTCACTCATCCACCATAGAAAAGGGAGGATCCTCCGACCAGACGGGTGTTGTGTCTGGCGGGCAACTGCCCAATGATTGATATTGGATTTTTGTATATATGTTCACTGCACCGTAAACTCTAACTGCGCGATGCAGGATTTTTGTGACGTCAGGATTTTTGTGAGACGTCAGGTCTTTGATGCGTAGTTCGAATGTGGCGATGTAGGTACCGCCACAAGTACAGTGTCCCTCAAAAAATGAAAAAATGTGATCATACATCGGCAAGATTTATTCAGATTCATTTTCTCCTCCACCGATCGTTATTTCTCCTGACAAAGGTTATTTAAATTGTTTAGAAAGAAGGAAAGAAAGAAAAATGCGTTTATTGGCATTGTAGCAGAAAAAGACACCTTAAAACTATAAAACAGAAAATTACAGTGCCAAAAGGGTCTCAGCTCAGCATAATGCCAGATAGAAACACAAAGTGTACCACCTGACGCTGATTTTTAGCTGCAACCCACCTTTACATTGTGTATGTATCTATCTACATCTATAGCTCGTGACAAAGTACTAACAGCCGCACGGGTCGATCCATCACGTTAAGCTACGCTTGCCGGGGTTGGTCTGTGGATGGTTGACCATCTTTACATATCGAGACTCTTACTCTTAGAGTCTGACAACCAGTCTTACCAAGGGGTATCGTATTGCCCAGTTACTGGGTTGTGGAGGTCGGATAGGGAGTCGCTCCATGTAAAATACTGGTATTCAACTGCATCCGGTTAGACTGGAAGCCGACCCCAACATAGTTGGGAAAAAGCTAGGCATATTGATTGATCTATCTAGTATTTATTCTCGTATTTTAAAGCAATTTTTAAGTTATCTATCCCATAAGTTGCACCTGCCATGTTTTGTCTCTGCATCGCCTTAAGGTTGACTGGAAGCCTTTCTGCAGTATTTTTTTTACAATAAATTATTTTAATTGACTACAATCTTTCCTCCATATTATTGTATCAATTTGTAGCCACCATACCTTATTATTATAAGTATTATAACACATTGGGTACACATAGATCAAATAGTAGTTTACCATGGCGACGTACGTGTCTATAACAAATTATAGATACGTACATCGCCATGGTAAACTTTCGCAGTAACGTACATCGCGATAATGAACTACGCAACTATGATTTACACTTGACATTTCCTATCTGACTACTCCTGAGAAGAAATCGCTATACCAAGTCTCTTTTAAAGTCCAGACATAATCTTGATCAGATCATGTGAGGACCATGTAGATCCGTGTCTGATATGGTCTTTTGAGGATTAATTACATCATTTTTCTATGTGAGGACTAAGAAGCTCCTATTTTATCTATTTATGGCTTTACTGATTATCATGATAGCGCCTTTCCTTTTGCATCTATGTCCAGTCAACTGCCTCTCTTTACCTCTCCCGAGCTTTCCCAAGGTTCGTAAATAAATAGATTTAAGAGTCGGTCACCATTCTTGCCAACTAAGATAAATTCTATCATTTGGACCAATATCTATTTCAAATTTTCTTCATTTTCATTATGAACATGAGTTCATATCTGGAATATAAATTCTCACCTTGTCATGAGACAGGCTAAGACTTTATATTCCAGATATGCCCACTATTACATATACCTGAACTTTGATCTGCGATCTAGACCAGTCATGTGAACATATTACATATTTAAACTGCACAGCATTGATATAATAGCAGTAGTCTCTAAGTATTGTACAAATGTTACTTCTCATCAGATATATTTGCGTAACTGCACTGCTCTGAAGTGAATGCCAGATCAGCTGTTTATTATACAACTAGGTGTAGCATAGTTTTATTGGTATGGATTAATGGAATGGCGTGTTTTGATGGAATGGTTTCAATGTTTCTCGTGGGATATTAAATGAATAAAATGTAGGTATTCAGTTTTGTAGTCCTTCCAACACGCGTAGCCAAACGCTCGTGCAGACTGTCGCGATATCGCGGGCGCGACAGGCACCGTGACCCTTGTCGCACCCGCGATATTGCGCCAGTAGTTTCGGTTTGATCTTGGTCTTATCGATCGAATTGAAACCACTATGGCGCGTGGCCAATATTTGAACTAACGCCGCCATTTTGTTTTTCAATGCTTTTCACAAAACAATTTTAGTAAATGTTTACCAACAGCGCGCCCCTGTTAACATCATTCCGAGCGCCATAAGATCGTGTAAAAACAGAAGACAAGAACAAAATGACAGATTGTAGAAAGATTTCTACGATGTGATGTCAAAAATGAAGAAAGACATGTGACATTAGATGGAAAGAGATAGAAGTGGTCATGGTAGGCGTACAAGAATACAAGCTTTAAAAAAATGAAGTTTGTGCTGCAATACAAACAAATTGGATACTTCCCATTTGGTACAATTTAATCGCAGGGGTGAAATCTAAAGAGGCGAGTTGTGTACATCCCTTTCTCACAATTAAAACGTTATTAAAACAGTATTGCATATTACATCGATCTTCTACAAAAAAAAAGGAGTAATAGTCACTGGACATTACTACGGAACGAACACACACACAAACAAGCAAAAACCCTCATTTTAAAAAGAACTCTCACAAACTCACACACATATAAAGCTTTCTATCCTTTCAAAAGACAATGCATTTCACTATTTCTTAGTACCACCTTAAAGCAAAGGGTTCAAACCGGTCGACCTTGGTGGAAGGACGCCTTGCCTCCTCAGTCGCCCATACTTTTTTTCCCCATAAAAATTGCCCATAAACGGTGAGCGATCCTACACAGAGTAATGAAAGAATCAGAGGTGATACCCTCATCAATTTTTATTTATTTTTTTATTTTTATGAACTTTAAATTATGTTGTAAAAATATAAGTGCAATGATTTTAAAATTATTTTTATTTATCGTTCTTTTTTGTGTTATTCGAATTATGTCGTAATGAAAGCTCGTGTTTATGGTTATGGGATTTTTATTGAGTTTTGGTTGTGAGTTGATGAGATATCTGTATAAGAGTGTGTGTGAGTGACTGTTTTGGT
This sequence comes from Lithophane leautieri, assembly GCA_949152455.1. NCBI lineage: Eukaryota > Metazoa > Arthropoda > Insecta > Lepidoptera > Noctuidae > Lithophane > Lithophane leautieri. The sequence continues at coordinate 10,582,061 of OX424480.1, read as the reverse complement.
GGGGGTGTGAATGTGACTGTTTTGCGTGTGTGTATTTTTAAATAGAGTTCTATTATATCATATATGAGTAAGTCGAGTGAGTGATATTCAGTGATGGCATTCCATCATCGGAGAAATATGATTTTTTACACTCTTTGGAAGTATCGTCACTTTTATTTTGTTTCGAAATATTAATAAGACCACTACCACAAAATAATGACTAAAATATCTACATTTGTTTTAGTGTATTTTTGTTTTATTGAGGCTATATCAATTGTGCTTATTGCATAGCATGTTTCTCGCCATGAAACACCAATAAACGAAAAACGTGTACAGCGAAATAAGTATAAAAATAACAATTAGACAACCGTAAAACCGTTTGAAATAAGAAATAGGGCCCATAAATATGAAATGCCGTCTCAGTTCTCTTGTAATTACCATTATTATCATCGTGTCACCTCTAAACCTTAACTACTCTGTACAAGTGAGAGTGGTTCTCATGTCAAGACGTTTTTGTATCGTCGCGGCGAACAACCGCGTTATGTGCGCCCGCTCTTATCACGAGCGCGTTCGAATGTGGGGCCATTGTAACATGGGACGGTTGGGCCATGGGCCAAGTATTGTAGATATATTATATTTTTGCTCGTGCTTTCTTTAGGACTTTGACAGTAGGAAAAATAGAGGGTTATTTATTGCTTATTATTCTTTATTTATTTACAGTCTATGAGAAAAAGTACTGGAGACCAAAATGCTGAAAATTGGGTATGAGAGTCTGGAACGATGAATTTAAAAACTGGTCTCCGACATTCAACATTCGTCTGGGTCAGGATGACTGGACCAAGAGAGATTTTTGAAGTTTGAGCAATACCAAGTTTAAGTACCTATTTGGTACTATTTGGTACCAGACATCAAATAATTGGTACCTAGCTCTAGAGGGAAAATTATTACGAGGAAAGTGGCCAGCCATTCTGACTTCAGAATGGCTGGACCAAGTCGGCTGCACCTAGTTGTAGGAGTTATAACTAGTTCATCTTTTCATTAAAATTTAGTACCTCATTGGTACTTCAACATATGTTTTTCTTAATTTTTTTCGATAAGCAAAAAAAAAGTTACGCCTAATAGTAATTTTGCATGTAATCTGGAGCACGTTGATTTCACCTAGTTGTAGGCGTTATAATTAGTTCATCTTTTCATTAAAATTTAGTACCTCATTGGAACCTCCACATATGTTTTTCTTAGATTTTTTCGATAAGCCAAAAATAAGTTACACCTACAAGAAGTTTTGCATATATAATAATGTTTATTATATTATATACTATATAATATATTTACCTACTTTAAGTTAGAAGTAGATGTCCATTTTAATGTGTAGAATATTTTCTGAATTTACTGTGAATAATGAAGCGTAGAGACAATATCCTGCTAACTAAACAACCGCCAATACCGCCGCAATAGCCTGCTGACTAAACAGTCATAATGTGTTAATCAATAATGGTAAGTAATATCGATTGTTCCTACTTATTTTTTATAATAAACTTATTTCAAAGTCTGTTCATTTGTCAAATTAGGATGCTGTTTACCCATGATGTATTTTGTTTACCTGTTTATAATTATGTTTATTTTAGTGTTTATATATCTCGGGACCATGGTGTCCCGGTCTTTTGGAAGGCGTACGAGGGGCCGAAACCAACTCGCAGAGGTCCCGTAGACAATTTTAAATGGGATGAGGCACCAACTGACGATTATCCCTGTATACACTATGCAAGTACACCCAAGGACAACCCCCGGTTCGTGTAGGACTATTGCAGAACATGGAAACAAAACAAATTGGGCTATGGGTTTGGGTGGTTATAGTGGATTGGTAACCTAAAACTATTGAAGGACTATGTCCCCTGCCTGATCAATGTTATGATATACACGGTTTAAATGGCAGGGGGTGACTTGTCCAGGGTTGCGGGAAAGTCCGAAAGGGATACCGGGACCTTGGCAACAGGCAAATGAAGGAACACGGGTGGGTTTTAGTCAGTAAAAGTCTGACACGCCCTTCCGCTCCGCCCAGAGCGGGAGAAGTCATTGGATGATTTCCCACCCTCAAAAAAAAAAAAAAAAAAAAAGGGGGTGACTTGTACACTCAATAATGGGCCCCCGAAAACAGTCGCTAGCACATAGTGACGTAGCAACAAGGGGGAAACACTTCCTGAGGTGCTTGAGGAGTGGAGAGGTATTCCACGGCTTGCAGAACAATCCCAGAGCCCGGAAGATGGTCAAGATCCCTACGAGCACTTACTGGAATACTTCCTTCCTCCGAGCACGTTTGCTCTTGCGACTCTCCACTCAAGCCGGCCAATAAAGGCAAGAATGAGGTGGGAGCTCTGTTTCTCGTCAGTGTTTACTCCAGCCGGCCAATAAAGGCGAGCCAGAGGTGAGGAACAAGACTTCTCTCGGGAGATAGGGTCCGTGGGGTCGCTACTGCCCAACAGCTCGCCACATGCTGCCCTGTGGGTTTCTGTATCTCTCTTGGTCTGGCTCCTCATCCTAGACCCGTTCCGGCAAAGTAAACTCTATCGGCCCAGACCTAGAGTTCGGAGCGCGCAAGCTCCACCACGACGTCAACGTAGAGATACGGTGGTGGGGTTATTTTTTGTTATTATAACAATAACGTAAATATCACCGATGTAGGTAGTGTTAAGTAGGTACATAGAAACACTTTTACGTAAAGTCGGTATCATTCATAATTATTAATTCCATCATAATTAAGACGTGTTATGGTTACTTTAACTTTGTTTTTTGTATTATGAATGCTACCTATAGATTTGTTTGTTATTATTAGTATAATTTAGCATAAAGTTACGGTTAGAAGGCTAAACAGATGGACAGAAAAAAAAAGAATAAAATATAGACAGGAGCTACAAATGACGACGACGAGCTAACCCTTGCTGCAACAAGAGCATCTTATACACGACGGCGACTTAGAAACAACAACTAATTATTTATAGTGTCTTATTTAGTCAATAATCTTGGCAAGTTTCTTTTAAGATTTCAATAAAAATTGTTTATTTGTCATCTTTTAATAATTTTACTGGTAAGTTGCATTCATGAGGCCAAGATTGTTTACTAAATAAGACAACAAAGGAAAACTTAAGTATCTACAGAATGTATCAGAAAGGTGAGGTCAAACATAAATATGATCACACCTTTCTGATACACGCTGTATACATCACTTGTATAATGTTTTCTATACTCTTATTTTTTGAGATCCTTAATTTTATTTTTAAATGTTTAAGAGAATTTATTTTCTTTGGTTTTTATGTCTAAGTATAGTTTATCTCTTGTGTCTTGATCTCAAAGCATTGTTTTATGTTCATAATGAATTTTACAGCAGAGGCAAAAATGCGCGGAGTGAAATTTTGAATGCAATTTTGACATAGTAAATTTAAAGATATTGAAACAAACTCAACAGTATTTTTTTATTATTATTAGATGGAATTATTATGTATTACACATCATTATAATAAAGTTAATTTTTATCTGATTTTGTGGACTTGAGACTATTTACCTTGTAACATAAATTAACTTAGGTGTTTTAAGACTTAGGACTTAATGTTGTCTACCATTTTGTAGAATTTGTTCTTGCGATTTGAATGGTGCAAGAAACATATTTTCAAAATAGTGGTGTTACTATTATATACCTCTGAGGTACAGAATTACTACCATTCGTTTTTTTTTCTAGATCTTAGACCAAAAATAGTCTATACTTCTACTATGAATTCAAATACCTCTCAATATTAATGACAAGCCAGACAGGCGTATGAATTTTGTAAATTACGGAAATAACGTTAATTTTGACGGGTTCTCATTCCTAAATTGCAATATTTTGAATCACCAACTGGCTAAAATGAATATTGGTACAATTATTGACAATTTAAGGAAAAAGGTTTTACGTCCACAAATTCTAAGCATTTTTGGGGGAATTTTGAAGGAGTTTTACCGTATAGTCGTCATGCTAAATAGACGTAACGACCAAAAACCAGTCTTATAAAGGGAATATCTTAAAATCAAGCATTCCATATTAACTGAAGTGTAAATATATGGCCACATTCAAAAACACAGCTAGCTGGCTTAATCACAAAAAAAGTTATTAAGTTTTTTGTTTCTCCTGAAAAGTAGGGGTTTTGTGGATACGCCCCTATGGTTTGAGACCCGCGATATAATATATATAAGATAACTTTTTCTTAACATTCACCTGTATTTTGTAACAGTAACAAGTTATTTCATTTTTTCAAACCAAAGCTCCTAACCTACCTCAATTTAAAACCCGTCAGTCTTTCTAAAAGCCAGTCTCATAAAAAGACAGAGCTCGCAGGGTTAATACTCGACCTTTAATTACGTCAGAGCATTACAAGGGTTACGTGGTAATGACTTCGCGTGACATTTCAGCATTTCACCTTTTTTCCGTTCAGTTTAATGGCAGAGCAGTCATGGTCAGTATTGATTGGGTAGGGTTGTCCCTCACATCAAAATTATCAAGTACGCCGATGAATATTTTGAACCCAACATCTAATCGGTTTCGAAATGTCGTTTTAATCCATTCATTGACAAATTTCATGTCCTCAATAATTCTGTTTTGTTGAGATTTTTTGGTTGTGTGATTTTGTAGTGCACATAAGCCTAAAGGTGAGTATAGACTGGAGTGTAGAGCATTAATTACTTGTAACAGAACATCGAACATTTGCCGTTTTAAAATTGTATCGAACCGCATTTCGAACACGGCACTCAGGGGTTTATTCACAAACGATTATTAAAGTGACGTTCAAACGTCAAAAATGTATGGTTAAACAGTCACTAATCATTACTTAACTTTAAGCAACGTTTATGAATAAAGGGGTGTATGTTTTGTTACAATCTGATTTTAAAAACCAACGAGCATATTTGTGTAACATTTTATCGAGCAAAGACACGAATGCGGGCGTCACGGAATGAGGTGCGCGGTCCGAGGGCAGGTCGACCCAATGAACGCAAAGTAGAAAGAAATGTTACATTATATATAAATGCTCACTCGCCGTGAGCATTATAATCTCGAACGCAGCGTCGAGCATTCGCAGAAACGTTACATTACATAGAAATGTTCTACAAAATGCTCTAGTGTAAAGCCGTGTACTGACCTGCGTTACGGGGCATAATGTACCATTCGCAGCGAGCATATTACGTTACGCCGTGTTCTAAACTCCGTGTAAAATACGCTCGTTGCTCGCGTGTTCGTGCTCGTTTCCACGTACTAACTGCACGAATGCTCACTTTGTAACATGTTACATTACATCCCGTAATACCGGTCAGTACACGTCTTAAGTGATATGTAGCAAGCTAGCAACCCTAACACAATTGAGTATAGGTCATAAAACTGTTTTACTTCTTCTAAGTCCAGTGTCTGGATATAAAAGAATGTATAGAGTGGCAGCTGCGTCTCATTTTGCGTAATTTGTTGAAGGTAATTGCACGTCAACGTCCATCGGCCCTTTTGTATAAAAGACTTTAATACAGACTGTCTATCAGTAGGTTTTAAATGACCATTGTGAAAGAGTAAAAGAAAAGTTTTGTACCGAACGTTTTATCGTGTTTTTTTATCGAGAAATTATTATTACTATGCATACTTATGCATCCAAAGGGTTGTCGGTAAAACTAAAAGTACAACGAAACTTTCAGAATATTCATGAATTTGGTTTGGCCAGTGTCAGACTAAAAAAAAAACCAAGACGTAGCGCTGCGAACAATACAGTGTAACATGCTAAAACTACACCACCGCTCTGTGCATACACGCTCAGATACACACATTTACAACTATTTACAATCAAACTACACCAACATGTTTACGAAACCGGCCTCACGTCACTGTTGACAGCGCTTTGTCTTGGTTTTTATTTGGTCTGAGGAGTGGCCGCGTACCGGAAGACGTAGCGTTGGAAGGCTTCCCACAAGGTGGACCGATGAGCTGGTGAATCCGCAGGAATCTGCTAGATGCAGGAAGCACAGACCTGTTGTGCTATTCTGTAAAAATATCACCGTGAAAACTAAGGTGAAGTGAGATTGGAGTGAACTGTCACTGCCTTAGCATCAGTAGGTATCGATGACAATGACAGCTCACTCCACGCTCACTTCAACTAAGTTGTCACGGTGAGATGGTTACAGAATAGCAATGCTGGTCGAAGTGGCGGTGCTTGGGGGAGGCCTAAGTCCAGTAGTGGACGTCTTTCGGCTGAAATGATGAACAATGCTGATGTTTACATCTTATTTGTCTTTCAGGTTGGTTCTCTGCGTGCGGCTGCCGAGGCGGGGCGCTGGCGGCGCCGCGGGGCTCCATTGCGGCCCTGCTGCGGGCGCGGGCCTTCGCACTCGTGTCGCCGCGCGCCATCTCCGCGTACAGAGCGCGGCCGGCCTCCGGTAAGTAACGAACTGCTTTATTTTAAGGGGATGCGTTAAGGTAGTCAGAGTTGCATTGCTGATTCTAATGACTATAATTCTGTAAAGCCGTATTTGTTACGGCCGCGAATAATATTTACCCCTTTTCCTCTTAACTTATTAATATTATAAGTAAATGCGAAAGTGAGTTTCTCTGTTTGTGTGTTACGCTTTCACGCTAAAACGGCTAAATGGATTTGGATGATATTTGGCACATGGGTAGACCATGATCCGGAGAACGTTTTTCCAATACATTTTTCCTGGATCGCAGATGAATTCGCGGGAAACAGCTATTGACCCATAAAACTATTAAAAACTCTTGGTGTCGGTACACGGTAGGCACAGTAAGATGGGTCAAAGACCTACAGAACAGACCTAGGTAGTGATATGCTGTATGTGGGAGGCAAAAGATGTAGTTATGACTGCGCAAATTGAAAAAAGCCAATAAAAAAAATTGGAGGTAATTCAAAGTAAACCGCTATACTACTTTGACAATTCACGATTTTTCCGTTTTGTCCAGGGGCCGTATTATGAAGTATTAATGCCATCATTATTCCACTGCGAAAAAAGGATGGTGCTATCGGCCTTGTATAGCTCCGTCACTCAACACTGGGAAAATGGTGGCATTAATACGTCATAATACGGCCCCTGTAAACTTCTACAGAGCGCACCTAATACATACTTTACGACAGTGTTATGTATTAACTCCTATGAACCCCTGGTCCCACAGAGAGCGGGCGCGTAGGAGCACAGTACGAGCGGGCGGCGGCGCGACCTGGTACGCCGCTGCGGCTGGCCGGCGTGTTCGCAGACGGCAGCAAGGCCAAGGCGCCAAAATACGCACAGCTGATCGATCCGCAGGGGAACGTGAGTACCTAATAGCTTTATAATATGCTAAGCGAGAGAAGAGTTACCATCTTCCAGATTTGTCCGGTTTTTAGCCACCCATCGGCGTCCGGCGTTGTCATTAGTCCGGACATTTCGAAATAGAGCATTTTTTGTACATAAAAATGGTTAAATGATTACTGAAAAAAGAAAGATTAAAAATTAAATGTCCGGCTATTTGTCTGGACTTTTCCTAGTGCGGTCGTTTCCTCTAAGGCGCGGGCCAAACACAAGAGGCGAGGCGACACTGCAACGACGCGGTTCCTTTCGCCTGGGCCACGGCCGGCCGTCCGCGCCTCGTCGCTCCTTTTCATTTTGTATGAAATTGCCTGATATATACCGGCGCAGCGCCCGCGCCACACCGTCGGCGACACCACGCCCGCGCCACTCGCCACTTGTGTGTCCCGCGCGAACGAATGTTGATTTAATGCAGTTTCTGTTAAAACATTAATTGAAGGTTGGTCACTTAAAAATGGTTTTAAGGTAGAGTATATTTCACATTGTGTTGTCATTTGATAATTATAAAACGAAGGCCAAGCAATAGAAAAAGACTCAGAGCTAATGTTCTTACCAAACGAAAGGAAAATAATTAATTAAATCTTAAACTAACTCCTACATTCTGAAAACAAAACTGAGCTGATAGATTTTAAAACTCATTTCGAGTGATTTTATTGGCTTTTGTTATTTCCGTCAGCCAATTCTTGCTCCAAGTGCTTGACAATCTTGCAGCAAATTTTTTATTTGATTGACCCGTCAGAATCCACTTTTAAATCTTCGTTGTATGTTCCATCTTGGTTTAAGAGCCAACCGTTTTTTGTTTACCACAGATAAAATAATGCCCTTCTTAAAAGGAATGTTCTCGTTGAAAGCCGGCAGTTCTTTGGCTCGTCACGTCCGCCACGACCTTTCCTCCTGATATTTATGGCAGCCTGGTACTCGGGACTTCCTAAAGTCTAGACTTTAGTGAAAGCGGACTAAATAGTTCGTAGTTACTGTTGTGTAATCCTTTGGAATAATAAATATTGCCCTGAAAAGATTAGTAGAAATTTTGTGAGCATTAATAATATACAGTATGTTAACTAACAAAGGGAGCTCCCGTTAACCCGCAATAGTATAGGGTAAATACATGCAAAAAAAAAAATATTACGCGCACTTTTTGTATTTCAACGTATAAAGATAAGTGTGTCAAATTTACGTGAACAGAGTGTTTCTTTTCCGTATCAATTAAATATTTTTTGTGAATATTCAACTATATATATATTTTTTTAATAGTCTGTAATATTTTATTTGCATAAATTGACGCTATACTATTGCAGGTTAACTGGAACGCCCTTTTTTAGTTAACATACTATATAAGAATTTCAATCGCACTCATTAAAATTACGCTTTTGAACAAGATATTCAAGATGGCTGTCTTTTGGAAAAACAGTTTGGTAGATTGAAAGAACATGATAGTCCAAAGCATTATTATTATGGTCCCTCGAGATTATTTCATGCAAATTTACATCTCGGTGCTTGATTTCTGACTAATATGGCACTCTGTATTGGTCCTCCTTCAAATGCCGATGATATAATTAGATACTTACAAACTTTTTAGATGTGACTGTGACCCACCACTAGATATATTCATTCTGTTTCAGATGAAATACAATTCGCAATCCATTAAAACCTTTCACACAAAACCTTCCGACTTAATCACCCTAACGGCAAACCAAATTAACTTCCACTATATCAAATGACCCAGAACAATAAATACTACTAGGATTAAGACCTCTTAATAATGCCATCTAGCGACATTAAAGATAAACAATTGCACATTAATCCGTTAAAATTTAAATCAATTGTGTGCAGAATTACGATCACGAAGGACTATATTTATGAAGATTTATGCACCAATTGAATCTGTGACAAAATATAATTAGCACACAATACAGTAATAGGTAACACTGGATTTAAAGCTGTCTTCTTAACGAATAGATGGACCGGAGGTACATCGATTTTATAGTCAGGCCGCGTAATGAATCTTGTGGGTTAAGGGAGAAGCGGGTAGCGATTTTAAGTGTATCTACGAGTGACAGTAGGTCCAACATATTCAGTGGACACTCTGGACAGTCAGTATTCTCTCTGCTGCCAAACTTGCTGACTAATAATGTATAGCTAAAATCTAATAATATCATAAGAAAAAAAAAAAACATTAAAAATATCAGAACATCACGTTTGTGGGTCAGGCGTATGGATTAACTGGTGGATAGCCATAACCTAGCCCCCTTACCCTGGCATTCACCAACTCCCCTATATTTGGCGTGACCGCCAATAAAAGTCTCTGTGAAGGCTTTATGGCTTACTTTATGGAGTAGAGGATAATTGAGACCGGAATTAAAACCTCGTAAAAAAATACGGGAACCAGAGCAGTACCTCGCGTAGTTCGGAACTATTGAAACGTTTCCGTTTAGTGGACTTTTACGATTTCCGCAGGACGCAGCTGGCACATTTCGTTTTCCTTAGACAGAATATTACTGACGGCGACATTACGAGTGTGTGCCAATAGCTTGGCCGAACTTTGTGCGAACTTTGTATTTAACGTCAAAAGTGTTGCCATGATATGGCTTTTAAGGTGTGTCCAAACATTGAGCGACAAGAGCGCGGCAGCAACACGCTGCGTTTGCAGGACACATTTTTGCCGCGCTCTAGTTAGGACTAAACCGACGAATGTTTGCGCGTACTGCGCGGCATATCCGAGACACGAACTGTTATTTCCTAAATGTGTCGAAACCTTTCTCCTTTTTTAACCGACGAAAAAAAAAGGAGGAGGTTCTCAAGTCGACACGTATATTTTTTTTTTTTTGTTTTTTTTTTATTTATGACCACGCATAAGTTTTTAGTGAGTAGTCCGATTTGAAAAATTCTTTTTTTATTGGGAAGGGTATACCTCGAAGTTGGTCCCATTTAAAATTGGAAACTATAATCCACCCCTAAAGGTAGAAAAAATGGGGTTGATTGATTTTTCACCAACTGAATTTTCAACTGTGAACCGATTCTGTTGAAATTTCGCACACATACATAGTTCTGATGACACAACCACTCATCATCAACTCCAGATCTTTAACCTGGAGTAACCCCCTGGAGTACCCTGGAGTGGATGGTAACTCAAAAGAGAAAAATAAAAAACTTTTGTAAAAAAGTTTTTTTGACTTCATTCATAAAAACTATCTACCTGGCTGGTTAAAACCAACCACTTTTATACCAATGGACACATATGACATAATCAGCCTATAATGTTGCCACTGCTGGGACACAGGCCTCCTCACAGTGAGCCCCTCTCACTGAGAGGAGGCCGTAATCCACCACGCCGGCCAGTACGGGTTGGTAGTAGGTGTCACATGTCTTTGAATTTTCGGTTCTAGGATACGATTTTCTCACGATATTTTCCTTCACCGTTTTGAGAGCAGTGGAGATGAAATAATTTACAAAAAGTCAAACGCCAATGGAAGTTTTAATAAGGCACAATTAGGATTTTCTTTGGGTTTCTCAAAATTCAATTTTAGAATTGGAATATTTCGTCGACAATTTATCAAACGTTACCTTATCGAGAGCCTCTTACACCTTACCGTGCGTTTGCACTGGCGAAACATTAAAGACAAAACATGTTGAAATCTCTATTTTCTGTCAATGTTCCATACAATTTTTGACAGGAACTAGAGATTTAAACATGTTTTGTTGTAATGTTTCGCCAGTGCAAACGCACGGTTAGACCACACACCACACACGTTCTCCATACAACAACATACTAGTGCTTTATACGTGTACTAATATCTATTAATCAAGTCCATCGGGCACGTACGTTAAAAAGAAAGGCTCAGGCTGAACTAAGGGCTTCGACAACCTTACGATTAATCGTTCACAGTCGATTGATGGGACGGTTTGTCGTATGTAATTATGTTTGCGATTATTTTTGTGGGAACGACTTTGTAGATGTTGCGAATAAAGATAAATCTTTGTGCGTGTATGTGGACAAGATTAAAGATTTAGTTGATACAAGTGGTAATAATCCGACCCGCTCCTGATTTGCAGGGTTTTTACGACTTGAGAAAACATCGCGATTTTTTATTTACATGAAACTTTCATAATCAACGTTTTATACACATAAACCTTCCGGAATAAATTCTCTAAACGATGATGAAAACCTCATCAAAATCTGTTGCGTCATTGCGTGGTTTAGAAGAACAACGCTGACCAACAAACACGACAAGCGACTTTAATTTATAATATACTAGTTGATGCCCGCGTGGATGTCGGTAATTATATACTAAAACCTTACTCGAGAACCACTCTACACATTGATGAAAACAGCATTTATCGCGTACAGGTGCCGTATTATGAAGTATTAATGCCATCATTTTTCCAGTGAAATAGAGAGACGGAGCTAGACAAGGCCGCTAGCACCTTCCCGTTTTCGCAGTGGAATAATGATGGCATTAATACTTCATAACGACCCTGGACGACACACAGACGCGGCGGAGGACTTTGTTTTATAATATGTAAGGATGTATAGATTCTATCAGCTATCAAAGCTTTGACAAGTTGCAAACACGTTCATAAATACAAAGCTTACAAGTTTTTAGCTAGCTCATACATCTAAGGAGAAAATATAAGCTGTCGTATGTTGTATTTATGTTATGTTTTTTCTCGAGCATTGAATGTTATCTATCTATACAAAAAACATACATACAATATAGTTATAGTATACCAATTAAAGTGTCTGTTTTTAATGTCAAAATAACAACTTTTTACGAAATGTTTATGAAAGTATAATTATGTACGGTACTTATTATAACAAAAAAAAATCAATTTTTAAAACTTTTGTTTCTGTTTTTCGGGCTAATCTCCGAAACGGCTAGACCGATTTTGACGGGTCATTCACTGGCAGATAGTAGGTAACTTAGGCTACTTTTATTTTACAAAAATAATTAAGATCCACGCGGGCGACGCCGCGGGACGCAGCTAGTCATAAATATGGATTATTTATACTTTCCTTGTTTATGTTAGTTCCGGTTGGTGACCATAGATGACAAAATGGATTGTCAAAATCTTACAATCTATCTTTCTATGCTTTGTGGACTCTTGGCCAGAATCTTATTTAGGCTTGAAGTCCTCCTACGCTGATGTCGGTCGCGTACGGTCGGTCGCGTACGCATAGCAACGTAGTACGCGCCGCAGACGTAAGCGTCGCAGTATGGTGCTATATCGAACACAATGTACCCATACGTCCCGCGACCGAGACGTACGTGACTAACATTAGCGTAGGAGGAATTCAAGCCTAACGAATTGCTAGGTCTTTAAAAATGGTTTTAATTGGTAGTGTATTTGTCTGCTTTGACAATATGCTATCTTATGCTGCATTCCACTGCTGGGAGTTTTTGGAACGTTAGCCCAATATCGGTAACCTAGCATGTGTGGCGGCATCTACAACGCCAAATACGAACTATACATCATACTGACGTCACGCAAAATCTTGGAACGCGCAAGTAGAGTTTACCGCGCGACTACCATATATGCAACGTCGCGACAACCATATTCGGGCAGTAGCCCATCAGACACAACCCCCGTCCGGTCGGAGATCTTTCCTTTTCAATGTCGGAGGGTCATAACTTTCAACCGTAAAAAATTGCACCGACATTCTCAGGGTTACAAAGTTTGGAAATGGCCTTACCACGCCCCTATTCGATTTGATCCATACTTCGAGGGACACCCTGTACGCACGGCTACACATCAAGCTATACATTTCCAGACCTCGCATTGTACGGAAATCCTATACAATGCGAGAACAGCATATGGAAATGTATAGCTTGATGTGTAGCCGTGTGTACATGCCATGTCGGCCACCTTCGACAAAATCCCGACACCTGTCGAATCAAGTCACAGCACTACTCACTCTCAGACCAAATAAAAAACCAAGACGGAGCGCTGCGAACAATACAGTGAAGCATGGTAAAACTACACCACCGCTCTGTGCATACACGCTCTCACACACACATTTATAACAACTATTTACAATGACACTACAATCAAACTACACCAAACTAAGTGCACACATAATTACGAAACCGGCCTCACGTCAGTTTTGACAGCGCTCTGTCTTGGTTTTTTATTTGGTTTGAGTATTCACTACATAGATTGGTCACAGTCTTATTGCACCTGTTATTATCTTACGGCGAGATGTTCCGCCCACACTAACATTACCGTTGATGATAATGCGTGTATGTAGGGCCTAGGCCCATTTAACGCGGGCCATTACAATTCCTTATAGAAGGGAATGAAGGCAGTGTCCTTGTAATGCTGTCATTTTAATGGAACGGGCCTGGTTATTATTGAGTTATGAAAGTGACGTTATTTTACTTTATCGGGAAATGTTTTAGGGTGCTTTAGCATTATTAGGCTTTGGGTGACAACGCGTAGACGTCGTCAAAACGCCGTCTAGACGCTGTGTCCACGCCGCGTAGTCGCTGCGCGTGTTGGTTTATCGTAAAGTCATAGTCAAAGTCAAATAATTCATAACGTCAAAAACAAAGAAAGTTGCCCCTTTCAAAAAGGTAGTTTTCGTAGCATATACGTTCTTCAACTAAATATGAGGGGTGCAAACATCAATGCTGCGAGCAAGGAGCGACTGCCTATCTGACCTCCACAACCCAGTTACTGGGTAATACGATACCCATTGGTAAGACTGGTTGTCAGACTTTCGGGCTTCTGAAGACCCGTAACGACTGTCAAAGATCGACGAATGACAGCCAGCCGGGACCAACGGCTTAATGTGCTTTCTGAAGCATGGAGGAGTCTCGGGTATGTAAAGATGGTCACCCATCCACGGACCAACCCCGGCAAGTGTAGCTGATGAATCGACCTGTGTGGCTGTTATTATTCAGCCACGAGCCCCTCAATTGCCCATTTACTAATGGTTAAGAAATATAGTTAGTACCAGGACCTCAGAAATAGCAACAACCTTTTAAGGCTATGAACTACTTATTACAAAAATTGCACGTTACAAAAAAATAGTAATCCCCTTATAGTATTCAACCTGAAATTATATTCCGATCGGGAACACTACGATTATACACGAAAAAATAAGTAAAAGAAGAGTAAAGCCTTCTTTACACTCGAAAGAACATTAAATTCTTTGTCTATTTTTGTTCGACAACCCATAGTAACACGCCACAGGATCTTGACAGTAAAGATCTGACATTAACCTCTTTAAAACAAAAGAAAACCAACCTTAACCTCATAGCAATACAGTTCAGAAAAACCGCTGTAATTCTAAATGGAATGCATAGACACGACTAAGTTAGTTCAAGTAGTTCCGTCAATCGAATATGGGATTTATTCCTTTTATGTAAGGTGGGAGTTGTCTGCATAGTTAAGTTGGTAAGTTGTAGCGTCGCGGGGCAGTGTCCTCAGTGAACCGTGTTGCTAGGACGCTCCTATAGGGATGTCACGATTTCAAAATGAAACCTTTGTTTTGTTTCGTTTTTATTGGCAGAAGTAAAATTATTGTTTGACGTGAAGGAGGACTCGCTTGGATATTACGTGAGAAGCATTGGCTTTTATGATTACTAAATAACTTTTGAGTTTTATTTGAATAAGGATTTATTTACGTCATTGAATATTGTTTTGGAATTTTCCTTGAATAACGGATTTTTGTTTCGTTGTAGAATTTATGAAATGGTTGTAAAAAAATGGGCACTTTAATGTTCTTGTAAACTAATGGAAAATAATGGTGTAAAGTGTACATTTTTAAAAGAAGATAAGTTACATTTCTTTTTTCTGAAATTGAACATTATCAAAATAAGTTAGAAAAAAAAAAGTCCCAGAAAATAATTACAGTAATTATTAAAAACACTTGAGCCATTATCTCAGTTTTTATAACAACATTGATGGCATAAACTACAATTAGATTAAAAAATTCTAAATGAAATATATAATTAACACAGCTCATGCCAGCCCTAATAGAAACTTCGCGAAAAATGACGCGCGCGCAACTTTTGTTTATGTATATAATGAGAACCTTAATTACGTACGGTCCGGACAACGGGTCGGACATGATTCCAGAATACTATAGCTGCAGGTGGTTTATAGATTGCGCTAAAAGGAAAATGTAGGATTTAAACTTAGCGTAATCAGCATAAAATGTTCCCACTGCTGGGACACAGGTCTCCTCTCTGTGAGAGGGAGTGGGGCATAATCCACCACACGGGCCCACTGCGGGTTGGTGGATGTCTTCGAATTTCTGGTTCTAGGACATGCCGGTATCCTCACGATGTTTTCCTTCACCGTTTTGAGAGCAGTGGTGATGAAATGAAATACAAAAAATAAAGTGCCTGACTGGGTTTGAAGTCACGACCTCGTAAGTCGCGGTCGTTTCTATTAGGCCACCACTGCTAGTTTTTTACAGAATAGACGAGATTTAGTTAAAAGTTAGTCAAATCTTCTTCGGTTTGTTCGTCATCGATCTCTAGGAACAATGTAAATAAAAGGGGCTTGTGGCTAAGTAATAAAAGCCCTACGGTTCGATCGATTGAAATAAAGGAATAGTAACAGATAAAACTAATTAAAAAAAAAAAAAAACCTGAAAAAAATTTCGGTGGAACTGAATGCCCCTTGTTAATTTGCGGAGGGCTGTCCCTTACACCCTGCATAATTAATTAATTATATACTATCGTAGTATCAACATTCCTAATCATTATCATTGTCTTTGTTGGAGCGGCAATATTTTTTCACAAAAGCGTTTCTCAGCGTTCTCAGTATCAGAATGCTCATTTTAAATTGAAGGCCAAAATATAATGGTTACGAAATTTTTTACCTGCCTAATTTACAATGATTAAAATTCTCCAGATCTCCATCTACCCAGATACGAGTAGATGCAAATACCTACCACTTTAAGCACTTAAGTGTACGAGACTGAGGCTTCTCGCTAGATACTAATCTACAAATAACGGATTTTCTGCATCTTCGGATTGTGTGCTTTATGTTACGTAATTAGACTTATTCGATTCTAAGTACATAGCATTAGCCACAGCATTGGAAACGTGGACTTTAGGACTCCTTTAATTGAGATGAAAGTGGGTATGAATTTGAAGATATCCGAGTGCAAAATTTTACGCAAAGTCGTTCATTCTAAAAGTTGGCAACGTCGCAAATAGCTGTCAAATACACTGACCTTCAAAACTTAGTACCACACTTATAAATTGCAATTGCTCCTACACTGTAGAAATAAGCAGACACACTTACGTTGACATACTCCTATTTGTGAATGCTCGACAACGAAACTAAACTCCGTGTTCGAAGCGCCTTACAGTTTTGGACCCATCTTTTCTCTTTCACCTCACACCTTAAAAATCATGTGCTCAATCCTATTTTTAAGGAGCCCAACTACAAAACTAGATCCCATAGCTTTATCATTTAAATCCCACATTAGTTAGGTAACAAGTCCTATCTAAGATAACGGCCCCAGTCTAAACGTTTAGACACCTTTGAAAAATTGTTCTAGCTTCAGGAAACTGATGAACGCTTACTAAAGGACCCCTTACGGCGCAAGATTGATGGTGTGTACGCGCAGTTAATGGGACAGTTTTAATTATTATTTGCGGGAAATAAATTAACTAGGAGAGCGTTTTAATAATATTTTGTTTGGGAGGAAACCATTAATTTTGTGGTTTTGAAGTAAGTAATTTTTTTTTTCTTCAACCTGAAAATTACCACATAAATACAGTGTGGTTCTTTATAATGTGCACATATCGAAATGAGGGAATCTATGCTTAATTTGATCGACGGCAAAAATATTTAAAAAAATCTAAATATTTTTTTACGGAATTATTTAAAATTTTGTTAAATGATAAATGATAAATGATTTTTATTTCTGTAAGTAGGTTTGTACAAACACTTTTACACGTCAATCACATTTTTAAAACTAGATGAGGTCGGCGTTTCCTATCTGACTACTCTGAGAAGAAAGGCCGAAACAAACTCAGAGTTCGCTACGGTGTATCTTTTAAACTAAATGCTCTATCACGATGAAACAAACTCCGTAATGACTGGAAGTAATTAGACGTCCTTATTAAACGAAAATTGTGGGAAAAAAACAATGAAAATAAACATGTTTTTTACCAAAAATCGTTTTTTTTTTCATCAATGTTTATAATAATCGTTACACCGTTTTGTTTACACTGGGGACAAAAAAAGCGAACAAAATATTTAAAAATGGAAAAAAAAAAAATTGCCCTCGATAAATTTAAGCATAGATTCCCTCATTTCGATATGTGCACATTATAAAGAATCACACTGTATAGACTCTCAGTACGATACTTAACAACACCCTCACGGATCGGACAGAGTTTTTTCATGATGTATATACAGGGCGTCCCACGGATATGCCACATGGAGGGAAAGTACCTAGAATATTGTAGATGGAACATTTTACTGAAAGAAGACATTATTTGAATTTAAAAAACAATTTAAACTGCATTCATAGATATTTAAATAATTAAATGGTTGAACCGGGAATCTAACCCGTTACATGAGAAAAATAATCACCTGTAGCTTTATCATACCGATCGAAAGGCTTCATCATAAGGATTATTTTTTGCTAAATAACATAGTGTCACAAATAAAAGGAAGTTAAATAAGACAATCCCTTTGGATCGGTATGATAAAGCTACAGGTGATTATTTTTCTCATGTAACGGGTTCGATTCCCGGTTCAACCATGTAATTATTTAAATATCTATGAATGCAGTTTAAATTATTTTTTAAATTCAAATAATGTCTTCTTTCAGTAAAATGTTCTATCTACAATATTCTAGGTACTTTCCCTCCATGTGGCAAAGCCGTGGGACGCCCTAATCTAGGTGTTATAAAAAATCCCACGATAAGTTGCATGCAAAGTTATGAATTAGTCTGAAATATTGTCAGCGATGTCGCAGGCGGTGTGCTCATACATATTTTATAACAATTCTTCTAAACGTGTCGAAACTGTCACGACAACATCATGGCAATAAATTGACTGGTGTGTAGTCGGCCACGTTATTGATTTACCACCCTATGGTCTATGCACACGGGCTTTTTATACGCGCATGCTCTGCCTTGAAAACGCAGTGGTATTTGCGTTTGAGGCGCGTCGACGACGCGTAAAAAAAACACTGTATTACGCGTGTTCCACGTAACGCGCGTTATCTGCTCGTTACATGGGCCCGTTTTCTGCTATGAAAATACAGCGCTAGTTGCATTTGACGCGCGTCGAGAACGCGTAAAAAAACGAGTAAAGTTGGTGTCTTTGCTTTTCAATTTTCGTTTTTTGCCACCGACTTCCAAAATTAAAGTTATTTTTCACTTTTTTATTGTTTTTTTTGGAAGTCGGGCGTTTTTTTTTTGTAAAAAGTTTTTGTTTACCTGCTATGTAAATAACAGTGACGGATTCAAATATAATGTCGTCTACATAGACTAAGTGGCAAAAATACGTAATTATTGAAGCTAACTCAAAAACTACGCAAGCAAAGTTAATAAAATTTATATGGGACCACCTTGGGAGTATACCCTTTCGAACAAAAAATAAATTTGTAAATCGGTTGATAATTGGCGAAAATATCGATGAAAAAATACAACAAAAAAAAAACATACATACGAACATAGAACCTCCTCCTTTTGGAAGAAGTCGGTTAAAAATCGTCGTGTGCGTAGGCGCTAAGTTTGAATGTTACTTGCACGTCTTATGACGACTACAGACCTTTCACTATAACTTGTCCCTTGCCGTCATGTTGGTACCATTACTTGTCAAGATTAATTTCAATACAAACAGAGTTAAAAATGGCGACTGAAAGAGCAGTGCTACCTATCACGTCATGGGACAAGTTTTAATGAACGCACTGAAGATAGTTTCAACCTTAGTTTCAAATTACTGGGATTTATTTCAAAGCGAGGTTAATTGTGCCTACTTAGTAACTATTTTATTAGTTGAATTGAACATGGACTCTCATTGAATGAACCACCATAATCGCCAGTCAGTCTAGATAAATTCTGCTGCTTAACCTGTATGACCGTGGACGGGCCGCGCGCGGACCAAAAACTATTGTAGTTAATTAGAAAGTCCTTGAAGAATTAAAAGTTCTGCCCATCATGGCGTTCATAAAATAAAATAAATTTCATTTTTGACCGCTAGATGGCGTTAAACACTTCCTTATTTCCCCAATAGATGTCGCTGTACAAAGTTGACATAAACACCAGAATTTAAACACAAAACGGTCAAGATTTTCCATTAAACTGCCAATTACCATGAAAATTTATAGTTATTCCCTTGTGAACACTGTTATAAGTTCCTAAGAACGTTAGGCGAAGAATTAACATTTGTGCCGCTCGCATGCAAAGTATATGCGTCGGAACAAATGGCTACTTAGCTAATATACATGCGTTTACACTTGTCTTTGTTAGTGTTTAGTACAATATTTAGTGTCAAGTTCGGTTTAACGAGAATTTCTTGCAATCATTTTGACATTTTCTTCGGTAAACGCGCTGTGAAGTTGACTATTTTCGGTTCTGGTTTGAACAAAAGATTTCAACGCGCAATCTTTGCGGTGTGTGGTGTGGATTTTATGTTTTGGAGTTTTTAATTTTAGATTTTTAGGGATCCGTACCTCAAAAGGAAAAAATAGAACCCTTATAGGGTCACCGTGTGTCTGTCTGCCTGTCCGTCTATCATAGCCACTTTGCTCCGAATCAAATGGACCGATTACGTTGAAAGGTACACATACTTATGTATTTCTGTGACCCAAACACGGACGTTTAACGTAAATAAATTAATTTTGAAGGGGGTCACTTTTGGGGGGCAATTAGAAAATAAAAAAATATAAAATTGCAAAGTGTGTGTCATATCAAATGAAAGGGCTTGTTGCGAGGATCTCACATATATTTAGAATAATATTAAAATTAATACGTTTAAAGATATTTATGAAAACTGATGAAAATTGACCATGGCCAACCCTTATCTCCGAAACTATTGAGCATAAAATTTTGAAAAAAAATACAGAAAATAGTTCTATACTTATATAGAACAGGAAACCCTATAAGAAGTCTATGGTCTTAAAAAAACCGTGAAGTATGTGCATCGCCGATTTAGACCTTTAAGAATAGTCTAGAATCAATATGATTCGCATACAATGCATTTGTTGCTCAAATTCAATCGTCGAGTCTAAGATTGAAAATCATCTCAATCATCGTTCTCTCCAACGAAAGCCAGTGAAACCTTGAGGCCGCAAAAATATTATAAAATGTCGAAACCATCATGCTAAACATATTATTTGGTGAGAAAAATCGTGATTTGAAACGAAAGTTACTTTGATTGTGCGTCAAAAGTATGGGAAAGGCGTAAATTATGGTAGTTTGCAGTTTGTTTGGTACATACTTACTTGTAATTTACTCTGCGGTTATGAGGTCAGGCGATGTTGAATTGAAGCTACTGATTTTGGCCTTTGTTGAGGGTTTTTGGATTTTGTTGCTGAACCCTGGATGCAGCTGAATACCAGAATTTTAAATGGAGCGACTACTTATCTACCTACCTATAAGTGAAAAAGTGTTATGTTTACATGTACTTAAAAAGGAGCTAAGTACGTCTGCCAACAAAAGGGTGCGCAGTCTGACAGAATGTAAAAAAAAAAAAAATTGCGAATAAAATCATTTTTTTTTTTTTTAACTAACTCCTTATCCATCACGATCACGACACTCTTGCTATAGTTTATTCGCTTGTTTTTCATGTATACTCCATTTGAAATAAGATAAGACATTTAAATAAGCCTTTTTACAGTCCGTTCAACCGATTTTGACTTCTATTGCGTTAGAGGCATGACAAATAGCAGCTGCAGTTAACAGTTGGTATTTTGTAACCTTTTTTGCTTTTAATGCCATCCTTATGTCTACGGTATAGAAGTCAAAATCGGTTGAACGGACTGTAAAATGGTTTATTTTAAATCTTATTTCAAATGGAGTAGTACAGTTACTCTCAAACGTAAATTCTACGTTACGTTTTGGAGTAGAATACGTTTTATCTGTGAATAGGTAGGCAGGCAACATTTATGTTGGTATTTACAAGAATACGACCGCGGAGATGGCTGATTTATTCTTACTTTATTTAACACCATTTGGATACAGAATAATGACGTCGCAAATCATCCGTAGGAACAGAACCTCATAAAATATAAAAGAAAACTTTACAAAATTAAACCGACGAAAAAAGAACTGAAAAGCGAAAAATAAATAACTTTAATTTGGGAAGTCGGTGTCTTCGCTTTTCAATTTTCGTTTTTTGCCACCGACTTCCGAAATTAAAGTTATTAATTTTTCGCTTTTCAGTTCTTTTTTCGTCGGTTTAATTTTTTGTAAAAAGGTTTTTTATTTTTCGCCTTTCAGTTACCATCCACTCCAGGGTACTCCAGGGGGTTACTCTAAGTTAAAGACCTGGAGTTGATGATGAGTGGTTGTGTCATCAGAACTATGTATGTGTGCGAAATTTCAACAGAATCGGTTCACAGTTGAAAACTCAGTTGGTGAAAAATCAATCAACCCCATTTTTTCTACCTTTAGGGGTGGATTATAGTTTCCAATTTTAAATGGGACCAACTTCGAGGTATACCCTTCCCAATAAAAAAAGAATTTTTCAAATCGGACTACTCACTAAAAAGTTATGCGAAGTCATACATAAAAAAAAAAAACAAAAAAAAAAAATGCGTGTCGAATTGAGAACCTCCTCCTTTTTTTTTGGTTGGTTAATAAAACGACCAAAAAGAAAAATACTAGATTATTAACTGCCAAGTCAGATATTGAAGTGTTTGAAAGATGGAGCAAGATCTTTTGGATTATAATCATCACCTGTCTATTAGGTTTTATGAACCAAGGAATTATGAACTTTAGGATTGTATCATACAGTTGTTATTACAATGAATGTTTTTCATAATTCATTGGTATTCCATCACAGTTTTTATAGTCACGTTTTGATTACAGCGCGTCGACTCTGACTGGCATAGTTTATTTTGCATTCCCTATGCATCGAACGAACTAAACGTACACATTCAAATCTGCAGTCCTCCAACTCAAAAACATTCCAAATTGAATTTTAAAACCCAGCAATACGGTCCATAAAGAATTTCTACCGACGCAAACGAATGTGCAAATTCGAATCCTGTTCGACACAATTAATATGGCTTTCTGCAAAATAAATTTGGAATGAATTAGGACTCAATGTCAAGGGAATACGGGTTGTTTATAAGTTTCTCTGATGCATATTTAAGTTGGTTTCTAGTCAATGCTATTGTGTCGCTCAACTTTGAACCGTAAAAGGAAGGCAGACACATACATTAGACCTGTGTCACTTTGCCCGTTATAAAGGAAACTTAAATTTGCTCAGAATGTTATTATACAATAATAGATCCTATTTCCTGAGTCGCTGAATTCATTTTAGGTTGTTATCTTTTAAATTTTTAAACTATTAGCCTACTCTACTTTAGAATTTGATACTACTGAAACGGAATATTATTGTTATCTATTAAAATAAATATTCACGGTACACAGTGGAACGAATGTATGGGAGCGGTTGGACGTAGACATGTCCGAAAAATAAGAGTAAAATTATGACAAACTAATGATGCCATCTTATTCGATTACTTAATGCCTTCATAAATTGTGGTGATGAATTTCTTCATAACTCCCATATTTCGGGAGTAATTTGAGAAAATGTGAAATTTTACTATGAAAATGAGTGTATTGAGCTCTCTCCCTCCTGATTCCGGGCTTGTTTCAAGTAGCGGTCTCTAATATCGTAATGCTATTACTAAGAGCTATATTTAATACTAAGACACATAGTGCGCCAAATGTGCACTTTCTGGGATAAAAGGAAATGAAAATTTAAAAAAAAAAACGTTTTTTCCCCATTTGTATTTACTTTAAACCGCAGACAGACTTATTAAGAGGTCTATAAATATATTATATATATACAGAAATATATATTAACAAAAATATTCACAAGAACTGATGAGAGTATGACTTTTAAGTAAGTTGATAATAAATTACCTAGTTTCATTAAAAGTACAATAAATAATTAAGATGTAAGCTCTAATTTACTAAGTTACACATTTTAAAACAATAACATCATTTAATTATCTTCGTCATCATCATCATCATCAATTAATTCAAATTCAGAATCGATGTCCGCTAAATCATTTATGTTAACAAATTCGATATCACTTTTCTCAGAATCCGTAAGCTCATAAAATTCCTTAAAAGAAGATTTTTTTACAAACTTATTTCCTTTTGGACGGATACTTGTAACAAGTGGATCAGAAGACAGTAAAAGATTGTGCATAATATCTTCATTGCATGAGATACTGCTATGCTTTCGAGAATGCCCCTCTCTATATTTTCTAAAATCTTTATTTCTAGCCTCAGATGCCTCTTCGGATAGAAAACCAATGGGCACAATTGACATGTTCTGAACTATGTCTGGCCCATGCATTAAAATTTTATGAAGTGAAGAAGGCATATAATACCATGGGTATAACTCCACGTAAAGCTTAGCAGTATCAAAGCAGAACTCTCGGAATTTAGTTACGTTGATCTTCTCTCCTGATGAAATACACTGCAAGATCACACAGATTTTTCTTAAAAGCATAGCATCTATTCCGGTCAGTTCAGCAGATTTAGTGTAGTTTTCAAAAAATCTCCTTGCCGAGTTGCCATTGTTGGTGGATCCACTGCCTTGTTTCACAACATCGAGAAGTAAGCCCGTTTCTCTTCTTACAGCCTCTTGAACTCTTTTCTTCCTGTCATCAACTTGCCTTTTTGCTATATCACCCCTTACTTGCCATGATTTTATGTCTAATTTGTAGGAAATGTGTAATAAGCATTCCATTGAGCGAATCCAAGCGTGAAGGGTGCTTAAGCTATATTTATACATGTCCTCGTTTGCGTGTTTATCTTTGATTAACTCTAAATTATTCATTTCTTTAGGACAAGCCTTGCATATGTCACACACTGAAGCTGCTGTATTGGATATAATGGAATGAATTTTACCATCAATCATTGTCAACAGCAGTTGGTGTTTGACACTAATTCCATCAGTGATGGTGGATGGAGTTAAGGCTTCAATCTCTGCTTCGATTTCAGCCATCTCTCTCTGCACATTTTCTTTGGTTTCCTTTATAAACTTAAACAATATTGGCCGGCAAAATGAAGTGGAAGATGGTCGCTCGTTTTCCCAAATTGTTACACCTTTTGAGACGAGCCGCAGTGGTACAAGACTAATCATAAAATTACTAGCAAGATCGATTTGCTCATCTTCACTCGTCCTTTGATGATAAATGCTTTGGCTAGATGATCCGTCAAAACCCCATTTGCTGGTCAATACGAGCTGTTGATTGGGATCAACAGGGGTTTCTAACGACCTAATAAGTCTTCTTGAGGTTAAATCCATCAAGGCTTGTAATTTGATTTTTGCAGAGCTCTCTGTAACTGTGAGATCTTCTTTGGCCGGATAGCACTTAATTTTTTCTTTAACCAACATGTAGTAACTCGGGTATTGAAGAGCTCCTTCTTGAGTGTTGAAATCCCGAAGAGTGTTATAGCGCCATTTCGATAAGTTCATCGATACATAAAGAGCCAATGCCTTCAAAGGGGATATTTCCCGTACCTGAATTGATTTACCTTCAATGAAGGCTTTGATTTTTGAGGCCTCTTCTGGATTCTCCGTCAAGTATTTCATAACATAAGCTGTATCGCTTTGTCCTGCCTTTTGAAGCGCCCTTTCGGCCGAAAACATAATTTCAGCGCTGCTACTGCTGCATGAAAGACTATCTTCAGTGGTGCGTCTTCTTTTTTGCCGGTTACTAAGGTCCTCAAAAGATTTACGAGGACTAGGATGTGTACAAGTTGAAGCATCAGATTTAGCAGGAGAAATTATGGGCTCGATGACGTCACTTATATTTTCTGTAGAAGGTTCCATATTTTCATTCTGTAATTCCGGCCATTGAATTGCAGCCTGTAGCCAAATCTCATGTTTCTTCCGAAACTTATCTGTGCTTCTTCCAGACTGTGTCCATTTTGCATAAATGCGGTAGCAAAATCGACGACACCAGTCTTTTAAACTTGTTTCAGCACTTTCACATAACTGAACACAACTGTTATCTTTTAAAACACTGAACAAATAGTTAAAGTCGCGTAAATCTTTATGTGCGCGTGCGCATAAAGCAACGTGAATATCAAGATTTGTATTAAAATTTGGAAAATACATTGCGAGATTAGCTTGGATACAACGAGGTGTAAATCAACACTGATTTTAAAGTTACTAATAGTGACCTATTTATATAAAATCCAGGTATCCCAGGTATCCTTTGTTAAATATTGCAAGGTAATTAGTTATTGTGATAATTAGTAAATGATGCATGCTAAATTAGTGTATTAAGAGCCATTTAGTAATTAAATAATAGCAATGTTCTTATCAGTAATCATTAGTGCATCAGTTTTATATGTAAACCTTAAGTCCCTAATTATATATCCTAATTAGCTTATATCTTCTCTAATTGGCTGCTCAGAAATGTTATTGTAATAAGGTAAACCTTTAGAAAAACGGTTTTAATCAACAAAATAAACAAAAAATTAAAAAATTGTGTTATAAAATAAACATCACTCTTTATCCCAGAAAGTGCACATTTGGCGCACTATGTGTCTTAGTATTAAATATAGCTCTTAGTATTAGCATTATGATATTAGAGACCGCTACTTGAAACAAGCCCGGAATCAGGAGGGAGAGAGCTCGATACACTCATTTTCATAGTAAAATTTCACATTTTCTCAAATTACTCCCGAAATATGGGAGTTATGAAGAAATTCATCACCACAAGTTATGAAGGCATTAAGTAATCGAATAAGATGGCATCATTAGTTTGGCATAATTTTACTCTTTTTTTTCGGACATGTCTACGTCCAACCGCTCCCATACATTCGTTCCACTGTGCGGTAAGGAATAAAGATTGTAGACAATTAAATGAATTCTTGTCATCTTTTGAGGCTGACCGTATCTTTTTAGTTTAAATCATGGTTTAAATTTTAAACCATAACACATCCAACGGCATTTCAGAAGACCCAGGCGTAGTAGAAAAGTCACTTAAGCCAAAACAGAGGGTTAACCTCGGAATGGGAGATAATGAGTTGTAAACTGGTAGGTATAAACATTTATTTTAGGACTTTAAGAGCTACCTTAAAAGTCTAATAAAATCTCGTGTCCGCGTCTCAAGATATTCAAGGTCAAAGTTCATAAAATAAATTAACTGCGCGCACTATTAAAAAACGGTTAAGTGTACTTATGTCACAATTTTTAGGACAAAAGTTGTAGACAATTTTATGCTCTACATTTTTTATTATAGACTAGCTGATGCCCGCGGCTTCACCCGCGTGGATGTCAGTTATTATATACTAAAACCTTACTCGAGAACCACTTTATCCATTGGTGAAAACAGCATGAAAATCGATGCAGTGCAATACAGGACGACAGACAGATAGACGCGGCGGAGGACTTTGTATTATAATATGTAAGGATGTAAACATTATTGTAACCATAGGAAGCGAGATATTTACGCGGATACGAGATTTTATCAGACTTTTGATACAGCTTTTAGAATGTCAAAATAAAGGTTTGTAGAAGTTTACAGCTAATTATCTCTCATTCCGTGGTGAAACCTCTAATGTGACTGGACTGTAGATGGCGGGACGAACTTGGCGGTTTTAGGAGGGAATGTTACTGGCTCTGGATCGAGTTGAGTGTGAAAAAAAATTAAGTAATAAAAACTATCACCCAACTACAACAAAAAAGGTATAAACAAGACACCACAGACAGACAAATTAAAAATCCGGAGTCACACGTGTTAGGGCATAAATCGAACAGATTACGTGTGACTCCGGATTTTTAATTTGTCTTGATACCCGACATGGTACGATTAAACAATTTTTTTTTTTAGTTTCTGTCTTTATGTCAAGACGTTTCTAACGATACCTTATTTGTCAAATTGTGATGAGTGGTTAAAAAGATAGAAGGGAACAGATGAACATACTTACATACCGGTCAAAATCATAACCCTCCTTTTTACTTCGCCGTAGTCGGGTAAAAAGGAAAGGGAGACCTTTGCTCTGCAGGGGGACAATACAGGCTGAAAATTGTATTTATTTTTCGTCTTTAACATTTATTGGGACCCTGGGGTCCCGGAACTTTGTAGGGCGTACGAGGGGACGAAGTCAACTCGCAGAGGCCCGGATTATGTTATTATTATTTTTGCCACAACGTACAGTCACGAGCAAAAATATGTATACACTTAGCGAAATTCAATAACCATTTTTTCGTGGAATAACGATTGCAACTTTGAGATTATATCTATTTCATGATAATATGGGTCCCAAAATATTATATTCCTTATAACATTAAATTACAATCAATACAGTAGGAGAAAATCACTTTTATAAGTTGCTAAGTGTATACATATTGGTGCTCGTGACTGTACACACGGCTACATAAAATCATCGTATCATTTCCATTATAAGATGATCTCGCATTGTATAAGATTCCCTTCAGTGAATTGCTTAATATGTAGCCGTGTGTACCAGAACGTAAACAGTGTAAACACAGAATACCATAGACACGACAAAGAACACAACGAAACAATAAAACCAAAGCAAAAACATTCTCCAACAAATGACCAGGAAATCATAAGCCGTAAAGAGATAATTAATATTTATCTCTAGTAGCTCACCTACGCTAACATATTCCGAACATGTTACTAAACCCTTGCAGAATGACAATGTAATTAGCTGCACCTGTCGCTTGCTGCATACTGCATGTTATGGATGCTTTAGACTCTGAGCCATCACGAGCTTGCCTTCATTACGTTCAGCGTTAACGTATGCATGCTTGCTTGTATGTCCTTTGGCGGGTTACGTATTTGTTACTTAATTTTAACCTTTTGTAAGGCACTTAGTGGCAACTCTATTGCCACCTTGACTTTACTTTTGTAAGGCACTTAGTGGCAACTATTGCCACCTTGACTTTACTTTTCTGGCTACTCTTCCAATTTTAGTCGTTTTTTTTTTGTCGTCAGCATCAACTTAAGATATTGTATGTACAAGGATGGCAGAGTCTTTTTTTTTTTTTTTTGTGTTTGTGTAATCATCCAATGACTTCTCCCGCTTTGGGCGGAGCGGAAGGGCGTGTCAGACTTTTACTGACTAAAACCCACCCGGGTTCCTTCAGTTGCCTGTTGCCAAAGTCCCGGTATCCCTTTCGGACTTTCCCGCAATTGGCAGTGTCTGGGGGCTAAGTCTACTAATTTACAAGTGTGTTAATGGTCTCGCAATGATGAGTTTTTGACAGATTTTTATGGCAAATCTGTCAGAAACTCATCATTGTGAGACCATTGTTTGAGACGTTTGTAAATTAGAAGACTGATTGGAAGATAGGGTTGTAGAAAAAATATCGATTTATCGAACTATCGATATTTTTAGGCGATATTTATTATTTCGTTATAGCGATGTGGCGGTACCTACATCGCCACATTCGAACTACGCATCAAAGACCTGACGTCACACAAAAATCCTGACGTCACAAAAATCCTGCATCGCGCAATTAGAGTTTACCGTGCAGTGAGCATATATACAAAAATCCAATATCAATCACTGGGCAGTTGCCCGCCAGACACAACACCCGTCTGGTAGGAGGATCCTCCCTTTTCTATGGTGGATGAATGAACTTTACACCCTGTTCCTCATACCCCTAAAGCGATATAAAATATCAACTTATATCGAAAAAGTATTAAATACGATATAATTTCCAGTAGCAACATCGTTGTCGCATCAACTCTTTTTTTTGTACAAATTAATATAAGGATTTCGCCATGTTTTTTTTATAATATTTGTAAGTATAAAAACACTAAAATGTCACTTCAAAATAAGACATTGAAAAAAAAGAAACAATATAAAACATTATTATAATCAAGTCATCTCAAATTAAAGTAAAAATCTATACTAGGTATATCTATATATACTCTATATCTATGTATAATAAAACGGTAGACTTTGGTGTCTGTACATTGAAAAAAAGTAAGTGATAAAAATAGAAAGGGGTAAGAAAGAGATTTTTTTTAACGATACCAGCGATTTTTATTGTTATTAGCATTATTTTTTGTTCGTCTGTTTATTCGCGCACATCTCCAGAACTCTTGAACGGATGTTCATGTGGTTTTCACAGGTAGATAGATCAATTTGGAGCAGAATACAGGCTTTGTTTCATTAAAATCGGATGTTGCAAAAAAGTTATCGTAATTTTTGGTATTTACAATCGGCGCGGGAGGAAGCTTGTCTAAAACAGAATGAATAATGTAGGTATTCATTCTGATCGGTCTTCATCAGCAACGAATTTTTAGGTCAACTGTTTGCGAGGATAATACAATCGCAGTATTTAAATAAATTCCAAACGATACCAGTGCCCTGTTTATCAAAACTTACAAGCCTTGTATTACCAAGTGTCATTATTTAGTTCTCAAGTACTTAAATTTTTACACATTCATTCGTGATTTTGTTTAGCAAAAAAATCTTTGTAAGTTACAACTTGTAGAAAATCATAGCAAATCCTGAGAGTGTCCGGCGACTCTCTACTCCGTCTTACAAGTTTACAAGTTTCGTGCTTAGTACCGCAATAAATGTTTAAAAACGATTTTCTTTTGTGAAATGTGGTCAAAAGATGACCAAACATGACCTGATGCCCGTGTCCCAGCAGTGGGAACATTTTGTGGGCTGATTATAAATATGGATAGCTATGAATTTAACGAAAAATAACTTTCTAGGTAACTTGTGAACGTGTAGACTTGTAACTTTTGATAAACAGCGCCCAGGATAACAGAAGTATACAAGAAGAAACTAATAACACACACGCGTATTTCCAACTGACGTCACATCCTTGTCATCTTCGGTAAACCAGAAATCTTCATTTTATATTCAGGCTTCGGTGTCGTCAAATAAACTGAACTTAAGTCCATTGCTGACAAATCCTTGTATAACCTTCTAGGATTCTTTGAGACGGCTGAAGTGGACATCCATGTTATCAAAGCATTCTTCCCATACTCGTCGAGATCTAAGATTCCGTGAGAGGAGATAATAGTTCCGTCCGTTCTCATTACCAGGAGATGAGGAACAGAGGTGATACCGTACCTGTACTGTAGAATGGGTATCAGAGGATCGTTGTACATGAGAGTGAACCAGTTGGCCTGCTCTTCGAAGCTTTTACGCATGTCCTTTTCATTGTCATCCATTGGAACGTTGATCACTTCTATGGGAAGGCTGATATGCCTTGTGTTTTTATGGATTTCATTGAACTTGTGCATGATGTTAAATCTGTCCGCGTTTCGCATCGAAAAATATAGGACTACAGCGTCCACTCTGTCCATGATCTGTCCATTGGGAATATTCTCGTACTTGTGGTTATATAGCCTGACTTCTTGCAGCCAGTCACAAAGTGGGGTAATGAATGAGGTAACACTGTCTTGTTCGGTATTCATGATGTAATTTATTTGTATTATAAAATAAAATAAATTAATAAAAATAACTGTGATTATAAAGTGGAGAAAATAAAGTTGCTTGATTGCCAAGTCATTAACAAAGAGCAAAGAGTAGATTATGTAAATGTCATTATTGTCAGTTTTCAAATGACATCAATGTTTTTTTGTGGGATCGTGTTGGTTCAAAAACTTATTTCTCTAAAATAAAATCCTCCTTGATCCTATTAATGTAAATAATTGGTCAAGTGAGAGTCGGACTCGCACACGAAGAGTTCCGTACCATCGTACGAAATTGAACACTACGTTCGTTTCATAATTTAGTTTAAAAAAAACTTTGTTTCTACTTGTGGACCCGCATTAATTTTTAATATTTTTTTTCATTGTTTGATATTGTGGCAGTAGGCATACATGTGTGAAAATTTCAACTGTCTACCTATTATAGGTATATAATAATATTGCGGTTCACGAGATACAGCCCGCTGACAGACAGACGGTCGTACAGTGGAGGCCTTCGGGAACTGAACCCTAAAAAGCAAGTGTCGTTCGGCAAATGTCAATCAATGACATTGCGGTTCACGAGATACAGCCCGCTGACAGACAGACGAACGTACAGTGGAGGCCTTTGGGAACGGAACCCTAAAAAGCAAGTGTCGTTCGGCAAATGTCAATCAATGACTTCGCCAGTCATTACACGTAAACCATTGCGAGATATTTACACGAAACACCTGTTTGATTGTTCATTAATTGTTAGGTTAAAATATGGATCAGCAAGTTGAACCTGTTGACCGAAACATTCCACCATACGACTGGCTGAAAGAAGCCAGGATATTCAATCACAAGTTCGCGAGGATTCCCAATTCCTGGATCGTGGACAGAGTGGACGCTATAGTACTCTATTTTTCCATGCGAAACGCGGACAGATTTAACATCATATACGAATTCTATGAGATTTACGAGAACGCAAGATATATCAACCTGCCCATAGAAGTGATCAACATTCCCATGGATGACAATAAAGACGACATGCTTTATAGCTACGACGAGCAAGCTAACTGGTTCACTCTTCTGTTCAACGATCCTCTAATACCCACTCTGCAGTACCGGCACGGTATCACCTCTGTTCCTCATCTCCTGGTAATGAGAACGGACGGAACTATTGTCTCCTCTCACGGAATCTTAGATCTCGACGTGTATGGGAAGAATGCTTTGGTAGCTTGGATGTCCACTTCAGCCGCCTCAATCACACCCAAGAGGTTAAGCAAGGAGTTGTCAATGTATGGTCCAAATTGGAAATATTTGACTACTGGAACTGGGAAGACGAAGAAACCTAGTTATCTGAGGAAGTTCAGCGAGATACCGCTGGCGACGGCACCTTCAACGTCAGTTGGAGGCTCTGTAACAGCATCGCCGCCGGGTTTAGGGAGTCAGCCTATTAAAGAGGAATAGTTACTTCTTGTATATTCCTGTTTTCCTGGTACTTTTTTGGCAGGTGCTTGTTGTTGCGTGTTGGCAGCTTTTGGGGATCAATTACAATGACGTTTAGATTTTAGCTTTGCTTCATCCTATGTATCTTATTATTTACTTTTAACTTATGACGTCATGATTGTGGTTATTTTTCAGGGTTCGTTAGTTAGCATTTATAGCCTACTAGCTGCGCCCCGCGGTTTCACTCGCGTAAGTTTCGATCCCGTGGGAATATCGGGATAAAAAGTATCCTATGTGTTAATCCAGGTCATAAACTATCTGTTTGCCAAATTTCATCTAAATCCATTCAGCCGTTTTTGCGTGATTGAGTAACAAACATCCAAACACACAAACACATAAACACACAAACTTTCCATTTATAATATTAGTAGGATAGTAGGATTAGTAGGATTTTCATTAATTTTGTCTCTTTTACTTTTTAAAGTATAATAAATAGTTCGACTTAATATGTAGACTTTGTTTTACTTTTACTAATAAACAAGCTTCTTCTTAAAAACCTACTTAATTTATATTTATTCAAAGGGGTATTTTTTTTTTTATAAATTAATTACACACCCCTTTGACACACACTATGGTTAATCTTAATACCTTAGAATAATGACATGGCACCATGGAATGACTATGTTATATAAATGTATATGTATTAGTAAGTAAATAGTTGGGAAAAGGCTAGGCAGATGATGATGATGTTACATGTAATTAGTATTAGCTATCCTATCAAATTTAAATAAATTATGGTCGAATTTCGACCTTATATAAAACACTTACGTAATCATAAAGGCCCATGGAAACATAGACAACGCTTACCTAATCCTTTTAAAACCGTGTCACAGATGCAAATAACAGCATAGCTATCAACGAACATAGCTTCTCGTAAAAACAATAAAATGTTTGAAAAAAATGTGGTCAAGATGTGCCTTAACCATTTTGTGTGTTCCATCCTTGTCAAGGGGAGTGCTAACCGTCTCTCCTTTCAATAGACACGTTAGCGTTATGCAAAGTTTTGAATGTATACCAACTTGCTTGTAAACTTAGATTGTGAGATGTAGAACTTTTAATGATATTAAGAAAATTATAGAATTTTTTGTATTAAAAATCTTCTTAAAACCAAAGGAACAGTAGGAAAGGTAATAAAACCTAAGAACAATTATAAATAATTAGAAATAGGTTGAGATTTATCACCATGAAAAAAATAATTATTGAGTATTGCCCAACAACGCCATCTATTGATGAAGAATGAAATAAAATAAATTTTTCCGTTTTCTTTGAGATCGTGGGCCTATTTATTTCAGTGCGGAACTTCAGCGGCTTAAAGTATATATTTACTACTTTTCTCATCACATTTTACAACCAATATGTAGGTACAATAGATAGGAAGCTGTATTAGATAATATTTACTTCGTGGTACGAACTCTATCAATGTAGGTACTATCATGGTACCCCCTACAAAGCGTTCATTATAACTTGACCCATGACGCGATTGGTAGTATTGTTCCGCCATTTTGAACTCTATTAGTATTGAAACTAAGAAGGACAAGACAAAGTGAACGGTCTCGGGTCTGTATTTATGGCCAACTGTGAACAGACATAGAAAAAAAAATCCGGAGTCACACGTAATCAGTTCGATTTATGCCCTACAACGTGTGACTCCGGATTTTTTAATTGTCTGTCTGTGGTGTCTTGTTTATACCTTTTTAGTCGTAGTTGGGTTTTAGTTTTTATTACTTACTTAATTTTTTTTTTTATTCTTTTGGGTTTATAATATACATATTTTTGAAATGTGCTCATTTGATACCCAACATGGTACGATTGCACAATTTTTTTTAAGTTCCTGATTTTATGTCTTCTAGAGGGCGCCATTTTTTATTTAATGTAACGTCACATAGCCTATAACCAGCGGACGATCAAGACGCTTCCAACGATACCTCATTTGTCTAATTGTGATGAGTGGTTTAGAAGATAGGAGGAAACAGATGCACATACTTACATACATACCGGTCAAAATCATAACCCTCCTTTTTTCTTCGCCGTAGTCGGGTAAAAAAGTGGTCCGATATCTTCGCTGTTCAAAGCAAGTGACAGCTAAGCGCTAAACGCGACCACAGATTAGCATATCTAATGTGTTTCTTTTTTAGGGTTATGCAAAACCTGTTCTGCCTATCGACACATTATGTTACTACATCGAAAGTCATTAATATTATTTATTGTTAGTGGACGTCAAATTTATTAAAAAAGTTATTAGATAAGCTTTTTACTTACGTAGAATGGAACGTGCGTGGATAGATTATTAAAAAAAGACGAATGCAGAAAAACGAATTAATCAACGATTTGATTCAAAAGTTCTAACTGACAATACTGGCAATGCCTCCATAATGGAAAAAAAAAACTCTGCAGCATATTTTAACTTAACTGGGTAAGCAGGAGTATTGTACAAGAAATCTTTGAGAAAATATTAGAATTTAGATCAAAAAAATACATAGGAACGAAGCAAGCTAATGTAAAGCTTGTAAAAAAGTCTTAAAATAATAATATAGACTGATATTAGCAGAAAAGATTGCGATATAGACTTGTTTGCCATAATACCTAGTAGTTCTTTAAAAAACAAAAACTAGGCTAATCAAAGTTGATCAAAGCAGATAGGATTTCAAACTTTCAAACTGCATTACAGAACCCGCGTGCAGATAATAGACAACTGCTAACATTTTAGGTCCACACAATGGGCGAGCTCGCACCTAACATTCAGGCAGAATCGATTAAGTAATAAACCTGTATTTAAATCTAGATAGAGGTAAAATTGCACCATTGTGTTTGATGAAGCCTAGTTTGTATTTAGGTTGATATTATTACTTGCAATACAAGTGTATAACTCTTGTGCCATCATTCATAACACAATTGATGATGTGTGATTCGATGCAGCTGTTGTATTAGCAACAAGAAAACGTAATTAGCATTTAAATAAACCTTCATTAGCATTTGACTAATCAGATAATTACCTCTTCCTTGTATTGTAACTGTATTCAAGTGAGAATAATACTATTAGTAGTAGTTTCAACATAGGACAGTAGCGCCATCTATTATCGAGTAGCAGAACATATTTCCACTTGTATTCGTGGTATAAATCTGTTCAGTGTTAACCGAAGTAAAGTAAGAATTTATGTGGACATGGTTTCCAAGGTTTACGAGACTAGCAAACAAACAATCAAAACTCACCACAACAAGCACGCATACACTGGCGGGCATACAAACCAAACCAGTGTCAAGTCTCGCCATATTGGATTGGAAATGTGCAAAAGCATAAACAATAAACGCTTGCCGTGACAGAGAATACATTAAAATAAATGGAGAGGAATAAAACACGCAGACAATACGCTAGATGCTTTACAAGGAACGATATTACCGGACTCAATATTATAGGAATGTTCGCTCTTGGTTTTCTTTTTACCACCTTGCTTTTCTGTGGCAAGTTCGTTTTTTTTTTGTATTTTATGTTAATATTACGGCTTGCTTGCACCACAAATCACTAAATCCGTTTAGCGCTAAACATATTTATAACGTCATCCTGTCTGTGTCAGGCTCAAACTATCGATAGAAACAGAGCTATGTTCTAAATACGTATAACGGAAAACGTATTAGCGATTTGTGATGCAAAAGGGCCTAAATCACCCTTGTCAATGATATCTTCAAAAATAAATCCTATAAAAA
This sequence comes from Lithophane leautieri, assembly GCA_949152455.1. Lineage (NCBI taxonomy): Eukaryota > Metazoa > Arthropoda > Insecta > Lepidoptera > Noctuidae > Lithophane > Lithophane leautieri. The sequence goes on along the minus strand of OX424480.1, from coordinate 10,545,940 downwards.
CATTCGCACCGTATACATTACTTATTAGGTGCTCATATATTTCCAGGAGCTCTTCGTGCCTATCAACACTAAAGGGGAGTTGTACGAGGTATGCCCGGAGGAGCTGTCACCAGCGGAGTGGGAGCCCGCGGGGGAGGCACGGGGCGTGGCTCCCGACGTGGCTGCAAGGGCGCACCGCCTACCGCACTTGCTGAGCATATGGCGGCTGCCGTGTAGAGTGCGCCTGTTGGCAGGGACGGTGCCGATCGAGATGGCACATGATGTTGGAGGTGAGTTTTAGTCGCTAATCAATTAGTAGAGCTTGATACATCATTCCTGAATTGTATGTACTGGATGCTATAACTTAGGACCCCGACCTATACTACTGTGGCACAAGGAAGTCTTATCTTACAGTGGCATTTCACAATCCTGATCTAAGTTTAGTCTAATGTTTTCCTTAAATCTTATTAATCTACCCTAAGACGCATCAAAAGCATTACAGAACATTAATTTCAATTCCAGATGACCTTCTACTGCGAGCGGCGTCAACGGAACCAGTTCTCGTGATGTGCACCCTCCCGGAGTACGGGTCGATGCCCTCGAGCCCGAGCAAGCAGGTGGATCCTCGCTACCACGCCAAGGAAACCCTTCAGCTTCTTCCCCTCAATAGCAACATCAAAGTAAGACGCACACAGCTCGGCTTCGAGAACGAGAAGCGCATGTTCCTCTCCGCACGCCTTCAGAAAGCTCTAACCTTCTGTCAACTCAATGTTGACAACTGGATCAGGCAGATTTCCTACGCCAACTCAACTGTAGTCGGGAAAGCGAAAACAGCCGAAGACCTCATCAAAGAAGACCATGAACCTGTCAAGTTTGAAAAAGAAAGAAAATTCACTTTACAAGGTCTCAAGATTGACACATCTAGGTTATTCGGCAAAAGCGAAAAGGTATTGAAAGATATTCCGGACGAGACTGAAGGATCTATTATATTTTTAAGTAAAAACGAACTCGAGCATATGAATTACGACGTATACAGCGACGACGAGGGAAAAGAAGATAAACCAGACGAGAAAATGGAACATGAACAGTTTTCTAGCGATAAAATGCAAGTTTTTAGAGAAGATTCGGGACAGAAAAAGAATAAATGGTTTAAGAATTTGAAACTTTTAAAGAGCACGGAGAAACTCACTGATGAAAAGATAACAGCTTTAGAGAATAGTGAGAAGTCAAGAGATGTCAAAGATCCTTTTGATCCTTTAGGTGAGAAGCATAGTTCCATAGAAAGGTACCAAGACATGTCAAAATTAATTGAAGATAGATTCGGCTGCACGAGGAAGAACGATGGAACGGCTGAGAAGAGTCATTCATATAAAAGTCTAACGACATCTTCGTCGGACATGGGAACAAGTCAGTGCAGTTCCAATCACAAAAAGCCAATATTGACGAAATCAGTCTCCGTACAGACAGGAATGCCAGACAATTCTTACACGGAAGACGATAGCGGTATAAACATGAAACATGGTCGCAAAAACCTTAGCGTCGACCAAATCAACTACTGTGGTTCTATGGAAAGTGATGCTAGCTCTGGAAGAAAACTGAAGAGTCTGGACGAAAATATGCTCAAAAAATCATCAGCTACTAAATCATCAACGAATCTAGAGAGGAGACAAAGGATACAACCTGATTTGATACCAGAAAAAGCCATGGTTAAATCCGAATCTTACAATCAGATACAAAGCTGCGAAGAAATCAATATGTTTGGCGTCGGATCTCTGTATAACGACAGCGATTTCGAAATTAATTACAAACAACACTCTTTCATAACAGAAAAACTATGCTCCGAGTTTCACGTTAAAACTAAGAGAGTACTAAGCAAATCTACATCAAATCTCCTTCATCCTAAAAAGGCTACTGACAAAAAAGAAGGCAGCAACAGTAACAGCATGCCAACAAAAACAGAAAGATCGGCAGATAGTGAGAAGATCGTAAACTTTAGAAAAAAAATCGATAAACCACGAGCCCCGACACCTAAGTCTGAAATCGAAGACGACATTACAGCGATCGACATTACTGAAGAGGAACCGCAAATGCAAGTGAAAATCCGTAGATCTATTTCATCTATACAAAAAAGAAAGCTCCCAGTCATAGAGGATCTACCATACGGGCAAGTAGCTGACGCTGTTCACGTGGAAGAAGAAAAAGTTGAATCCGATGCGAGCTCCGACAACATTTACGCAGAGATTTGTACCCCCAACGGTAACAAAACTAGCGACGAAGAAAATTACGACAACAACATCGATGTACTTGCTACAGATCCCGTCATCTGCAACGTCAAGAAAGAAGTGATCATCAGAAATGATGAGAGAGCGAGACAGATGATAGAAAACCAAGAAAATCCATTCAGACACATAGAAGTTGTCGTTATTGAAAAAACTACAGATTTCGATTTGGACAATTCCAGTGTTACTTCAAGCGATATCGACGAAATGGGAAGTAAGAACGATGTCTCAATTATAGATTCTTGGGAGCGTGATAAAGATAAATCAGAGAACAAAATGCACGCAATCAGATTAGAAATAACGAGTAACAACGACGACTATCCAAATGAGAATGACAATAATATAGAAAAAACTGAAATCTGTTTAAGTAAAGATAATTCATTAAGTTTTAGTAACAGCATACATTTGAATGGTACATATCCCAACGAAGCCATCTATGATACTTTAAAATAGTTTAGGTTTTAGTATAGTTACACTGGCGGCCACAAATAGTGTCTTGTAGTCATATTTTTGATGTACCAATAAAAATATAGCCTACAGTTCCCGCTTAGAAAAGTCACCTTAGATGTGATGCCGATTTTTTAGTTTAGCTTTTTTCAGTGTATAAATGCTTTATATTATCCGTACTTAAGTCATTATAGTAAATCAATATTAAGCATGTGATTACAACCAGTGAAGACGTGGCATATGATAGATGTAACAATGAATTTTGGCTTCATATCACCTTAGATGTAGTAAACGTTGAATCTCAATCATTTTGGTATACATTGAATAGCTAATCAGACACCATTTTTGCAAAAAAATATCAGAATATTGTGCCTAAAATTAAAAACTAGATTGGCCGTCTAACTAATCTAATGTTTTTATTGTTTCTGCAGTATAAATATCTGAAGTAGGTTTTGAAGAGTTTTAACTGCCGTAATTAGCCGGCTAGGGATTCAAGAGAGTGTGTCAAATATTGCTACTCTATATTTAGTCTGCCCATTAAGTAAAACCGCTTAAGACAAACATTTGCTGTTTATAATCTGACCATTTAACAATATCAAAAATATTTAAAATAAGTTCTGTACAAGATTTCGGGGTGATACAAAATGTAAAAATTAGTTGATAATTTTATATCTTTTAAAAAGTGTATACTTATATTGACACGAAGTGTACCACATTATTGTAAAAATGCACTATTTAGTTACACGATTCTTATTATATGGCACCTACCTAATTGTTCACTGTATTTAATGGTAAAGGCAAGATATTTATAGCTTTTTCAGCGATATAATTTTTTGAGTACAAATATTTTCAAGAAAAATAAAAATCGTCAACATCGGCCGACAATCTAAAATAAATTGTTGCTGAAATATTTACGCTATTATTATTTATATCTTTGTAGCTAGTAGTTGATACTAAATTAAAATTACAAATTAATGATAACGGTCATGATAACAAAAAATCTTCATTATTATGTAGGATCAATTTTGTAATCTGTTTGGTAATTCCAGTTCCACGCTGAGCGTCATTGATAACTGATTGGATCGTATCAGTTGCTTATGTTTAAGAAAGATAGCAAGAATGATAAATCTACGCGTTTGTATCGCGTCGTGCGTTTCTTCCTTAACATTCATTGTACACGCGAATACTTCGTCCACCTGCACAGAGTCTCGAAAGGCACCGACACTGTAACTTCGATAGTTCTGCTACTTACCGCTTACAATAATTGGGCGCTAGTGTGCGGACAATCTTGTCGAGTGTTAGCACTTCAAAGCTATCACTGAATTAATTTATACTTACCCAATAATTTTGTAGTCAAAAAATTGTATCGTTATAACTAAAATCACATAAAATAGACTGTTTTTCACACTAGAAATTCAGCACAATTGGTGCTATAGGGGTGCTCAATTTTAATCTAGATTGATTATCGATTCCACCACTATCATATTGCTTTAAACAAATAGTAAAATGTTTTTAATTAAAATAGATCAGATGTCAACAAATAAAAATAATTATTTTGTCTGTCTACGGGCATTATAGATATCAACTAGAATTTTGGGACTTCTCGCTTATGTTACTTTATTGCATAATTACATTTTACTAGTTTTACTCACCGCTATCAATAGTGTGCAAAAGAAAAACAATTCCTTTTGGTAGTGGTAAAATCGATCTAAATATGGTATAAGTCCCACATACGACATGACATAATTGTAAAAAGCGTTTGTATTATATAGTTTTAACATTGTATTATAATATCGAAAATGCTCTCGAAGAAAAATGTAAAATTGAAATGTTTTGCGAAATTATACAAATTATTGAAATAAATCTGTCGTTTTCTTTATATTTACAACCCCATACAACTCACAATCTGTTAGCTAAGCTGGCTCGGCTTAAGGAGTAAAGAATTCTGTGACGTCATTCACGCAATTCACAGAAAATATAATTATGTAGATACCTACTCTCACAGAAAACACATGTGTAAACGTGTGACGTGACTCAATGGTTAACTTGAGGTAATACAATAAAACCGTCTTCAATTCGGGACAACTGAATTTTGCAAAATGTCACGAGAATCTGGAAAGCGCTTATTTCATACATCTAACATCAGGCCTGTAAGGTTAGGCAGAGGTGTACCTGCCAATAGTAGGTATACCCACATTTTATCAGTTATGTTAAGTCCCATGTGGGCTGATGTGGGTGCGAGCCTATTTGCCATCGCACGTACGAATGTTTTGGGCGATATCTGTGAGAACAGTTGGTCCAGAATGAAAAAAGCTGTATATAATATGACAAATATACTGTATTTAATCAAATAAATTACATTTAAAATTAAAAATAGTACCGACAAATAATTTCGTTAGCGTGGCGCGGATATAAAACAATTTTTATATTTTTACAATAAAAAATTGAACTAAAGTCAAATAATAATTAAAAACCACGACTTTGAAGGGCAAAGTCGCGCATCTTGTGCGTCTACACATCTTGGTCTCAAATAAAAATTAAAGGAATGAATTTCAACAACATTTTTCTAAATGCTCTCGATTTTTTATCTTCACCTTAACATTAAATTCATTTTTACAATATACAAGAATATAGTACGTACAATTATGTTTTTCTTGAGATTATATTGTTTAAAACCTGCGCTTAAGATTAATTAAACATATAAAGTAATGCAACTTTGAAAGCTACATAGAGAGTTGCGCAGTCATTGTTCACAATAGGAGGTTTCAAAGAAATCTCCTAGTATGCACAATATTTATAAAATTTATTGTAATTTACTACGGGATTCGTGGCTTGAAAAGTTTCATATAAACATGGAAAATGTCTATGGTCTTGCATACAGAAACTGGACGAAAGGAAACATACCTTTTGATTTTCGCAAATAATATGCGTTAATTATTTTAAGACTATATTGAGCCTAAATAAATATACAACACATTAAATAGCCTATAAAATACTAGGCAAACAGAAATGCATAGAACAATCAACTAGGCTCCATTCAAGCAAGTTGCTGTGGGTATTAATCTCATCCGTTCAAAAAGACTAGGCTTTCAGAAGTTAGTAAGAAGTCGAAAGCCTGTTAGAAACGATTCAAGCCACAATGGTAAGGTATCAGTCAAGGGTGGGAATCACAAAGGGGATCTAGGCGAGTCGTATAGATTGGATAATTTGGAACACTGCTGATCCGCACACTACGAATATGAAGAGGGCAAGCAACCAGGGCGCGACGGGGTACTGGTCGTCCTTTTCCTGGAAAGAGGTGAAACATATAAATAAACAAAGAAAATAGGTTATCTTTCACACAAATTGCGTGAATGAATTTTGGTCAAGGAATCAGTATTGCCATACCACAGGGCATTGCTGCCAGCTTTTTGGGCACTTTTCTTGTTGACAGCGATGCGGTCGGATTTTTTGATGCCCTATGATTCTTACTCCTTATTATTATTTTAAGAGCGTTGATTCTAAAAGTTGGCAACGTCGCAAATAACTGTCAAATATTTACCTGTTTTGATTATTTTGGCAATATTACTGTATATAAAACTATGAAATATCGCTAACTAACTTACTAGAACATTAATAATGAATTCCAATTATAACACTGAATTTAAGTTTAACTGGTTTTAAGTGTAAAAAAAGGCATTTGGAAAGTTCCCAAATCCTTTTTTTACAACTAAAACTAAATATTCGGTGTTAAGATACTGTTAGCTTTTATATTGTGTAAATATAATCTTATTTGAAAATAAATATAACTCCACATATTTTTTGAGATTATGTAACAGCGTTATTGACAGATTTAGTAGTCTTGAGATTTAGTAAGGCTCCTAGAAGTCAGAATTCGTAAATAAAATTACCAATCATCATCATCTGCCTAGTCTTTTCCCAACTATGTTGAGGTTGGCTTCTAATCTAACCGGATGCAGCTCAATACCAGTATTTTACATCGAGTGACTGTCTATAAAATTAAACAACTAGTAGGTATGCCCCTAGAAAGGCGTAATTTTGAGTCTTTAAATTTCTCTGTATAATTTTTTTTGGAGTGAAAATATTATGCGAGGCCACGGTATTTCCATTCCAATGTCACCTTGAAAACAATTTCCTAGTTATGATTTAAATATTCAATACATACTTCAAGTGTTACTAATTAATTTCACGCGTACGTGCAAATAATTATATTATTATGGAATGCTGCCATTAAAGTCATGCGATAAAAGTGTTTTTTTCTTGTTCTAAGCCATAGCTAATTTAACTATTTACCACTGATATCAATAGTAAGTACCTATTTCTAGCAATATTTTCTTGACTTCTAAACCAAGAACTGATAATAAAACTTGACCTTGACCTTTAATAAGAGGAAACGTGATCACGTGGTCATTGCCGTTCATTCCATAAACAGGTATATATTCATCTGTTTTCTCCCTGGGGTATGAACTAGCGCAAGAATTTGTTTACGATAAAACCTATATTTACCACGGCCATGCTTCTTTTTTCTATTCCCATATATATTTTTTCTAAAATTATTTTAAATGCGCCAATAACAAATCATAAGGTCATGGCAGTGGTATATAGGTACATTATACAGTAAAAAAAATATTTACTCTAGTATCGTTAACCAGGGAGAAAACAGACATAATATATGGAATGAATGCCAATGACCATGTGACCGCATTACCTCTTATAGCCAAAGAAGCAGATAAAAAAAACTTTTTCTTTTTTATAGTTGCCGTCAAAGAATTTAATATTATTAGTGAATCAACAATTGTGATAAAACGTGCTATATAGCTCTAGCATCACTTCGCAGCATCAATTTTATTCACTTTTACTTAGATAACACTTCTCCTTTCACTTTGAAGAAATTGCTCAAGCATGAACAGTCATTAGTCATTACATAATCACTGCAAAAATGTTAAATGTCTTAGGTTATCTGTAATATTGTTTGTATTAACAACTTTGTAGCTTTTACAAACTGGGAATATTGTATGTATGTACCATGCATTAAGATAAGTACTGCAATCATTATCATAATTTGAATCTGGTTCATCAAGTCAAATTTTAGCTAAAATTCACTTATCTACAGCAAGAGAAATAGCATGTTACAATACGGCCGATATACCTTGGCCGTTCCGAACTTCGCGCAGAGGGCTGCGTAGTAACATTTTTTAGGAACCAAATGATGACATGAGGCGAGTGTGAGTGAGAGAACATGCGCAAAAGTTCGCAGAGCCTATGTTCAGACCTGTTAAGTTATATCGGCCGTATTGTACACAATATTTACTAACAGTTATTGGAGTTATATAAGACAGTGCATTCTCCAGGGGAAAACAGTCATTTACACACACAAAAAATAATTAAATAAAAAAACATCTTGCAAATTGATTAAGAATTGAAAAGGTCAGAAATAATTAGTATCAGGACAAGTCATAAGCGAAGTTTAGCGACAAAACTTGACTTCAGCAAGCAATTCTTATTTAGAAAATTTGCGGAAGGGAGTTTTAAGAATTGCTTGCGAAAGTCAATTTCTGCAACATTGCTTTTAATAACAAAATAATAGCTTATCAAAACTTCGCTATATAGACAAGAAGTTAGTAACTTAAATAAGAAAAATAAAAAAAACTAAATTGGTGGTACGTACTACCTTGGTCGACTTAGGCACATTGCCTCTCATGGTGATGTTTTTGCTGGCAATCTCGTTGGCGATGCGCATCCTCTGTTTGGGGGCCATTTTTAATGATTTTCAGATATATTTGTCCTGAAAATAAGATAATATACTTTGTTATGAATGTAATTACTAAATAAATAGCTGAGTTTCCATGGTGCTAACCCGTTTAGACTTAAAAAACAAAAGTGCCTTTGTAGACTTGTTTAGATTTATTTACAAATTTGAAGATTATGTATTTTATGTGTTATTTTTGCCATTTGCGACACCGATAAATAAATTACATAAGTAAATAAACGTAAGTGTAAGTAATAAAAGTAAGTGGGATCAGCACTTTGAAATATATTTATTTTCCACTACCTGATTGTAAATACTTTTTATTTTCCTCAATGAAAAGTATCCTGCTTTTTTTTTTCAGGTTAAATTTTTGTCAACCCGTTGGGTAGTTTTGAGGTGAAAACTTACAGAAAAAGAAGTTTTAGGTGCATGTGGTGGTAAACATGATTCTTAGGTCTATGTTTGGATGTAAACGATTCCAAAGTCCAGACTGGTGTGTAACTATGTTCAGGAAGGGAGTTTTTTTTATTTTTCTTAATTGCCCCTGCATCAATTTGTCATCTTATTGAATTTCATACAACTTTCAAAGAATAGCTACATAGAATATGCTTTTTTGTACACCAAAATGTAAGAATGATGGTTATGATAGAATACGGATAATTTAAGTTTGTACCTAGTAAATTTGATAAACAATTAATTTCTCTGACTTTACATTGAAAATAAACTTCATGAAGACAACAGATTTTTAAGCTAAAAAATGAGAGTAATAACAAACTTTCACATAAAGCAATTAATTGGAAGAGCAGCAATTAATATCACAAATATTATGGAGGTGTTTGCCACTTCGGGTTCTGACATCATGACTGATTTTTCAAGTATATGACCGATTCACTCATAAAACTATTGTAACTGTAGTAAGTATAACATTTATTTAAGGAAAATGATGATGCAAGCAATTCAAAATAGACATTAAGGTTGACTAAACTTATTCAACCAACATTTATGGGAAAAATATTGAAGCTTCAAATCCTTAATATTTCTTTTCCCAATGAGTAAGTATAATAAAATTAAATGCATTATACCTACCTTACTCACAGTAAATCACTGACGGAAATACAGAAAAGGCTTGTTTTACAAGTTGTTCACCTCAAAAATATGTCAACAGATCTAACTGTAGCTCATTAGAAAAGTGGCACAGTATGTTTAACTTACAACTGTGAAGTACATATTAAAATACATGTCCAAACGTAAACGCGTGCGTTACGTTTATAAGACGACCAAAACGATCAACTTTCCACGTTGAATACGTGTCAATTTAATAGATTCCCATTATCTTTTAATAACAATGCTGGTGATTATGCTTAATGATAAATACTCAATTAAAACAGCAAAACGAAGGTCAACGCATTAATCTACACTAATCTATTAAGTTTCACCTTTTATTTACGTCGTAATTATCCTAAATCTTCTCGAAAGCGATGGATAACAGGAAAACACAATATTCTATATACACAGCTGGATGCAACATAAAGCGGTCACAAACTGCTTTTGAGACAAATTAATAGCACCACATGCGTAATTTATAAATCAACGAGGTACGGTCGCGGTTTTAACACGAATTACACACTAAATCAGCCGTTGTTATCGAGAAAAATGTTATTACATACGTAATAAAAGTATAGTGTAAACAGGCCGACGAAACTTACAAGTTAAACTGAAGTTTTTATATGAAAAATGGCACACCAACTATGCACAACCGTCACACAGGTATATTAGAAAATAATTATATCAAAAATAAAAATCTACTCACAATTAATTCCTAAAATTAAGGGCCGCTAAAGCCAAACGCGCAAGTTTGCTTGACACGTATGTAAAAAGTGAAATGACAGAAATGTCAAACGCGTCATTTGAAAGCAAGTTGATTGCGCATGTACCAGACACGCGTCAGTTAATGTTACAATAACAGAAAAAAAGTTTAACAAAAACATCATAGAAAAACAAATAAATATTTTTCAATTTAATTACGAAAGCTATCGAATTTTCGAATATAAATAAGAGTTAATTATTGAGACAGACCAAATTAGAATAAATTAATTTTAATGTGTTTTAATTTCAGCAAAAGATTTTACAGCGACATCTAGCGCTAAGTAGAACAACTTTGATTTCTTCAATAGAAACTGTTTCTATTAAAATTCTACAAGAGGGCGTTCTCAGCTTTTTATGTTCGACGCCGAGTTTCGATGTCGTTGAAGTACCTACTTGAAATAGTTTTAGTATTCGGCGTAGCCAGAAGAGGGCGATACCACTGGAATCGTTTTTTGTAGACTTGTCGTAGCACATTGTGTGAGATCGTCGTAGCTGTTAATATTTCCTTCGTTGGTCCATTTCTTGACTTTCTGGATACGAAACCTTCGACTTTATGTTTATTTGTGTAATAAAAGTTTGTTTTAAAATTATAATGAAAATATGGAAGTGTATCCATCACCATGGCTAACAAAAGTTTGGTATATCAGTCAGTAAAAATAAAATACATAATTTCGAATAACATTACAGTACCTATGGCAAAAATAGTTCATGCAATAAAAAGAATAATTGGTAGGCTCTGAATGAGGACTACAAAAGAGAAAGAGACAACCAACAAAGGATCGTCAGGACATCACTATCAGGTGTCAACTAATCGACCAATCACAATGAAGCATTATCCTTGGAGGGTGATCCTTTCGCTCGGATTGGTCGCTTTAGACAACGCCTCAAAACGCTACGCCTACTGATAGAATCCATTTGAATTTGAATGTCGAAGGGAGAACATCAATAAATTGTGGGAAACGTTTGAGACTTCCTTTTTGATAAAGAATCCATTTATAAAAGGTGGTATTTGTTTATCATCGCTCAACCTAGGAAGAGTACATCGTAAACATCTAAGAACGATAAAAATCTGCAATACACAGGCAAGTACTTAAGTAGATACTTACCGATGTATTGCAGATTACAGTCTACAAAAAAAACTGGCAAGTCCTGCCAGCCAGTCTCTAGATTGGTACCTATGTACTCAATACTCAATACTTTATTGCAATCCATAATGTGTACATAATAGTTGGTATGTTAAGACATCGAATCAATTATGGACCCTGTCGGGCACAACAAAAGTTAATTTTTAACAGGAGAGAGGATGAAGGCGCCTTTTTATATTCATAGTAAAATGTAGGTATTAGGTAACAATGATTTTTTATTGTTTTTGAAATTTATCGCTAAAGTATTATATATCAATCATGTACTTACCCAAAAGACAAGAAATGTTAAAATGATTCCAAACTAATTAATAAAAACCGGCCAAGTGCGAGTCGGACTCGCTCACGAAGGGTTCCGTACCATTATCTATAAAAACGGCAAAAAAATCACAGCAGTTTTTTGTATGGGAGCCCCCTCAAATATTTAGGTATTCTGTTTTTTAGTATTTGTTGTTATAGCGGCAACAGAAATACATCATCTGTGAAAATTTCGACTGTCTAACTATCACGGTTCATGAGATACAGCCTGATGACAGACGGACAGACAGACAGTCAGACGGACAGCGGAGTCTTAGTAAATTGGTCCCGTTTTACCCTTTGGGTACGGAACCCTAAAATTTATAAATTCTTTCTTCGTTATCTGATACCAAATCTTAGATTATCGGCACAAGATCTATCTCTGAACTAAAGACTAAAACGCCATGTGGTCTTACAGAGACGGATGCAGACTGCTCATTTTTATTATTGTTTTTGACTACAAACATCGTCTATTAATTTTTAATCTTATATTTTGAATTATTTTTGATTATTTTTCGTTTGACATTGTTCTCACATAGAAGCACGAAGAATACTGTACCCAGGATTTTGTAATATCTATATACATTTTTAAAAGAGTGTCCTTGGAGTTTCTTGCCCGTTCTTCTCCATAGAGATCTACGAATTTGAATGGGCAACAACGAGTAGCTTCAACTTTTTGACTAACTGGCCGACTCTTTGACAGTTCAAAAGTGCCTGTAAATGGTTTAATTGAAATAAATGCTTTGAGTTTATTCTACTAAAAAGCATGTACTTATATTTATTGTCATATTTACCTACATAATATCAAAATTGACACATAATGATTAGATTTTTAGCTTTTCATTTATGGTAGCTTTAAACACTCGAAACTGTTCCAATTTTATTTAAGTAATTTGCTCAATTAAAATAAAAGGAGCTCGTGGCTAAGTAATAACAGCCGGACGGGTCGATTCATCAGGTTCGCTACGCTTGCCGGGGTTGGTCCGTGGATGGGTGACTATCTTTACATATCGAGACTCCTCCGTGCCTCGGAAAGCACGTTAAACCGTTGGTCCCGGCCGTCATTTGTGGATCTTTGACAGTCGTTACGGGTCGTCAGAAGCCCGAAAGTCTGACAACCAGTCTTGCCAAGGGGTATTGTATTACCCAGTTACTGGGTTGTGGAGGTCAGATAGGTAGTCGCTCCATGTAAAATACTGGTATTCAGCTGCATCCGGTTAGACTGGAAGCCGACCCCAACCTGGTTGGGAAAAGGCTAGGCAGATGATGCTCAATTAAAATAAAATAAACTAAAGTGTTCATTCATTGTAAAGGACATTGACCATCCATATATGGGAGTTGGACCAAGTGCTGCCCAGAATGGACACATAGTGCATTATGTTCCTTGGACATATACTAGTCTGTAAACCAAAGCTCAATAAAATCTATCCCAGGAGTTTTGAGAAAAATTATTGTTTGTTGAGTATTTTTTATTGATGAATAACAACCAACCGATGGCGCATTCTATTAAATAATGACTGTAGTTATGTTAAATAACACATAATTTTTTGGAACATTTAAAAAAAACATTGAAAAATATAAATATCCGGTATCGGTAACAGGGTCCAAGCTACCGGTAGTCAGGGCTCCATCATCTGACCCTGGATACAACCCTGGGCTATACTAGGTACTTGTCAAGACAAAGCCAACGAGTCCAAACACGATGGTGCTATCTTGTTTGGTTGAGGAGTTCCTATGGCCACCTTCCGTCTCCATCAACAGACCCTGGAAACTGCCTAGTGTAAAGCACTTGTCAATGTATATTCAACGTGTCCAAAGACGATGGTGCTGTCTTGTTTGGTTGAGGAGTTCCTATGGGTACCTTCCGGCTCCATCACCAGACCCTGGATACAACCTTGGACTATACTAGGTACTTGTCAAGACAAATCCAACGAATCCAAACACGATGGCTCTATCTTGTTTGGTTGAGGAGTTCCCTTGGCCACCTTCCGGCTCCATCATCAGACCCTGGACACTGTCTAGTGTAAGGCACTTATCAATATACATTCAACGAGTCCAAACACGATGGTGCTGTCTTCTTTAGTTAAGGAGTTCCTATGGATACCTTCCGGCTCCATCATCAGACCCTGGACACCACCTAGTGTAATAGGACTTTTCAATACTTATCCAATGAAACCACATACGACGTGGCTATCTGGTTTACTTGAGGAGTGCCCGTGACCACCCTCCAGCTCCATCACCAGACCCTGGACACCATGTGAGGCTATAGCACTTGTCAAGATAAAATCAACGAGTTCAAACTCAACGACGCTCTCGTTTTTCCAATAATAAAATAAAATAATTAAATAAAACTAGGTAGGGACCTACCTGAAAAACATTAACCTCTCTCAGGCATTATCTTATTAACCCAGGGACCGTTTTTTATTTTTTTTATTTTTTTATGTATGAATTGATGCAAGGAACCATTTGGAAGCACTCCCATGTCTGGCCAGCATTTGGTCCAAATCGGTCAATATCCATTCGCCTATGGCCTTATTAGAAGGCTAAAAGTCACCCAAAGGACAACGGATAGGGCTATGCTCGGATTTTCTCTACGTGATCGAATCAGAAATGAACAGATCCGTAGAAGAACCAAGCTTGGTTCAAGCTTCGGGCTATGTCGGTTACCTATTCATTAATCAACTTTGTTGACTGTACCAACCTCCCTAGGTACCTAGTCAAAACATAATCATAATCTCCCCATAATGAAGCCTCACCTATCAAACTTGATACTCAAACCTACCTCTCTACCCACCCACTGTTAGGGCCTATCATTAAGTCCTTCATTAGGCAGGCAAGCAGTCCTCATTAATTAATTATGATAGCAAACCGTGTCGGGTGTCGTACACACTTATAGAGCATACGTCTCATTATCTGATAACATCTCTTGTGTTCAATCTAGGTACGAAAGTATGCCTAGGTTTTTAGTGTCGAGATAATTAGGGTGTGCAGGGTCGGATTCTCGTGGGAAAAAGATTTAAGACTGTGAGGCATAATACCTATGTCTCTCACTTTGATTATATGTCTAGATCATAGAAATATAAAAAACAACTAGATAAAGTGTCGCGGTGCAAAATAACTAAAATAAACAGGCCAACTTTGTTTGCTGGTGTGCGTGGCAGCTACGTCTGCCACGCCATTGTGCTGTCAGTGTGCGTGCATTTAGCGGCTAACAGTTGGACGCTATTTTTTTCGACGAGTTCACAGCTTTGACCGATATGACATATTTATATACTAGCAGTGCCGCGCGGTTTCACCCGCATAAATCTCGATTTTGTGGGAATATCGGGATAAAACGTATCGTATGTGTTAATCCAGGTTATAAACTATCTGTGTGCCAAATTTCATTTGTCATTTATCAGTAATTTAGTAGTTCTCGCAATAACTCGAAAATGGCACGACAGATTTTTATTTTGTTTATACATACTGGGGTGATTTAGAAAAAAAGAAAATTAGGTGAAACAGCCCAAAGGAACAGCCGAAAAATAGAAAAAATATAAATTTTGTCTCACGTGGTACGAAGTTGCAAATGCTTCCTCTCTCCTAACAGGGTGGGCCCATAATGATCTAATTATAAGTTTACCACCTAAGAATACCTACATGTGGAATGCAATAAAGTTTGAGTATTGAGTTCACCGGGTCATCTAGTATTGGAATAAAAATTAATAGACGATGTTTTTACATTGTTGGAGTAACATAGTCATTCAAGAACAATAATTTATTTAATCAGACATTTTGTAACGTTTTTAGTGATAACTGAAGGGATATTATAACATTTTTAATAATTTAATGTAAGTATGGTGGAATGTAAATGGGCCATATTTATAATAACATCATACGACTTTGTACACCTACATTTTGGCAAATAAAGTATCTTATCTTATCTTAATGGAAATGAGCAGTCTGCATCCGTCTCTGTAAGACCACATGGCGTTTTAGTCTTTCGTTCAGAACTAGATCTTGTGTCGATAATCTAAGATTTGGTATCAGATAACGAGGAAAGAATTTATCAGTTTTTAATTATTGAGTTTGGAATGATTTTAGTATTTCTTGTTCTTTGGGTAAGTAGATAGGTGTACCTATCTAGAGATTGGCTGGCACTTGACATAGTTCTGTTGTGAACTGCAATCTGAACTAGCCAATATTCTCTTTGGAACTAGCACACCTCTGCCACGAAACCATAGCAATTCATATCTTACGTTTTTTACAATTTGCAGGTCAGTGTCAGGTTGTATTTTAATCATAATTGATTCACAAAATCACGACCATTATAAGAAATATGTATTTACAGAATTATAATAATTAATAAATCTCTCTAAATTAAATTTGTTCTCAAATGTCATGACTTCATGAAAAAGTAATTCAATGGAACAGATCTACTGGCTCACTGGATACCCACACGTAGGTGTCAGTCGTTACAATTTTGTATATAGCGTGGTTCTTACTAACATTAGCTTAAGAACTTTACTAACAACTTATGGATCATGTGATCTGATATAAATAAATACATTTATAAGTATACAAAGTTATTTTATGCTATGTCATTATGTTATTATGTTGTATCTCTATGTATTTTACTGTGTGTACATTAATAATAAAATAAATAAATAAATACAATAAAATTACTAATGGTTACTAATGCAAGGCTATGTGAATCAAGGAAACACTCATGTAACCCAGAGCGTGGATCCACGCGAGACATAAGGGCTTTTTAATTGTTTCTGTAATTAAGGTATACGAAAGCTTAACGTAGCCCTTGGAGTCTGAAAGTTTTTGATTCTATAAAACTTAACCAACCACAAGGATTGACGTAAAACTAACAATAATTACATTTCAAACTCTCTCAGCCATGTTATCTTAGGACGAAGGAAAAAATATTTGCACTGTGGCGCCGCACCGCTCTTAACCCAGACACAGTCGGGCAAAAAACAATGGAAGTTTAATTTAAGTAAGTATTAAATAATAGTTTACTTGTAATAGGCCCTATAGACATTTTTATAAAGCCTAGTTTTTAGTTTTGGAAAATGATAAACTATACTTAAGCTAAGAAAAGTCGGAATCAGAGTGCACGGTTTGAAATAAATTGTCGTTTGCTATTTAGTTTTTTTTTTTGTTGAGAAAATGGGCGAAAAACTCTACAGCTCAGACCAAATTAAAAACCAAGACGGAGCGCTGCGAACAATACAGTAAAGCATGCTAAAACTACAACACCGCTCTGTGCATACACGCTCACACACACGCATTTACAACTATATACAATGACACTACAACCAAACTACACCAAACTAAGTGCACACCATCTTTACGAAATCGGCCTCACGTCGCTGTTGACAGCGCTCTGTCTTGGTTTTTTATTTGGTCTAAGCTCTACAGTACCTACTTTAAAATGAATCAAAGACCTATTTTCAATCTTAAATACTTAGTGTTACATTTTCCCAATAAGTATGTACCACCATCGACAACTAAATATCAAGTTTATTATGATGTAAAATAGTACTATAAAATTGCCATTTTTTAGTTCGTCGGAACAGCATTAGCCGACGGCGACGGCCTCGCTCAAGAAGACGGCGCTATCAATACTCGGTACGCTTTTAAACCAATTTCTCGCTTCTCTGCTTATATCCTAGTACACAACAAACATTATGGAGATGACAATGGGACAGTTTTCGCTTATATCCATCCCCTACCCGCTTAGAGAGGATCAGAGGATGGAGACAAAAGGACAATGATCTTGATTTTATTGTCAATGGATTTTATCAATTTGTTTTATCATTTTGATGATCATGGACTGGTACTATGTAGGATGTAGTTACGGTTGTGTACAAAAGAACCAATGGATGCTTAAGTGAAATAGCGATTCGTTTGTTATGAAAAGATTGAAAGAGATTTCGTTGTATGGAGACGTTTTTTTTTTTTTCAGAAGAAAGTGTTTATGGCATGAGTAATGTTTTTTAAAACTGTTGTTGAACAGTTGTTAGAGAAATTAAACAATTTTTATGTGAGGACTTTATATTCGCTAAATAGAAAGAGTGTTTTTAAGTTCTTCAAGTTTTCAACTGAAAATCTTACCTATTTATATCTACTGCAGTTGCATCGAGGACGATACCACCACTAGACGTCGTCGGTGCGGATGAGACCGACCAGCGGCCTGCTTAGGTCTCACTTAAGTTATACCTAAGTTATAGGGTTTCTATTTTGTGAATGTGAGAACGTTGTAGGCTTAGTGGACTGTAGAATCATCTTCTATTTTGTTAAGTACCAAATATTTGTTGAAAGGCCTACATTGTCCTTCCATGACTACTAACACTGTAATTTGAAAATATTGTAAAAGTCAATTATTTTTAAAAGAGTAATCGTGGAGCTTTTTGCCGGCTCTTCTCCTTAGGAAACGACCAATTGGAACCGTGCACCTGGCTTCTGACGTTTCATAAGTGCCCATGTAGGCTTATGTGAAATAAAATATTATTTTGATTTTGATTTAAGTGCCAAAGTTTTATGTTAGTAAAAAATAATTTATAAATAATTATTGAAGCCTTTTATTAAATGTATCAATCATGGTTAAAGTTTTACTATAGGTAGTTTGCAAAAATGGGGTAAGGCCGAAGGTTAGCATACCTAAAATCATCCGAACAAAATAAGTTAAAGGGGAAATAAAAAAAAAGTTAATAAAAAATGTAAGTAGGTAAGTAATATTAACGATCACACTTTGACCAAATCGTTTCGCAACCAAAACACATTATAATCCTCCATTTTCTACGGAACGCCCACAAACATTTGCTTTTCATAACAAAATTGCGTTAATAGACAAAAAAATAACCATCATCACATGACTAGATAACAATAAACCACCATATAATTGGATTTCGGTTAATATTTTATGATAACCCGTAGTTGTGTGGTCGCCTGTGTAGCCAGCTCCTTGCTTTACGTCAGACCTCGTCAGGGAACCAATGAGGCAGAATGCGCGTTGCTGTAGCTGATTATAATATAAAATTAAAAAGTTGTGGTTGGTTTTTTTTTGTGTTGGCAATTTTTATGTTTTTGTTGAAAGTTTCTTCGTTGGTTTTTTAATTTGTAGGTATGCGATTTTCCAAATATTGTACATGATAAATGGCTAGAAAGGGGTGCCTACTGAGATAATGACTCAATAGAGAAGTATGGAAGAAAACTAGCACCTGCGCCGAAAATTTCGAATACAAATAAATTGGTATACGGGCAAAAGAATTATGATTATTGTCCAACTCACTTGTATATAATATAATTATTATTAGTAATAAGCTTTTATACAATATACAATATTGTATTTATCCCGACAAAACCAATATAGGTACATAAAGAAGGTATATCTTTTCATACACGAAATTTCTTAAGGGGTCATTGTACACACGGCTACACATCAAGCTATACATTTCCAGTTTATGCTGATCTCGCATAGTATAGGATTTCCGTACAATGCGAGGTCAGCATAAACTGGAAATTCATAGCTTGATGCGTAGCCGTGTGTACTCATCATTATGAACAATTTTTCACTATGGGACCAATCCTGAAATCATCATCTGCCTAGCCTTTTCCCAACTATGTTTGGGTCGGCTTCCAGTCTAACCGGATGCAGCTGAATACCAGTATTATACATGGAGCGACTGCCTATCTGACCTCCACAACCGAGTAACTGGGTAATACGATACCCCTTGGTAAGACTGGTTGTCAGACTTTCGGGCTTCTGACGACCCGTAACGACTGTCAAAGATCCACAAATGACAGCCGGGACCAACGGCTTAACGTGCTTTCCGAGGCACGGAGGAGTCTCGGTATGCAAAGATGGTCATACATCCACGGACCAACCCCGGCAAGCGTAACTTAACCTGATGGATCGACCTGAGCGGCTGTTATTACGTAGCCACGAGCTCCTCCACCAATCCAAAAATCGCGAAAAAAATATCTGCGGCTTATGCGGGTGAAACCGCGGGGCGCAGCTCGTAACATTCCTAATAATTGTGTGCCTATTAGACAATTTAATTAGTAAAGACCTACCTATAAGTATCCAATAATTAATAACTAGTAATTAACAAATTAAGCGAATACCGGGAAACATGAATTTCCATACCCTTAGCTCTCGTATTCCTAATTGATGCTGATATATAATATACCACAATTGAATACATATATATTACTAGCTGCGCCCCGCAGTTTCACCCGCGTAAGTCTCGATCCTGTGGGAATATCGGGATAAAAAGTATCCTATCGCACCTTTAAAGTAAAACCGTTACTAAACGTAATTATAAAATTTTACAGGAGAGCCAATATTAAAAAAAGTCACCGTTTTTTGTCAATAAAATCTGAGTGCAGGGTTCTATAGGACATTTAATGAGGTCTTATTATAGATCTCTGTTTACATTATGACACGTAATTTAGGAAAGTTATTTTTTTTTAAATAGATTGCATTGATAACTCAATTCATGAGAATTTTCGTTTAGTAACGGTTTTACTTTAAAGGTGCGCTATGTCCTATTCCAGGTCATGGTCTACCCCTGTGCCAAATTTCATCCAAATCCGATCAACCGTTTTAGCGTGAAAGCGTTACAAACAAAGTCACTTTCGCATTTATAATATTATAGTTAGGAAGTTAGGATTAGGTTATAAAGTTAGGATAGTAGCCCATCGGCATCAGGACCAGGGTCCAGGCTGCCGGTGATCAGGGCTCTAGAGAGAGGATTGTTTATTGTTAGGTATTATTATATTACATTATTATTTCATTTCTCAAAACTACATGGGAATATAATAAATTACAAAGTATATCCCGACGGGCACGGTCTATTCCCTACCATTACCCGCGCCCCCCGTCTACTCTTTGATATGCAATGGCTTCTGTAACCCCATGAACCATGAGGCTCCAGGGGCTAGTGCAAATCCTGGGGTTCATTCGATTTATCGAGTCTGGTTAAGCCACGCTGGGGTCGGTGCATTTCATTCTAGAATTCAAGTAATTAAAATTTCGCTTCGGTCAATTACTGAAATAGTGATGATTATCCTAAAAACAATGTGCGATGATTCTATTGCCATTTAATTACAGAAGTAGAAAGAAGTACGTCTATGTTTACTATCTCACGATGCCTCTTTTCTTCCAAAGACCACGGTGCACCAGACTTCAAAAAAAAGTTTGCACATTTTGGCGCCATTTCTCTCGGCGTCTATCCGACTTGCGCTCGAGTACCCAAAGAGGATTATTATAAAAAGTATTTATTTGAGTTATTTGTTAACCAAAGTATTAAGTAAAGCAGTTATTGTAATTGTTCGGACATGTTTTACGGGTATTTGTTATTATTTGTGACAGGTTAGAGATAAACATTTGCCGTCGGCGCCATGTTGAAACTGTTTTTAGTTTGAGCGCTGGAAAATAAGATTTTTTGCTAAAATGAGAACAATTAGTAATCAAGTAATACTTCTCTTAAGTTTGCAATCCTAATGTAGAATCATAAAGTAACTTTGACTGGGCAAGAATTTTGTCCCTATCTAGAATTCTGGGCTCATGGATTTCTTGCCTTTGCTGTCAGTACTTATTTAGGCCATAGGTACAGAACGACTCACCGACTGGTCATTTTTTTTAATGGTGCGCCTCACTCTCCCTTTAAAAAAAATCTGACTTACCTAGATCCTTGCCCTGCAGAGGGACAATACAGGCTAGTTAGATAGAATAACCTCTGTATGTTTTGCAGATCATTTTCCTGCAAAGGACAATGCTGCCAAAACTTTTGAAGACACGCAGAGCCACTGCCACCAGAGTCTGGCTTCGATATCTAAGAAAAATGCCTAAGACTTTGGAGAAAAGCTGTCACGTTGAACCAAATACCTCATCATTTAAATCTACCAAGAAAAAAAAAACACTTCGATCCGCACCTATAACTCCATTTGAAATAAGATTAGACATTTGAATAAACCTTTTTTTATTACAGTCCGTTCAAACGATTTTGACTTCTATTGCGTTGGTAGTATGAAAAGTGGCAGCTGCAGTAAACAGTTGGTATTGTAACCACTTTTTTGCTTTTAATTTGCCTACGATATAGAAGTCAAAATCGGTTGACCGGACTGTAAAAAAGGTTTATTTAAATGTCTAATCTTATTTCAAATGGAGTATAATATGTACTTACTACGAATGCCTCACTCCAACATAAGAGCCGCAGCACAACTCGCAACGCATCCCGCATTTCAAGCGAGTCTAAAACGATCTAAGCCGTCAGACAACCAGGAGAGCATGGGCAGGAGGTGTAACTCGATAGCCACCAACCCCCCTCCCTTCCCGCAGCAACCCCGCGCCCCGCGCACCCCCGACGCGCAACGTATGCCGCTCAATACTCGATAGATTGTGGATGGTGTTATGTGGGATGCTGAAGTTGGGAAGTACGAAGTTCATGGACCAGAGGCCCTAGTGTGAGTTTCTTTTTACTATCTCGATTTTATGCATCGACCGCGTTCGGCGCTCCGATTGGCCCGTCACTGACCTACACTTGTGAAGGGCCAATCGGAGTGCGAACGCGGTCAATGCGTAAAGTCGAGATGATTAAAAGAAACTCACACTAGGTTTTCAGCGAGCATTAACTGTGGCATTAACAGCACTTTTAAGTAAGTAGGTACCTCCTCTTCTTCACCTTCTCCCACTACAGGGGGAGATGACTATTCTCTGCTAAAAATGAGTAGCACTGAAGCATCATAGATCCCGCCCGATGCTATGGATCAAATCCTTACTAATACTATAAATGTGAAAGTAACTCTGTCTGTCTGTCTGTCGGTCTGTCTGTCTGTTGGTCTGTCTGTCTGTCTGTCTGTCGGTCTGTCTGTCGAGCTTTCACGCCAAAACTACTGAACCGATTTAAATGAAATATGGTACACAGATAGTCTAGAGCCTAAGAAAGGACATAGGCTACTTTTTATCGACATACCACGCGGGCGAACCCGCGGGCGGAAGCTAGTCCAAAATAAACCACGCATCAATCAAACTCGGAAGGCGACTACTAAAGTTCTCCGGACGAAAAAGATTATAAGTGAAGATTTAGTAGAAAAGTGGAAAGTGACTAGTGAGACACCGCAATATATTGTCCTCTGCTATCATCATTTCAAAAGCACAGCCTTGTGCGGTGTACACACGGCTACACATCAAGCTATACATTTCCAGTATAAGCTGACCTCGCATTGTACGGAAATCCTGCATAATGCGAGATCAGCATCTGGAAATGTATAGCTTGATGTGCAACCGTGCGTACCCATCACGGACACCATGGCGGTCGACTAATTTTCAACCTTATTACTGAGGTCATAAGGCTGAAACATGGTCGACCACCATAGTCCATGGTTGTAACATGGTGAACTGTGTATATGTGAGCATATAAAACTTAAAAGTGACAAGTTACCCCCACATCACTTTTGGAATGTGATACGTTCACTGTACGAGACGAAAAGGCGTCGGTAATTCATTTGATCGATATCTTTGGACCTTACACTGTTTGTCCACCGCACCATGAACGGGTCGTCAACGAGAAACGAGATTACGAGTCCAGAGGAATGTAGTGTCAATACTTCGGTGTTGTCATCTAGTTCTCGTTGACGTCCCGTTCACCGTGTGGTGGACAAACGGCCTTAGAGTCACACTGAATAATTTGTTAGTAGTTCGGTCGAAATATTTTTTTTGGATGCTGCAAAAATAACAGGTTTACAAAGATCCATCGTTCTTGTTTTTTTTATACCATACCATTGATACTGGTCATAAATAATGTCTATATTAGCTACGATTGTTTTCATTATTCAATTAGTTATGAAATGTATTTTTTTCTAAACAGAGTATTAATAAAATTTTGTAAAAAAAAAACACTTTTGAGATTGCCAAAAACGCGTAACGTGTGACGTATCAACATCCAAAGATTTTCACATGCTTCATGATAAAAGCACGAACAATAGCACGCTGAAAAAAAGAGACAGAAAAAGTCCATCTCGTCCTGTCTGCCTCCCTTCGACATAACCCTCACCCTGCAAGGTGCAGATCCCTACGGCCTTAACAATCACTTACGCAATTGTTTAAACAATGCTCACTAATAAAATATCATATTACACCAGAATTATGTGAGCAGCGAGTAACGCGGCCAATATGCCTGAATACAATTATAATATAGGGGTAGATTGTACCCCACGCAGCTTTTTTGATGCGCATTTTCGGTAATGACATTTGAGGGTTGGTGGAGTCAATTATTTTAGAGCCGGGGGCTGTTTTTATTTTAGGGATTATCTTGTTTCGTGGTCATGTTATGGATTAGAAATGAGATGAGGCGTTTGTTCTCTCTGGTGGGTTGATGCAATTAAGTGGGTGTTATATAGGCGTGTGCGCACGAACGAACAAGAACATGGTGACCACGAACATCAAACACCTTGTTTCCATGTGCGTACCGCTAACGAATATCAAAAACTTTGTTCGTTAAAAACGATCGTGGCGATCCAATTTCGTTGTTCTGTGTGGACGGATATAACATTGGCGAATCCATGGCTAGTAAAGAGAGCGGCAGCTGAGCGTGATCACAAGTCGAGCTGTGTTCGTATGGTGTTTTAGGAGTATGAGGAACAGGGTGTAAAGTTCACTCATCCACCATAGAAAAGGGAGGATCCTCCAACCAGACGGGTGTTGTGTCTGGCAGGCAACTGCCCAATGATTGATATTGGATTTTTGTATATATGTTCACTACACGGTAAACTTTAATTGCGCGATGCAGGATTTTTGTGACGTCAGGATTTTTGTGCGACGTCAGGTCTTTGATGCGTAGTTCGAATGTGGCGATGTAGGTACCGCCACAGTGTTAATGTTTGCTTTGCTCATTTAAGTCTTCACGTACGTGTAGTACCTACTTACGAACCAAATGTTCCGTGTTCGATGTTCGTGTTCACCATGTTTTGTACGTTCGTGCGTACATGCCTTAAGCTTTTTTCTGTGTGTATTTTTCAGCCGCCTCTCCTTCGTGGTATCCATGACAGGACAGAGTATTTTGTTGGCCCAAAACTTCAGAAATTCTACGATGTTGTCGGTCGCCATACCTAATACCTATACTCATCATCATCATCATTTCAGCCGAAATACGTCCACTGCTGGTCATAGGCATCCCCCAAACACAGCCACTTCGACCGGTGTTGTGCTTTTCGCATCCCGCGGCCTTCACCGGGTCATCGGTCCACGTTGTGGGGGGCCTTCCGACGCTACGTCTTCCGGTACGCGAATACTTACTTAGGATTTGCCATTTGTTTGTGACCATCTTAAACTCGAACCCTGACAGGCACTATGAATAAATGACACTGCTCTCAAAACGGTGAAGGAAAACATCGTGAGGAAACTAGCATATCCCAAAAAATTTGATTATATATGACATCCAACCCGCACTGTGCCCGCGTGGTGTTATGGACCACTCCCTCTCACAGAGAAGAGGCCTGTGTCCCAGCAGTGAGAACATTATAGGCTGATTATGCGTCTTAAATGAACCAAGCCCTTTTTGGGCTTAAACGACGATCCGAGTAATATATTTCAGTAAACAAAACGTATCGTGGTTTTGCCTCTCTGGTAACAGCAAAGAGCACATAATAGACCTTCCAATAAACTCAATATAAACCAATCAGCCGCATGGTACTTTGGATATCCAATATCTAATCTTAAACTATTGTTAATTAACCACACAATTTGATTGATTTACAAGACAATCAATTATTACTGGGTAAGTACTTACTGTAACATTTAATTAATTAATTACTATCAAATAATTTAAAGCCCGACCCAAACAGAGTTGGGAAAAGGCTAGGCAGACAGCCAACATTCAATCATTTGTAGTCGTCAATCTGCTTGATGAATAGTTACGTCACGACTACGAGTAACTAGACATTGACTGGTACATTCTACTGAACGTCCCGAATCTGTTGGCAGTTAACATTTATGTTTTAGGTAGGAGCCTAATAATACTTCAAGTAGATAAGTTTATAAGAGGATTGGTTTGATTCACAGCCTATGGGGGCTTTCGAGTTAGCATCTAGTTCTAAATCTGACAATATTTTATTTAAATTTCGGATTTACATTATGTAACTTATTAAATTAACTAAATTAACTTATTAAACTAAACTTACTAAATTAACTAAAAAACTAAAACTAAAAGGACTAACTAACTATACCAATAAATATAAAAACAGAGGGACCCTTAGGCGTCGAAGTATTCGTCCGCATCGCTGTCATCCGGAAACGTGCCCAGAAGACTGGCAGCATTGCCACGTTGAATGGCAATGCTAATTCTTTGGCCAAAGAACAAGCCAGCCCTCTGGTCACGTGAAGTGTGGACCAGCCGGCGAGAAATTTCCTTAAAAAGGAGACGCGCACTCGGGCCCCATGACCCGAGCGTTTCGACCCCAAACGGCTCAAAACTGTAGTTGCCCATAAGGTATTTGCGCCGCTTGAGGGTCTCAAGCGGCGCAATTACAATTACAATTACAATATTAATATTTTTGGAAAATCTGTCTGTATATTCTTCAAATTGGTGTTTGAAATATGCCATAGGCGGCTCTTTTATAGTATTCACCGAAGAGTATAGTTGCACAACTTACAGTATACTGAAAAACCAGGCCATTGGACAATACAATGGTGACTTAAAAAAAACCGTCTTCAAAATCTGTCAACCTAATAATTTTACATTGTACACTATTGCGTACCGTCTTATAGTCTTTATTTCAAATACAAAAAGTGAAACACAAACGAAATCGAAATGGACATTTACGAATTTAATGTTGCAGAAACTAGAAAAAAGACGCTACTTTGAGCAGACAAGCGTAATTGACGCAAGGATTTGGCGCCAACTACAATAGGCGGCCATTTTGGAGTGCGTTTAGTAGCTGCAATTATTGTTTATCGCGGCCGAGTGATTCTTTGTGCTTGTGCCTTGTATCAGGTGTCGTATGAAAATACTTGAGTTACACTTTCTACTTCAAGGAGTGTCTAAGTAGATGCTATTGTTGAAAATAAATTATATGGATGGAATCGTGATCGAACATACAAAAGTTATTTTACTTTAGGTGGCTCTTGCTAAATAGTCGTTAATTACTTTCCTTTTTTTAAAGTAACGGTACGCTGTCCCACTGCTCAGCAAAGGCCTCCCATAAATCCCTCCAAGCATCCTTTTCCAAGGCCACCTCGACCCAACCCTTGCGATATGCGTCTGGGTCGTCTCTCCACCTGTTCCTGGACCAGCCTCGGCCGGCGCGCGGCGGTGCCGTCCATCCTCAGGCACCCACCGTGTGGAGACTGTTGCCCAGCGGTCGCCATGCATACTTGTGCATTTTACCGTTTTTTACTTGTGTTTTGTTAAATCTCTCCCAAGTTACGCCACACCACCTGATACTCCGCCTAAATGATAACGATAAATTAATTATTAAGTATTAAATTAATAAAACATTTTTCACAAATAAATTATGTTTTAAAACTAGATACATCCAGTCTCCCAGCTGCCTTTTAAAATCTATCCATTGGTCAATGATTCCGGTCTTAGGATTCTATCTCCTACGCTAGTACGTTTACCGATCTATGTTAATGCTTTGGTCAAATAAAATTATTCATCACAAACCTAATCTATCCTAACAATCTTAAAGGTCAGCCGTCGGAAGCATCTAAATATCCGTTGACTGTAGGTATTTGCTACAGATGGACTGATACTGATATTATCTTACAACTGGTTCCGCGTTTCGATGTCATTAGCTCAGACCAAATAAAAAACCAAGACGGAGCGCGAACAATACAGTGAAGCATGCTAAAACTACACCACCGCTCTGTGCATACACACTCACACACACGCATTTACAACTATTTACAAATACAATCAAATCAAATCAAATCGTTTATTTGTGATACATGGGTAACATGCAGGTGTTCATTATATAATTATAATACTAATAATGTTCATTCCATGATCAGCCACTTGGGTATACAAATGATTAAATAACATAATGAAAATATGAGTCTAAAATTCTAATTACATTTCAGATTGAATACAAATATTTTCATTACTATTATTAGTCATGCATGACAGACTATCACAACAATAAGTTATCGTCAAGCGGACACGAAACATTTAAAAGTCGATAAAAATTCATCTACAGAGTAATAACACTTTTCCATAAGAAATTGGAAGAATTTATTTTTAAAGCCATTATTATTGCTACATTATTTTATGTCATTAGGAATTTTATTGTAGATCTTGACACTATAATCAAACTACACCAAACTAAGTGCACACATGTTTACGAAACCGGCCTCACGTCACTGTTGCCAGCGCTCTGTCTTGGTTTTTTATTTTGTCTGAGGTCATTAGCGTATTATTCACCACCGCTATCTAATATCTAATTATTCACCAATTTTCCCTGTTTTACACGTACTCGTTCGTGTAAAACAGGGAAAATTGCCTGTCCAAGTTTTTAATACAATTATTAATTACTGCCTGTACCAATTTCTAATTGAACAAAGGTTAAACTAATTGTTTTGTTTGGCGCCAACATTTCGGCGCCATATTGGAATGCGTTTAGTTGCTGCAATTATTGTTTATTCGCGAGCGAGTGCACCTTTGTGTCTGTGGATCGGGTGACACTCAGGGTCCAATTGAAAGTGATTGAGTTACACTTTCTTTGGAATAAGTGTCTTTAAATGGTGTAATTGTTTGTAATGAGTACTATGAAAAGTGTGTCTTGGAACTTGATGTAAGTGGGGATTGAAATAATTTATAATTAGTCGTTTCTGATACAAAATGGTATGGAATGTTGTTCTATAGCATAATCAGACACAGGCATCCTCTCTGTGAGAGGGAGTGGACCGTAATCCACCACGCAGGTCCAGTGCTGGTTGGTAGATGTCACATGTCTTCGAATTTTCGGTTCTATGACATACCGGTTTCCTCACAATGTTTTCCTTCACCGTTTTGACAGCAGTGGTGATGAAATTATTTACACAAAAGCGCCTGTCTGGGTTCGAACCTACGAACTATAAACTCGAGAGTCAAGTTTGTTCGTTACCATTGGGCCGCCTCTCTTGCTGTTTATGTAAGCAAGTACATAATGCCAATTAGATATTTTGTTCAATACACAGGAACGATTCGAAAATTTCAAACGTATGAAGCTCAACATAAAAAGAAAAAAAAACTGAAATAACCCATGAAACTGTTTCCAACTTCTGATAAGTTACGTAAATATTCTTTATTGAAATGAAAATAAATTGTATTATTCAGAATCTAAAACTGGTGGCTGTATTAAGAAGCCTATTAAGAGGATAAAAAGGGGTAAGTATTTTTATCTTCGCTATTAATTATTTTCATTAACAGTTTCAAACTTTTACAAAGAGTAACCACGAAGATTGTGTAACGAAGTCCTATCAAATGAGAGAAAATAAACATTTTTTGTACTCAGCTATATCGGAAACAATTATGTAGGTACTTATCAACTTCTAAAGAACTTACCAAACCATCTAAAAAAATAAAAACCCGTACAAAAAAAACTTCTCCTGAAACTTTAAACAAAACAAAATGTTTAAAAATTACCAATGTTTACAAAAATAAAGGGCGAACCACACTTGCGTGGCTTCACAACCCTTCCGCCGGGGTGGATAGGGGAAAAGTTATAAACAAACGGAAAATGTACACCGACACGGAAACCTTTTAGGAAGCACCTCCCCTATTTTGTGGAGTAAATAAAAAGCTTAAAATAATTTCACCGCGTTTTGTTTTATTTTTTGTTGGATAAAGTTTTTTCTTTTATTTGACGGAAATAACACAATTTTGTTGTATTTTTGATGAAAGCAGTTTGTGAATTAAAATAATGTTACAAATTGTCGAGCGAAAATAGCGCTTAATGATGTAAGGTTATTTACTTTTGATAGGTAGGTTTACCTATGTTTTGCTACATTAATTAATTGTGTCTGGTAAGTTTTTCTACCGTATTTTTTACATCGAGATTCAAGATAAATCTCTTGAAAGACTAAAGGCAACAAATTATTTTGTACATTAAATTTGTGTATTTTGTATTAAAAAATCTTCGTAAAAAATAAATATAAATAAATAATAAATAAATATAAATCTTCGTCTTCCATTTTTTTGTATTTGTAGAAGCAATATTATAAATATTATATAGCTTATGTCACTCCCACAATTATGACGAATATAACGACACCTCGTATGTTAACATCCATCAAGCTGTTTAGGCACAGATACATAATCTCGAAAAACATTACCCTACTTCTGGGGCAGTCGGGTAAAAGGCTAACACACTGCACCACCGTTGGATTAAAATTCTATTCTTTCACTATCGTGTGGCGGTATCTACATCGCCACATGCGAACTACGCATTAAAGACCTGACGTCACACAAAAATCTTGACATCACATAAATCCTGCATCACGCAATTAAAGTTTACCGTGCAATGGACACACATAAATACAAGAACCCGACATCAATCGTTGGGCAGTTGCCCGCCAGACAACACCCGTCTGTCTGGTCGGAGGATCCTCCATTTTCTATGGTGGATGAGTGAACTTCACCCTGTTCCTCATACCCCCAAAATCGCAAATAATAGGAGACTGGCCTACATCCTCGCCACAGAAGAAGTCAGCATTTCTTTAAAAAACTTTCATCTTCTTCAATAACGCAGTAATGATGAGTACTAGGAATACATAAATACTCAAAGCCAACAGTAATGTAATGTGCACGGTTCACTACCACTTGTGCCAACAATGCGTTTGACAAACATCATCGGTTTGGTGCAGCCGACAAACAAAACATTAAGTACACCCACTTCAGATGAATATTGGGCTTTTTGGAACCGCTAAAATGATGCTCGAAAACGCAACTTGATGAGTCAACATTAGTCAACGATTTTCAATCAACAGTTCTATCCTGAATTCTAGTTCGGCACAAAAAAAAGATTAGGTAATTACTATTAAAAGTACCTATTAGATTTTGAGAGATTTTATTTTAAAGTAGGATAATGTGAACTTGTGGACGCAACCATTTTTCTGATGACATGATGAAAAGAAAACGAAAAACGGCCTATAGGTAATAATGACTGAGGCAGTTTTGACCAACAGAAAGCCGTGTTTAAGTATATGAACACGTCTTTCGGCTTTCTGATGCACAAAAATGCAAAACGCCTTCTACTATTCCCCGGAAAAACATGTAAACTATTTTGTATTTTTCACAGACAACAAAATTGGTCTCACTAGGTACTGAAATGGAAACTGGCAGTTCTGACAAAGGCGCCATTTTAACTCCCCAAAAACCGGTAACACTCAGAATCAAAGACACAAAGCTAAGTCGATCGCGATAATATTGACTGAACCGGACTTGAGCGGCGACCGCAAACACGCGAGCAAACAGATTAACGTTAAAACAATGGCCGGGAACAATTGGGGAAATGTATTGAAATAATATTGGATTGGGAGTATTTGGGAGACTACCTCGGTGTTCATACGATCCTGGTACTTTTGTTAGATGGATGATTTTGCTTAGAAATTATGATTAGACGACTCATAGAAGATTATTTTTTTTTATATTATATTTTTATATTTAGTACATTCCACTATGTTTATTTGCCAGAGTCAGACTAGTTTCAGAAATTTAAACTCGAGCAAAACCCTTATTATTTATATTATTCATACAGCAATTTCGAAAGTTGAGCTAGACTAGGTTAACAGTTGACCGATTACTTTGATAATTTGTTGTCAACCATTTGTTGAATATTAACCACTTCTCCCGAGAAAAGTGAGCTTGGACGCGGCACACGTCGACTGAATATCATTTTTACCATTTTATGCAATAAAAATAAAGATACTTAAACTTTACTGCATAAAATTCAAAATGTGCCAATTGCCTACCTAATACGTATTTCTGGAGTTCCCTCACAAATAAATTATTAACTTCTTTCGAATCGCCTACAGGAAATATAATATTATTTTAAAGTGTCGATTGACCCGTTTCGGGCGATTAAATTCGTGCGAATCAACCAATAAGCTGTTCAAATCTTTCAATATTTCCCGCGCACAGCACATCGTCCTAACCGTGCGTTTGCACTGGCGAAACATTTAAGACAAAACATGTTGAAATCTCTATTTTCTGTCAATGTTCCATACAATTTTTGACAGGAACTAGAGATTTCAACATGTTTTGTCTTGAATGTTTCGCCAGTGCAAACGGACGGTAAGGAAACATACCTATCCGTACTTAACACTAACATCTGTTTGGACCCTACAACACACATCTACAGAGTTATCAGTAGTTCATTTCATCAAGCAGAACGCACCTCATCTCTTGTCTATGATACTTACGATGCAAAACACATAGGTAGTCTATCAAGTTACCGGCCGGTAAACCGACACCCGTCGGTATTACGTACTAGCTACGTGACGTTATCAGACATGTTTTACATAGTTTTTGTCATTTTTAGGGTTGCGTACCCAAAAAATAAAACGGGACCCTATTACTAAGACTCCGCTGTCTGTCTGTCCGTCTGTCACCAGGCTGTATCTCATGAACCGTGATAGTTAGACGGTTGAAATTTTCATAGATGATGTATTGCTGTTGCTGCTTTAACAACAAATACTAAAAACTAGAATAAAATAAATATTTAAGAGGGCTCCCATACAACAAGCATGATTTTTTTGCCGTTTTTATATATAATGGTACGGAACACTTCGTGCGTGAGTCCGACTCGCACTTGGCCGGATTTTATATCATGTGACGTTTGTACAATAGTTGTCTTCGTAGTCAGGAAGTTTTGTTGAGTGAAACTAAAAATGTAAGAAAAATATTTAATTCTGGACAATATCATGCTTTATTTAACAAAAACTCAGAAAATGGTGAAGATTCAAACTAAGTAAGTAAGTAGGTACGGATTTTGAAAAGTAAAAAACTTTTTTACAAAAAATAAAACTTAAGGACTTCCAAAAAAAACATTGCAAAGTGAACAATAACTTTCAATTTCGGAAGTCGGTGGCAAAATACTAAAATACGGTCAAAATGTAAAAAATTTTCGGCCCTGCTCTCACTCACCAAGTGTAAAAAATCAAAATCGAATTATTATTTTATTTTACATAAACCTACATGGGCACTTATGAAACGTCAGAAGCTAGGTGCACGGTTCCAATTGGTCGTTTCCTATAGAGAAGAGCCGGCAAGAAACTCTACGGTTACTCTTTTAAAAAGAATTGGCTGTTACAATATTTTTGAATTACAGTGTTAACAGGTATGGGAGGACAGTGTAGGCCTTTCAACAAGCACCGGGGTCTAGACAAGTGACAATCGCTTCGAAAGCGTTTCGTATTTCTACAACGACTTTCAACAGAATTGACATAAGCTTTTCGATAGCTTATGTCAGTCCTATACTTTGTTGCCTTTTCCATCATCGTTATCGCTGATAGAATGTCACTTTGTCTAGGGCCTCAGGTAGGAACCTACTTAT
The DNA here is from genome assembly GCA_949152455.1 of Lithophane leautieri. Taxonomy (NCBI): domain Eukaryota; kingdom Metazoa; phylum Arthropoda; class Insecta; order Lepidoptera; family Noctuidae; genus Lithophane; species Lithophane leautieri. The sequence goes on along the minus strand of OX424480.1, from coordinate 10,512,650 downwards.
CAAAATAGAAAATGTTCAACAAATCTACAGTCCACTAAGCCTACAACGTTCTCACATTCACAAAATGGAAAACAATCATGTGAATAGTTCGTGCGTTATTTATTCGTCTTCGTTCCAAAAAAGACATCTCATTTACCCCCTTGGTTATGGAGTGGGTTCATCTCATAAACCCACTCCATAACCAAGCTTTAATTTTTTGTTATTTCTCAAAAGTCAAAGATTTTTCTCCTCAGTAAGTATTGGCGCCAAATATTTGCCAATACACCGGGCAATTGGCGGTGGCAAGCAGTAATTATACCTACCGATATGTTTAAGGGCTGACTTCTGTCAATATTAGGACTTTGAAGAAACCGGGTGATATTATATTTTTAAGCTCAACGTGAGATCTAGTAAATAGTTTTAATGACATACATTATGATTGTTCTCAACTAAGTTGGAGTCGGCTTCCAGTCTAACCGGATGCAGCTGAATACCTGTATTTTACATGAAACGACTGCCTATCGGACCTCCATGACCCAGTAACTGTGTAGCACGATACCCCTAAGTAAGACTGGTTGTCAGACTTTCGGGCTTCTGAAGACCCGTAACGACTGTCAAAGATCCACGAATGACGGCCGGGACCAACGACGTAACTTGCAAGCCCGGTATGTAAAGATGGTCACCCATCCACGGACCGACCGCGGCGAGAGAAGCTTAACCTGATCGATCGTCCCTTGCGGCGGTTTTTACTTAGCTACAAACCCCTCGAGTCTTCTACAGAAAGTTTTGAGTAAATGAAGGGTGTTTAATTATTTATTTGCCGTCTTATTTTAAAACTAAGATATTTTATCATCTCAAATAACTCCTTTGGGATTATGTTTGATAAGATAGCTGATTTTCGCATGAATTTTGGTAAAAAATATAGAAAACACAAACCTTTTTTCTAAAAACGGATGTCAATAACGTCAGGCAATGGAGGAGCTCGTGGCTAAGTAATAACAGCCGCACGGGTCGATCCGTCAGGTTAAGCTACGCTTGCCGGGGTTAGTCGTGGATGGGTGACCATCTTTACATATCGAGACTCCTTCGTGCCTCGGAAAGCACGTTAAGCCGTTGGTCCCGGCTGTCATTCGTTAATCTTTGACAGTCGTTACGGGTCGTCAGAAGCCCGAAAGTCTGACAACCAGTCTTACCAAGGGGTATCGTATTAGCCAGTTACTGGGTTGTGGAGGTCAGATAGGCAGTCGCTCCATGTAAAATACTGGTATTCAGCTGCATCCGGTTAGACTGGAAGCCGACCCCAATATAGTTGGGAAAAGGCTCGGCAGATTGAATAACGTCAGGCAATGCTTGTGAAAAGATCCTGTGTATGGCTTTCCGTAGAAAAAGGCGAGTTTTTAGGGTTAAAATTAAAAAAATCCTGAAAACGATCACCCTTTTGCACTCGTTAGTCTTTGAGCTGGGAAGCTGCATAATAATATTCGCAAAAATTTATTCTTACCATATTTGTCAAAACATCCCTCTTAGAACATCCTCTACATCAAATCCTTTCCATAATCCTTACTAAACTAACGACATCATTTTTCCTATTAATTATGAACTTTTCCCATATATTAGTCGAAGTCACGTGCCTCTCGACACATCTCCTTTGTTGCTACCAAACAATACACACCCATTTTTAATATCACCCTTCAACGGGACAACCGAACTCCAAAAATCAACCATATTTCCTGACACATAAGATGTAAAATTGAGGTTGATAAAAGCAGATAGCATTTATAATTTTTAGACGTCATGCAGTTTGGAAGCCAAATCACCTGTCAAGAATTTAATGAAAGGGTCACGTGACTGCTCCTGTGGGAGCGCGAGGATTCCTTCTATAAACTTATGTCGCCCTAGTACTTTGTGTTTAGATATTCTAATGTTCTTCGACATACGAGGGGTGGGTGGGGTCTATTCGATCAGTCGAGAACTCGGGACGCTATCGTCCATAATGCTTGGCTTAACGGCTTGTGGCCATAATTTGTTTGAGTGGTAACGAAATGTTCTAAAAATTCTAAAAATCTGTAAAGATTTTCTGGGAATCTGCAATAGAGCGGACGATGCGGAATCCCTAGCCCAAATGCAAAAATAATTCGCAAATGCACGCATTCTAGCACGAGTTTTTAACGCGATGCAACTGACAAAACGTCACAATTTCGCGCGAAAATAGGAACAAACGACGCTATCTTGTTTTTTTAATTTCACGAATACCAACTTCCGCCAAAAGATCCTTGTAGCAGTGTAGATAACGCATTGTTGTGGGCAATGTATATAGATAGACTAAAAATCGTAACGAAGTCAAAATCGTACCAAGTAGGTTGAATATTTTTGAAAAAAGTAATTGCTACGAGTTCTAGGAACTAATCTAATGGCGAAAATAAGATTTTAGAATTTTTGTCTGTTTGTCTGAATCTATGTTCCAGCATCACGCAAAAACTACCCGATAGATTTTGTTCGAATTTTGCATAGATATTCCCTATAACTTTGTCAGTCTTTAGGGTATAAAGGATATTATTTGTATAAGTGCAACCTACACAACATTGTATCAGCGAATGACAACTCCATTCCGCGTGGGTGCCGAACTGCCGACATAACATAAACTTTACGATTATTTCAACAACATTGTCAGTATTATTTATTGTAACGCCTCCAGAATTGACGAGAGCGTTAAATGGACAGTCATTAAATTAAACTGCATTGACTTTAATCTGCGAAAGATTAAAGAGGTGAGATTTTTTTTCAATTTTATTGGCCTAAGCTGATTGCGGTGTTGAAGGCTAAGCCAGCAGCTTATGGAAGGTAAGACTTCCTGCTTCTTCCCGGCAAAGCAATTTAAACCATGATTATATAAGTTACGTTTTTATGTGAAATTCTACCGCACTACGTACCTACCTAACTTTTTTAAGAAAAACGCAGCATTTTGGTGTCATGCATGATTTAAACTACGGAATATGGTTACGAATTTCTGTAATTTTCATCTCTTTATAATTTGTTTCTACTAGAACTATTTATCGTAGCAGTTTCTCAATCATGTTAGTTAAATTTTATTAATGTAAGTCTATGTAGGTGGAGTGTAAATTGATAACGAATCAACAATAGAAAAAAATAAAACCAAAAGAAAGTACCAGAAAGTCATGAACTCCAAGAAATGTTCCAAATACAATTTCCTTTCATAAAATCGTGCTTTTTCGCCAGGCGGCCAGATGTACGGTAACTTGATATACAGCGTGTTTTTTTTTTATTTGACGGTACAAGCTTTCCGCTCCCGGTCGGGGATGAAAGAGGCTTTTGAACTGTTGGTACGCTTGCTAGTTTTTTTCTCGAGACAAGCAATCACGGTCTTGGTTATTTTTGTTTTAATAGACAAGTGGTGGCGATATCCTTTTATCTTTTGAGAAAGAAAGTTGGTTAGAAAAAAGTTATTGTTCTAGGGTTCATGTCAATCAAAGACGTAAAGTGTGATGCAGAAACAGTGTAAGAGGTCAATGTATTTTTGAGATAATGTGTTACGAATTTCAGTAAAACTAAAATAGTCCCAAGTAGGATAACAGTATTGATGTCATAAGAATTTTCACCAAGCCAACAAGAATGATTTCTGCATGATCAAAGTTATATATTGTTAATTTTGGATTTAATATTATTTTGAGGTTGCCGACAAAATTGTGTAAAAGTTACTTCGTTTGCATGACTTTTTGCATTATTAAGACAAATTATTTTCTATGTCATTCTGAATGGAAATAATTTCAGCATTAATCATAGCGGAAGACTCGAGAGCCTGTCCAACGTTACTTCTGGCTAAATAACAAAAGGCTCTCTAAGAGGAAGCGAGTAGGTAGGTACTGCTAAGTACATGTTATGCACACGGATGTGAGTGGGGTGTGGTCAGACAGGCTGAGTGCCCACAGTGACCACGTCCCGTGACCGCCCGTTATACTGAGACTGTCATGCTCTACCTAGCACCACTGTGGGGATGGCTAGGAAAAATAATTCATATAAATAACTTTATGTATTTATGAATTAAAATATTTTATCGTTTGAATTGCATTGGGTATAACTACGAAAGTTTATGGAGTAGCTGTGTTCACACGGCTACACATCAAGCTATACATTTCCAGTTCATGCTGATCTCGCATTGCATAGAATTTCTGTACAATGCGAGGTCAGCTTATACTGGAAATGTATAGCTTAATGTGTAGCCGTGTGTACGTAAGGTCACTTACTACTGTATCTTTTGTTATTTTCGTTGAAAAGGTGCCAAAACAAGTCTTCGTTTTTTTGGTATCTGTATAAGTTACGCCAGGATAGGGCTGTGATAAAAGTATTACCCAGGGCAGCAAGGTTGGCGGTAAGGCTGACACGACGCGACTACCCCTGCAGGTGCACCGGACGTACTTAAGTGCGTCACTCATGAAGGTCTTGACTGTGAAGGCTATTTTTTAATAAAAACACTAAAATTTTTGTACAGGAAACCTCCTTTTCAACATTATTGTGCACGTTATTTATTAATGACGCCTTAAAAAGTGTTCCGTGTTTGGACTATTAACATACTGTCCACCATGATAGTTTTAAGATGCTCAAAAGCCATCCTATAAAACATTACAACAAAATAACATTGTGTCCAGCATACAATGTCTGTGTACCCCTGTGCACAGACCGTGTGACGGAGCGCTGCGGTGACAAGAGAACGCCTTGCGGTTACCAGGACCGCGTGAAACTTAGAACTTACTCACCGTGTGTACATGCTATATGTGGTTGCTATGTATTGTGGAGTACATCATGTAAGGCTTTTGATTTGAGAAGGAATTGTAATGTCTGTGTAGGATATTGTTGAAATGAATAAATCATAAAGAATTGTATTGAGTTGGATTTGGGTCATTCAATTGCAGTTGGATTAAATAATATTTCGATGATTAATTTTGCACTTAAAATGAGCCTGAAAGCGGCAGGTCATAAAGCATCATTGGCGAAACTAAAGTGACAGTCCAAAGAGTTTAAAAAAATATCATGTTAGATTTAAAAAAAAAAAAATCCCCGTTTTAATGTTTTGGAGTGATACTGGAAGTAAATATCTAACTGTAACAGCATCAACTGTCCTCAGATAGAAAAATTCACCAACTATCATTAATACAGCGAGCGTGCCGCTAATACGTCCAACAATAACGTGCCCGCCATCTAGCGCCACGCGCCTGTAAATGGAATTAATTATTCGAATCCCGAACAACATCCCCCTGTTTTGTTAACAACATAATTTGACGTGCTGATGTTTCTGGGCGTCTGGTAGCATGTAACTTAATGATGTGATCTGTTATTTTTAATTGGAATTATGGAAAAACTAATTATGTACCTATTACGTTTTCATGTTGTTTTTTACTACGTTTTTCAAGTAAAAAAAATAAATAATAAGTAGCTAGAACATAGATTCAATCATATTAAACACATGCAATTTTGTACTACTAGCTCGCTGTTATCACTTATCATTATCAGTCATGTATTTCGATGTGAATTATCATTATTTATTTTATTTGATAGTTATCAAATTAAAAAATAATGACTTGTCGGACTTATCACGTTATTGAAGCAAAGCGGCGATTATATGTTATATTTATATAATATAATTAATATAATTGTACTCTTAAGTTCCAAGTGTGGGAACACTTGGAACTTAAGAGTACAAATTATCATCACAATTTATCACGAATTAGGTATAATAAATGAATCAATTGAAAAATCTGTGGACCGTTTCATTTCATTTGCATTCATATCTTCAGACAACTATTTGATAAAAACACATCTATGACTTCTTTCCTCTTGGTATAAAATATAAAACTAAAAATGATCACCAAAATTAATGAGCTATATCGAAAACAGTCACCCTATTCTACCACGGCGTCACATCCAACCCTCGAGTAGTGTCCAAACAGAGGGAATCTCGGAAATTTGTTTGTTTCCATTGCCCCTTTTAATAGAACAAACATTTTAATGGCATCGCCGACCGCCATTTTAACGCTGATCGATACGCCCAAATTACTGGCCAAAATTCCAAATGGACAATGATTAATTTTTGACAAGTCTATCTACATAATGTAATAAATAATCGATCGATGAATGGAACAAACTGTTTTAGAAGTGTCTACGGTAATTCGTAGGAAGTACCTACTACTTCTCAATAAGTACTTAGTATTTTGAAGGTTTTACTAATGGTATTTTAACTTCAAGACATTGCACTATAGTCGCTGCGAAGTCCTACCTACATCATAAGCATCTTACTTAAAATAATAAAATTTGTGTAATTTCTTCTACGTTATCTCAATTATTTTTTGCAACCTCTCTCCCCTTTGCGAATGTTTGCGTTCATCCCCTAAAGTACCAGGGCGGCAAGTCTCGCTGGCGGTCCGCAGAGTGGTGAGCAAACATAGGGCGCCGCCTCGTCGCGCTACCACCTGCTTGCAGGCTTTGTGTACTTACTTATCCGAGAGTATATCTTGCGATTTGTGACTGAATGTAGGTATGGCCACACTGTTACTACGAGTATCTGTGCTATAATGCCCGCCCACCATGGAGCAGCTCATCAACCTTTATTATTCGCCAGTACAGACACTCGACATTTTCAGAGTAAAGAACACAGAGTAAGAACAATAGTTACAATTTTACAAACTTTCGAAATTGATAGAAAAGAATCAACCTGTATTTAAAGTCGAGATTCTAAAATGAAAGTTTTGGGATGTGATAATCCTGGAAATAAAGTAAATCTGGAAATTGGTAATTTTAGTTTGTTCAAAGAAAATATAACATGAACAAAATATTAGCCATGCCTTGAAAGAAAACCGCCCGCCCGCCTCTTCCTTCGTTTCATGGAAATGTTGCGAAATTTTTGCATAAGGGGATTGCAAACTACTAGGAGCTCAGGAGTTTCAAGGGGTTGTTTTCTAAAAACTCACAGCAGAAGCTTTACTACGGCTTCACTATGAAAATTCGCGTACATGGACGAGTGATGATAAGTCGGAAAAACTGATCGGTTTTATACTAAGGTATTGTTACAAATAATGGAGACATCTCTAACAATAATTTTATAAGAACTTCGCTTCAGAACAACTTAAATACATTGCCGATTGCCGCTTTTTACAAAGATTCTACGACTGAAGCAAAAGTTCTTCTTAACTGACTGACAACAAGAAGACGGTGAAGCAAGATTCAGCAAGGCAGGAATAAAAAGAGGTTTCCCAACGTCTTGCGAAATACCAGGAGCTCATAGCTGGCAAGCGATGTTTGCTAAACACTCGGCTGTGTGTGCACAGCGGCGCGTTTCTGAACCCCGGTGGGTCGAAATGACCTGTGCCAATATTCTATGTGTGACCTTGATATTTATTATTGGTGAAGTATCGACGGCTGGTTAAATATCACTTTAAGTGGATTTGACGTAAAGCTCACGAAGGGGTAAGCAAAAGTGAAGTGATAAAAAATCCATAAGAAAATAAACAAAAATAATTGTTTATACGTACATATATCCAAGACCTAGTACTTAACTTAACCCTCTTCAACTATCAAGTATTGTTTAATGAACAATGAACAAATAAAAAAATGTATCCAAAACCATTTAACCCTTTAATTCACCAGAAGAACATTATTATGAAGAAACTACAGAGAGTTTCTCAAAATCATAAAGTATAATATTTTGTTCCAATACGGTATTCACTCATTCATTTATTAAAAAAACATTTTATTGCCATAAAAAAAACATGAATTTATTTTCGCACTTTTCTTAGAGGGTGACCGAGAAAGGGTTACTCGAAGTCTTTACAATCGTGACCTTTGTAAAGTAATTTGTGAACTTTGACATTTTGAGAAAAAAATCTTAAAGAAAGGGTCAACAATTTATGCTCGTTAGTGACTATGATAATACAGCTAAAGTGTAAAATATGGTTTTAAAACTATTGTTGAAAGGTAAAAAGTGTGGGAAAAATAATATACAATAATAAAAATATTTTACTTATTTTTCTCAACTTTTCGAAACACTTTGTATGTGATTATTGTTCTTGTAACCCTTTACCTGATTTGGTGGGAAATAATTATAACGTTACGCTTTTGGAAATTGTTACTATTATGATTTTCGAAATATATTTTATGCTGTTGTTACGTTAGGTAGGTACTTTCCGCTTTGAAGAATTGCATACTTTATTAAATTGTATTGCTTTACTAAATTGTGGGCCAAGTGAAACTTATTAATTTAATATCAGAATAGAATTATGAGTATGACGTTTGACAGCTTTTTGTTGTTTTTAGTCTGTGGCTGTTTCGACAATAGAGCTCGCTTTGTTAGTTTTTCAACCCCTTGTTTGATTACAGTTTTTTTTTTCTTGCCGCTTGGTCGCCGTTCTTCTCTATACATTTTCTCATCAACGGACCATAGAATAAACCTTTTGATACATGTATGCGTAGTTGTATACAGTCGACGACTAAAATAAGTATCTATCTTACCAAGTAGGTAAACTGTTAGGTAGGTTGGACACTTTTCTGTAAACCGTCCGTACTGTACTCAACAGCAATTAAGCTTTAAACAAATGATGTAGTTTTAGGATGTGCTCAGCAAGGCAAGCTTCAATTGGTTAACCATTTTGTAATAATTGAAGATGAATTTTTTTCACATTTGAAAATGGAGCTACATATATTTCCGCCATATAGAATTAAAAATATATTAAGCCTATGTCACTCAGGAGGATGTAAGGATTCTAGATACCCCATACGTCTAAATCTGTTAATACATTTAAAAATTATGGTGGATCAAAGAAACGCACATACATTCTCGTACATACAAGAACCCTAAAAAAATTACACTCCTTTTTGGGTAGTGTTGTAAAAACAGAGGCATATAATTGTAACGTTGTCCTCACTTGAGGCCGTAGATGACACTTACCCTCATTTAATTCTCGTCATTATCCAAAGAAACATTATACTTACTTGAGTTTTATGAAAACCAACCGATATTCGTGAGACAGCGCGCGTGCGGTACGCCGCTGCCGCAGCCGCAAGTTATAGTAAAAATATTATTTTATTGGCCCAGTGTGAGGCGCGCTGACTTGAGGTCGACGATAAATTACACCCAATTGATACTGGAACCATTTCGATGATTTACGCCTACCATTTTGTACGAAATATGTGATAGAACAACGACTCACATATTCTTTTCTCGACTGTTCTTGAGCAAATTCGCCGAAGGAAATGTTCGCTTTGCTTCAGTTAAAACGCGATGTGCTACTAATTGGATCTATTTTTAAACAGTCTCATTAGTAACCACAATATGACAACTACAGAATAATTTTAACCCGTTGACAGTCGCCTCTCAGCATTTTCTTTGACTTCACAATTAACAAGTTACAATAATATAACAATAACAACATTCACCACATTCTTAAAACATTTTAAAACTGACGGACAGGCAGGAAAACATTATTCGGTATTAAAAAAATACGACAAATCCCAGTACATTACGTTTGGCAGTACCAGGAGTGCATAGGAAGGCGGGACGTCGTTGACAGGTGATTGACATCTCACTCGCTTTTGGCCCGCCATGTTTATCTCATTGCTTTCGACAAACGCATGCGTTCCCTATACAAAAAGTCATTTCAGCTCTATTTTTACGCTAGTAAGGCTGAGATTAAAATGGATTTAGTATGTTTGGATGGCAATTTAAAGGTTGTAAAACATCACTAATGTAATGAATGACTAACAAGACAGAACCAAACTAAATAGTGGCTAGAAATGGGCCAGCTGTGTCCGGTGACGGATTGCTTTAGTTTTAATTCTAAATGGGTACTAATTGAAAACTGTCCACAAACGTGAAGATGTGTAAGGTGTTGTTAAATTAAGATTTAAAAAATACACCTGTAGCCATAATATAAATGAATAAACTGTAAAACTAGATTGTATTGCATTGCTCCGTAGCACAGTCTGAAGGAGATAAAATTATACAGGGCTTGTTGTCAAAGTAGGTTACCTACTGTTATAGAAGGGAATAATATTTTTTATTATAATTTCGGTTTTAAAATCAAAGAATCATTGTTCACTTCACAACATTTAATAAGTAACTAGGTAGGTATACAATAATAAATACGCTAAGCCAAGCTATCAACAAAAAATGACGTAGTTATAGTAAAATAATTCAAACGTATCAACTTACAAATTGTAAAAGTCAAAGTGAAAGGGTAACCTTGAGTAATATTTTCTTTGCAAACCTTTTTTTTTCATATCTTTTTGTAAGCAAAGGTCAATAATATAACAATCTATAAAAAAGTGTTACAAATATAATTCCCAAGGGGTCAGTCATTGAAAGGGTTAACAAAAGAGTTTAATTTTCGACAAATCGCAAAAAAGTTGACCCTTTCTATTGATTGTCCATATTTCAAGTGAAAAGGTGGCAGGTAATAAAAAATATTATTTTTTGCCCATCCGTACGTAACTTAAAACCACAATGCACATGCGAGGATGATTTGTAAGAAAAATAAAAAAATAAAAATTTTTTTAACAATATTCCCTGATTTCATGCGAAAATATCGAGTTTCGTCTATTTAGGGCTTTCGTTGTTAATTTTTCGGTTTTCGGTCGCCGATTTCGATTTCGGACATGTGTTAGTGATGTAGGTGTGTGCACGACCGAATTATTTTCGGAAAACAAAAGGAAACGTCAATCTTTGTATATTTATGAACTGTGTAACGGATATTTTGAGAACGTTTTTTGTATATCAGATGTTTCCAAAATCTGTAGCAGTTACGGTTGTCTACTGAAGGAATTCTTCTCTCTTTTAAGTAGGTACCTATGAACGAAAAAACTAACAAAATAATTTATTCAAATGTTTTATTATTCACAACTATGTTCTACACAATTATGTTCTACTAGCTGCGCCCCGCGGTTTCACCCGCGTAAGTCTCGATTCCGTGGGAATATCGGGATAAAAAATGTCGTATATGTTAATCCAGGTTATAAACTATCTGTTTGCCAAATTTTATCCAAATCCATGCAGTCGTTTTCGTGTGATTGAGTAACAAACATCAAACACAGAAACACACAAACTCACAAACTTTCACATTTATAATATTAGAAGGATAGTAGGATAGTTGGATTAGTAGGATTGTTCTGTTACGATAGTAAGACCACAATTAGCTACAAGCAAAACTAAGTTGTTATTTCCAACATTTTGGTGTTGGGTGTTATGTTCCCAAATATTATTTTGTGTCACTTAAAGGGTTAGTTTTGACTGACAGACAGATAAACATTGAAGATGAGTTTCTACGAATGGTCTTCGAAGAATAATATCGAGTTTTAAATGTGGTGACTTCTTGAAGTGTAAATTTTCGGGGAGAAAATGCAATAACGCTAAGTAAGAGTAGGACATAATAGCTACTAAAAGTTTTTGTCTGGGGAGTTCCTGCCGATCTGGGTCAGCTCACTCACTGAATCTGCCACAGCTTACAGCAGTATTATTTTAATATTACTTCAGTGTACGAAAGAGATGAAGCTCTACAGAACGTATAGCTCCATCTCTTTCCCCCACGAAGAAGATTAAAATAATCTGCTGTAAGCGGTGATGGTAGGCCCCCAGTTCTATAAAAATATCACCGTGCAAACTTAGGTAAAGTGAGCTTGCAGTGAGCTTTCAATAGTGTGTGGAAAGATAGCTCACTTCTCCTAAGTTTTCACGATGAGATTTATATAGAATAGACCGACCACCCTGATCTATTATTTGGTCTATCTATGTCATTTGGTTTAAATAGGTTTTTATCTGTAGTATCTTATTTATCTTATATAGATTCTTTTCTACCTTGTGAATGTGAGAACGCCGTAGGCTTAGTGAACTGAAGACATTTATTTTAAATTTTTTTTAATGAACTTTTCCTGAAACTTTTTGAAAGGCCTACACTGTCCTCCCATAACTATTAACACTGTAATTCGAAAATATTGTAAAAGCCAATTATCTTTTAAAAGATTAACCACGGAGTTTCTTGCCGGCTCTTCTCCATAGGAAACGACCAATTGGGACCGTGCACCTAGCTTCTGACGTTTCATAAGTGCCCATGTAGGCTTATGTGAAATAAAATATTTTGATTTAGATTTTTTGATTTTATTCTCTAAAAATTCACCGCGAAAATATTGGTGAAGTGAGCTTGAAGTGAGCTGTCAGGTGGAAACGGCTCACTTCACTTACGTTTTCACAATGAATTAAAAAATCGCCACAACGTAGTGAGCAAGGGAACTTATTATCCGTGTAGTGATCATTTCTTGCAGGTTCGTGATATCCTAGTACTTAGAAGAAGAGGTTTTTACACTACAATGGAACAGTTACCTAGTACAAGTTAAAATGCATTGTTAAAACCGGCCAAGTGCGAGTCGGACTCGCGCACGAAGGGTTCCATATCATTATCTATAAAAACGGCAAAAAAATCACGTTTGTTGTATGGGAGCCCCTTAAATATTTATTTTATTCTGTTTTTTAGTATTTGGCAACAGAAATACATCATCTGTGAAAACGTCAACTGTTTAACTATCACGGTTCATGAGATACAGTCCGGTGACAGACGGACAGACAGGCAGAAGACAGACAGACGGATGTACAGCGGAGTCTTAGTAATAGGATCATTGGCAGCCTTTTTCCACCCACTATTTAGTATAGTCTTCCTCCCTTTTACGCCATGCTTCCCTGGTATGTGCGAGTTCTAATGAGTCTATCAAAATCAACTTATCAAGATGGTTAAAGCACCAATGTCGGTCGTTGATCTTTTTAATAAGTCACAAACATTATCAAAGAGCTACAACCATTCATCACAGCATTTCACCTCAGCTCTAGCTCGTATCACGCAACAGTAGACCATTTATCAAACACACGCGCTATCAGTGTTTGGATCGCAGCAGTCCGTCCGTCACCGCACGGATCACACACGATACAAAAAGTGCCTCTGTTAAAACAAAAGTTCCAGGGACATGACTTGGAGCGGTTGTGATGGACAAACGTGTATCTGTATCTTTTTAAGATTTAAGATTTATACGGACGCGGGATTGGTAAAGATGAAAGGAGTGGAACTGTGCATGCAAAGTCGCAAAAGAGTCTTTTATTCAAACAGGCTTGGTAATTCGAGCATTATTTTGACAACCTTCGAGATAAATCGTAATTGCTGTACTGGTCAAAAACTAGTGACGATGCGGCCAGCAAAGTTACTATGAAAATCAATAACTGGCGTGTTTAGCGGCCAAATAAATTACTATGAAAACTCATCTGGTGGTTATTTAAAAATGAAAAGAACTTTTTACTTCAACACATGGCATCCAAGGAGGTAACTTATCAAAGATTTTGTTTAAATTTCGATTTGGCTTGCAAATAGAACTGCTTAAAGTAAAGAAGAAACAAATGAACAATATATTGGCGCATGAATTCGTCATTGATTCTGGAATTTTTATTTAATTTACTCAGTTTGAACTTCCGCGCATTATTTGAGAAAAGTACTATACAAGCCTTGGCCGCAATCAGGAATTGATGGACTCACGTATGTGTGCCTCGGCCCACATTTTCACGATCGTCCATCAATCCCCTTATTGCTGGCCGTGACATTAATGTACTATAAGTTGCATCTTGACTTGACGTGTACCGAAAGTATGGAGAATTTTGATAGTCGTAGGACATCTGTTGATTTGTAAAATTTCCAGTTTTTGTTTTCTTAAAAATAGTTGATGTGGTTGCTAAAGCTGTAATGAATTCATTAAGCGCTAAATGTAAGATGAAAAATGTTGTCTGAGATATCCTATTTGAGAACGATCTCTCCTTGTCGATTTCCACTATTATTTATTTATATAATTATACTTTATTGTACACCACAAAAATATATAACAAAAGGAAAAAAACAAACACTACAAAGTATACAATGGCTGGCCTTATCGCTTTCCGCGATCTCTTCCAGGCAACCTTGGAATGGACAGTGATTTGCCTGGACATAAAATGGGGCTGTCGTAGGTGCAAAAAATAAGTATACAATATACTAAAATAGATACACATATACATACATACCCTAAATAATAGATACATACACACATACATAGGAAATAAATAAATAAGCAACGAAAAATAAACGAAGATGAGGTGTTATTTAGTATCCAGGTAATAGGTACAATTACACACATGTATGTTAATAGTTAATGTAGACTACTTAATATCATAATATTATAAGTAAGTTACCTACCATTGCAGCACCACCGCCTCGGCTCTCTAGATAAAAAATAAAAAATTATAAGTAAAGTTAAGGTCGCGCCATACTGTCTGCTATCCGGTTTCCCCGATATTAAGTTACGTTAGCGCTCGAACGATGGGCTTTATAAAAAATATATAATTTTCTTTATTGAAATATCTTGTTAGTAGCTACACTTAATGGTTTGTTTCAGTATAAAAATAATACTTACTTCATATTTACGATAATTTTTTCGGCATTCTTTAATGGTGAGTATTTTGACTGAAAGTGTAGAATTGTCTGGAGTTATGTTAATCAGCGTCAGGTAATGTCGAAATTGCAATTTTGTTGCTGCATTATGATCGTACCGATGCGATGGAGTAGAGCTGTGACCGAATGGTGGCCAAAGAAACCAGGGCCGCAGAAAAGCACGTTGGGTTGATGATAAAATTCTCGGGTAACACCAGGATGAGAGACGCACGGAACCGGGAAATATGGCCGAAAAAACGGGCCTATACCCAGCAGTGGGTGATTCCGGGCCGAAAATTCAATGATGATAATGATTATCTATAATTACACATATTCTAAATTAAGAGCTCGTGGCTAAGTAATAACAGCCGCACCGAGTCGATCCATCGGTAAAGCTACAATTGCCGGGGTTGGTCGGTGGATGGGTGACCATCTTTACATACCGAGACACCTCCGTGTCTCGGAAAGCACGTTAAGCCGTTGGTCCCGGCTGTCATTCGTGGATCTTTGACAGTCGTTACGGGTCGTCAGAAGCCCGAAAGTCTGACAACCTGTCTTACCAAGGGGTATCGTATTACCCAGTTACTGGGTTGTGGAGGTCAGATAGGCAGTCGCTCCATGTAAAATACTGGTATTTAGCTGCATCCGGTTAGACTGTAAGCCGACCTTAACATAGTTAGGAAAAGGCTAGGCAGATTGACACATATTCTAAATTAAAGTCGCTTTTCGTGTTTTGTCTATATGATCGCATTGATCTTCTAAACCACGCAACAGATTTTGATGAGGTTTTCGCCATCGTTTTCAGAATTTATTCCGGAAGGTTTATGTTTATAATTTAAAATTAATATTAAAGTTACATAAAGGTACCTAACTAAGGAATCTCGATGTTTTGTCAAGTCGTAAAAACTTTGTAAAGCAGGAGCGGGTCGCTATACTATCGTATACAGGGCGTCTCACGGATATGCCACATGGAGGGAAAGTACCTTGAATATTGTAGATGGAACATTTTACTGAAAGAAGACATTATTTGAATTTAAAAAACAATTTAAACTGCATTCATAGATATTTAAATAATTACATGGTTGAACCGGGAATCACACCCATTACATGAGAAAAATAATCACCCTGCAGCTTTATCATACCGATCGAAAGGCTTAATCAAAATAAAAAATAAAATAAAAATAAATAAAAATCATAAGGATTATTTTTTGATAAATAACATAGTATCACAAATAAAAGGAAGACCATGAATTTTAACAGTTTGAATACATAGGATAAATTTTTGCTAAATAACATAGCGTCTTTCGGCTCAGGATACGGCTCGATTTGTTGCATACAACCAGGTACCTACTAATTACGTATCTCTTTATAATTTTATCATGCACTTAAATTATAATAGGGAAATGATGCGTACTTCTCAAGTGGGTACATTTGTTAGTAATAGGTACTTATGATAATGTCAGTTGTATGTCCTTACTACGGCAATGTCAGCTTTTCATTTTTCTGAACCAAATTTCACATCAAATGTTAAAATTCATGGTCTTCCTTTTATTTGTGACACTATGTTATTTAGCAAAAATAATCCTTATCATGAAGCCTTTCGATCGGTATGATAAAGCTACAGGCTGATTATTTTTCTCATGGAACGGGTCCGATTCCCGGTTCAACCATGTAATTATTCGAATATCTATGAATGCAGTTTACATTCTTTTTTAAATTCAAATAATGTCTTCTTTCAGTAAAATGTTCCATCTACAATATTCAAGGTACTTTCCCTCCATGTGGCATATCCGTGAGATGCCCTTTATAGCGAAGATCTCGTATTCAGTTGTGTATCCTGAAATTTCCCAATCCCCAATTATTCAGATTTTTCATTCCAATTGCAATTTGCATGCAGTCGTTTCAGATATAAAGAGTTCCTTTTCGTTTTGTCTTTTTTCTTGTCATAAAAATTAATGTGTGAATTTAGCAATCGATTAGCAAAAAGCAGTAAAAAAAAACTCGATAATCGATTTATTTCGTCCTGAACGGTCATGACTAGTCATGACGAAGTAAATTGATTATCGATTTAATCGAAACAAAAACGCATCTACTTAGCATCAATTCTCGAAAGTACCAGGCACCCACAAGTTAGTAGTAGTGTTTCCGCTAATCTGACTCAGCATTGTAGTTGTGTCGACGCTAGCGGCGCCTGCCCGCCGCGCCACCACGGTATCAGCTAACGCCTTTTGTATTTATTGCACCCTAGTACATTATTATTCGGTTGCATTATTTAATAATTATTCGGGTTATCCCAGGACTGTTTATGCAAATGTGTTGGAATTGTTTATTTATTGGGCGGAGCAGCTGAATTGCTACCAAACGACAAATGAGATGAAGTTTATTGGGGTTCTATTTCAGTGGTCAAAACGTCTATTACTAAAACTTATGGGATTAGCATAGCTCCTGCTTAAATGAGTCAATATCTCCAGGAAATAGATTATCGTCTCTCCTAGACACCCGGAATAACGTACTTATAATTTAATGCAATTATAGATTTCATAGGATTTACTCATATAAATAAAAAACATTATTTAAATCCAGAAATAAGAATTGGTTTTACCCAAAGGACCAATCCTTTGGTTCATACTAATACAATATGGATTCATTGATAAAATTCACCATTCCTCTAATTATTTCGGATGGGTAGCAGTTTCCAGCATACTTCACTGATATTCTGCGAAAAATATAATGGTCCTTAGGGACTGCGTTTATGCAAAACGACCCACCCTAATTAGCATTAGCTAAAAGGACAAATTTCGTTTAGTGGAAAATGTAAATAGTGCCATAATAATCACTGGCAACAAAAGAACAATGCGTTTCTCGCTTATTAAGTAAAAAAAGTAAAATATGCAAAAAAATGTTTATCATTCATTTCCACCTGTAATCTAATACTTAGTAGTAATTCGTAGAATCTAAATTGTTTATCACTGCCTTATACTTTATTGTAACCGACTGGTAACCCAGTTTTGCAATAGTTTACATACAAATTACGTATTTGTAAAAAATTTAACCTTGGCCATGGCGATTTGATGACGCGATTCAGTAATAGATCAAGTTGAAACAGAATGGACATGACAATTTTATGAGCGACAGTCGTCAATATTGTGGTAGTCTTGTAAAATCGGTCGTAGAGAAGCTCGTGGCTAAGTAATAACAGCCGCACGGGTCGATCCATCAGGTAAAGCTACGCTTGCTTGTTGGTCCGTGGTTGGGTGACCGTCTTTACATAACGACTTGACTTGTTCCTCCGTGACTTGGAAAGCACGTTTGACCCGAGTGTAATTCGTAGATATTTAACAGTCGTTACAGGTCGTCAGAATCCCGAAAGTCTGACAACCTGTCTTAGCAACGGGTACCGTATTACCCAGTTACTGGGTTGTGGAGGTCTGATAGGCAGACGCTCCATGTAAAATACTGGTATTCAGCTGCATCCGGTTAGATTGGAAGCCGACCCCAGTTGGGAAAAGGCTTTGCAGATTTTTTGTAGAATCGGTCGTTACTTATTTCTATAGAAGAGAATGGCCGAGGATCAAGAGCTCAGAAACTTCGAATTGAATAAGCCTAAGTATGTTTTACCAGAGGACTACAGTGGCTGACGATGATATGATAGGTACTGATCCTACTAATATTATAGATGTGAAAGTTTGTGTGTTTGGATGTTTGTTACTCAATCACGCAATAACGGCTTAATGGATTTGGATGAAATTTGGCAAACAGATGTTTGTAACCTGGATTAACACATAGGATACTGTTTATCCCGATATTCCCACGGAATCGAGACTTACGCGGGTGAAACCGCGGGGCGCAGCTAGGAAAAAATAAAACAAGAGTAAAGAAGGAATATACTTCACTCATTATTGTTTTCTTTATTCAATGTGTCTGAGATAAAATGTACTTACACATTTTTGTAGGTCGATACCAGCCATACTCAAAGTGTGCTCCGAGGATCCCTAGGGCTCCGCAAAGCCTCTGCGGTGGTTCCACAAAAAGACTATGGCTGTCCAACTGTAGACGACATTGCTTTGTGGTATTTTAGCTGCTTCAGAATCATCCTAATCTCGTACGAATAATTTCTAGAAATAATAAAACTGTTTTCATTTTCGTCATAATCCAACAGTGCCACCCTAGTGGGAAAGAGTGAAGTCAGAGTTTTGCGAGTGTTATTTCCCCACCAAAATCAATAAGTGGGACACAGTGGACGACATAACTGTAGACAATCAATCCACTTTGTTCCACTGGTGGGACATATTGGTGGAGTAAAGTGGAATTCCATGAAACGCAGTTTTTGATTATTTTAGGGCTCCTTCAAATATTTCCATTTCTAAAAGAGTTCCATGGCCAAAAAAGGTTGAGAACCCAGCGGTTCTAACCTTTTTAGACCAGCGTCTATAGAGATCTAATTTAACTACAAAACGTGCAAAGGATATGCTCATTTTGGAATTTTCTCTCTGAATGACGCAAAAGACCAACGGGATGCAAAAAATGTGTGTTCAAGACAAGTGTTTATTTACCAGTAAAATAATCAGCCTATAATGTTCCCACTGCTGGGACACAGGCCTCCTCTCTGTGAGAGGGAGTGGGCCATAATCCACCACGCGGGCCCAGTGCGGATGGTAAATGTCACATGTCTTCGGTTTTTTTTATTCTAGGACATGCCGGTTTCCTCACGATGTTATTTAGCAGTGGCACTTATGAATGTAACATCGTTTAGGTATAAACAAATCTCTTCTAGTCTTCACGGTGCCTGCCTACCTGACCTCTATGAAGAATTCTTTTAGCATTTGTGTCCTCTCTCATCATAATCATCATTTCAGCCGAAAGACGTCCACTGCTTGACATAGACCCAAGCACCGCCACTTCGACCGGTTCTGTGCTTCTCGCATCCAGCGCATTCCCGCGGCCTTCACCAGGTCATCGGTCCACCTTGTCGGGGTCTCCCAACGCAACGTCTTCCGGTACGCGTTGTACTCTCTACCCTGCGCATTTCCATACTCTTTGGCACAAAACCGCTTGTCAGTACTTGCTGCCGTAGCACTAATTATGAGAGTCAGCGCTTACCGTGGGAACGAGTCGCTGTTATCACGTCTTCCTTGTAACTAGGTGTTTTCTTTATTTTAATCGTAAGGAGAATTTAGTGCTGAATGATTGAACACTTATTTGAGTCGTCTTAATACGAAAGACTAAAATACCTATAATATACGTAGATATATTTCGCGTTGCAACATGTCATGTTCCGGTTCGCGACTGGACAATCGTCATCCTGAGGATACCTCGTTGAGAGACGAAACCTTCTGTTATAAATGGAGATCTAAAAATTAACCTAGCCTTTTCCTAACTATGTTGGGGCCGGCTTCCAGTCTAACCGGATGCAGCTGAATACCAGTATTTTACATGGAGCGACTACCTATCTGACTTCTACAACCCAATAACTAGGTAATACGACACCCCTTGGTAAGACTGGTTGTCGGACTTTCGGGCTTCTGACGACCCGTAACGACTGTCAAAGATCCACGAATGACAGCCGGCACCAACGGCTTAACGTGCTTTCCGAGGCACGGAGGAGTCTCTATATGTAAAGATGGTCACACATCCACGGATCAACCCCGGCAAGCGTAGCTTAACCTGATGGATCGACCCGTGCGGCTGTTATTACTTAGCCACGAGGTCATCCTTAGAGATATTTAGCGAAATTAAACGTCTTGAAATGTATGAAATTTTGGTATTTACTTGAAAATTGGTCTACATATTTCTCCGACTCATACCTATGTCATAATAATCACAAAAGCACAAGACAACACAACCAAACAACCAATTTAATCCATATCACCCGTCATGCTCAATTGCTCATCCACACTGAGCTACTTTACCTTCAATAAATAGACAGAAACATACCCATAAGGAGGCCCAGTACTCCCAGTGCCCGTCAGGTCGCATCCGACCGCAATGGCTCAGCTGCCCACCGCGTGGAAACGGGGCTTTTCTATGGGCTCCTTAACAGGACGCTTGGCTTCACTGGTGATTTTGTGTGTAGGGATGTGTTATGGTGTTGTAGGGTCAATAGAACAGAGACGTAAATTATCATCATGATTGTATCCCCCGAGGTGTTAGGCAGAGGTATAAAATGACCAACTAAGATTACTACTGCTTGCCACTAGAAACTCGCGATGTTAACGTCGGGTCTGTGCAACGTTGGCGCTGCGCAGACGTTGGAGAAGCGCTAACGTTCGTATAACGTCAGTTGGCCTAGCGGCCTAAATGATTGTAAAAGTGTGCGTGTGAGCGTGTATGCACAGATCGGAGGTGTAGTTTTGCCATGCTTCTCACTGTATTCAAATTCTAGATCCAAATTATTATTGTTAATTATTATTGTTCGCAGCACTCTGTCTTGATTTTTTAATTGGTCTGAGTATGTCCTAACGAGCGAATAAACCCGATACGCAATAAGTAAAATCTCAGTTCGGGATTTCCTACTGATAGTGATACTTCTACTAAAAATTAATAGTCCATTTCACTTATCGAGGGCCATGTGTTAGTGACGTCACGTATCCACCAATGACATATTTAAAAACAACTGCCATAGCATTGTGAAATGTATCAGATTACACAAAACATAACTATGTTAAATTTTTTAATGTAATGAAGTCTGGTTATTTAAAAAATTGTATTGGCTTTTTCTGGTATTAGCCATTAAGACCAGCTCGGAATCTAAGTTTGATGGCTGACAACCCATGAGAGAGCCTCATGAAAATAATGATAAAACAGAAATGACTTGACCTATGTTTGTACTCTAAAGCTGTCTATTTTTACCCAACTACAGCAAAAAAGAGGGTGTTGATTACATCTAATAATAGTCCCCCAGACTGAATTTCGGCCAATCTCAGCGGAGAACAGCCTTCGGCGCGGGAGATATTAATATAGTGCACAAGTGTGTGCGCAGGCACAGGTGTTCGCTCTCATCCCTCACTCTCATAGTCCGTTGAGACAGCAACCCAATACCACCTGAGAGATTAGGCGAAGGGCTTACGGCTTAAAGTGCTTTTCGAGGCAAGCGGCTATCACACTGCCAACTTCCAAACTCCGGGCTGTTACTAAGAAATTCCAAATGTAAAACTCCAATAACGCTTTGCTCGACCTGGGAATCAAACCCAGGTCGCGCTCAGCATTTGTTACGAGACCAGTGGGGCGGTCTACGCATAAGCCTAGCTGGTAAAGATCAGGAGTAAGCGATCTAAAGCCCAATAGGACCATGCCTTGCTCCCTCAACTTGTTATGCCATTGTTCCCGCAAAGGCTTGCATATTGACGAACTTCGAATTTTAAATTCTTCGCTTCCAGCTGCAACTACATGACACATCGGATTTGACCTTCCAATTCTTCTAGTTCCCTGGTACATTTATTGTCCTGGGGGGTTATTGCGTAACACACATACAATGACAATCGTTTGCAATGCCTTTAATTTTGACAGTTCAGCCAACTACACGTACGTTCATTGCGTTATTTAGGTACGTTGTTGAGCAGACTAATTTTGAAACCTATGAAACAATGGTTTAAAAATTTCCTTCAAAACCCTTGGATTGTAATTGAAAGTCTATCTATCTGCCTAACATTTTCCCAACTATGTTGGGGTCGGCTTGCACTATAACCGGATGCAGCTGAATACCAGTATTTTACATGGGGCGACTGCCTATCTGACCTCCACAACCAAGTAACTGGGTAATACGATACCCCTTAGTTGTCAGACTTTCGGTTCTTCTGACGACCCGAAACGACTGTCACAGATCCACGACGACAGCCGCGACCAACGGCTGAACGTGCTTTCCGAGGCACGGAAGTCTCGGAATGTAAAGATAGTCACCCATCTACGGACCAACCCCGGCAAGCGTAGCTTTACCTGATGGATCGACTCGGTGCAGCTGTTATTACTTAGCTACGACCTCCTTGGATATTAATTGAAAGTGTTTTACTTAATTAGGGTGCTAGTCCTCTCCTTTCTGATGTCTTGGTCTTTTTACCCGTGAAAGTAACACCAAGGACCAAGTTCTCATAACGACCACTTCAAGACTCCCAGACCACCCTCCACACAACAGCAGATCATTACAAGTTTATCACATACATGTAGATACTGATCTCAGAGTATCGATATAAATACTAAGGCGCCACCAACATCGACGGCGAGGCGATAAAACTCGCTGTGTTTTAATTTATTCCCAAAGCAGCTGGTGTGAGGTTACACTGGGTACTGGGATGTATAAAATTGATATTAATGTTGACAAATCGGTGGAGGCTTGGAGGCTTTGGACCAATGTGCGGTGGGACTGTGGGTCTGATTTGATTAGGGGATTCAAGATTGTGTTTTGTTTTATGATATGACGTCTTCATCTCTTTTCAGACAAAATAATGTCCACTGCATGACAAATACCTTGTAGGGACCTTGTACCTTCATGGACCTAATAAAATTGTACTTTTTTTGAACCGGCCATTTGGGAGTCGTAGTCGCACACGAAAGGGGTTCCGTACCACCGTACAATATTTAACACTTTGTACATATTTTTTTTAATAGGGTTCCGTTTAGTACCTTTCTGATACGGAACCCTAATAAGGAATTGGTACTAAGTAGGATGCTTGAAGAAGATATGATGTAATGCCAAAACTCCAATTATATTTGGGAAGAACAGATGATAATAATATCATAATAATTTATCGCATATTCATAGGGCATCATAAAGCTCGTGGCAATTTAATTTATTCCCACATGACCGGTGTCAGGTTGCTACACGATGTGTAAAACTGATTAGCGCCGACAAATCCGCCGGTGTGAACTGTCCCGCGGGATAGCGGGGTAACGGGGAGTATCCGGGCGGTAGGGAGTAATGACGATTCACATAATACAAATGATTATTTTATTCAATAACTTATAGCAAAGTCAAATTCAATCTGAAAAAAAATAATTTATGGATCTTCTAAATCTTTATCATTTAAAAACTGAGGTAAGGTCATTGATGGTCACGATAATAATTCAGGAAAAACCTTACATATTATAAAACAAAGTCCTCCGCCGCGTCTGTCTGTCGTCCTGTACGCGATAAACTCAAAAACTACAGCACCGATTTTCATGCTGTTTTCACCAATGGATAGAGTGGTTCTCGAGTAAGGTTTTAGTATATAATAACCGACATCCACGCGGGTGAAGTCGCGGGCATCAGCTAGTTGTTAAATAAAAAGTACATTACTGGCCCAACTTTTGAACAATGTACGGTATTTCCCTGTCCAGTAGCTACTGAAGTAAAGCAAAGAATTCCCGTAAACAAATTGCATCAACGAACATTTTTCGGAAACAATTAAGTAGGAAAATTTCGTATATTTCCATTAAGTGCAATGAAAATCTTATCTGAACAAGTTAAAGCCTAATTTCAATAAATATCACTTCCATGCTGTTGGTGGTGGTGGGGTGTGCTTACATCGGGAAGTGTCAAATTGATATGAAAACTGACAAATCTGCAAGCTTTACCCCCCCGGGATCTAGTCACGTTTGATGTGCGGTAGAATTGTGTACGTAACTTTTGACTATAGCACAGCTTAGGAATGAAAGGGAACGAGAAAAGAGACATAATATATTATTATTTTTGCGATGGAAATTGCTTAGAGTTTTCTTTCTCCTTTTTATATCTAAAGTTTTTTAGGTGCCATCATTTCATTGGTCTGTTACTTCAACGTTACTGATTTTTGATAAATCCTTAAAAGCAATTATTTAAAAATTTCACAAAAAAATATACCAACTTTGTGTTTTATGTCATAACTTTGTCCTTGTGTCCCTGTTAAAATACAGTTACTCAATAGCTAAACCCCACTCTTCACCCCACTAAGGCGCCTATAGATACCATCAGCGTGGGGTGATAAAGTACCCCGATAGTACTCATCATCACCTCACACGTCTTATCGCCTAATTGGCCAATTGTGCGCCTAATGTCATTATTACACCCCCTTTTATGATATCGCCATATGGTAGGATGAATTTATGAACATGAATATGGATAAAGCTGTGACAATTTGTCCGCAGAGATTAGTGATTATAATTTAGTGGATTGAATTATTAATTTTATTAGGTACTAGTTGTTTAGTAACTGGGTTGTGGAGATCTGATAGGCAGTACTACGTGTAAAATACTGGTATTCAGCTGCTTCTGGTTAAACTGAAAGCTGACCCCAACATAGTTGGAAATGGCTGAACAGATGATGATGATTAGGTAGCTGTTGCCCTGCGACTTCGTCTACGTGTATTTTTTTTTTTTTTTTACAAATATCCTTGATGAATAGTAGCCTGCGTTCTTCTCCAGGTGTAAGCGTGAAAAGGTTGTAACAGACAGATAGACAATGTTACTTTCATAATTATAATAATAACTAGCTTTAGCCCACGACTTCGCCCGCGTGCATGTTGGATGTCGTCTCACGGGAACGTACTGCCGGGATACTTAAGAAATGCTGGGTTTCCTATACAAACTTTCATCCCCTATATCACCCCCTATAGGATTATTTTTGAAACAAAATGAAGCCTATGTCCTTCCCCAGGATGCCATCTATCTCCTGGCCAAATTTTGTCGAAATCCGTTCAGTGGTCGAAGCGTGAAAAGTTAACATACAGACAGACAGACAGACAGAGTTACTTTCGAATTTATAATATTAAGTATGGATTAGGCTGATGCCCGCGGCTTCGCCCGCGTGGATGTCGGTTATTATATACTAAAACCTTCCTCAAGAACCACTCTATCCATTGGTGAAAATAGCATGAAAATCGGTGCAGTAGTTTTTGGGTTTATCGCGAGCAGGACGAGAGACAGACGCGGCGGAGGACTTTGTTTTATAATATGTAAGGATATTACTTATATTATTTTTTAAATGATGCAGCTTTTTAGATTAAACCTAGGTAGGCACAGAAGGAAGGATTTCGAAATTAGAGACTAGCTTTTTATTTGTCAAAGTCAAAGTCAAATTCAAAACGTTTATTGCGAACTAAGTGATGATGATGATGATGGTGATGGTGATGATGATTTGAGTGATGATGTAAGTGGTGTGTTACAGTTGTTGATGGAAAATGGAGTATGTACTCGTAAGAGCTGATGACACAATATTGAGAAATATGAGCCAAGCAAAAAAAATATGACTTTTACTAGCAAAGGCCTGATTTCTTAAAATTTACGATTGTAGATAGAAAATAAAAGCGTAAAACCAAAAACCTCCATCACATTTTAAATAAAAGAATGGCATGCTTTTGCGAGTCTAATTTCAAAATATTGCAAAACTCTTGAAGACCTTCAAGTTTATCGAAACCCAACCCCAGACTCCTCTTTACCTTTTATAAATTCCAACACGTCAACGATACTTTATCATAAATACACCTCCTTCACCCCCCATTTCTCAAATCTATCATGCTTGACGGTACTTGTCGAAGTTTTCCTATGAAACTAATAAAGTCGAGTACTTACTGGATTCCTTATAATTTGATAAGCAAAGTGTTACAACATTATACACCCCTGACTATGAGACTACCCTCTCTCAGGGGCTATGTGTTGAAAATCACCCGCCCCCTGAGAGAGGGTGATTGTGTTTTGTTTTTATAGGATCAGGGATAAAAGATGTGTTTATTAATTTAAGTACTTTGTTTTATTTGGTTGTTTTGTTGGCAGGACTAGAGTTCAGAGTTTTTAACCGAGGAGGAGGTTATCAATTCGGATGTTTATTTAAATATATTTTTTAAATGACGATTCGATATGGATGGATATATAACAGAGAGCTATAATCTTTTGCGAAGCACTTTAGAGATAGAACCATGTGGTGGGATATATTGTACTAGGTACACAGCACATTTCAATAGATAGTTAGTTACCTAATCCAAAGAATAATTATTAGGAGAGCAGTATATCGAACAACTTCCGAAAAAATAAAAGTTAATTTTACTGTAGAACGATGATACTAAATGCATTGGTTTCTCAGACCAAATAAAAAACCAAGACGGAGCGCTGCGAACAATACAGTGAAGCATGCTAAAACTAAACCACCGCTCTGTGCATACACGCTCACACACACACATTTACAACTATTTACAATGTCACTACACCAAACTAAGTGCACACATGTTTACGAAACCGGCCTCACGCCACTGAGAAAAACCAAGACAGAGCGCTGTTAAGCGCTCTGTCTTGGTTTTTTATTTAGACTGAGCTAGAAAGATTAAAAAAAAATAAAACGTAACCTTAATAATTCTACGAGTGGTTTTCGAAAATACTACACATTATAAAATCAACACAATCAGCCAGGGCTGTCACGTGTCTAGACTTTAAACAAGTTATTATTAAACGCGACTGGTACTCGTAGCAAATTGACGGAGGAAATGGAAATAAGATTAATTTTATGCTACCCGCCTTCCGATAGTCGCACTAGATAGTGTAGGAGTTGGAAAACGTTTTGATGCGTCATGTTTATTTGAGTTTTGCGAAATGACTTATGTAAAGGGAAAGGATTGTGACGTTTAAAAAAAAATTGATTTGGTGCAAAAATATAAAGAAAAACGCAACAAAAAAAAAATGCACAAGAAGCGTAATTTGTCAAGTTATATCAGAGTATTCTCTCGTGCTAAGATTTTAATTTTACTCGTTACATAATAGAGTCATTTGCATGTATTATTACATTACATCTCATAACTTTTTGTTTAAAAAATAAAAGCAATCACAAAATGAAAAATATTAAAAATAAAATCTATCCGCGAACATGATTCAAACATTCTAAATTCGAATGTCCGCTACGAATGACAGCTGTCAAAGCGGTGTCATGGCGGCGCAAGATGGCGTCCGGTTACCGTCGATCTGGCGCGCAAACCGTGACCGCTCCGGACACACACAAAATGACTATTAAATCATTTCCGATCTTTAAAATAGCAAATAGAATGTGTCATCATCTAGTTTCTGTCTGAATTATGATTTAAAAACCGGCAAAGTGCGAGTCGGACTCCCGCACGATGGGCTCCGTACCATTATCTATAAAAACGGAAAAAAAACCACGTTTGTTGTATGGGAGCCCTCTTAAATATTTATTTTATTCTGTGTATTTGTTGTTATAGCCGCAACTGAAATACATCATCTGTGAAAATGTCAACTGTCTAACTATCACGGTTCATGAGATAAAGCCTGGTGACAGACGGACAGATAGGCAGAAGACAGACAGATGGATGTACAGCGGAGTCTTAGTAATAGGGTCCCGTTTTACCCTTTGGGTACGGAACCCTAAAAAAACACAGAATCAGTTTCAGTTTGAATGGTTCGTTACCAACATTAAAAGCAATTTATTATTTTGGCAGTAAAAAGTTTAGTAGTTTAATTTTAATTAGCTAAAGTCAAAGCAGGATTCTGTATGCTTTTGAAATATTAGTAGATAAGCAGGATCAGTCAAAACATAATTATGACGGCAAAGGCGGCACTCTAGAGATTAGCGATCGCTTTAGGACCAAATTCAATCGCAAAGTCCTAATGGGATTCCTGACGGTCAAAATTGTTTGACAAGCACGGAAAAATCACGTGCTTGTCAAGGAATTTTGTTCACCTCATCCGTGACCTCCCGCGTGGCCTAGTACTCTGCCGAGACGCTCTATGGAGTAAATATTACGCTTCGAGACATGATCAAAGAATTTCAGTATTCGAAACTGTTTATAATTACTGATAGAAGCTGTATAGATATAGATAGAATAGTCTCTATTATGTACACCATAAAAGAAGTTCGTGGCTAAGTAATAACACACGAGTCAATCCATCAGGTTAAGCTACGCTTTTCGGGGTTGGTCCGTGGATGGGCTACCATCTTTACATACCGAGACTACTCTGTGCCTCAGAAAGCACGTTAAGCCGTTGGTCCCGGCTGTCATTCGTGGATCTTTGACAGTCGTTACGGGTCGTCAGACGCCTCTTACCAAGGGGTACCGTATTAACCAGTTACTGGGTTGTGGAGGTCAGATAGGCAGTAGATCCATGTAAAATACTGGTATTCAGCTGCATCCAGTTAGGCTGGAAGCCGACCCCAACATAGTTGGGAAAAGGCTAGGCAAATAGATAGACTGTCAATTACAATTCAAGGGTTTTGAAGAAAATTCTTAAACCATGGTTTCATAGGTTTCAAAATTAGTCTGTTCAACAACGTACCTAAATAACGCAATGATCGTACGTGTAGTTAACTGAACTGTCAAAATGAAAGACAATGCAAACGATTTTCATTGTATGTGTATTACGCAAAAACCCCCAGGACAATAAATTGTACCAGGGAACTAGAAGAATTGGAAAGTCAAATCCGTTGTATCATGTAGTTGCAGCGGGAAGCGAAGAATTTAAAATTCGAAGTTCGTCAATTATGCAAGCCTATGCGCAAACAATGGCATAATAAGTTGAGGGAACAAGGCAAAGTCCTAGGCTATATATCGCTTACTCCGGATCTTTACCAGCTAAGCCCGGGCGAATGTTGAAGGTTTCCCCCCGAAAAAAAGGTAGGCAGATTGATTGATTGATGTACACCATAAAAATTACAGATATAAATGTAGAAATTTTACACAGGGTGACACAATGGGCGGTTTAAATATTCGGCAACAAAGTCTAATTGTTGCGAAAGCACCGAGTAACATAATACAGCGAAGTTTTAGAAACTCGCCAGACAAAATCAAAGGATTCCAACCGTGACTGTAATGGATACTGGACAGACGGTATGAATGAGGTATTATGTCGGTTTCGCTATGATAATAAAGTTTTGAACTCATTACTCTTTGGTTGTTTCAATTGTTTCATGGTTAATACTGTGCTGGTTGATACAAGAGGAACTTGATGTTTCTATGGAGTGTGCCAGTATTGGAAAATTCAATTGTCGTCGAGATCTTTAAGTTCTGAATTGAGTTAAAGGGGTGATAGACGTGCGAGCAAGTACGCGTACTTATGGCCCCGCGAGCTTACTCGCCCGTCTGTCATCGCCGCGAGCCGCGAGCCAATTTGAAAATGGAATTTTGAGTAAGCTTCACGTGTGTCACCGACGGACGCACTTTACACGATTACTGACCAATTGTTGATTGGTCAGGTCCACTCAAATCTGTGTGATTCAATCCTCCAAACACACCACTAATCTGCATGGTCGTCATATGATCTGACCAAGAATAAGTTATTATTTCTGCTCAGAGTAGGATAGGAAACACCGAGCTCATCTAGTTTTTTTCAAATACATATTGACATTGACTACACACACTTTTACGCGAAAATAATATTTTGCAAAAATTAATATCATTTACCAATTTTCTTTGGCTAAAGAAATATCAAGCCTTCTGAGCAGTTGAAGTAGCATCCTCGTCTATCTAGATGTGTTAATAATTGATTTGGAGCCTTTCAGATAAATATAATATACATTGAATATAGCTCTTGAGAATATTGAACGACGACTAACATCTATCAGTCCAGCCCGGCCCTAGCTTATAGCGAGTGGAGTGGTCAAAAACCCAAATGCGAAAAACAAAATCCAGCGCCAAATAAAATTTTGATGGCACCTTTTGAGAGGCGCGGGAGCGGTATCGCCAGATCTGAATGTTAAAGAAGCATAAGTATACTAATTAGATTAGGACTCCGACAAACAAATGAGCAACTACGTATTAAGGCTCTTACATACTGGCGCGACGAGTCGCGCGACGCTGCTGGTATTGTTCTGCCGTGAAGTTTCTCAGAAATTGTTTTGTTAAAAGTCGCGTCGTGTGACATGTCGCGCCAGTATGTAAGAGCCTTTATACGGAGTCACTAATACGAAAATATTGTTGTTTTTGAAAAAAAAGTACAGGAAATTATAACATCAATATTGTAAGAAATAGTACCTATTCAACTTTTCAACATAGTTGCCCACGTGAAATCTATCAATACCAAGAAAAAACAAAAACAATAAAAAACTATCATCAACATGTACTACTAAGCATGCTTTGATTAAGCCAGCATGCGCGTAACTAAAAATTATTGCATTTACAAACAAACGTACCTATTTAGCTCCAGATCGGCTTCCGTTTATAACTTGCTCTACTGCAAAAAGGCGAGTGCTATGTTGTGCACGCGGCTAATTTGTTGATTTAACGAGTAATTGGCCGACAATGTTAATTAGGGCTGGCAGAGTATATTTGCGAATTTCTGTAAGTAGTTTGTTGAAAGTGATATTGTTTTCTTCTAGTCGTCTTGATCTTGATATAAATTAAATGTGTCATTAATTGTTTAATTAAAATAATTCTTCTGGACGCGTCGTTGACAATCTTATAGAGGCATGAGGAACAGGGTGTAAAGTTCATTCATCCTCCATAGAAAAGGGAGGATCCTCTTACCAGACGGATTTTGTGTCTGGTGGGGCACCTGTCCGACGATTGATGTCGGGACGTTGTATATATCCTCGTCGCCGGGTAAACTTCGCTTGCGCGATGCAGGATTTTCGCGTGACGTCAGTGTGATGCGTAGTTCGCATGTGGCGTTGTAGATGCCGCCACCATATGTTGTGCCAGTCCAAAAATTTGCTTCAAGTATTGCGTTGTCCAACGCTCAAGTTTGTGAAACTGAACCAAGCCCAAAACCCAAATCCAAGCTGGATTACTCTATGAATCATTAAAAGAAGTAAGGAAGGCAATATTTTAGTGGTTTAGAGCGGTTGTTATCATGGCATCAGCCGAAACAGCTGAAAATATCTATACGTGTATCGTTGCCTTTTTTCGTTGGCTCTACAGAAAATTTGACATAACATAACAGAGGAGCTTGTGGCTAAGTAATAACAACCGCATGGGTCAATCCATCTGGTTAAGTTATGCTTTCCGGGGGGGGGGGGGGTGGTCCGAAGATGGGTGACCATCTTTACATATCGAGACTCCTCCGTGTCTCGGAAAGCACGTTAAGCCGTTGGTCCCGACTGTCATTCGGATCTTTGACAGTCGTTACGGGTAGTCAGAAGCCCGAAAGTCTGACAACCAGTCTTACGAAAGGGTACCGTATTCCCACCCACTTTTCACCAGTTATGTTTAACTCCCATGTACATAATAGGGGCGAGCCTATTGTCATCAACCGGGCACAAATCTAGACTCCGGGCTGCCACTGAGAAATTCCAGGTGGAAAAACCCAATAACACTAAACTTTGGCTGACCTGGGAATCGACCCCAGGACCTCATGTAGGACTTGCGACCACTAGATTAACGAGGCATTATCTATGAACAATGTTTGAAGCAAAATTTCACATACGATTTTTTCTATGAACAATGTTTAGAGCAGTACCAGTGGTGACCCAGCGGTACACATGGCTACACATCAAGCTATACATTTCCAGTTTATGCTGATCTGGCATGATTTCCGTACAATGCGAGGTCAGCTTATACTGGAAATGTATAGCTTGGTGTGTAGCCGTGTGTACGAGATATAGGTCGTAGGTTCGAACCCTGACAGGTGCTTTAGTTTTTGTAAAATATTTCACCACCACTGCACTCAAAACGGTAAAGGAAAACATCGTGAGGAAACCGGCATGTCCTAGCAAATTCGAAGACTTGTGACATCTACCAACCCGCACTGGGCCCGCGTGGTGGATTACGACCCACTCCCTCTCACAGAGAGGTCTGTGTCCCAGCAGTGGGAACATTACAGGCTGATTATGTTTTTGTTTCGTGCCAACCCTGACCTCTAGCGCTAAATGTTATGTGTTAATACCGATATTTTTAGTAGTTAGACACAATAAGCCGCTGCGGCTGCGCATACGCCAACCGCTAACATATTCTTTATTGATTTTAATTAGCCAGCGTTTATTGTTCAACACTTCTCATTACCATCTATAGCCTGTTAACTTTTTATACAAGGGTAAGGGTCTACTGTGTATACGCACTTGACTTATGTAGGGAATAGACGTGTGACTGCTTGCTACATTTTTACCCGACTACGGCGAAGAAAAAAGGAGGGTTATGATTTTGACCGGTATGTATGTATGTAAGTATGTTCATCTGTTCCCTCCTATAATCATAATCATAATCATAATCATTTATTTGTCAGAATATGGTACATTATATGGTCTTAAGATTAGTCAATAATATCATCACATTCTGCCAAGTGTGGCGTGCAAATATTAGGTACATACATTTATTACAGGACAGACACTATTAGGTTAATATTAGCATTATTGATTGCATAATTACGAATTACAATTACAATTTTAGGTATGTCAGTTAATAATAATGTCATAAACACAAACAATTTATTTGGGATATTAAACTATCATTTTAATGTCAGAGTAGGATGTCAAAGTATAAAATATCAACAATTCAATTAGGATGTCAAAGTATCATTCAAATAGTCGTTTAAATTATAATAACATTTAATATATAGCAAGTCTTTCAGTTTATTTTTAAATCCATTTAAATTTGACTCTTTAATTGATTTTGGAATTTTATTATAAACTTGCGGGGCTATGCAGAATATGCTTTTCCACATTAACGCGGTCCTGGCTCTCCGTCCGCGTAACATATCATTTCGTCTGTTACGTTTAACAGTATCTGATAGGTTCGGAAACAAGTCTGCATTCAACTTAACAAATAAGGCAGTTTCATAAATGTACAAAGCCGGGAGTGTCAGAATTTTGTATTTTCTGAAATATGGTTCACAACTGTCTGTTACTTGAAGTCCAAACATGGCTCTGATGGATCGCTTTTGCGCTTTAAAAGCAGCTTCTCTATTTGTTGAATTGCCCCAAAATATGATACCGTACCTTAATACAGATGCCACAAGACCATGATAAGCTGTTAGTAAAGCATCTGTGTTAACTGTTGGAGCAAGTTTATACAAGGCATAGGATGAACTACTAATTTTTTTACATAGGGCTTCAATGTGATCCTTCCAGTTGAGCTGCCTATCTATAGTCAAGCCTAGAAATTTTGTACTATCTACGTCGTCAATTGTATTACTTTGGTATTGAACCTCCATTTTCGAACTGGGTTTTTTATGGCCAAAGTGCATAATTTGGGTTTTTCCAAGGTTAATTCTTAAATTATTATTATTAAGCCAAGATATTAATGAATTGACCGCATTATTGACATCAAATTCATACAATTCAGGTTTATTACAAGGTATTGTTACCGTACTATCGTCAGCAAAGAGTGTTATAGGGAAATCTATGGCTTTGGGCAGGTCATTAATATAGATCAAAAACAGTAAGGGTCCTAATACACTACCTTGTGGTACTCCAAAATATACTGTGCGTTCTTTGGACAGGTATGTAACTTCTTCTTTAGTCTTTAAATTTAAATCTGTTATAGCAGTGAATTGTTTTCTATTTGAAAGGTAAGTGAATAATAAGTCTAGAATGTTACCTCTTATACCATAGGAGTCAAGTTTATTTCGTAAAATATTGTGGTCAACACAGTCAAAAGCTTGCGTCATATCACAATACACAGCACAAACAGGTGTCTTATTATCAATATTAGTCATAATTTTATTTAGAAAGTCATAAATAGCCATATTAATCGTCATATTCTTCCGGAAACCTTTTTGCTCGTTACAGAGAATCATATTTTTTTCTAAGTATGCGTATAAATCATTGTAAATACATTTTTCTAAAATTTTAGAAAAAATTGGCAATAGTGCAATAGGTCTATAGTTCTGCATTAGCTGCTTATTACCTTTTTTAAATGTAGGTTTAACTATGGAGATCTTAAGACGGTCAGGAAAAACTCCCTGGCTGATACACAGGTTAAGAATGTGACTCAAGTGTTTAGAAATTAAATCGGCAACATGTTTTATAATCTTAGTTGAAATTTCGTCATACCCTACGCTATTAGTGTTTTTAAGACCTTTTATAATGTTAAATATTTGTACCGGTTGACATGGAGCCATGAACATTGACTTTTGTTTATTCAATATATAAGCACTCGATCTTTTACCTGATCCTGGTACTGGCATAATTTTTTCTACGAAATAGTCGTTGAACTTGTCAGCAATTAATTGAGGATTTTTGATTGTTTCATTGTCAATTTGAATTGTATTTAATGAGTCATTAGGTAGATTTAATTTAGAGTTTTTTATTATTTTCCTTGTCATTTTGCTTTTATTGTCAGAAGTTTGAATATTGTAGTTATTTTGAGATCGTTTAGTCAGTTTGATAAGTTTTTTGAGTAACTTTGAGTAATTAGAATATTTTTTCTTATTTATATGAGTAGGTTTAAGTCTAGACGTCCATAATAATTGCCTTTTCTTGAAGCTACATAATTTAAGTTCTCGCGATATCCATTTTGGTTTTTTACTTGTTGGTATTTTTATACGTCTAATGGGGAAACATAAGTCATAAAATAATTTGAATTGTTCGATAAAAGAATTAAATGCATAATTTGGATTGTCATTATCGTAGATTTCAGAAAACGTTAGACTCTCAAGGCAGGTTCTAAATTTGGTCATATTCTCTGGGCTAAAGTCCCGTTGTGATTTATACCAATATTTCAAAACACAGTTGATAGGTACGGGACACTTCAGCAATTGCGCAGTGTGATCCGATAGGGCAAATTCTATCACTTCCGTCCTGCATTTCTTCTCGAAATTGTGGGCGAAATTATCAATGCAGGTTTGGCTTTGCATCCTAGTTGGTTTTTCTATTGCTAACGTCATGTTAAAACTTTTTAGGAGACATCTTAGTTCGAAAGTTATCTTATTTTTTTTTCAATACGTCTATATTCAAATCGCCTGCTATAATAATATTCCTATAATTTCTTCTTGCTAGTAATGTCAATAATTGCTCTAGTTTGCTAAAAAATACATTCATATTCCCTGTCTTTGGTACTCTATAGATACATATTATTACAATTTTATAACTTGTCAGTTCAATTGCACAGCATTCTACTACATTAGTCAATGAGAGTTCTGAAACCTCTGGTAACTCCTTCCATAAATGTCCAGACCGGACCAGAATGCAAGATCCGCCTCTTTTACTATTTTGTCTGCTGAAACATGCAGCCAATCTATAATTAGGTACTACAAGGCGGTCTTCATGACCTGACATCATAAAATGCTCCGTTATGCATAGTATATCCACGGACAGGTCTTTTTCTGACAGTTCGTTAAGGCATATGGAGAGGGTGTCTGCTTTGTTAAACAGACCCGCTATATTTTGGTGTAGAACACATAGGTATTTATTCACGAAAAAAATCACTACGTACAGTATTATCCTCTAAAGGCTGATTATTACTAGATGAGTCATTATTACATATTTTTTCTTCGACATCCTATCTTCTAAACCACTCATCACAATTTGACAAATGAGGTATCCTTGGAAGTGTCTTGGTCGTCCGCCGGTTATAGGCTATGAGACATCACATTATAAAAATGGCGCCCTCTAGATGACATAAAGTTAGGAGCTAAAAAAATGAAAGGGCTTAATGAGCACATTTAAAAAAAAAATATATAAAGACCACAAAAGAATTAAAAAAAAATTAAAGTAATAAAAACTAATACCCAACTACGACTAAAAAGGTATAACAAGACACCACAGACCGTCAAATAAAAAATCCGGAGTCACACGTAATCTGTTCGATTTATGCCCTAACACGTGTGACTCCGGAATTTTAATTTTTTCTGTCTGTGATGTCTTGTTTATACCTTTTTAGTCGTAGTTGGGTTTTAGTTTTTTTTTTTTTTAATTTTTTTTTTGTTATAAGTGATATTGTATTTGAAGTCAATGAACCACCCTTTTATCGCGAGTTCCAAAATAAGACTAATATGCTCAATAGATGCATGGGATAGGTCTATGTAGCGACGCTTGGGGAAGGCCTATGTCCAGCAGTGGACGTCTTTCGACTGAAATGATGATGATAAGAACTCAAAAACATGGACTAGGTGGTAGGTACAGATCGGCCGTCGAGAGAATGCACATGTTCTTGACACACGTCAGTTACTAACGAATATGTGTTTTGCGAATTTGATCTTTACTACTACTAGAAACTGTCAGGTGCCAGAAACGCATTCTCTCGACTGAAAGTGGAGCTTACTCAGACTCCCAAGTAGATGGATACACAATTTACACTCGCGACAATGTAAGAAGTCCGTTTTGACGTTTCGTTCTCGTACATGTAATAGAACGTTATGCCTTGAGAATCAGTTTTAAGCAATGTAGATAAGTCGTCGATTACAAACTCTCTAAGTATGTTCAATCGATATGTCTCGAGAATCCTACTAATATTATAAATGTGAAAGTTTGTGTGTTTGTGTTTATGTGTTTGTGTTTATGTGTTTGTGTGTTTGGATGTTTGTTACTCAATCACGCAAAAATGGCTGAATGGATTTGGATGAAATTTGGCAAATAGACAGTTTATAACCTGGATTAACATATAGGATACTTTTTATCCCGATATTCCCACGGGATCGAGACTTACGCGGGTGAAACCGCGGGGCGCGCGTAGTCAGTTTATAAGAAACCATTTTTTTTTTCCTGGCTACACAAAGAATTTTTATAGCTGTCAAAACGGACTTCTTAGATTGTCGCGAGTCTAAAAAGGGTCGCAGGGATGCACTGTTTGCAAACAGCTATGAAATAGTTTGAATCTAATTTAGTTCGAATGGATGGAATAAGAAATGAGTACATAAAAGGAAGTCTGAAAGTGGCATCGGCGACTGAACAGTTGCGCGACAATTGGTTGTCATATGGTATGGGCATGTGATGCGGAGAAATGAGGAAATTGTCGTGAGGAAGTTTGAATGTCGATGGCTAGAATGTCGAAGACTAGAAGGGGAAGACCAAAGAAACGATGGATGGACTGTGTGAAAGATGATTGTGGCTAGAAAGAAGGTGAGTAGTAGCGTTGTCAGGTGTCCCGATTTGCGCGGGACATCCCGATTTTCAGGGGTCTGGGGACGCGTCCTGATTTGCACCTGATCGGGACAGTAAATGTCCCGATAAATCCATAAATTTATTAAAAACCATTATTATTACCAAAATTAAATAAATTACGTATCATATAACTATGTCTTTTTTTCTTTCTTTTTCTTTATTTTTTAAATCAAATCTTCAAAATTTATATATTTTTATATGGCTTCAATATGGATATCAAACGCGGCAACGGAAAGGGTATTTTGATATTTTCCCAGCCTAACTTAATTTGGTCTTAGTGGCAAAACCGTGTTTATTTATTGTCCCGATCTACAATCCTAAAACCCGATTTATTTTACCTGCTGCCCCAATTTAAAAGAAATCGGACCTGGCAACACTAGTGACTACCGACTAATAGAGAAGTATGGAAGAAAAAGATATGTTACGCCGACCACAAATAAATTGGGTTAAGGGAAGAGAATGATGAAGAGTTCAATGTGATAAAGCACAAGTAGAATACGTTTAATTTTGCAAAACAATCATTTAACTTACCTACCTTCGAATACGTCATCCTTGGTTTAAAAATAACTTATTCATCTTAGCGCATCTTATCTTAGAGTTTATACCCGCTTAGCGACCTTAATTTAAAACAAATTGAGATAAAAATCTCTCTGTATAAATAAAGCAAGCGGTCGGTTGACTTTTCTAATTAATCAACACCTCGCGCTGCGCGGACTGCAAACAATTTAATTGTGTTTATTTTTTTTACATCGTCAACATTTTAACACTTTTATTAAGCGAAGCATAATCCTCCTTTTTGCATTCGGAGCACTTCCTACTTCTTTTTCTTCTATCCATAGTCAATCAGCCATCATCTCCGTGTTCAGTTCCTTCCTAGCCATATCATCTTTCACACATTACTTCTATCTTGTTTTTTCTTTGGTCTGCCTATTATCATATAGCCAACTTCATTCAGCAAACGTATGCTACGTAGGTAGCCTTCAGGCTATATAGAACGACGATCCTCACAGGGGGCTTGTAGCAGCTGGATGGATGAGAGCGTGACTGTGGAACGAGCAATTAGATAAACCTATTACCAGCTGTGGCCTATTATTATAGGCTGATTATGATAATCCATTAATCCACATGAATCAAACTTTTAATAAACGAATCCAGAGTAGAAGTATTGGCACTTCCACCAGGATAACATAAAAATACATTGGTATAGTACGATGCGATGACAGCATCAGAACTGCGTTTAATATCAATTAGTGCTGCAATAACGCGATGCACCGCGTGGCTAAAAACTAATTTATTACGCGACAATTTATGACAGTCGCACGCGCACTGTATGGCTGACTGATCTGATAATTTGCATGACATTGTCAAGGCGATTTTTTCGCTGAACAATCTCTTGGGAACAAGAAAGGAATTTAAGGTAAATTTTACCGAACCAACTCTAGAGATCTGACGCAAAAACTAACGCTTAGTGGATATATGATACATGTGTTTTTGGTAAACATTTAGGAAGAAACATAGGATAGGTAATACGAACTTAAGAAGAAACTATGTAGTGAATCATTTTGATTGCAATCACATTTTATGAGGCCAATTTGTGTGGTCATCAAATTATTTTGTGTCGTTTGAAGATGCTGGTGACTAAACCAATCACGCAAGATCCTCATGATCAAAGGACCTAAATAATTTAAATTGCAATGAAGTTCCCATAAATCCTACCCTAGTCATAGATCTAGATCATACTGCAGCCTCATCATCTGATGATATCACGCCAATATTCGTCATCACCAAATGAGGAACCGTTATTAAGTATCGCGTAAATATAACTGGAGTACCAGGAGTACAGAACGCAAGAGGAAGCGTAAATAGGTGTGAGACTCAGACCATCCGGCCCGACGCGCTAATGGCTGGCGTATGCCACAAGTTATAGTATGTGGACAGGGGTAATTGATTTATTGGTCTAACTTCTAAGTAGAAGATGGAGTCATTATGTGAGTATAGTGGTGACTAACGGTCAGCGAATC
This sequence comes from Lithophane leautieri, assembly GCA_949152455.1. Taxonomy (NCBI): domain Eukaryota; kingdom Metazoa; phylum Arthropoda; class Insecta; order Lepidoptera; family Noctuidae; genus Lithophane; species Lithophane leautieri. The sequence continues at coordinate 10,473,237 of OX424480.1, read as the reverse complement.
ATTCTGGCTGTCTGTGAATTTCCACTGATTATGGGCCTCCTCTGCAAAACGCCTTCGGATCACTTCAACGTTTTGAAGTACCAAGTATACAGGCAGAAGAACTAAGGCAGGCAATGGTGCCGATTCTGTTGTTCACAAACTAAACTAAGTTTAAGTTCAGTGCATCTTTTTCTCTCTATTTCATTAACAAAAGGACAGAAGATACATTTTTGTTTAGTCCTGTCAAATTAATCAGCGCCTGATGTAAATTGACGTAATTTTAGTAGGCAAGTTTTTAATCACGTCTAAACTTGTATGGAGTAGTGACAGGCACTGATTAATTTGACAGGACTAAACTAAAATTTATCTTCTGTCCTTTTCATAATGAAATAGAAAGAAAAAGATGCACTGGGGGCTTAAAACGGCTACTTTGGCAGAATCACAATATGAAAATGTTATGAATCATCGTAAAATGTCACAAACTGACAATTCATAATATGATCTGCGTGTAATTCGTATTACGAAATAATTCATCTGTTTGACAGTTGTCTATGGAGATTCGTAAAATGGTCCACAAATGATGACTTGCTATATGTCAAATTAGAGGAATTGCTAATGACAGCTACAAATTAAGGAAATTAATCGCTTTTAGAGGAATTGCTAATGTGGCCGTTTTAGGCCACACTGAACTTAAACTTAGTTTAGTTTGTGAACAACAGAATCGGCACCAATGTCTTTTTTGCCCTAGTTTCATTACTTCCATGCTGCTATTGGTATCTGGTCTGATAATCGTCAGGTATCTTAAAATCAGAAGTCTATTTAATTAAATAAACTGCCTTCTTCACTTACCAAGAAGGAATAACAAGAAGAAAGTAAAATTTCAACCCTTTTTAATCTGTCCCGCTACAGCTCATACATAAGACTCCGTTGTTGCCCAAATTAATCGCTCAGTCCAGCTTGATGAGGCGACTAGACGCTGGTACAGACGATCACGTGCAATGCAAATGGAAACGGCCTTTACCGTTTTAATTTAAACTAATGTTTAGCAGTTTAGTTGAATTTACAGAGCGTGCTAGTGCTGGATGCGTTTATAACTGCGTTGTTTATGCAATCGTTCGTTATATCAATGGGTAATCAATTGTTTTGGGCATTACTACTTGGTTACAAAATAAGGAGTGAATGTCTCGTCTCTGTAGACGAAATAATTTAGTAATCAAATTATCAGTGGTAGATCCTTCCTTATGGACTATGACTGATTAATGTACTCGTATGTTGATAACACTATCAACAAACCTGCACAAAAGAAATAAAAGGAGCATACATACAGCACAACCGACAACCGGCATCCATTGCTGGATTCGCTTACAAGAACTCAATCAATGCTGTAGTAAATCGTTAATGTACGCAAATACGCTAACATTAACGATTGCCAACAAAAGTCAGAAAATAAAAAATGATGTTCAGAAAACACACCGTCTGAAATCTGAAATTCATTCACCGATTTCGATAACAAAAAGTTTTTATTTCCAAGGTTTTACCCAAAAAGAAGGTAAAATCGTCAATACTTTTTTACCAAAGTACCAGGCGAACACGAATCGGCGGGAGATCGATAGAACACCTGTGCGTTGCCATAGCTACGCGGAGGGCGCCACCCGATACCGGCGCGTAATTTGAAATCCGAAACTCGGCGATAATGTCTGGGTTGCGCGCGTGCCACTATTTCGGACCAAATTACGAGTAATTTCGGATGGGGATGGGTGTCTTTTCGTATAATTAAGGGTGTATCCTGTCTGTTTTGGAAGTCGGTGGTAAAAGTAGATGGAATGATATAAAACATGTTGCCGAACATTTTTCATTTGGGTACGAAAATGTCTCATTAAATTACTCTAACAAACTCGACTTAAACTGTAGTTTGAAAATAAATTGTGCTAAACCTGATCCAAAATTAAGATTATTTAAAGAGGTGGGAAGGGCAACCGTCTTTAGTTTACTTTACATATCCAATAACCGTGCTTTACCGATGTTTTCAGGAGGGCTATCTCCAAAATTGGTAGCATTAAGTCTGATATTTTGATGATAATGAAGCTGGTATCCCGTTACTGAGCTCCCGGTACTAGCAAGTTACGATTAGGTCCTGAATTGAGGCCATTACAATAAAGTCTCCTTCGTTACTGGTATCTATAACAGAGGCGTCAAACAATAACTATGACCAAGCAGTAATACCAGCCAAGCGGTCTGGTATCATATTCGGCTAACTGGCAGTCGCACTAATAATGCTGTTTAAATTAAACTCGCGCATGCGTTCTACATTATCAGCTGCAGATGCACATGCAGAAAGAACTCTTATTTCCTCATGAAGTCTTAGTACTTTACCCGACTTTCACATGTGTCACTGCACCCAGTCTTGGACAAAACATAGCCTTACTATGCGCATCATGAAGGGATACATTGCTTTAGATGAGTTAATGATGATATTATGTGCTAAAGTTATTGATAACCATGCTGTAGTGGTTCCGGTTACTGCAAAGAGGAGGATAAAGGTCCTCTTCCCAAGGTCCACAAAAGTTTGACAGGAGAATAGCTAAAGCAGTATCTTCAAGAGACGTTTCGTTAGACTTCTAGAGCCCATTCATAGTTTTTCAAACGCCTGCTATCTTTTTCTATTAAGTGTTGTCATTGTGTATTCAGACTATAATTTTCAAAGCTAAGGTGGATCCGCAGTGGTAGTCCGCGAAATCCAAATTTTATTACGTTTTTTGCAACTCGCAGGTCAATGTCAGCAAGTATCTTGATCAAAATATGATTTGTGACCTTATCAACTAATTATGTATTTATAAAATTACAATCATTATTAAATAAGTTAGATTTGTTCCGACTTTTTCATGAAATCATGACATTTGAGAACAAGGTAAAAGTACTCTGTGAACATTACCGATTTCGTGGCCTCTTGGCCAGTCCTGTCATCTTATGTGTCAATCTGTCAGGCAGCCACCCTAGTGACGGTCGGCCAAAGAGTTCTGCTAGGACGAAGGAGTTCGCACACCGCTATAGTATTTAATTCCACTTTTTTTCTACAAACTGAAGTAGTTCGAATTTGTGCTATTGAACAACTAAAAAATTAAAAATAATAAACCTTTTTACATGAAAAACAACCGAAAAATAACAAGAAAAAGAGCTTTCGAAAAACCAAAGACAGCCACTTCCGAAATGAAAGTAATTGTTTGTTTTTTTATTTGGGAGCATTTTTTTTTTGAAATTTTTGTTTTTCTATTCTCAAACTACCGAAAGACACTATGTGTAATGTTTTATAAACTATCCCACATTCAAATTCCAGATACCTACCAAGTGTGAACATGTCTGCCAATTCACTAGCCAGACGAGAGGCATGAGCCCACTCATTTTGCAGCACGTTAATTGATGCATTGGTGCAATGTAGCTGGCATTAATTCTCGCCACTATGATATATGACACGTAAAAATAGACATCTGTTAATTTGTCGAATGTGAGCTGTGACATGAATTATGACCATCAGAGGTAGATAGTGCAGTGCGTGGAAAATAACAATGAGTCCTACACACAGGGAGCCTAAACCGGCCACATTAGCAATTCCTCTAGAACCTGTTCATTTCCTGAATCCCAGCTGTCATTAGCAATTCCTCTAAATCCTTACATATTACAAAACAAAGTCCTCCGCCACGTCTGTCTGTCTGTTTACTGATAAACTCAAAAACTACTGCACCGATTTTCATGCTGTTTTTACCAATAGATAGAGTGGTTCCCGAGTAATGTTTTAGTATATAATAACCGACATACACGTGGGCGAAGTCGCGGGCATTAGCTAGCTTGACATAAAAGCAATTCATAATTCGTGGACCATTTTACGAATCTCCATAGAAAACTGTCAAACAGATGAATTATTTCGTAACATGAATTACACGCAGATCATATTATGAATTGTCAGTTTGTGACATTTTACGATGATTCATAACATTTTCATATCGTGATTCTGCTAAAATGACCGTTTTAAGTTCCCTGTACATTTAAAGAGTTCCATAATGTGGAAGGAGAATGGGAACCGCACTATAGGTTCCTGCCCTGAAGCAAAATGGCCATAAGATATAACTATACGAATGGAAATAACGGGCGGATGGCCCGCGACTTCGCTGTCGTAGCAGATATTATAATACTACGTACTGTCGTGAAATTTCGGCCCCTGACCCACCGCGTCGCATCGCGTCGCCCACCCGCGCTATTTCATAGTTTTCGATTAGCGTACATTCTGACTTTTTTTGTTTTTCTTGGCTCCTTAAGGTCGTATCGTCATGTTTTAATAGCCATCAGCGTCATGTTTACCTTCCTCAACATTGGGCTATCAAATGAAAAAATATTTTATCAGATCCGACTGGTAGTTCTGGAGATTAGCGCGTTCGACAAAGAAACTCTTCAGCTTTAATAAACAGTAATAGATTATTATGTCAGAGAATTTATCAGAAGTCAAAGTTCAGATTTTGCACCAAAGAAGAGAAAATTTAAAGCAGAGAGGACACGTTTTTCATCTCTCTCAAAGTCAGTTTTATTTTTTTTTCTCTCCCTTTCCTGCAATCTGTGGGAGTGATTTCGTGAAAAGGGACGTAAGTGTGTGTGATTTGACCAATGTGCGTTCGGTGCGAGAGTTGGCTTTCAGATGGTACACACGGCTACACATCGAGCTATACATTTCCAGTTTATGCTGATCTCGCATTGTATAGAATTTCCGTACAATGCGAGGTCAGCTTATACTGGAAATGTATAGCTTGATGTGTAGCCGTGTGTACCAACCCATTTTCCGAGAGGTTGGTACTGTCAGCCAAGATTTCAGATGTTATTATTTCATTGATAAATGATTTTATTTCTATAAGTAGGTACACTTTTACACGTCAATCACATTTTTTTTTAAACTAGATGTGGTCGGTGTTTCCTATCTGATTACCCTGAGAAGAAAGGCCGAAACAAACTCAGAGGTCACAGTCTCTTTTACAGTCCAGACATAATCTTGGTCAGATCATGTGAAGACCATGTAGATTCGTGTCTGAAATGGACTTTTGAGGAAACAACCACACAGATTGAGTGGACCTGTCCAGTCAGTGCAAGCATTTGTCAATAATCGTGTCATTTGCATTTAATACGAATAAATCAAATAATAAAGATTTTGATAAGTACCTAAATGATATTGTAAGTACTTACATCAAAAATTAAGCCCACACAAATGAAAAAGAAGGCTATCAAAAAAAAAAATGGATTAGGTCAATTTCAAACCTATTATCAAATCGTACTATTATTGAGTTAACTACACACAAATAAAGATAATCTATCAGGCTTATCTCGCCACAACATAGTGATACGCTACATAGAAACCATAGTGATAAGAATGTATTGACAAATATATTTTTTAAACAGACGGGTCACTCGTCTGAACAGCTGTAATAGCCTATTGGTGTGGCCGTCGGCCTGCCAAGTCGTACCTAAGCTTCTGGCAGTTCGGACCCAAGCCACGCGCCTCTGACATTTCGAATTCATGTGCGTATTGTATAATTATCACTTGCTTCAAAAACGGTGAAGGAAAACATGGTGAGAAAACCGGCCTGAGAGATATTTCTCGACGGCATGTGAAGCCAAGTCAGAGGCCCTTGGGCGGCATAGAAACTCTGGCACCAGGTTAGTTACTAACCACACGAAAAAGAAAAGACTCTTCTGTGTAGTCAAAAAGAAGTTCATTTTTCGAAGAAAAAAACCCAAAACCCAAGGTAAAATCGAACAACACCAAAAAAAAAAGTACTTAAAGGAAAAAACCGTGAATTTTGTACTCTAATCTCAGTCTTTAAATTACCAAATAAACCTTCAAGGTACACACGGCTACACATCAAGCTATATGTTTCCAGTTTATGCTGATCTCTCATTGTATAGGATTTCCTTACTATGCGAGGTTAGCTTATACTGGAAAGTATAGCGTGTAGCCGTGTGTACCATTTCGTACCGCACAGGCGGCAGCAACAGGCCATGTGTCGTCGCGAAACGACTGGTTTCTATAAAATATCTTCCGTAGTTAGCGACAGCGCTAACTACGGAAGATACGGTTTCACAGAAATACAAAGGAACAAGTCGTGTCGTGTTCGCGTCGACACGTCGTTGTCGCCTGCTGCTGTCGCCTGCGGTCAGCTATGGAATGGTACCTTAACATTTCCTAAATATTTGCCAAGTTTCTGAGTTTTGACATTAATTGTCGCTGGGATAGCATTGCGACGTATTACGACTTCAATTTGACGTTTTTAAGGCATAGAGTAGAGTAGAAAATAATAAAATCGGAAAGAAACACTGAATTGGTCATTATGTAAAGATTCACAATGCTCACTGGCCGAAAATAACGTCCTCATAAGATTTTCGTATCTGTGTCATAATGTAAATAATGATATCTGTGTCCCACGCCTTCACCGATTAGGACGCGATGTCGGTATGTTCAACAATATTTGTAATAAACTTATCAGTATTGAAAACAGTTACCAACTTACCGGAGAACATGTTTTAAGTAATACTTGTAATTCTTAGCTGCCGTATAAATAAATCGTTGAGGATAAGTGATTTTTTTTAAATATTATGTGTTGAGGTTATAATTTTAATAAGTTACAGTTTCTGTGAGAAGAATTTTGCTTAGTAAGTTGTAATGATAGAACTATGCATGAAAATATGATAGCTATGCATGGAGAGGGCTATGGAGTTTCCCTACGTGATCGAATCAGAAATGAAGATGATCAGCAGGAGAGCCAAGGAAACCGATATAACCCGCAGAATTGCCAAACTTAAGTGGCAATGGGCAGGGCACATTACTCGCAGAACATAATATGGCCGATGGGGCCAAAGGTTCTGGAGTGGTGATTGCGTACCACGTTGGGAGGCATCTCACAAGGTGGACCGATGACTTTGTGAAGGTCGCACGAATCCGTTAGATGTGGGAAGCACAGAACCGGTCGAAGTGGCGGTGCTTGGAGGGATGTCCAGCAGTGGTGATGTCTTTCGGCTGAAATGATGATATTGAATGATAGAACTAGGACGTATCATTTTGATCATTAAAATCTTTTCTTAGCATAAATTAATAATGATCATCTTCCAACCAAATATCTCCATCTGCCGTCTGTTTATCCATGTTTTTGTTTAAATATTTCGCATCTTCATGACTTGTGCTTAGGTTTTACGATACTTTTCTTCATTTGTGAAGAATCGTGAATGTACAGCAACATTATACACCTCCAAAAATGTTTGGTTAAGCAGACGTTAATCATTCATTAGGTACTTCATTTTAAGAAACGTTTAAAAATAAATCCAATTATTATTGTGTTTATTTTTTACGTTTCTAGTGATATTCCGCTAGGTAAAAAAACGTTTCTAAAGGTGTGTCAAAACCAAACATTGAGCGACAAGAGCGCGGCAGCAACACGCTGCGTTTGCAGGACACATTTCTGCCGCGCTCTAGTTAGGACTAAACCGACGAATGTTTGCGCGTACTGCGCGGCATATTCGAGACACGCCGCGCATTTCAGTTGGAATCAGAACTAAATTGAAAGTGGTTGCGTGTGTCGGTTCGTCCAAACACAATTTTATCATACTGGGGCTACATTGTTGCGTTATCGTGAACTATGCTCCGTGCGCTCTCTGTTGCTCAACGAGACGTCTAGCGGTGTGCGATTGAGAGCGCGCGAAGTTTAGTTCGCGATAACGCGATAATGTAGCCCCAGCATTACTGACGAATGTTGCTTAAATGTTTGTGCGCGGCAGGTAGGCTGAATAATTCGCGCGCGGCTGTCGCGCAGTGCGCGGTACGCCGCGCGCGGCAGGCGCGCATAATTGCCGCTCAATGTTTGGATAAACAGAACTATTTGAGTGTGACGTTTAGCATAAATGTTATTTATTTGTTCCCACGTGTTTTTTTGTAGGAAGTTAGTTGAATTATCAGTTATTACGTTTAAATGTCTAATTAATTAATTTTATTCTATTGTTAATTCCATCATGACCTTATTCACCCATTCTGTGACCTTCATTCATTTATTAAATTTATTTAATTGTTCTCAGAAGCATTTGACAAGTGGCTGTGCTCAAAATGTTTAAATATAAGTATTTAACGAAGGAACATTTGAGAGGATTTAATAAGTATAAGGTAAGCCTGCAAATATTCTTTTATATTTTTGCTTTCATTCATAGGCATTTAGACTGTCTCGTTGGTTTACTGGTCGCAAGCTTGCAAGCACTACTACTGAGTACCTATTTCAATTCCCGGGTCGGGCAAAGTATTATTGGGTTCATCCATCTCAGTAGCAGCCCAGAGTCTGGATTTGCGCCCGGTCGAGGTCAGTAGGCTCGCTCCCTATTCTTCTTCTTCTTTTTCGCTTCGCTCTTGACAGAACGGTCGTGGTCACGATGATTTTTTTCCAATCGCAGGTGTAGTCGTTGCCCGCCTCACGATCTCTCTCCATCTAGTTCTGTTACATGACAGTCTGGCGCATTCATTTACAGGGCCTCCAACCACGGATTTTATTTGATCGGTCCACCTCATCGGTGACCTCCCGCGTGGCCTATTACCTTCCACTCTGCCCTGCACCACTAGACGCTCTATGGAGTCATTATCCCTATAACATGGACTTAAACATACCTAACTGGCGAAACGTAGGTGTATTATTATAAGTACACCTCTCTCCCAGCCTAACCCTTAGGGTTGTGGCAGTATCTACATCGCCACATGCAAACTACGCATCAAAGACTTGACGTCACACAAAAGTCTTGACGTCAGATTTTACTTATTGCGTATCGGGTTTATTCGCTCATTGGGACATACTCGAACCAACATGGACATGGACATGGACATGTGGCGGTATCTTAATCGCCACATGCGAACTACGCGATGTGCGCGAGGACTTTCGCCTCCAGATCCCATGGCGGTAATCCGGCAAGGAGGCTCGCCGCCTCACGGGAGACCGTGCGGTGTCCCCGGGCCAGCCGAATGGCCATGACCCTTTGGGACGCGTTCAACCGGCGGGCTGGCCGCAGCCTAAGGGAACGCGCCCACACCGGTGCCCCGTAAAGGGCCATGGACCGCACGACCCCCGCGTAGAGCCTCCGGCAGGAGGCGTTTGGACCCCCTAGATTGGGCTGGAGCCTAGCCTTCTGTCGGTAGTCTGGTTAGGATTTTTTAACTTTTAACATACTTAATAAAATAATATATGTGATGCCCAACCCCTTCACAGATTCTTGTATTGTCTACGTTATGTAACAACAACAGTTATGTTACATGTTTTTTTTTTTTTCAGTACAGTGCCATAGATACAAGCCCACTCAGTAATTATGTGATGCATCCGACATGGAACACCATTGTCAAAGTAAGTTGAATACCATATAATAATATATTCTTTATTTATATCCTTACATATTATTAAAAAAAGTCCGACACCGCGTCTGTCTGTCGTCCTGTTCGCGATAAATTCAAAAACTACTGCACCGATTTTGATGCCGTTGTCACCAATGGATAGTGGTTCTCGAGTAAGATTTTAGTATATAATAACCGACATCCACGCGGGCGAAGCCGCGGGCATCATCTAGTATATAAATAAAATACAGATGGGAACCTAGGTGATTAATTATGAATTACTACTGTACACACGGCTACACATCAAGCTATACATTTCCAGTTTAGGCTGGTCTCGCATTGTATAGAATTTTCGTACAATGCGAGGTCAGCTTATATTGGAAATGTATAGCTTGATGTGTAGCCGTGTGTACATATACATAAGGATAACCCTGCCTCTTAACGCAATGAATTTGGTCCGATTCTCGAAGCTCTCAAATCAGAAAAATCTTAGTGAATTTTCGCGTTCGGTTATTCTCCACTCATCGTTTTGTGCGAAATCATAAAAATTGGGCATTTTTTATGGTGCTCTCTTTCGGCTTTTTGGGACCAATAACTGTTTAGGAGTTACTGAAGACCTACCAAACTGAGCATGACCACAGAATAGCACAGAAAGCGCATTCTGCGTTTTAGGAAGCTACGCTACGCTTTTTTTTTGTACACGGCGCGCTGTGTACAAAAAAAAGCGTAGCGTAGCTTCACGGCGGGCTCGTAACGTAATAGTCAGAAGATAAAATATAAGAGTTACGTCATAGAAAGAGAGGCAACTTCTAACTTAATTAAACTGTTGGTAATTAGCGCTGTGTGATCTGAATTGCACTTTATTGTGTCGTAGCAAGAGTCTCTTTTTACCCGACTAAGGCGTAGAAAAAAGAAGGGTTATGATTTTGACCGGTAAGTATGTATGTATGTTTGTATGTAAGTATGTTAATTTGTTCCCTCCTATCTTCTAAACTAATCATCACAATTTGACAAATGAGGTATCGTTGGAAGCGTCTTGATCGTCCGCTGGTTATAGGCATCATCACATTAAATTAAAAATTAAAAATCCGGAGTCACACGTAATCTGTTTGATTTATGCCCTAACATGTGTGACTCCGGATTTTTAATTTGTCTGTCTTTGGTGTCTTGCTTACCTACCTTTTTAGTCGTAGTTGGTTTTTAGTTTTTATTACTTTATTTTTTTTTATTTAAATGATTTTGCGGAGTGAATCTTCTGTACTATTCTGTGGTCAATGGCGAACAAACCAGGAGTGACTTAATATTTTTTCTTTGTCAGGTGATACCAAAATCAATAGCCCCTAATTCAATAACCTTCGCTGGTTTCCTATGCATGGTGGTAGTCGTGTTGACTCTCACTGCGTATGATTACGACTTCTACGCCGCAGGGGGCCGGCCAGGGCTTATGGGCTATGAATGTGACATACCTAACTGGGCTTTCATGTTTTGCGGAGTGTTGATCTTTCTGGCTTATAATTTAGGTAAGTGTTTAATATAGAGAAAGAAAGAAAAAGAAAAAAAAATGTGACTCACAATATTCACACAAAAACAAAAAAACAGAAAAAGCTTACAGAGTGGATAACCCAATTGGTCCAGAAGACAGGAGAAGTCCACTCAAATCTGTGTAGTTTTTTCCTCCAAAGACCATTTTAGATACCAATCTACATGGTCCTCACATGATCTGACCAAGACTATGTACGTATTTTAAAAGAGACTGTGACCTCTAAGTTTATTTCGATCTTTCTTCTTAGAGTAGTCAGTTAAGAAACGACACGGATCTCATCTAATAGTCTTTAAAATATGATTGACATGTAAAAATGTTTGTACAAACCAACCTACTAAACTCGCGCATTTATTCATGGTGTAAAACAACGTAGGTCAGGTGCGAGAAGCACAGAACCGGTCGAAGTGGCGGTGCGGAGGCCTATGTCCAGCAGTGGACGTCTTTCGGAAATGATGTGGCGGTATCTCCATCGCCACATGCGAACTACGCATTAAAGACCTGACGTCACACAAAAATACGACACATAAATCCTGCATCGCGCAATTAGAGTTTACCGCGCGATGGATATAATTATATACAAGAATCCGATATCAATCGTCGGGCAGTTGCCCGCCAGACACAACACCCGTCTGGTCGGAGGATCCTCCCTTTTCTATGGTGGATGAGTGAACTTTACACCCTGTTCCTCATACCCCTAAGATGATGATGATGAGGTCAAGTGCGTAGTACTCGCAACCGGCGTGCGTGTATGTATATAAACAAGGCAAAAAGAGTTTGTAAGGAGAGTAGCAGTGGACGTTCTATAGTTTCTGGCTACCCCCATGGAAAGACGGTGTGAGTTTATGTATGTATGTGTATGTAATAAAATAAATACAATAAAAAAATAAAAAAAGCCTTTTATGCCATGCATCTGCCTAGCCTTTTTCCCAACCATGTTGGGGTCGGCTTCCAGTCCAACCGGATGCAGCTGAATACCTACCAGTATTTTACATGGAGCGACTGCCTATCTGACCTCCACAACCCAGTAACTGGGTAATACGATACCCCCTTGGCAAGACTGGTTGTCAGACTTTCGGGCTTCTGATGACCCGTAACGACTATCAAAGATCCACAAATGACAGCCGGGACCAACGCTTTAACGTGCTTTCCGAGGCACGGAGGAGTTTCGATATGTAAAGATGGTCACCCATCCACGGACCAACCCCGGCAAGCGTAGCTTAACCTGATGAATCGACCCGTGCGGCTGTTATTACTTAGCCACGAGCTCCTCCTCCTTTTATGCCATGCATTTACAAAATAATTTTACTAAAATTTTTTATTCCATGCATTTACAAAATAATTTTACAACATTAAATTTCAAATCACATGCTTGATTATTATTATTTTCCTTTGAAATGTTATAAAAAATAGATTAAAAGAAAAAAGATATTATTAATTCGGTTATACCTATGTATCTAATAGAAAAATTGGAATAATCAAATAAATCATAATATAAATATATATATTTTTATTTATTTATTTAATATAGGTAAATTATTATTATTTTTAGGATATTCAAGTTATTATTTTATTATTTGTATGCATGGACCCCTCTCGGGTGAAGGCCTCCTCCAAAGATTTCCATTTGTCTCTGTCCCTGGCGAATATATGTATGTAAAAAAAACAAAAAAAAATAGATATCGTGATACTTCTCGCCTATTAAAATATTGGTAGCAGCGAATTTTTATTTTCCACCAAAACACCTATAATTTCTGAAATCCTTTACTCAAAACTGTTCCCGAAGGAAGGCAACTGACACCTGGGGTAGTATTATGAAGTATTAACGCCATCATTATTCCACTGCGAAAACGGGATAGTGCTATCGGCCTTGTCTAGCTCCGTCTCTCTCTCACACTGGAAAAATGGTGGCAATAATACTTCATAATACGGCACTGCATAGTAGCTACCAAAGGTATGGCCAGCGCCAAAAGTCAATGAATACTTCAGTTCTTTTAATCTTAATTTTTTACTTTATTATTTAAATCGAATCTGATTTAAAATTATGCTAGCAGAGTGCGTTTCATCAAAATTAAATAAGATTTGCTCCACTATTAAATTAAAAAAATGGACCTATTATGTATCGCCAGCGCCGTAGCGGCATAGCGTATTTGTATTAGTCCTACAACAGAGGAGCCAACATTACGGCATAGGAACTATTTTGATCAAACGCACTCTACATGAAATGATGAAAAGTAAGGTATCGAATCATTTGGTATGAATTCAGATGATAAATTTAAATAAAGTAATTATATGTAATAGTGTTCATCGACTTTTGTTGTTGACTGTACCTACAAACGTTTATCCTAACTACAAATAAATATTTGTTACGGTCGCGAATCATATTTTAATCAACATACAACCTGACACTGACCTGCAAATTGCAAAAAACGTAAGAAAACTTGAATTTCACGTGCTACCTTATTGCTTAAATTTGTAACAATGTTAAACTTTCAGACGGCTTGGATGGCAAGCAAGCTCGTCGCATAGGCGTCTCTGGACCCTTAGGAGAGTTGTTTGACCATGGTCTGGACTCATACATCGTGTTTCTGATTCCCTACTCTATTATATCCATCTATGGAAGGGATCCGGTGTTCTCCGTGTCATGTTTCAGGTAAAGTTTTAATGAATTATTATCTAAGCCAGCACCCAAAAATATAATCCACATTTTAATCGGTTTGGAAGCTACGGTGCCACAGACAAACGAAGACTTCAAACTTAAAAGTACGAGTAACATCCCTCTTATTGCATCGTGAGTTAAAAATAACTTTTCCTTCATGAATGAGGCGTAGTTCTAAACTTAAGTGCAGAAGTTTTCGACACGATAGTGAAAACCGAATTAAAATCCATTAATTATTTTTCATTTTATTTAATAATTATTTTCAAAAGCCTTATCCAGATATACTGAGGAACGAGGCAGGATAAACTTCATTTAAAACTTTGTAGACATTTAAAGTAAGAATACCAGGTAGACATAAAATACAATAGACGTAGATATATTTAGTAACCTATTCCGCTTAACTATTCTTCAAGAGTCATAAAAAACTCTGTAAGAAATCGACACGTGTTTCACCTCTCAACGAGGCATCCTCAGAATGACGATTGACCAACTGCAAACCAGAACACGACGTGTTGCCACACCGAGCACTCTGCGTCCAGCGCTCGGTGTGGCAACACGTCATGTTCTGACTCCTGAAGAATAGTTAAGCGGAATAGGATACTAAATATATCTACGTCTATTGTATTTTATAATGGATTTCCACAAAGTCACGCCTGAATCAATTAACTATCCAGGTAGACATGAAAAATGTAGAGATCTCTACGGTTGCTAGATACGATACCTATTGCTTTCAAAGTTTTATTTTTCAGGGGCTTTCTCATAACATTAAGTATTATGATGAACTTCTACGTGAGTCACTGTGAGAAGTACAACACGGGGACTTTGTACCTGCCCTGGAGCTACGATCTGAGTATGTGGGTGAGTAGATTTACATTTAAAAGACTTAAGAGAATCCTTACATATTATAAAACAATGTCCTCCATCACGTCTGTCTGTCGTCCTGTACGCGATAAACTCAAAAACTACTGCACCGATTTTCATGCTGTTTTCATCAATGCATAGAGTGGTTCTCGAGTAAGGTTTTAGTATATAATAACCGACATCCACGCGGGCGAAGTCGCAGGCATCAGCTAGTTAATTTATATATTTATTTATGTAGAAATATTTATAAGTATAAGCGATTTTATTTTTTATATTTATATTTAAGGCAGGCGTCCTGCCACGGTCGCCATAAATGTCTGGTACAAAAATAAATGAGTAATTTTTCCTAGATATTTTTTTTAATTTTTACTATGACATCACCTGCTATCCATTTTCTTCTTCGTTTTTCAAAACTATACAGGTAAAGAGTATTCACGATACAACTCCTGAAATATATTTGATTTCTTTATTGTAATAAAAAAAACCCCGGCCAAGTGCATGCTGAACCACACACAATGAAGGGTTCCGTAGTTGGGATGAATTTATCCAACAAACTTAACATTGTAGTTGAAAAACTTGTTCTCCCGTACAAAATGTATGGGAGAACATGTTTTTGCAACTGCAAATTTAAGTTTGTCGATTATTACTCGGTAACTTTGCGGAGCCCGGTAATTTTTCAACATTAACCCACACCACGGAATTGCCGAGAAAAAAAAACCATCCCCACTTTAGGAGTAGGGGAGGAACGTTAAAAAAAAAAAAAGATTTTTTTTACCACTTTGTCGGCGTGATTTATATGTATATCCATACCAAACTACAGCTTTATAGTACCAACAGTTTCTGAGTTAAGCCGCGGACAGACGGACGGTCGGACAGACAAACAGCCAGACAGACGGACATAGCCTTAGTAATAGGGTTCCGTTTTACCCTTTGGGTACGGAACCCAAAAATGGTATAAGATTACCGAACGCGGCCGTTGTACATAATGAGATATAATTGTTCAATTAAGCCCTGTCCATTTCTAACAACCGGAAAATAAATGATAATACCTTCTGTTTATTTTTGGCTTGATTTATTTACTTTATGTCGATATTTCCGCGATGAAGCTAAACTTCACCCACTCTATAGATGTCAGTGGCGTATCCCAGCGCCTACACCTCTGGGTCACGATCTATCCCTTATACAAAGGTACAAAAGAACGAGAAATGTCTACTTCTTTCTCTTTCTAGGTGGCTTCGGCCCTGTTCCTAGGGGCTGGGGTGTACGGCCCGGAATTCTACAAGCACTATATTTTCCGTGACGTCACGTTCATCCAGATGTTAGAAATTGTAATCCACGGTATGGGGATCATTACTACATACCCTGTTGCAGCTTACAATGTTTATTTGTGAGTATTTGCAAACACTTTGTTTCACGTTTACATGTGCAAGAAAGATTTCTATATTTCCTGAACCTCTTAATTAATAAACAAGACACCACAGACAGACAAATTAAAAGTCCGGAGTCACACGTAATCTGTTCGATTTATGCCCTAACACATGTGACTCCGGATTTTTAAATTGTCTGTCTGTGGTGTCTTGTTTATACCTTTTTAGTCGTATTTGGGTTTTAGTTTTCATTACTTTAATTTTTTTTTTATTCTTTTGTTGTTGTTATTATATATATATTTTTGAAATTTGCTCATTAAGCCATTTGATACCCAACATGGTACGATTAAACAATTTTTTTTAAGTTCCTTACTTTATGTCCTCTAGAGGGCGCCATTTTTAATTTAATGTGACGTCAAATAGCATATAACCAGCGGACGATCAAGACGCTTCCAACGATACCTCATTTGTGATAAGTGGTTTAGAAGATAGGAGGGAACAGATCAACATACTTACATACATACATATATACATACCAGTCAAAATCATAACCCTCCTTTTTTCTTTGCCGTAGTCGGGTAAAAATAAACCCGGAGTAAGTGATGCCAAACCTTGCAAATGAAGGAGATGTATGGTTCGAAGTTAATACTGGTTGGAACTTTACACCGCGGTTTTTTTTTTGTGAAACTTAAACCACGAAACATTCATAATTAAACTGACATTACTCCCTGGAGTTAAGAAGTTACCAGTTTTACCAGGGGGTATGCTATGCTACCCAGGGACTGGGTTGTGGAGGTCAGATAGGAAGTCGCTCCATGTAACATACTGGTATTCAGCTGCATCCGGTTAGACTGGAAGCCGACCCCAACATAGTTGGGAAAAGGCTAGGCAGATTAATTAATCGCTGTCAGCAGGAAAAGTGCCCAAAAGGCTGGCGGCATTGAATTGCATTTTGGCAATGCTGATTTTTCCAGGCTTCCAGTCTAACCGGATGCAGCTGAATACCAGTATTTTACATGGAGCGACTGCCTATCTGTCCTCCACAACCCGGTAACTGAGTAATACGATATCCCTTGGTAAGACTGGTTGTCAGACTTTCGGGCTTCTGACGACCCGTAACGACTGCCAAAGATCCACGAATGACAGCCGGGACCAACGGCTTAACGTGCTTTCCGAGGCTGGGAGAAGTCTCGGTATGTAAAGATGGTCACCCATCCACAGACCAACCTCGGCAAGCGTAGCTTAACCTGATGAATGGACCCGGGAGGCTGTTATTACTTAGCCACAAGCTCGCTTCCTCCTCTTTCCTGCTGACAGCGATACGGCCGAATTTTTTGATGCACTATAGTGGTTATCTCCCCCCCCCCCCATCTTTATTTACAAGTAACAATAAATGATAGAGTCAACATTAATAAGGTCATTACCATATTTCATTTAATTATTTCAGGTCCTATAAAGACCGTACCGGCAAGAGATATCCTGTCCTAGAAGCGGCTAAGCCAATATGGTCGATGTTTGTTATGACAGCCGCTGTCATAATCTGGGCTCTCAAGTCTCCTAATGGCATACTTGAGCAGCATCCCAGAGCTTTCATCATGATGTATGGGACCCTGTTTAGTAATATTTCGGTAAGTAAAAGTAATACAAAATTATTTCACAAACTGTCAATTGAAACCGAAAGGGTAAAAAAATAACTTCGAATTGGTTTAGGGTAGATACTAACCATAACTAAAAAGTGAAACACAAATTTTGTCGAAATCCGTTCAGTGGTTTAGGCGTGAAAAGGTAACATACAGACAGACAGACAGATAGACAGAGTTACTTTCGAATTTATAATATTAGTATGGATGATAGATATTAATATACAGGATACCGCTGGATGCGAGGTGCACAGAATCGGTCGAAGTGAAGCTTGGGGGAGGCCTATGTCCAGCAGTGGACGTCTATCGGCTGGAATGATGGATCATAGTAAAGAGACAAATTCTAACTACACACTGGCAGCTTCGCCCAAAGACAGATGAGTCCGTTACCGAAATTGGAAACCGCTGTAAATGCCAATGTCAAAATACATTCTGTTGGCTGTGTTACAAAAATGAGACATAAAACAATAGTAATCCCGTTTACCTTTTTTAAATAATGTGATCTATTTACAAGACGTGATAATAATACTGAAAATTATAAACCGGGATTTTTTGAATCAGGAATTTTTCTATGGCAGCCCGGTGTCTGGATTTGTGCCCGGTTGATGGCAATAGTCTCGCCTCCTATTACAGTGGACAAAGTCAAAGTCAAAGTCAAATAATTTATTTCAAATAGGCACATAAAAGGCATTTTTGAACGTCAATGAAAAACAAAGAAATAGAATTGATTCTAGTTGTAGGACTTAAGCCTAACTCGGGAAATGTGGGTGTACTAAAGTACACCTCTGCGTAACATTACTTTTTGTGATGTTATATAAATTATAAATCATTAAACTCACCTTTACAAAATACAAGTTACAACAGTCCACCGACTCCACCGTACACGGTTGTTGATGGTTTAGGCAAATTATATTTATATAACAAAAACTTTTTACAAAATAAAAACAACCGACTTCCAAAAAAAAACACTTAAAAGTGAAAAATAACTTTAATTTCGGAAGTCGGTGTCTTTGCTTTTCAATTTTCTTTTATTGCCACCGACTTCCGAAATTAAAGTTATTTTTCACAGTTTTGTGTTTTTTTTTTGGAAGCCAGTTGTTTTTTTTAATTTTTCACTTTTTGTTTGTGGTACCTACCCCACAAAAATTCCAATACCACTACCTACTATGTAAATAACAGTGACGGAGTCACTTAAAACATCGTCTACATATATTAAGAGAGACAACTATGTAATATTGAAGATAACTCAAAAACTACGCAAGCAAAGTTAATCAAATTTATATGGGACCACCTCTGAAGCATGACCTTCTAAACAAAAAAAGAATCATCAAAATCGATTCATAATTGGGGGAGTAATCGCGTAACATGAGAACCTCCTCATTTTTGAAGAACTCGGTTAAAACAAGTCTTGTTCGACTAGAGTAAAACTAGTGTCGAAGTGCGAACAACTATTTTTAGTGCAGTGAACAAGTTAAACCCGTTATAACTAGACATTGCTTTAACGATGGTTTTAGTGTTGAAACCCAATATAAACCCTTTATGTCTACAGTGTCAATATGATCAGGAAACATAAGGATAACGGGCAATTTTACGAACATTCGTATTCTAATCTCATTATCATCATCATCGTTTCAGCCGAAAGACGTCCACCGCTGGACATAGGCCTCCTCAATATGTCTGAGAAGATCTGCTGGCACATTTTTGACAAGTTGTTCGCAATTCGACAATAGTTTACCCTAGTCCAACAAGACTTGTTTTTGTTATAAATTTGCCTAAACCATTAAAAACCGTTTACGGTGGACTGTTGTAAGTAACTTGTATTTTGTAAAGGTGAGTTAATCACTACGTAATATGAAACAAAGTCCTCCGCCACGTCTGTCTGTCTATTAGCGATAAACTTAAAAACTACTGCACCGATTTTCATGCTGTTTTCACCAATGGATAAAGTATGGTTCTCGAGGAAGGTTTTAGTATATAATAACCGACATCCACGCGGGCGAAGCCGCGGGCATCAGTTAGTAATTTTTAGTTTACATAATATCACGAAACCTAAATACTGTTAGGTCTACCTATAGTACACCCACATTTCACCAGTTATGTTTAAGTCCCATGTAATAGGGGGCGAGCCTATTGCCATCAACCGCGCACGAACCAAACTCCGGGCTGCTACTGAGAAATTCCAGATGGCTAACCCCAATAACAACACACACAGATAATAAATACATATGAAAATTATGGAACAAAATGATGCACACAGAAAGTTTTTCTGATTCGTCTCTTGTCAGCAATTCACGTAAAGACAACGGCTTTATTCGACCCTTCATTATCGTGTAGCCTGTTCCAGTGTAAAGTCCAGACTGTTTCAAATTTCATAACATGTAATTGGAATAAAATGCCGCAGCCTTCCTTTGATTTAATTTAAATATGGAATGAATATTTCGGCGCCATCTAGTGATAACCATAAAAAATATTGGTTTAAGATTTATTTATTTACACAACTAAAAATCTTTCAACACATAAATTAAGCTTAAAAATTTTGATAATTCAATTAAAGCTTTATTTCAGCTTTAATTAAATATCTTAAGAGATTCTGCCATGAGAAGTTTCTTTAAGAGCGTTTATTGATTTACATAAGCAATCAACTACAAAAAATAATCACAAAAATCTTATCCCTGAAAATTATATTGTATAAATTCAAGTGTTTTGGTAAATTTTTAGGATAAGACCCAAGATGCCTCCCTGTAGCACCCCAACCGATAGCCAATTTAATACCTTGATAACTTCGAGAAATCAAGAACGATATTATTTGGTACAGTTTTTTGTGATATAAACAGATTATATTTTCCACAGTGTCGACTGATAATCGCTGAGATGAGCCACAGTAGATGTGAGTTACTGTCCTGGATGACTTGGCCACTTTTAGCAGGGCTAGTAACATCCCTGTATCATCCGCATTTGGAGTCCGTCATTCTGCACACGCTGTTGATTTTGTTTGTGCTTTCGCACGTCCATTATGGGATTTGTGTGGTAAGTTTAATAAGGATTTGGATGTCAGCGACTTTGACTGAGGAGATTACTGCGCCACTTTTTCCTCCCAGCTAAAAAATTTGGAAGTGGTAAAGGGCAGACGTTTTAGGGGACTGTCCTTTGTAATTTTGCCGTTGAAAAAGTTTTGAGTCTTAGCCAAGTACGAATAAGTGATTCTGAGACATTAAATCATTTAATATCCATTCTTCGATACTTCGAGAAGCAACTGTTTTTTTTTAAACTTACCTACTTAAAATCAATGTTTTCAAGGTAGGTTTGATAGAAAAGATAAAGTGATAAATTTGTTAGATAATAACAAGAAATAGTTTATAACATGTATTATACAAGTTATAAACTATTAATAACAAATAAGTTGTGCTTCATACAAATTGTATGAAGAAGAATGAAAGACAATAAGCCGAAGATTTTTGGTGTTAATTTCATTACTCTTGTCTTAGGTGCGGCAGATCTGCAATCATCTTAAAATAAGCTGCTTTACAGTGCCAAAAGAGAAAAGGAAATAAATATTAATGTTTTTATTAAATGTTATAAATAGCGTATTTTAAATGAAGAAAAGTGTTAATTTTCCTATTTTAGAACTTCGTAAGAATACAATGGTTTTTGTTCCAAAAATTGTATGATTATTAGATAAGAAAGATTATACTAACCTGCCTCCCGATCCATCCTGTTAAAAGAGCACCAGGTACAGAGCAGAATATGACACCGCGACACAATCTAATTCACAAAATAATACGTAATACAATACTGAATAGCAAAAAAAATGAGCAATCCGACGTCGTTGTGCGAAACGCTGCGCAACCTCCTCCGTATGTGAAAGAGAGACGACAATACACAGTCGATCGTTCACGTAGCTCCGTCTTTAAATTATACGTTCTCATAGCCTTGTAGCTCGCTGGGAGTTTTGTCAAATGTCGGATAAGGCGCCACGCGCTGCTGAATTTTCACCTTTGTAGCGTTGTGTAGTAAGTTTATTTTGGGTTGAGTTAAGTTTAGAGTTGGTACGTTTCAAATCCGATACGAAATTTAGTAATGGGGGGTGCGCGACATGGACACCGAAGTCAGGGTTTAGAATTTCAGTACAGCTTCGGATAGCCGCGAAGCGCTGCTTTGTTAGATCTCCAATTGTTTACAGATCCGATTTTTTTTTTAATATCCCCCGCGACTATTATCGCTTATATGAAATATAGGAACCGGATTTTTTAAAGAAACCAGATTCTTAGTTAGAATCTCTCACAAAAGCGCACTAAACGACGCAACAGTATTGTATTACAAAGAGTAAAAAATTAAAAAAAACTTGTGACTTGTGAACTTTCGAGTGTTTGAAGTGAGTGAAATAAGCTAAAAATTCAAAATAACTGTGAAATGAACGAAGATATATAAAATTTATATTAGGTAAGTGTTGTGTTTGGTAAAGAGAAATTAACAGAATATAATAAAATCTTGTGGTGGTGTGGCAAATTGGCATGATTTTTCTTAATAAAAATAAAACAAAAACGCATGCTGGATGATGTTTTGAGTAAAGGAGATAGATTTTGAACAAAATTGAATGTTTTTTACGAAGGAGACATGTTGCAAATTGAAGAGGTAAATATTTTCTGGAAACTTTTAGCAAAGTCTTACTTTTCCTATGCGTAGTTACCCAATATTTATAATTTTTAATCTTCGACCTAAGTTTAAGCTTAGTAATATCCCAGATAATAATAAAACACCATACTAAATTGATAATCCATCGTAAAATTAAACGTTCAGCTGATTTTCAGATACGACGGCACGTTACATTTTGAAAATGAAATCCTTTAAAAAAAATCTGTTTATATTATAATCTCTCTGTGAGATATTTCACTTAATAACTATGATGAAAGTGCTATAATAACAGTAAGAATCAATAGTAGCCATGTAAAAAGAAAGAAGAAATACCTATTGTATAGGTATTGGTGTATTTGGATTGACACAAATTATTCAGATAAATATATTGAAACAACATTGAACTAGTCAAAGCAAAAATGTGCCTCAGACAATGTAAAACAGAAATATGTCCAAAACTTAGTATAATCAACTTTTATTTTTCCCACTGCTGGGACACAGGCCTCATCTCCAAAACCAACCAAAACTTGTATAAGATGATAATTATTCCAGTTTGAGATTAAATCTAAATAAATTAGATCAATTCAATAAAATAGATAAAAACGTAAAATTAAAATATATCCATTTTATTTGATTTTGAATGATGTTGAGTTGAAGTTAACGTTATCATTGGAACTTCCCAGTTGTGAGAAAATGTTAGACTTTGAAAACTATAGAAAACTTGAGAAAAATTGTCTTTTGACTAAATGTAAAAATAAATTTCCAGAGGACATGTTTCAAATTCTTATAAGAATTTAAGTACCTACTAAAGTACCATAGATATTTCCTAGTTACCAAAATTTGAGATTTTGGTATGTTATTTGATCTCCCGTTGCAAAGATACGTTGGTCTGTCTCTCTTTGTCAGTCAGTACCTACATTCCAAGGGCTACTATCATCGTTCCTAATCTTATTTATCAAGATGTCTTTTATTGCCTACTCCTAAGCTTTGTCCGGGCTTAACTCCTTTCCGCTTTTCATTTCATTAATTTCTACCCATCCTGTACATCCTTAGTGATTCTGACTCTCATTATGTGAAAAACATTACTATTATAAAACCGTATTATTGGTCTAATGCTTTTCTACTCTTCTTCCACGCATCTCTGTCTGAAGTTACTAAGGATCAGCCGTTTTTGACGAGTAGGTATACCTATATTATACACCCCTTTGCAAAAAAAACGGGTGGTTTTGATTTTTTTAAATCATTGGTAATCATTTAGTTGTAAAAAAGTTTTAATAGCCAAACTACGTTAATGGCACTTAATAAAGAGTCTGGGTATGAAAAAAAGTTAATTCCAAATTCGAAACTTTTGTTTAAAATAATAATAATCCCTTTTTCAGTTTGTGATTTTTACTAACTTTTTGCGGGTTTGCGGTTAAAAGGTTATCCTGGCAACTAGAACTAACTTCTCGTTATTTTTAGTAGAATAATTTATGTTTGTCGCATCCAGCCTTATTGTGACTAAAACAGATATCTTTGTTTCGATTGTAATGGCAGAAAAAGCAATAAGAGCTAGTAAAATTGTAGCGCTGCTGGAAGAAGGTTGTAGCTAAAACACGATATTCTTATTGATAATAAGAAATTACTAGTCATTTATGCTAAATATTAATATTATCCAAAGAAAAGCCAATGACTGTTAAGGTGCCCGTTTTTTTTTGTAAAGGGATTTATTTTAATTCTTAATTAAAACCTTATTAGGGCTTCCCTCTTTTAACCACTCTCTGTTGTGACTTTCTCAGGAAGATAAGCAGTTATTAAAACTTTAGATTCTTCTTTATCTGTATGGACATCATCGTGTTATCAGATGCAATGATCTCTGAAACGATGACATTTTTAAGCAAAAAGATTGTTATTGATTAAAATCGTAAAAACAAATGCCTAAAGCAAGTTTTTTTTCTTGTTTAGTTTTAAATGCATAATTGGTACAGCATTCTTTTGAGATTTATGTTGTTATCAAATTCAAGCTAGTTCAAATATGAGTTTTACGTCGTCATCTAAATAATATTCCTATTTGATCAATTTTATTATTTAACTAGCTGCGCCCCGCGGTTTCACCCAGGTATGCTTCGATCCTGTAGGAATATCGGGATATATAGTATCCTATGTCCTAACTTAGGTCATGGTCTACCCACGTACCAAATTTCATCCAAATCCGTTCAACCGTTTTGCATAAACAAACAAACAAATAAACTCACTTTCGCATTTATAATATTAGTTATGATTTGTTTATATTTTTTCTACTAAAACTTCTTTCCCGTCCTTCGCAAATCTTACATGAATGTATCCTTAGTAGTATACATTCTTTTAAGATTTGCGTAACAATGGTGTAAGTGCTGGCAGATTTTTTTATCTAGTGATAAAAAAATCTCCCAGAACTTACACCATTGTTAGGACAAAAGCTTTTACCTACTTAGAAAAAAAAGAAAGAAGAAACACAAGCAAACTACGGTAGAAACTACCTTAATACTATAACTATTGAAAACCAAGTCAATGAAGATGAAGGAAATCTAATAAATGATAAAGAAACCATAATTAGTACCTAACATAAAGCAGAAGGTAATTGTGTCACTGATGTAGCAAAAGAGTTTCATCATAATGTAGTTAAAGGACAGGAGGAGCTCGTGGCTAAGTATTAACAGCCGCACGGGTCGATCCATCAGGTTAAGCTGCGCTTCCCGGGGTTGGTCCGTGCATGGGTGACCATCTTTACATATCGAGACTCCTCCGTGCCTCGGAAAGCACGTTAAGCCGTTGGTCCCGGCTGTGGATTCGTGGGTCTTTGACAGTCGTTACGGGTCGTCAGAAGCCCGAAAGTCTGACAACCAGTCTTACCCAGTTACTGGGTTGTGGAGGTCACATAGGCAGTTGCTCCATGTAAAATACTGGTAATCAGCTGCGTCCGGTTAGACTGGAAGCCGACCGCAACATAGTTGGGAAAAACTAGGCAGATTGGTAGATTGAAAGGACACGACAAAAATTAGTAAGTAAAGAATTGTTAATACCAAAAGCTGTTAAAAATCCAGTCAATGAAAATTATTTTGATTATCACAACAATAGTAGGCGAGTAACATAAAATCACCCCGCAAATTAAATAATTTTCTAATATTTAGAGGAAGCAGAAGAAAAACTACAAATTCAGAAATAACTTGCATATATAACAGAGCCAACTAGAACTAATAAAAGACATACAAGTCGGTGAAATTGATAACGCTTGGGGGAGGCCTATATACAAGGGACATGTATAATAATGATCTATAGCGTTGGTCCCAAACTACTCACAGCCTGTATCTTGGGCACCATAAAAAAAACGTTTTGGTTATTTAAAAAAAAGATTGAACTTACCGAGAGTTAAATTAGTTAGCGTCTTCAAGACTGCAAAACTAAAAATACAAAAATATATAAAGCAGGGGACGTCTTTCGGCTGAAATGATAATGATGTTGATGAAAACGATGAAGTAAATAATTTGGTTACCATAATCACTGAGATAATAAACCACGATGGGCCCGTCGGATCTTTATTACTCACTTCCTTTAAGTCGTTATGATTTATGTTCTGATTAACATTTAGGGTTGGTGCTGTAAACAAAAGTGTTAATTTTAATGCTATTTGTCGTGTTGAATTATTGTCGGTACAGACACGAGCACCAATATGTATACACTTAGCAACTTTTAAAAGGGATTTTCTCCTCCTGTATTGACTGTAATTTTATGTTATAACGAACATAGTATTTTGGAAGCCGTATTATTATGAAATAGGTATCATCTCAAAGTTGCAATCTTCATTCCAGGAGGAAATCGTTATTGAATTTTGCTGAGTGTATACATATTTTTGCTCGTGACTGTACATGGTGATGAAATTTTGGAAGGAAGGTTTGATGCAAATACATAATTGTATAGGCAAGGAAGAAGGTGCAATGGTGCTTTCTTGCGATAACGAAATTTTGCAATTAGAAATCTGTTTTAATTCTTCATAGTCCTTAAATCACAATTATGATGTGAATCAGAAGCATATGACTTGACAATACGTTCAGCATAAAGATTGACAAAGTTTCAAAATTTAAGGAATTATTTAACTTGGATGATTTATAGAGAACTAACTGTTGCCCGCGATTTCATCTACGATCCAAGATAAAAAGTAGCCTATTTCCTTCTCAGGGTCATGGTCTACTCATGTGACAAGAGTGACTTTATACGTCATATGTTATCTATAGAGAATCGAGATTATTGTTTAAGTATTAAAAGGTGTTATTAAGTTTAGTTTAGTGTTATTAATGTTTTATGTTTATTGTTATTATATTTTTATTGATTGTGTAATTTACTACTCTATCGCATTGGGGAAACTGTAAAGATAGATGTATGTATGAAAATAAATAAATAAATAAATAAATAAATGTGCCAAATTTCATCCAAATCCGTTCAGCCGTTTTAGCGTGAAACCGTAACAAACAAAAAGACAACCTATTTTGTCGGTATCGTACTTACATTACACATAACTGTACCCTTTTACTGTAACTACTTGTGATGACCTCGACAGCTTTTCCTATCATATTCTAAATTATATTATGACTAACTGTAGTACCAGCTGTCACTGAAAACCAGCGCTGGTGCTCTGTCTTGCATAGGGTCGCTGCATTATGCTGAGCGTGCTGATTTGCGTGAATGTGACGCATATTTTCCCCCAATTTGTTATTTTTCGTGTATTCGTATTTTCTTAGCATCATGTTTGCCGCAAATAAACGTATTTTCTTTCTTCTTTCTTAGTAGTTTTCAATACTACTCTAAGAGTTGGATTTTGCTTTCTTATAATAACAAACTCGAGCTAAACACCAAAAACCATTTTGCGTAACACGTAGTCCCGTATTCCACCAAGGTTTTAATTCAAACTGGAAGATTGGCTAAACATATTTCTTTACATGTGGCGACAGTATTAAATCGAGATTCATCGTTGAACAAGATGATTGATTTGAAAAACGATCGTCATTCTAGAATACGTCCCTATAAATATTCCTGAACACCATTCATGTGAATTACAATGAACATTGCAAAAAAATATCTCTTAAAATTGTCACGGCATATGTTTATGAAATACCAACGCATGTATTTTGGAAACCACTCGTAGGTGTAAAAATTAAAGCAATCACAATTCATAAACATAATGTACGTTCGTTCAGTTTACGTTCAGGTCATTGGGAATTAGTTGATGAAGTAAAACTTGGGTGAGAATTCAATAATGTGTATAAAACTGTTTGCTAATACAAGCCTTCCGTGTGTGAGGACGGGCGACTAGGGGATTATTCTTGGTAGTAATGATAAGGAGATAACATTATGTGGACAGCAGATGTTTGTTTTCAAATGAACTGCCAGACATGCAGAGGCTGGTCAAATCATAGGTAAAGTGGCAAATACTTTATTTGAACAATGGGCTGAGGAAGGTTAGGCTGGTACTAAGCTAGATGACTTAAATTGAATATTACAAGCCCTTTTTACCCGACTATTTGACAAATTAAGATCACTCTTTTCAATATCCTTACATACAGTGGGTTGCCATATTAATAGGGACAGTCACGATTTTTTGTTATTTGTGAAGTATGAGTCTTAAATTAATTAGAAAAACACTTTTTTTGAATGATAAAAGCTTTAATTACACAAAACAGTTATTAACGAAGAAAATAAGAACATAAAAAATAAAAATAACAATAAATAAGTACATAAATAGGCGAAAAGAAATGTTACTTAGTAGTGATCAGTACTTAGTGACATTTCCTTTCGCCTCAATTAATGCTTCTATACGCCTAGACATGCTTTCTATGCACTGTTTGGCACTTTCTTTTATTTTAGGGTTGTGATGCCAAACATTAATTAGCTTTTCTATTAGCCTGACCTTGGTGGTTATCATTTCTTTGGCTATTTCGGCCTTGGTAATCTCCCATACATTTTCTATTGGGTTCATGTCAGGAGAATTACCAGGCCAAGGTAAAACTGGAATGTTGTGGTCTGCCAAGAACTTGGTAACGCTTCTGGCTTTGTGGCATGGTGCTGAATCATGCATAAACATGAATTTCTCACCATCAGGGAACCATTCTTCAAGTGTCGGTAGCAGGCGAGTTTGTAAAACTTGCCTGTACTGGTCTTGTTTCATGGTTCCCTGGACAATGTACAGGCGTCCAACCCCCTTGGCGCTTATGACAGACCACACCATTATTTTAACAGGGTGTTTTACCCTCTCTACGATGCAGTCGGGGTGGTATCTTTCTCCTGGGCGTCGCCTGACGAAGCTGCTCTTGTCGGCAAAAATTTCGAATGTTGACTCATCCGAAAAACACACCTGAAAAAAAAGAAAGTTGTTTATTATTTTGAAAATTATTATTTTAAATGGTGTAAAATACCAGTAATAATGCAAATTGACCTTATTCCAGTCCTCAACCGTCTTTTGGCGTCGTTCCCGAGCCCAGGCAAGGCGTTTCGTCTTCATTGCATCAGTCAGCCGTGGTTTTTTCACAGGACGATGACCTGTCAAGCCTTCCTCTGCCAATCTGAGCTGCACAGTTCTCTTGGAAACTGGTATTCCCGACTCCTGGACTAACTGAGTTAACAGTCCAGCACTTTTTTTTCTGTTTTGCAAACAGATGTCCCTAATTTTCCTATCCGAACGAGGGGTGGTGATGCGTTTTCTGGCACAATTGCCTTTTCTCTTAGGCGAAATTGGCTGATTTAGGTCCAATTTAATTTTTATTTTATTGACTGCCGTCTTAGAAACACCAGCAATGTCTGCTATTTTCCTTTGGGAATGACTGATATGCTGGAGTAGGGTTTTTATTTCCGATTTTTTTTTTGGTGTCAAATCGCAACCCCGACCCGTACTGCAAGCAAAAAAAAATTAATAATAATATTATTATTACCATCATATGATAAATAATTGAATTTTATAATAACATAATAACAATACTTACATTTTATCAAGATTTTGTAGCACAAATATAAGAATAACTTTGTTAAAATATTCGAATTCGTCTTTCACTGATAACCGTCTAAAGTGAAATACGGCTCTCACGTAACTTAAAAATTTGTAAAAAATAAATATACCCTTTAAATCTCAACATCCACTTAAAATTTGAGTTACAGAGACATGACGAAAATAAATAATACATTCCTAGATGCTTGTACCACTTAAAACTGCAGTCAAGTGCGCCCAAAGTCAGAAATTGATAAAAAATGTGACTGTCCCTAATAATTTGGCAACCCACTGTATTATAAAACCAAGTCCTCCGCCGCGGCGGAGGACTTTGTTGACGCCGCCTCTGTCTGTCGTCCTGTACGCGATAAACACAAAACTACTGAACCGATTTTCATGCTGTTTTCACCAATGGATAGAGTGGTTCTTGGCATCAGCTAGTTTATAATACTTAAAATTGGAAACCAATGATGAAATCATTTAGAGTCAAATCTCCATCTACCTATTATAAGTTTGACACATGAGGACATAATAATGATTTGTCTCTCTTCAGCTTATCTTTTTTATTTTCTATTGGTATTCAAAAGTGACGCGTAGTCTTACGCGCACTTTACAGAAAATTGTTTGTTTGATTGGTTCATGCGGGTGTCTAATTTTCAATATCCCAATCTCAGTCCTTCCATCCGTATTTCTTCAAATAAGTAGGGAATCATCTTTATCAAGAAGCATTACATAATCCCGTCTTTTTGCCCAAGTGTGTGGCATAATAACCCTTCGATTCATTGATTTTTTTATACTTACAAATTCATATTAAAATATTAAAACAAAGGGCTGGTAAGTGGCCCGGCGATGGGTGGCGGTGGCTGAGGTTCTGCGAATCCTATGGCCCTGGTTCGACCAAGTCGGGATTATTTAGCTTAGTCAAGCGTGGTTTAGGGATGGGAGCGTGCTGAACTGCCGATATCGATGTGTGAGGTCGATAGTTGTGATATGATGGTTAGAGGCACTGACAGTAAAGTGACATCTTACATTCACAGTGTAGTGAAAGGTTATACTCTAATATTGTAAAAGCAAACATGTATTATTATTCATGGGAAGGTTTCATTCTATTTCAAATTCTAACTAGACTGAATTATGGATTTATCATAATTGAGTCGGTGTGGCATTTTTGATTAGATAAATTAAAAAAATCGAGGAAGCATAAAACATCCTTAGCTTTGCCTGTTGTTTAAATATATTACCTCTTATTTTGGATAAAGTCGTCAACCACGACAGAATGAATAATAAATAATTCAAAAATTATTTCGCAATGTTTATTTCGGCATATCTTTATAGTTTAATATTTTTAATGCCTACCGGTCTCCAAAAATATCGCTATATTATTTTAATAAATCCACACGTATTTATCTAGTTAACAAGCTTAGAAATATCTTTATAGGCAGAACAATAAATCAAGTTTTAATGATAGACGTTTTGTAAAATAAAAGAATAAGCACGGTGTTAGTAACGCTTATAGTTAAAAATACGTATTCATTTCTTTAGACATTTTACGAGTAACGGACGACATCAAATTGATAACTTTAAGATTTTAGAATCAAGTGCTCACGTTTCCTATCTTTCAACAAACAAACAATTTTACGATGACATTAAAATATTAATTTTTAACTCTCGCAACACATTTCATGACACAATATTCATCGACAAGACAACATTATCGATAGTGTGTCTCCACACATCACTGATGTCTCGTGCCGTAAAAAGAGGACAGTGCACACTTCATTAATAAAAGGTTAAATAATGTTGAGGACGTCGTTTTGGCATGCACATCGCCTCGCCTGCTCGGTGGTGTTCGGTTACATTCGGGGAGGATCGCCACTTTAGCTTAAGAGTACAGTGGAGGAGCTAATGCACGACAATTGTGGAGACACTCTTGCTAGAGAGGTATGAAGCCAAAGGGGAACTGTTCAGTGGCTAAGAGCGCTTGTCAATCTGGGGAAATGGCAAGTATTTAACTTCTAACAGTACCCGGTAGAGAAGATATTCTCATAGACTGTTCGCGAGGTTTTTGAATGGAACTAGACACATAATAGTTAGAAGCGTTTTTCCAGTCTCTTTATCCGTGTTTTCCAATCCAGATACATAGATTAATCTCCACCAAAAGATCTTTCTTTCTACATTCATAAGTATAGGCAATCAGTAGTTTTTTTTTTCTTTTTAAAGCTGTATGCCGCTTATTCAAACAAAACTTATCCTAAAATATTGCTCATTATACAGTCTCCCTAAAACTACGCTAATAGAATCATCAAGGCCCTCACACAATAAGAAATAATCAACGAGCCACTGAAGCCACTATCCAAACATTAGAAATTAAACCAAAAAGCGATTTAGCAAACGCTCGGCCGCGTTCGTTCCTTCGTTTTTTTATAATTCGGAATTCGTGCTCACAACACCCGCATTGTATGCGCGTACGGCCCTGGCACTTCCAAGAATGATTTCGTTGAGAGAACGGGACACAACTACAAAAACAACACCAGCAAGAAAGAGACAGGATATATTAATTTTATTTTTCTTTTGGTTAATCTCCAGGCCACATGTGGCGATTGTTCTTGGACCTTATGGTCATTCTTTCTGATGGCTCGTCTCTTTTATTTTGTCGTACGTTAAAGGATATGGTTACTGAACTTTCTGGGGTGTTATTTTAATTAATATGTTGTACCTCACTTGTTTATGTTCAGGTTAGATGTGATTTGTCTCTGAATATTCTGACGGTGAAGATACGAGATGGTTTATGGGTGACATTTATGGTTTTTATTCCAACACCAAGTATGGCATGTGAAGCAATTAGCCGCGGATCCGAGATGCCCTATTCATTGGAAATATTAAAATGGTCTTAGCGCCTGACGACGTGTTTGGAATTCCATAGCTCTAGGTTTTGGCTCATAGTAGGACCATTTCTGCCGTAAGCCAAAATAATAATATAAATCGAGTTGTTGAATCAAAAGTTGATCCTTCCCGTACTGACCCGTACGCGTTAACAATTCGAAGTCAAACTGTTATTACAAGCTCTTGAAATCATGAACATTCATAGAGCAACTGGTGTCTTTTATGAAATCTTTGATTCCGTTACCAAAAATGATTTATGTTAGATACTGATTCAGTCCCAATACAAATAATATGAAAAATTCATATAATGGGAAACGCGATCGTTGCCTAGTCAGTTGCAAAGCAGATGAACTCAAATTGCAAGTCATTCATCTTGCAATAATTGCTTCTAATTCTGTGGCATATATGTAGTTAAAATTCCTTCTTCAAATTCTTATATATAATATATATAATATTACTTCTGAATCAGTAATATATTAACACCTAAACATTTGAACTCTTCGTAGGGACGCTCTGTTGTATCTATGGTTGTAACTAACTGGCGGTTACCGCATAACAGTTTAACTATGAATTATTACTCGTTCGAAGTGAGCGGATGTTGTTTCGGTCTTCGGTATTTAACTTAACAACACCACGGTTATTTTGTGATTAATCATTATTATTAAACGTTTTTATTAATTACTCAGTTCCGGTCTAGATTGGGTTGATTTTAATTTTAAATTGTAGGGGTCCTAGAATGTGCCTTGCGGCAATCGCCCCTGTTTAAACCAATTTCAATCAATACTGTTTTAATTTCTACATCAATTTTACTGTATTGAATGCCCTAATACAGTTGTGACTTTGAATATAAAAAACTGCAGACTGCAGCAGTGTGTTCAAATATTAATATTAATAACGAAACAAGAAGAGTTTGAAGAGAGAGTGAGCTGCTTAACATGATCGCCTTTTGAAAGCTAATGAGGAAAAGACGATTAAGAATTACTTACATGAAATGTGTTCTTATTGGCTTTATCATTTTGAAACCCAATCCGATTATTCAAATCTTTAATTCGTCCAAACTATTAAAAATGTCAGAAAAAGTTCTCTTTTTCCGTTTAACAACCAAGAGCCTTTAAATTCAATCAAATATCAATCATCCGTATAACAACATAACATAAACTTTCATAGCAGTATAACAAGCGATATTTATGATCCTCTCAAATCGCTATACAAAAACCATGTTTCTTTTTTTTTCTACCATCCATTTGTCCCATACATTTCAACTATACAAATTATAAATTCATACAATGTACTAGGTTCCCAAAAATGTGTAAGAGGTCGAGTCTTCGACGGTGATAAAGATCTGGGTCCCTTTCAACATGGCTAGTTATCGTCGCATCTGATTCATAGTATGGAAACTTTTTTGTAGACATGCCTTTTATATCTTGATCTATTTTATAAGCAAGTTTGGATTAGATTTGGATTAGTGTTGAATTAGCTATATTCAAAGTATTATAGTAATATCATTTTGTAGTTTGATGACAGTTTTATTGTCAGTTTCAAGACAGCCTTTGTAGTAGACCTCGAAATGCTCAATCATTTGAGTACACAACAAAGATTTAAATTGACTTGATTTAGTGCAATCACAAATCACAATACAGCTTCACGTGGGAGGTTAGGAAAATCATGCAATAGCTATGATTCAGAATAATTCACGAATGCGATTGTTCTAAACTCGTGCGAATATTATTCAGGACCAACATGGCTTCATTGTGCGTGGGGGACTCAAACTCCCTTAGATAATTTAGCTTCCTTATTTATAGGAAGCATAGCATTTTTGGTCCTTGGTGGCTTAGATTCATAAACCTCACATGTTTTCATTCCTATCAATCAGACCATATTTTAGTCAACCACTTAAAAAATCATTTTTCTTTACAACAAAACAAAAGTCACGTAGACTCATATGTATAAATAGGTATGTAACACTACCCAAAACATGTACCAAAGGATCACGTATCATAGAAAGCCGCCATAACTTTGTGAGTCAAACCCCACAAATCTTACTAGGTATTTACTTCGTTGCAAAATAGTGACATCATCACGATCAGCATTCTGCGACCACCAGGGAAGCATAAGCCGTAAGCGTTAGGTGTCTTGCTTGATATGGACTCGGTAATGTAAACATTTCGTGCAACGCCTAGCAGGTTGTGACTGCCTAGTACTTTCTGTGAGAGGTTGAGCAACGAGTCGGCAGAAAATAAAAAAGTAAACAAGTGACGTACACATATTCGATTTGCAGGGTAAGCAGACACCTTTGCCTGACTTTCAATACACGAAATATTTTTCTAATCATTACTTTTACCAAAACGCTCTAATCCTCTGTAGAGGCAAGTTCTTTGAAAGACTCGTGATTATGATGATAAGACATGAATATATGTCATAAACAAAGTTATAATAAGACTGTATCCGCATTACAGTTTACCCAAGAAATTCCAATCTTACGAAGCGCGTATTGACCGACTCAAATGCATTGCGAACCTCGTAACACATAATTTTATTAAAACTCAATAGCTAAGGATCGCTGAAGATGTTTTAGAATAG
This sequence comes from Lithophane leautieri, assembly GCA_949152455.1. Lineage (NCBI taxonomy): Eukaryota > Metazoa > Arthropoda > Insecta > Lepidoptera > Noctuidae > Lithophane > Lithophane leautieri. The sequence goes on along the minus strand of OX424480.1, from coordinate 10,438,717 downwards.
CTTTCAAGAGAACAGACGTGGTTCCTGCTATAAAGAAAATTACTCAACGCGTGCGAAGCTACCCTACGCAAAAACTAAAGTCTGTACCTACCTAATAAGTAAACACATAAACACAGAACCAGTTGTCGACATAAACAAATAGATTCTAGCCTTATTCCAACATACAGCAATAACTTTAACAGTTTTGCATAAAGGAGAGTACTCACCGAGAGCATTCCCGTATAACTAATCGTACAATGCAATTCAATGTTCAGTCATTATATTGCCTTACTGCGCCAGCCATATTGGACGCAGAACCGATGACAGTTGGGGTAGTGCGAAATTCATATATTAGCTTTAGAATCGCCGATCATTTGGAAGACGTTGGAAACCACGAATTGGTAAACGTATTTTAGGACCCCTCAGGCTAAGTGAAGCGATCTTCGGAGGGTCAGGTTATCTGGTAAGCAGCTAGATGAGAGCACTCGAGGATTGAGTTAAATGATCTGCGATTGGACGGGCCTATGTGTAGCAATCGATGGCTTAAGCTGATGATGAGTGCGCCAGTTCAACGAACTTACTGAAGAGCATTTGTTTTTGTCACCGATCGACGTCGAGCACATTTCTGTGTTGCTGCGTATTCCTCGGGTTAACGTATCACTATCTACTGCGCAGTATAATCAAAATGTGCTCGCGTTAACATATTATTGGCTGGTGCAATTTTCCAACTCGAGCAGATAGATTACTGCTCCCGGGTAAGTGAGTCATCTGCCTAGCTTTTTCCCAACTATGTTGGGGTCGGCTTCCAGTCTAACCGGATGCAGCTGAATACCAGTATTTTACATGGAGCGACTGCCTATCTGACCTCCACAACCCAGTATCTGGGTAATACGATACCCCTTAGTAAGACTGGTTGTCAGACTTTCGGGCTTCTGACGACCCGTAACGACTGTCAAAGATATACAAATGACAGCCGGGACCAACGGCTTAACGAGCTTTCCGAGGCACGGAGGAGTCTCGGTATGTTAAGATGGTCACCCATCCACGGACCAACCCCGGCAAGCGTAGCTTAACCTGATGCATCGACCCGTGCGGCTGTTATTACGTAGCCACGAGCTCCGGGTAAGTGAGTACTCCTCTTAATTCAAAATGTCCTCGACAAAGTTATAGTGAAGCAACTTGTTTAAGTTACAAAATCTGAATTTCAATTGAAGGCAGACTTAGATTATGATGCAGATAACGACATTGTATCGAAGAATAAGCACGAAAACTGCTACAGAATTTTGAGATAAAATGTATCTTGATTTTATGCCTGCCATGAATTCCTAATGCGCTAAATTCCGATGTCTGTACTAAACTGAACACAAAATAGAGGTGTTTGAACTCCATGATAATTATCAGCCATACCTGTAGGACTAACCGTGAATCTATTTAGTCATTCATATCCGGCTCGAAGGACCAACTTATGCGATCTAATTTTATACATGCATTACCGCCATCGGTAAACCGTTCTTGATTGCTGTCTGAATATTCAAATTTTATGCAAAAGTTTTATATTATATATTTATTTATTCCAAAATCTGTATTAACAATAACATACTTAAGGTCTGCCAAACTGCATAACAGTTTGTCGGCAGTTGTTCTCGTCTAGCAATGGATTACAAATTTTGAATTTTGAAAATAAATGTGCTAAAAATTAATTAATGCTCAGTAAACTATACAATAATATACCTACAGTCGGGATCAAAAATCTCACTTTTCCCAAGAAGGAATTTTTGCAAACGTGAGGTTTGTTAAAGACATAGCTACGGACACAATGAGATTATTCATAGTGGTTGTCGCCTTTGCCTCCCTGACTACTCTTCCCATTGCATTTTTGCTTCAGCCAAATTCTTCCAAATCATTCAACTTTACTGCTATTACTGTAGCTATTTATCGTAAACCGTTGCATATTCATTGGTGCTTGAAACTCTGTTCAATTCTCCGTAGTGTAGAATTGTCTATTCACGTCTAAAAAGCTGTATTCGTCTTAGAGTAGTTTCATGAAATATTTCCTATCCCGTAATGTTGGCTCCTGTTGTAGGACCCACATGAATACAATACGCCGCTACGGCGCTACCGAATAGGTCCGTTTTTAGGGTTCCGTACCCAAAGGGTAAAACGGGACCCTATTACTAAGACTCCGCCGTCCGTCCGTCTGTCACCAGGCTGTATCTCATGTGAACCAGTTAGACAGTTGAAATGTTCACAGATGATGTCTTTCTGTTGCCGCTATAACAACAAATACTAAAAAATAGAATAAAATAAATATTTAAGGGGACTCCCATACAAGAAACGTGTTTTTTTGCCGTTTTTATAGATAATGGTACGGAACCCTTCGTGCCCGAGTCCGACTTGAAATTGACCGGTTTTTTTTAATTTAATAGTGGAGCCAACATTACTGCTTTACGGCAAAGGAACTATTTGATGAAACGCACTTTAGAACCTGCCTAAATGGTGGAAAACTTCTGTATCACGACGATTATTACTATACCATATTATAAAACAAAGTCCTCCGCCGCGTCTGTCTGTCGTCCTTTACGCGATAAACTCAAAAACTACTGCACCGACTTTCATGCTGTTTTCACCAATGGACAGAGTGGTTCTCGAGTAAGGTTTTAGTATATAATATCCGACATCCACGCGGTCCGGGTCCTCCGCCGCGTCTGTCTGTCTGTTTACCTAGACTCTCAGTATAATTCTTACACGCGGTTTTTGTTACACGCTGTATATGCTTGATCTAGCCCCACAAACCATTATAGGGATTCCTCCATTTAGAAAGAGGCTAGGCTTTGATAGGCAGAGTTGAATGACATTTATCTACATTATTACAATACAAATCGATACAGAATATCAATATCGATAAATCAATCGACTCCTTATAAGATTTAGTTCTATTGTTACGGTTTCAAATGACAGAAATTATTATGGAACACGCTGGCGCCGGCCATGCCTGTTTTGTAACTTAGCTGCGTTGCAAATAATGTTGATCTCCTTAAGTTCATGTTTACTTGGTGATATTGAAAATTGCTGCGGGAGTAATGTTGCTTAAAGATTTGGTGTCTGTACTAGAGTTTTGTTTTTGGGCGTAACCCGAAAGAAACTCTTTCGGTAGTATTTAAATCCTCACTCAGTCCATCTCAGTCCACTGCTGGACATAAGCCTCTCACAGGCTGCGCCACAACAACCTGTCCTGGGCTTTCCGCATCCAGTCTATTCCACCTTTTTAAGGTCGGTTCATTTAGCAGGGGTGTGTCCCACACTACGCTTGCCGATACGCGATCTCCACTCCAGGACTCGTCTGCTCCATCGGCCATCGGTCCTTCGACAAACATGGCCAGCCCACTGCCAGGCCAGCTTGCTCTGCAAACTACTTATCTCGATAACTCCGGTTCATTTCTGGATAATTACATTCCTGATTTTATCCTTCTAAGAAATTATTTATGAGTATGATTTAAAGCTATTTCAGGATTTAATTAGTGGAAAATTATCTACTTACATAATAAAAGGACAGATACTAGTGTAAATAGTGTAATTCGATTAAGATGGACTTTTAGGCTTAGTTGAATAAAATGTGTTTGACTGTAGGAGGTTTGCTGCTGATTCTCTATAAGTAACAGGGGTGAACTTATTGTTATAGGGTACCTACGTAACTATGTATTTTGAAAAAATAACAGTATTTTTCAACCAAAAAACTTTTGCAGTTCATTTCACACACAAAACCAAAACTACACATGAATATCCGGATACCCAAACATTTACATCCAAATAATACAAAGGAAACATCCTCCATCCATACACTACAATTAAAAAGAGCGACCCACCGTCTACCCAAAAAGCGTCCTATTGTCCTAGTACCGGCACGGAAGGGGCGTGTCTAGGGGGCGGGGCGAAAGACCGAGACAGAAAGATGAGCCAGCTGTCAAAAGTTACGGGATACCAATGGATTCACCAACGATAGAATAGGAGAGAGAGATTCTTGTTTGTTCGCCTCGTAAAGATGATTTTTGAGTTCGTTGCCAATGTGTATTTTTGGTTTATTTTATCTTTAGTTATTCATTTGTTAGGTATGTTATGTGCCTATAATATTATGCAATTACATGTAAAATTGTGTGTATTTTTAACACCGATGGTATAGACTTATTTTAGTATTGAACATGAGAAGGCACTGATAAAACATCAAGGTACTTTTAGGATCAATTTGTCGCATTCACTAAAAGTTTAATACGAAAACATGAACTTTGTAGAGTTTCGTAGCACGCGTAGCACTTTGGCGTAGACCAGCGTAGCATCACCGTAGATGTTATTAGATTATCTCTGAATATCAGGGTCACTGTGGGGGTTAGAGCGTAGAAGGTTGAATTAGGTTAGGTCAGTGGGATTGGTGCTCGACACCATGAAGTACCTAGGATTGGTGCTCGACAGCCGGTGGGACTTCGGGCCCCACTTCCGACGGCTGGCGCCCAAGTTGCTGGGCGCTGCTGAGGCGCTGTTAACGCTGCTTCCCAATCTGGGGGGCCCGAGCACCGCTTGTAGGCGGCTCTACGTAGGGATCGTGCGATCGATGGCCCTTTACGGGGCCCCGATTTGGGCGGCTGACCCGACGGCCGGTAGTATCGCAGTCCTGCGCAAACCGCAGAGAGCGATGGCCGTCAGAGTCATCAGGGAGTATCGCACGATCTCCTACGAGGCGGCTTGTGCACTGGTCAGATCCCCGCCCTGGGACCTCGAGGTGAAAGTACTCGCGTCATCGTATCGGTGGCGCGAGGAAGCGAGGGCGCGGGGTGAGCAACCGATGCAGCGACACATAGAGCTGCATCGGTCTCAGCTTCGCGAGGTCCTGGTGGCGGAATGGCGGGACAGGCTTTCACGCCCTACCGCCGGCCTCGACATCATGGAGGCGGTCTGGTCAGTGCTCGAACGCTGGCTCGGGAGGAGGTACGGCTCCCTGTCGTTTCGGGTGACGCAGGTGCTCTCGGGGCATGGGTGCTTCGAGAAGTACCTGTGTCGCATAAACAGGGAGCCAGACGCCCGGTGTCACCACTGCGTCGACTGCCGGGAGGACACGGCGCGGCATACGCTGGCAGAGTGTGCCGCTTGGGAGGAGCCGCGCCGTGCCCTCATCTCCCAAGTAAGCAGTGACCTTTCGCTGCCAGCCGTCGTCGAGGCGGCTATGAGCTTGGGACGCGGTGGTTTCCTTCTGCGAAACAGTGGTCTCACAGAAGGAGGCTGCGGAAAGGGAGAGGGAGATCTCGTCCACTCACCCGGCCCGCAGCAGGCGCACCGGGCGTCGGCGGAGGGCGGATAACGCCCTCTTCCAGTCCCCCTAAATGGTTCCAGGGGCGACGGACGACGGGGACGTCCGTCGCCCTCCACACATCAGGCCCCGAGGTGGCGGCGCGTAGTGTTCCACGCGCGCCCCTCTTAGACGTTACGGGGGGAGTCAAACACCTCACACCCCGCTGACCCGAGGAGGCCTGCAGTGGCGGGCTGGCACCAGTTGGGGGTTGCGGAAGATTCTTACGTTCCCGCGACCCCCGGGGTAGGTGTGAGTCGCAACACCGGGGTGGTTTTTAGTCAGTAAGAGTCTGACAGACCCCTCCGCCCGCCCGAGGGCGGAGGACATCCATGAGGAAATTCCACACCAGAAAGAAAAAAAAAGCTTAGGTCGGTGGAGTTAGTAAGTTGATTGCTTAGACTGATTGGAAAATTGTAACTCATAATAACTTTATTCTTCTCAATTACTACGAACGACCTTTTAACCAGCGTTATCCAAAGAAACTTAGAAAAAACCAATGAAATTGCTTGATTTTTCAATCCTCGGCCATGCAATGCAGTTCTATTGCAAACGTGATTTTTTTTAATTTTCTCACAAGGTCAGCATCTCTGGTGGAATGTTATTATGATAGCATAATGCTGAGACCTTCTTTCACGGTTGTAAACTCGGTACTGTACTCAACGTGGAGTGATTTATCAATGATTTAGTAGGTCCTACAAGGCCTTCGCGCTCCGTTATAATATTAATCAAACTCAAACTCAGACTCAGAGCATTTATTTCAATTAAACCATTTACAGGCACTTTTGAATTGTCAAGGAGTCGGTCAGTCAGAAATATGAAGCTAGTTACCCATTCCAAAGCATAGTAGGTAGGTACCTATGGAGAAGAACGGGCAAGAAACTCCACGGACACTCTTTAAAATTAAAATAACAATTATACAAAACCGGGTCGAATAAAGAAATGAAAGGCATATTTATATTAATATCATAATATTCCAAAGATATGAGGAGCTCGTGGCTAAGTAATAACAGCCGCACGGGTCAATCCATCAGGCTAAGCTACGCTTGCCGGGGTTAGTCCGTGTATGGGTGACCATCTTCACATACCGAGACTCCTCCATTCCAATTTTTATTATGTCTATTAAGTACTAAACCGTCTGATAAGGGAGTTCTAGTCTTAATAAATGTAAACTATTTCAAACATGACGACAAATATTACATTAAATATTTCTTACTTAGTACTTTTCCAATGCGATATTTTCTAAGCTTTAGGTGAATTCAATAATATTAATGATTTCTGCCATTCTATTCCGTAAAAATTGGAAGTGAGCTTGAAGTGAGCTGTCAATCCCTAGCATCAGATGGAATAACAGCTCACTTCTCGCTCACTTCACCGAAGTTTTCACGTTGAGATTTTTACAGAATAGACTGGCTTGTGCGTCTTTCTTTACCTAGCATTGAACAGGCCTGAGAGCTTAGGCTCCGCTAGATTACCTACATTCCTTAATCCAGTTCGGAATTATATAAACTAAGTACCTACTTACCTGTTTCCCTAGTACATTACTCCGGTTTAGGTAAATGTTCAATCAACACTTTTGATTAAGAGCTACTGTGCTATTCCGTAAAAATCACACCGTGAAATTTTGGTGAAGTGAGCTTGATGTGAACTGTCACTGCCTTAGCATCAGTAAGTATCGATGACAATGACAGCTCACTTCACCTAAGTTTTCACGGTAAGATGATTAAAGATTAGCAATCCTACGAATAATAAAAGTCACTGTATCGCTATTGTTGTGGATGACACGCTCCAATTAGGTATGTCAATGTCACTGAATTATTCTATAATGAGAGGAATTTAGAAGACATTATGTACACCTACTTTAACTTATTATCATTAAAAATAATTATTTATCAATCAATTTGCCACAAGTTCCATATTTAGGCCACCTCCAATACGTAATACTTGAACTTTAGGTGTAATTGATACAAAAACAACAACAATGCAGTGTAGAAAGTACACCACTACAGTTCATTCAACAAAACCAATTGATGCTGACCAAGCAAATAAAAAACCTCTTTGCTGTCATGCAACCTTGGTATTTGACTTTGACATTCATATATCAGTAGCCAATCACTGGTCAATTTGATCGGAAAATTGACCACAATTGACCATATCTATCTTCCCATGCATGTTTATTTTGACCAAAATGTAACCGCAATTTAAATATTTAAATATTGATTCACACGAGGTATCGATGTCAACCATCTTGACAAAAAAGGCTTAGACGATTTGGCACACTGTAATTATAATCTGATTGAAAAAATATCCGTGAGATTGGCCTCGCTGATAATCTTTTAGACTCATTTAGCCCAGAAATAGGCGACTATTCGTTTTTTAATAAAGCTAGAGGCAGGTAGCTTAGACCTGCTAATGATTTTCCATAGATTAGTTAGAATGTTGAACCCTTACCGTGAGAAAAGTCAGCTGCATTGACATTTTGAATTTTTTTGAACTTGTTAACCTCAGACCAAATTAAAAACCAAGATGGAGCGCTGCGAACAATACAGTGAAGCATGCTAAAACTACACCACCGCTCTGGGCACACACGCTCACACACACACGTTTACAACTATTTACAATGACACTACAATCAAATTACACCAAACTAAGTGCACACATGTTTACGAAACCGGCCTCACGTCACTGTTGACAGCGCTCTGTCTTGGTTTTTTATTTTGTCTGAGTTGTTAACTGTGAGCGAAATAAGAGATTTGATCAGTAAAACACGGCAGTTATAATTTCACGTAAATGACAGTTGATAAATGCCAAGACTAAGGCTCCTGCAGATAGGCGCGCCACGATGGCGCGACGCGGCTCTGGTGGAACAATTTCTATGAAAACTTCTCGGAATTTGTGATATCGGTGTCGCGTCGCGCCTGTCAGCGGGAGTCGGGAACCTATTGTTTATTTATCTCATTTTGTAATTTGGCTGATAAAACTTATCAAAATATATTTTAGAGGTATGAGGAACAGGGGACCAGACCGCTGTCGTGTCTGACGGGCAACTTCCCAGCGATTGATGTTGGAATCTTGTATATATGTTGATTGCGCGATGCAAGATTTTGTGTGACGTCAAGTCTTTGATGCGTAGTTCGCATGTGGCGATGTAGATGCCGCCACAAATTTATCAGAAGACATTACAACATTTTTCTTTAAAGTTCAGCAACAATCCAGGTGAAACATGTATCCATGGGCGGCTTCAGCATTAATTACCCACTTACTATAACAGCAAGTTCATTTACCCCTGTATTATTAAAAATTGCATTTACTTTACAGCAATTTGTAAGCTAAGCAAATATTTGAACCAATATGTGTACCACTGCCAAAAGGTACATTCACACAATGTCGCCAGAAATCTGCGTCACATTGCTGACATAGCAAACTATGATAACTTATCAGACTTCTATAGAAGACTGTAGCAGCATACTAATAGGTAGTCGAATCAGCATCGACTGGAAGAATGCTTATTGCTCGAATGGCGCTTATTGCTCTGTGGCGCTAAGAAATGCATGCTTAGAGGTCTCTACTAGGTCAAAGAAAGATTAGGGTTGGCAAAACAAATACTGAACAGGCAAACTACGAGTATTTAGGTATGTTTGTATTAAGTGAAATGAAATTAAATTGTTTATTCTGTAAATAGGATATTGGAATCACTTTTACACGTCATATTATAAATAAGCTAGATGAGGTCGGCGTTTCCTATCTGACTACTCTGAGAAGAAAGGCCGAAACAAACTCAGAGGTTGCAGTCTCTTTTAAAGTCCAGACTTAATCTTGGTCAGACCATATGAGGACCATGTAGATTAGCGTCTGAAATGGTCTTTTGAGGAAAGAACCACAAAGATTTGAGTGGACCTGTCCAGTCAGTGAAAGCATTTGTCAGTAATAGTGGAGCTCAACTCAGAACTTAAGGAGCTCAACGACTCGACGAACAATACCAAAGAAAGGACATTTGGGTAGGTCGCATAAAATACTCAAATTGCCAGACCATCGTTAAAACTAACTGAGAACGAAAAAAAAAATCAAAACAAAAATCTATATAGTCCTCGCATTTACAATAATTAAAATAATACAATACTTTAAAAGTAATCATGTCATTTTGTTGTAATATTCAAAAATGTCAAATTATATATAAAACTGGTGATGATTTTCCATAATATTCAAAATGTTAAGTCTGACAGTCGCTTCACGTCGCGGTCTGAACTGACCCTTACAGTTCGATTCAAACTTAATGGCGGCTCGGAACATGAGGCGAGTCGCTGCGCAGTAACAATTTCGTGTGTCGACGGGTGAGAGGTGGGGTACTGCGCAGCGAGAAGCTAACTTCCGAGCCGCCACTAAGTCTAAATCGAACTGTGCTGGCGCCAGTTTGAATTCTGACGAAAACAAAAGTAAGTTTGGAATCCGCTAAATACGCGTTGAAAATCGGAGGTTTATAGAACCTATGGGGCTTATATATGTCCTAACTATAACTATATTTATAATTATATTAATTTCTTTTTTTATATTATGAATGCGACGGTGAGTTTGTTTATTAGTTTGTTTGTTACGCTTTCACGCTATAACAGCTGTACGGACTTGGATGAAACTTGGCACATGGGTAGACCATGACCTAGGTTGGGACATAGGATACTTTTATCCCGAGATTCCCACGGAATCGAGACTGATGCGAGTGAAACCGTGGGGCGCAGGTAACTAGCACATATTTTTACACTAACAACAGTCTACGAAAACAAATGTAAGACATTAAGAAATTACTGTAAAGGTAAGCAAAGTCCAGGAAATCTGACAAACTGACATCTCCAACGCGCAGTGATCAAGTCATTACGTGTGGTCATTAATTAATGCCTTTACTGTGGACACATTGTCATAGCAAAGTGTTTACTTCACAGTACTTGATTGCACATTATGGAACCAGATGCCCATAGCTTGGGCGTCGACGTCGTCGGGAATCCCGGGCCGATTCCCGGCCACCATAGGCGCGGACTTGCGGACAGTGAGCAATGGGTAGCTCGCCGTCCGATAAGGACCAGGCCCGGATCGACGGCGCGTTGTTCACGCGCGCCTCAAAGAGATGTCAGCACAACTGACATCCTCTAGGGCCGATGCCTGCCGTGGTCGCGGGAAAGTCTAAAAGGGTTACCGTGGCCTGGCAACACACAGGCAACTGAAGGAACACGGTTGGGTTTTAGACGGTAAAGCCTCATGCAAAGGGGCGCGTCAAGGGTAGCGCTGTCTGTCGCGCCCGCGAACCCGCGCCAGTTTACACGAGCCTTAAGAGTCTGACACGCGTCTGATAAAAATCAATTGCTGTTCGTTTGTCTCGCTAAAACTCCAGAACGGCTGGACCGACTTGGATAAAAAAAAATTGTTGTGTTCTTTATTCTCAGGGCAAGGTTTGTACGTTTAGTAGGTGTAGGTAGGGTAGGTAGGTATGTAGGTACCTACCTACCCTACCTACACCTACTAAACGTACAAACCTTGCCCACCTACCCACCTACCTACCCTACCTACCTAGGCAGGGTAGGTAGGTAGGATAGGGTAGGTAGGTAGGATAGAGTAGGTAGATAGGTACGATAGAGTAGGTAGGTAGGTAAGGTAGGGTGGATACTTAGTGCTACACGTGCGAAGCCAGGGTGGGGCAGCTAGTTATTTGATAATTTCCCCACCATAAAAAAAATGCACATACTCGTAGCTTCTTTCCCGCAAAAATACTGAAAGTGGTTCAGGATGGGTTTTAGGGATGCTGTCCTTAACTTATCGTCATCATCTGACTAGCCAGGTCACCCAGCTTCGGCTGCCAGTCGAAGAGGAATCAGCTGAATAAAATTACCTTCTGTCTTAGTGATTGAGATTTTTCATGAAAAGGAGGCCCTTGGGATAGTTACTAGCTATAAAGTTTAAATAAAAATTAGAAAATAAGTAAACCAACATATACGTTACCGTTATTTGACTTTTCAACATAATTTGTTACAAATAAAAAAAAAAAAAAAACGTTACTGCAAAAACAAATAACTGAAAAGAGAAACACGAGAAATCGGGTGTACTGGGTGTCGATAGGTCTGGGAGTTTCTTTTAAAACTTTTGATAACAGTCGATAGGTTTGGGAGTTTTTTTTAAATATCTGTTTGGCGCCAAAATATCGCTATTTTGATTTGTTTAAATAAGTATTTATATACCCAGTGAAACTCGTGCAATAAAGACGATTCTAACAACATATCATACATCGAAATCGGTTCAGCCGTTTAGTAGTTACGAGGGAACATAGAGACGGATAAACATAAACACAGGTCAAACCCATAACCCTCCTTTTTTGGCTTCGCTGCAGTCGCGTAAAAATGGTCGTCCCTTTACTTCGTTTTTTTATTTTATATTATCCTACTCTGTCCCACTGAGCAAAGGCCTCCCCCAAATCTTTCCAAACATCCTTTTCCAGGGCCACCTCGATCCAACCCTTGCGGTACGCGTCTAGATCGTCTCGCCATCTCTTCCTGGCCGGCCTCGGCGGCGCCGTCCATCCTCAGGCACCCACCGTGTGGAGGCTGTTGCCCAGCGGTCGCTATGCATGCGGCTGACATGACCCGACCAATCCCATTTCAGCTCGGCAGCCTTTTTGCCTACGTCTAGGATCCCTGTTTTAGAGCGCAACGTGGTGTTTCGTATTCTGTTAGTTCGGTTACTTCACTTCATGTAACACATAATACTGTTAACCAAAATGGTAATCAGTAGCCGACAGTTGACGTTATTGAAATAAAAAATAACGAGGTGTATCCTTATTTCGTTCACCTCCAAAATTACAATATGTAAATTAATTTTTTCAACTCCATTTTTTCCCGAAAGGAATGTTGCCAATAATCATATTGTTTGTTAATAATGATCATTGGCAACACTGATTTAACAAGAGTAGAAGCCATCCCAGGGGCCGTATTATGAAGTATTAATACCATCATGATTCCATTGCGAAAAAAGGATGGTGCTATCGGCCTTGTATAGCTCGGTCTCTCACTCGCACTAGAAAAATGATGGCATTAACACGTCATAATACGGCCCCAGTACTGAATTAAAAATATTCGCTTATTAATTATTTAAAATGGTTATTATATTATTGTTTTTAACTAAGGAAGTCACTACGCAGTTGTTGCCCGCGTAATTCAAATTTTCTTACGTTTTTTGTAATTTGCAGGTCAGTGTCAGGTTGTTTCTTGATCAAAATATGATTCGCGACCATAACAAATATGTATTTACAGAATTTTATGCAATCATTAGAATCATTAATAGACACATCTATCTAAGGGCTGATTTAACCAAACCCAGATATCTTTTATTCGGGGATTTTCACGTCTGACAGTTTTTGTATAGAAAATCTGTCAAATAATTAATATTTATTCGCTAGATTAGACATACTAGGGATAAAAGTTTGGTTGAATTCGCCATTAGTTAGATTATTTCCATTGAATGACTTTTTTCATGAAATCATGACATTTGATAATATATCTTAAATGATTTAAACATGAAGTCTGTCTGGATTCGAACTGCGTTACCACCTACAATTTAAGACCTATCCTATGGCTTGACATATCTGTTTAATATCTGAAAATGTTGATAGCACAGCTCTAGGCCATTTGAATACAATGTTTTAGTTAAGAATCTAAAGCGTTTTATAACATGTCCAGACTGATTAATTTATTTTGGCAAATAACAACATTTTGGAACAATTTGCCAAAATTATTACCTACTACAATATAAATTATTCAAAGTTTATTAGTTAAAATTCATTTTTGATGCAGTAGCAGTTTATTCAAGCGTTTCTGTAATTCTCAACAAAAAAATGTACCAAACAAATTAAAAAAAAAAACTATATCCGGAAAGTACTCAAATACCAAACTCCTTTCTAGAATTTAATCAACAAAGATCTTCAGTCTCTCCTATCAATTAATTTTAAATACCACCTCAACTATGGAAAGCAACAAAATACCCAATTTGCATCTACTCAAATTAGTTTTACCTTTCCTTGAAATAATTCGCGTTATTTGACGCACAATCGTTATTCCGAATTACTAAAAATCCCTTTCTCGATGTATCCGATTATAATCGATTAATTTATGCCTAATATTCGAGTTGTCGATGTTATCGAGTGAAACCGGTTAGCGACCCGATCTTTAGGGCTCGGTTAGATGTCATGTCATTATAGTACTTGAATATTTATGTTTGTTATATTTATGTTTACATGTTGCGAACAACAATAACGACTGTTTTGGTATAAAAATGTCATTTTAAAAGATAGCAAACGTGTTTTGTACATATTATTTGTTAAATAATGCGTGTTGTTTTCAATGTTTTAAAATTTTCTGTCGCCATAAAAGTTTCTAAAAAAAGATTTTGTGCTCTCACTCTCGATTTAATTATTCTAGATTCACATTAGAGATACGTCATACGAGGCACGCTTTTAATGAGGACAGGTTTTATAACTTCTACTATTTTCGTAAATATCCAACGTATAAATCTATAAAGAATGGTCAAGTGGATAATTTCTTACTGAGATAATCAGGGTGTAAAAAGACCCATCACAAAGTATCAAAACATTCTGTACATCAAACTAAATAAGCATTGAACAAAAATTATTGCTGGGAAACGACTTTTATTTTGTGTGAAAAATCACGGCAGGGAGCAATGTAACGCACGCAAAACGTGCTTAGGTATGCGTACTATCAAAGAAACAAATATCTGTACACCGTAAGGACTATTTTTGCTTGCAGCGCTCGGCCGCTTTAGAAATCTCATCAACCAATAGCATCGCAGAATCAGAGTCCCTTGTTTTTGTAATTGAAAAAAAAAGACATGCTACAGTACAGGGGTTATGGAGATATTTCAAGTTACAACATTTGGACTTGTTAGAAAAAAAATGGAACTTTGATCTTCAATGTCTACGTAAACTGAAGGTTCCAGTACAAAAAAAAAATACAATAACGGGAGGAATAAGTGAGTGAGTCTCGGCGTCTTTTTTAGACCTGCTATAGTGCAATGTGAATAATTTCTTATTTAACTCAACCCTGCACCTAAGCCTTACAAACAATCAATATAAACCTCCATTGTTTAATAAAAGATTTAATCAACCGATTCTCGATTAGAGCAAATCGATTCTAATCTCACTAAATCTGCCTAAACGGGACTTCATTCCGTGGTTGCGATACAAGCAATTGATTTTAATTCGATCGTAAACACCATCACATAATCGATTCGTGTGCTTCATCTGACAGAGCCCGACCGTCAGTGTGTTCTTACCCGTTTTATTCGATAAAATGAATATTCATAAAGTTTTTTTATAGTTGTAGGTATCGATTTGAATATTCGAATAGACAATGTTTTATTGGACGTTCCTACGATTGTTGCCGAATTACGTGTAGTTCCTAATTTGAACTGTGTTCTATTTTTAAACATTGTGCACTACACCTTTTTTTTTATCTTTCCTTGGTGTACTTAATTATTTTTAGCCGAATTCCAAAAAAAGGAGGTTCTCTGTTCGACTTTATGTTTTTTTTTCTATCTACCTAGGTACTGCGATCCTTCTTGGTTCAGTCATCCTCAACCATTCACTTCAAAAGTATTATTTAACACAATCTAATCACAAAACTAACACGAATAGGTCCATCACATTATCCGCAATTGAACAAAGAATACTCAGTGAGTAAGCGTGATGGATGACCATTCCTTGTTCTTTCTAATTAGTAGGAGCCACTCCAGTCCTGGTACGGCTGGAATTATTCCTTATCATAATATTTATTTTTATAATTTATGGTTCCAGCTACCGGTTCTCTACGGACCCCACTGGGCTTATAGCGCGAAGGAATTGTCTATGCTTCCAATTAACCTCTTCTTGGGCCATAATATCAACAATAAAAACTATTTTAATCGGCAATAAAAATATTCTCTTCCATATTTAAATCCTTATAATTGGTTAAAACAAAATCTTTGTTGCTGCTTTGAAAACATTTTTCATTCCAATTTCGACTTAAACTGATTCAAATAAGGTACACCAAGTATTTTCCTGAGTACCGAATTTTAAGATTTTACCAATGTTATTAAAGCAGTTAGATCAGAGGATTTTCAACTCTATTTTCTTTACATAAAAAGGAAATAGGACGCAAAATATAAGATGGTAGCAAATGGAAAAGCAGTTTGACGTTTCCGTAGAAGCGTTTACCCCCTGTTGTGAGGAGGCAAAGGCCACGAGAGTGGGCTGACCATGATGTCCATAAAATTGCGGACATTACGATTATTTCGGCTGTTAGAGCGTATTTAATAATCGATTAAATCAATAACATTAATATTATTATGTAAATTATGGTGAGATCGGCTGTCAATTATGTTTTTGTCGTCGATCAATTTTTTCTAAACGATCGAACTAAACATCAATCCGAAGAAACTCAGAGGGAACTTCAGACAGTTGTGATGCTAATTGCATTTCAAGATAATCTTAATTTTTTTTTTAAAGTACGTAAATCGGTAAAGAGCTTTTGTTGTTAATTTAGCACTTCTATAATTTAAAAGTTTATCATAGTATTGTTTACGTACCAGGAATGCTATTCTGTAACCATCTCATCGTGAAAACTTAGGTGAAGTGAGCTTGGAGTGAGCTGTCATTGTCATCGATACCTATTGATGATAAGGCAGTGACAGTTCACTCCAAGCTCACTTCACCTAAGTTTTCACGGTGAGATTTTTACAGAATAGTACAACTGTTTATAATTTGTGGCTTTTGCCAAATCAAAATCTTAGTTTACGGAAAAACGTAGTGTTACTGTCACAACGTAGAAATTGCTCATTTTGAGCATAGTTGCAGGAAAATTGGCATCGGGTTTAGTGGTTGCAAGCGCCACTGCTGAGCATAAGGTCCGGGGTTCGATTCCCAGGTCAAGCAAAGTGTTATTAGGTTTTTCTATCAGGAATTTCTCAGTAGCAGCCTTGAGTCTGGATTTGTGCCCGGTTGATGGCAATAGGCTCAATCCCTATTATATGGGAATCCAATCTTAGTTTACGGACCCAGTCGGAACCCCAAAAGTGTGACAACCAAGGGTTATCGTGTTATCCAGTAACTGGGTTGTGGAGGTCAGGTAGGCAATCGCTACATGTAAAATACAGGTATTCAGCTGCATCTAGTGAGACTGGAAACCGACCCCAATATAGTTGGGAAAAGGCTAGGCAGATTGACTTGATTAACTTTCCAACAATAACTAATTATAACTACCGAAACAAAAACAGAAGCAACTCAAATTCGATTTTCAAATCTCCCAGGTATTCCAGTCTGTATTTTATGGTGATGTTGGCCACCCTGTCGTTTCGTTTCACGCAGTGAGGTTACGCTACTGTTCACCCCCTGTTGATAAGAACACACTTGGCTCATAATATTTTATTTTTACGCTAATGACCGCCCGTGACTCCGCCTGCGTTTAAACTGTTTACTTAATGTATTTATGTGTTTTTGATGAAAATGTGAGCTTTACTCACAAATTGGTCGTGGTAATTAGGTTCAAACGAGGTTGTTGTTTGTTGGAATTGTTGAGAGAAATGGTAATTTTACTTTCGAGTAGGTACCGAAGCAGTTTTTATTCTACTTAACATATAAATTGGTAATGTTGATTGTTAAAAAGGTACCGACATATTATTATATTTTTAATGAAATCAGTTGAAATTATTTTCACACTTAACCTATAATTACAAGAATTGGTCTGTCATCTGTAAAACTAAATTTCTACTTGACTGCAATGGGACGGACAGACATCGTTTATTTTTTATTATATTTTAATATACAACGTGTTTTTTTTTAAATCCCATAACTCTTATACAAAAAAGATTCCATTTGAAATCTAGTAGCGTGGAATAGAACGTAAATTCGAAAAAAGGTTCTTAATTTTTTCTTCTCTTTTTGAGGGTTTGTCTATGGTTAGATTAAGCGAGTATGTGTAGAATTATCATTATGTTTTATTTAAATAAACAATCAAGAAAATAAGTAAGTACTTTTTTTACTTTACCTTTAGTCAATCATACTTTATTTTAGTTAGTGTACCAAACATTATCAAATTCAAACTTTATTGCGCTATTTCTATATTTTATTTTCCAGAACATTTTTCAATCTCCTCAGTAATCAGTTTTCATTCAACTAGGAGTCATTCATCCTTTTTTATTTAACCCTTTCGTTCAATTAATATGGCGTAAAAATATCTTACGATCGTCAATGGATATTAAAGTGTGCCGAAACTTCTAGTGCATACGGAAGGCATAGCTAGCGACACACAGCTAGCGGCTGTAAAACCTACCAACTGGGTACTTTTAAATAAATCAAACAAAAACTATTGCAAGTAGGTACTCAAGTATCTATTCACATGACCAGAAGCCACAGATTATCAACGAATACAGATGAGGTTCTACAAAAAAGGCTCGTTCACAATTATGTCAAACTCGATTTGACAACTTGATGAACATGGCCGTTCAGCGTTTGACATAACTCCGTGGGTGGTCCGTCCGGCATGCGTGTATTTTTTTTTTTTGTTTCTAAATATATTTTTATTTCGACCACCATAAGGCGATGACTAAGTGGCTTTCGATAACTAGCCACCGGCGAAGCGTTATAATTAGTTATGACTTTTTGGCGTGTGTCCTTAGGATATAATGATGAGGATTACCTAACGTTTTTATTCTCTATCACATCGATATGATAGGAAGATCACACGTTACTTAGGAGCCAGAAGTAGAGCATAAATGATTTATCTCATAAGCAGATTCTTTCGTTTTTGGCTAAAGTAGGCCATTGTTAAATCTTATATTTGATCAAATGTATTTCCATCTCTAGGTTATCCAAGCTATGGATTGTGAAAAACTAACCAAAATCACACAACCAACTAAAGACAAAGTGTACCGTTCAAAAACAAAACCTTAAGCGCAAAATGACAGCACAAAAACTATTTGCCGCCAAAAGAACTGTCAAAGTGACATTGTGTGTGACATTACCACGAGGGTAAATAATGGTGACCCTGATGCCGTGTAGCTACCTTGGAGGGGGTGCCTCCCCACGCTGCAGCTTGGACCACGCCGAGCCAAAGGTCAGATGCATTCTGATAAGCAAACGTACGAGCTGTGAGGATTTCCATTTTCGCATTGTAGATGGCGCCACTTTGACCTTAGGTCTTGATAATCGCCTGTGTTGTGTCTATGGTTTCGAAATTCGAATAGAAAAAAATGCTGAATTTAACTTGGAAATCCTCATTGTAAATAAATGTTTAGTAGAAAATTGAGTGCTTTAGATGTTTTTTAATTACATGTTTCTAAACTCAATTTTATTATAGTTCGTACGTTTTCATAAATAATTACAAATCACGAAATGCACTTTATATAATTTTGCACAAGAATGCACTGCATAGAATATTAGTTTGTATTTTTAGTTCTAGCTTCTAATTTTACTTGCACGGAATGGCCTAATACAATGCTTGCATGATCCTCTTGATCCATATTGATGCACTTTTTACTGAAATGTACATTTTGTTACTACTCATTTTGCTGAAATGTGCCTTTGTTCATGCACGTTTTACTGAAGTCAGAAATGTAACTGAAAGTCCCTAGGATGAGCAGATACGGTACCTAGTTACTTATATAAATAACAGAGGTAGAAAATGATTGATTATAACGTAAAATTCATCTATTTTTTAAGAAACGAATACAAGAGAAATTAAAGATATGGGAGAATCGCAACTAGCGTAGACAAGAAATGAAATGAAAGTCTTGAAATGTTGAAAGTGTTGGATAGTTACAAAAACAATAATAATTCGAAGATAAATCTCATGATTTTGTCGTGACGTGATTTAAACTTTTCCAAAAACTATGTCACAAC
Source organism: Lithophane leautieri (assembly GCA_949152455.1). Taxonomy (NCBI): domain Eukaryota; kingdom Metazoa; phylum Arthropoda; class Insecta; order Lepidoptera; family Noctuidae; genus Lithophane; species Lithophane leautieri. The sequence continues at coordinate 10,419,479 of OX424480.1, read as the reverse complement.
ACGAACTTAAAACAATCGAAGTGACAAGACGAGCTTTATGGTACAAGCCGCCATGATTAATATACCCGAAGCGTTATCTGTCCAGCGTAACTAAAACCAAATTTTATTGGTCTCATTGTACAAAACTGTTTATGTTACCAAGTGGTATGGCATGGTGAGGCGTCAGATCTCATGTTACCCATTCATGGGGACCATTAAAAAGTCGTAACGTACCTACGGGACAGAGGATCGTTAGCCACCTGATACCAGGCTCTCATAACTTCGAAGAGGTATTGGCTTACATGATGGTTGATCGTTTAATTTTGGTATGCGATGAAGATTAGCGCGTAACAATGCCTTATTGCGATGATGATTAGGCTACGAGTGAGTGGTATGATTTCGCGGTAATATAATTGTCTCTCTGGTTTTGCTAGGTATTAAGGTAGCTAGGTACCTAGTTACTGCGTAACCAGTAGCGATACGTAAGGCTGTGAATTCTTATTACCTAGGTGTAGAAAAAATTACGAACAGGCTGATGACAAAATACTCGTTTGTAAAAATAACGGTGCTTAAAGACAGCAATAACTCATCACCTTTGACCGGTCACAGAATAAAGCAACGTTCATTGAACTTACAAAATAAAAACCTCAAACAAATCACTTGAAAAATAATAGAGATATTAATTTAATTCAATGGTCGATTTTTTTAACCTATAGCACGCACCGCAGGTAAAATACTATAACAAAGAAACAAAATGGAAGGCAAAGGCAACGAAAACTAAAGCCACCCAGAGATAACACCAATAAAAACAAATTTGTCCAGCTTGATAGTCGAACACGGCGCGATTTATCGACCGAGATGTCTTTCTCGATACAACTTGTAAGTTCCCGCGCATTATATCGATTGGGCTTAACTCCATTTTGTTTATGTAATCGAAAACAGACTTAACTTTGTGAACGTGCGAGAAATTCGTGGAATTCGGCGGGAATGAGGTAGATGGCGGTTTTAATTTTGTTTGTCTTTTGTTTTTAATAAAAAATCACAAAATGTTACATAATAAAAACCACAAGCAGCTTTGGTTCGAACGACCACTATGGTAAAAGTTACAGTTAGTAGGTACCTATCTATCGTAGCTTCACAATTCGTGTAGGATTAATTAATTTGTAAAGTTGGTAAATAGCAACATTCAAAAATAACTCATTGGCTTACCAATGATAGGTAACTGAAATGATTTAATTACCTACATTAAATTGTCACTGAGGGAACACGTTGTTCTATAATCAATTAATGACGTCTGTCAAAACATTCCCCATTCTCAATTCGAATCAAAAACAAATGACAATCCCGAACAATAAACCAAAGACATCAAAAAAATAAATCACTATTAAAATTGTCAGTTCACGCGACAAGTCGAAAAACTAACAGATTATTAATAATCGCCAATATCACATGTTATTATCAAAGATAAAACATAAAATTGGTCGGTCGATAAATTTTATAATTTATACGCTACGATGCGGGTGCGGGATGATACGTCCCCGATCGTAAATAAGCAGTGAGATAAAACAATAAACGAATTACGTTTAAATAAAGAAGCGTTTTGTTCTGACGCTTGTTTAGAATAAAGCGTGTTCTAGTTTTAAAACGTACATAAGTCTTATTTTTTATTTTAACAAGGCGTGTAACTTTTTTACATGAAAAAGCATGTTTCATAATTCTGTCTCAAGAGTTTACTACGTATAAGTTGATATAATGTTAACAACTATAAGGTATTTTATAGAGTTCTTAGGTCAACGCATAATAAGAGTTAACATAAATAAAGATATTGTTACTATCTTAAACTCGATCTTATCGCACTTACTGATTTGATTGATGACAATAATTGTTATTTGCTGCACCTGCACCTTAATTACTAAAGCAAAACAAAGGTAAGAATATTAAATTATGTGACCATTCATGGAAAATCATAATGTTATAAAGCTCGATGAATCTTGAAATGTGAGAACAATATTAATAAATAATTTTATCTGCAAACAGCTCTAGAAAAACCTGTAAAGCTCATCCAAATGAAAACAATAAGTCACAAGAAACAACATTTTCCATACCAAAACCCTTAAATCAAACAAACATTTAAAATAAAATAATTCAATATGACACAGCCTGTATTCAGCCGTCCGTTCAGGCGCGTTGTCGCCGCGTAAAACGTATAAATTAGCCGGAGTTATCGGGAGATCGGGCGGCCTCACACCTCGAGAGGAATGCGCCCGCTGATTTACGCCCTTTCTCACACGATACCTCCTTGGTATCGCTGTGGTCCTGGTAGCGAGGTTGAGGGATCGCCCGGTCATTAGGAAATGTTGGTGGTTTATTAATCAGAGTACCTAAAAGATAACTTTAAAAAATATTTTAGGCCCTATTTTAAGTCTGAACATTTCATACTCTTTGTAGTTTCCATTAAAAATACTTATTAAAATCTATAAAAATGTCCAATAAAATAATTGGTTGAAGTGATGAGAAAATATACACAATTCAATCATTCTGCTTTGAACGAAAAAGCTGACAGGTTGAAAAGCTATTTTCCGGAGAATATCCTCAGCAGGACTTGAGGGGTTTTCCTTTAGTCTACCTAACTGTCTTTACTGAGGAATCGTGAACTTCTATCGCGCCTATGACTTTTTCCAAATTGTAGATAATGCCTGACCAAAGCAAAAATAATTCAAAATATTCAAGTACCTCCCTACAACGTACATCACTTACAAATTAACGTCTCAGGAGTGTCCATTCGTTAATCACCCCAATTAAATGGTAAGATTTGTATTAAAACTACCAGAGACTCATAAGATTGTAAGCGAACGTGGAGGCACTTCAATTGTCACCAACAAAAAGTTCGTATGTCATTTAGACGATATGGCGCCCCGAGACTCGCGTAAGGTGACATCACCGATTATCTTCCGTAGGTATTTATTAAATCCCATATTAGTATGTAACTAACTAGCTTAACAGGTTTCAAAATAATCTTGTGCTTGGTATTATTTGCATTCCATGAGATTAGACGGGTAAATTTAGTTCGGAGAATCATGTGATTTTGTTCATTTAAATGTTAACCTGAAACTTTGGATTTAGCACATTTTTTGTTTAAAATCCTACTACATATAATAATATAAACGCGAAAGTTTGTATATTTGTTACAAAATCACGCAATCACGGCTACGGATACGGATGTTTGGCACACAGATAATTGATAACCTAGATTAACACACACCTTTTATCCCGGTACTATGTTCCCTTGAGATAATTTCCAGACATCTACGCGGGCGCAGACGCTGGAAAAACCCAGTAAGTATTATTATACTAAAGCTCCAAAACCTTAGACAAAACACTCATCTGCCTAGCCTTTTCCCAACCATGTTGGGGTCGGCTTCCAGTCTAACCAGATGAAGCTGAATACCAGTATTTTACATGGAGCGACTGCCTATTTGACCTCCACAACCCATTAACTGGATAATACGATACCCCTTGGCAAGACTGGTTGTCAGACTTTCGGGCTTCTGACGACCCGTAACGACTGTTACGGGTCGTCAACGGTTTAATGTGCTTTCCGAGGCACGGAGGGGTCTCGATATGTAAAGATGGTCACCCATCCACGAACCAACCCCGGCAAGCGTAGCTTAACCTGATGAATCGATCCGTGCGGCTTTTATTACTTAGCCACGAGCTCCTCCTCTCTATCTTAGACAAAACACTGCTATCTAGAATTTGTACAAATATAACAAATAAGTATACTGAAAAACAAGCGACTAAACCGATAATTGTTACTGTCACCCAAAATTCGGTTCAGTTTTTATGAATGTTGTTAAGCTAATCTTGATTCAAGAGAGGACATTTAAGAGTTTTATTATTTATAACTTAAATTTTATCTCGAATCTCGGTTAGTTAAACTAACCGTTAGGTTAACCATTTGATTGGTAGTGAGGACTCAGAATTATGGATACTGGCTCTCAGTTATTAGATACTAACTGGGCCCCGCGGTTTCACACACGTAAGTCTCGATCCCGTGGGAATATCGGGATAAAAAGTATCTTATGTTTTAATCCAAGCTAAAAACTATCTGTTTGCCAAATTTCATCCAAATGCATTCAGCCGTTTTTGCGTGATTGAGTAACAAGCATCCAAACACACAAACTTTCACATTTACAATATTTTATATTTATAATAAAATTGAAATTTCAACGGCAACGATGCAGCGGTATCTTTATCCATGCATGCCGTGACTTCCTTAGGCATCACCATTGAAATTTCAACTTTAGTTCCATACAGTTAGGTTATATTTTTATTCGTCGCATAAAAATCCCTTGCCGTGCCGAGCCGCCAGTGGGTGCCGGGCCTTTAAGCGCCTGGCAGGGTTTGAACCTACGACCTACAACTCGTAAGTCGCAGCCATTACCACTGCTGGGTCATCACTGCTCTGTATCAGGAAGGTGTGGTCATAATTAAAGGTGTGGTATAAAAATTGAACAACTTTCTCCGTGAGACGAACATCGTAATTGCGAAAAAATCTGTATCCCATACATTTGGGTTGAGTAGATATTGCAGTTTTGTATGAGACAATTGATAATTTTTTGTCAATTACGATCGAGAAAGTTGTTCCGTTTGACGGTTTGTACACCTACCACGCCCTTAAATATGACAATACATTTATGATACACGCTGTATACATTTATTATCTGTGCACAAAAGATATTACCTAACCATACCTACAGAATGCTCCAGAAAAATCTCAAAGCATAAATGCTGGTAATCTTTCTTTGATAGCAAAATAACATTCCCAAATGACAAGAATAAATTATTTTAATCTACAAGTATCTTAAGCCAGCCACATACATACGGAATTCCGTTTTCAAAGGCAGCAAATCCTTACAAATGGCCGGGCACATACGATATCGAATCGAAGAAAATTTCTAACGGGGATCTACTGTACTTACGTGTGTTATCCTTACATAATTTAAAACAAAGTCCTCCGCCGCGTCTCTCTGGCGTCCTGTACGCAATAAACTCAAAAACTACTGCACCGATTTTCATGCTGTTTTCACCAATGGATATAGTGGTACTCGAGTAAGGTTTTAGTATATAATAACCGACATCCACGCGGGCGAAGCCGCGGGCATCAGCTAGTAACTTATAACCTTGAAGGGAACTACTGTACGTATTATATGTATGATTTTGTATAGATTTGCTGCCATCGAAACACCAAATCGATATTTAAACATTTTAAAAAATGGAATTCCGTTTCGGAATTCCGTATTAATATGGCTGGCCTTAGGCAGTTATCATTAAATAATAATTAAGCATATCTTAAAAGCTGTTAATAGTTGTAACGTAAAACTAAAACTTAGATCTTTAAGAGTTTGATAAAGAACTGGCGATAGCAAGATAGGAGCTATTAAATCGATATACAAAATAAACTGGTTACTATTTTTACACGTGTAGGTAGGACTTTTTGCAAAAAGGCTTACTATTTAGAGCTTAAGAAGTTTTTCAAGGTTTTATGAATATCAGAGCAAAACCAATTTCATGTTCCCGTGGCAACGCTGCCAGCCTTTTGGGCACTTATCCCACTGACAGCTGACTGACACTGACCTTATACATTTGTACTTAATATATATTTTAGTGTTAGATTGTATATCCTACTTAATATAATAAATGTGAAAGTTTGTGTGTTTGTGTGTTTATGTGTTTGTGTGTTTGGATGTTTGTTACTCAATCACGCAAAAACGGCTGAATGGATTTGGATGAAATTTGGCAAACAGATAGTTTATAACCTGGATTAACACATAGGATACTTTTTATCCCGATAATCCCACGGGATCGAGACTTACGCGGGTGAAACCGCGGGGCGCAGCTAGTTGTATATAATATTTGTCAAGTGTAATGAAATATACAGAGCTAAATTTTATTCATGGGCCTTCTTTTAAGGGGTCATTGTACTCATCATTATGAACAACTTTCACTACAGGACCAAAAATTAAATAGCGAAAAAAAATCTGCTGTTCCCTTTTTGACGGTAGTTTAATGATGATTACAATGACCCCTTAAGAGCATGCCCATGAATTCAATTTCACCCTGTATAAAGTTTAGATAAAACAAGATATTGTAGCATTTAATGTTTCTTAGACAAAACAGATTTCTCATTTTTTAGGGTTCCGTACCCAAAGGGTAAAAGGGGACCCTATTGCTAAGACTCCGCTGTCCGTCCGTCTGTCCGTCTGTCACCAGACTGTATCTCATGAACCGTTATAGTTAGACAGTTGAAATTTTCACAGATGATGTATTTCTGTTGCCGCTATAACAACAAATACTAAGAAACAGAATAAAATATATATTTAAGGGGGCTCCCATGCAACAAACGTGTTTTTTTGCCGTTTTTGTAGATAATGGTTCGGAACCCTTCGTGTGCGAGTCCGACTCGCACACGGCCGGTTTTATTAATATTACGATTGGCAATAGAACTCTATAAAACATACCGCTTTGCATTATAAGATAATTTATTGCTAATTAAACTGAGATAATATGCATCTATTAAGATAAAAATCAAATGGCCGAGGTCGGTCCGTGGATGGGCTACCTCGAAAAGCACTTAGGCCGTTGGTCCCGGCTGTGATTTGTATGTACATCTTTGACAGTCGTTGCATTGTCAGAAGCCCGAAAGTCTGACAACCAATCTTACCCAGGGGGTATCGTGTTACCCAGTAACTGGGTTGTGGAGGTCAGATAAGCAGTCGCATCCGGTTAGACTGGAAGCAGACCCCAACATAGTTGGGAAAAGGTAGATGATGAAGACAAAAATCAAATGGCTAATTTCAATTCACAAAAATATTTAGTGAAGGTTTCCATTTTGTCAATAGGTAAGTTTAATTTTATTATTCGTATCGCTCTATTTGTGAGGAGACGCATCAACAGATGTTATCAACACAAATGTCAATGTTAGATGTCAAAGATTTTGATGATAATGACAAGAATGCACATAAATGCTGGCTACTGGCTAGGTCAGGTTTTATTTACATTTTTATAGACTGCTCTGGGTATATTTCTACATTTATATCTGTACTAGCTGCGCCCCGCGGTTTCATCCGCATAAGTCTCGATCCCGTGGGAATATCGGGATAAAAAGTATCCTATGTGTTAATCCAGGTTATATGGATATGGATTTGGATGAAATTTGGCAAACAGATAGTTATCTGTTTGTCAAATTTCATCCAAATCCATTTAGCCGTTTTTGCGTGATTGAGTAACAAACACACAAACTTTCACATTTATAATATTAGTAGGATAGGATTTTTTAAGGTGTAATAAAGAGTATTCTATAAAAAAAAAACAAATTAAATTCTTGTTGTTATTAGCGGGACAATAGATCAAGTGTTGGGGTAAGTTTTGATAAAGAGTCCGTTTTTTGCGCTCTTTCTTGGAATGGTTATGCCTGTTTGAGTTTGCGTTTTTGGGAGCCGAATTTCCACAGTACACACGCTATTACGCATCTTGGATATCGAACAGAAATTGTGCCGCCAGAAACCGCGGTATTTTTAGTAAATTAGTAAATATATCAGAGTGAAATAATTTTTTTTATAGAGGATTGTGATAAAAAAACTGCATTTTAGTTTTTCTGGAAAAGCTTCCGAACATTTTTGCAGAAATAAAACCTCGTATATTTTATCAAATACCAAAAAAAAAAAATTTGAGCAGCTATTCGGTGGGACAATAATTAGGTCGATATTAATTATTAATTAATTATTTTTACTATCATCATCTGCCTAGCCTTTTCCCAACTATCTTGGGGTTGGCTTCCAGTCTAACGGGATGCAGCTGAATACCAGTATTTTACATGGAGCGACTGCCTATCTGACCTCCACAACCCAGTTACTGGGTAGCACCCCTTGGTAAGACTGATTGTCAGACTTTCGGGCTTCTGACGACCCGTAACCACTTCCAAAGATCTACAAATGACAGCCGGGACCAACGGCTTAACGTGCTTTCCGAGGCACGGAGGGGTCTTGGTATGTAAAGATGGTCACCCATCCACGGACCAACCGCGGATGGATCGACCCGTGCGGCTGTTATTTCTTAGCCACAAGCCCCTCCCTGATAATTATTTATAATAATAAACAAAAAAAAAAGTAAAATATAATTAATGCATCATATTCTTCCGTAGAGCTTCATACAAATAAATCAAATGAAATGAAATGAAATTGTTTATTCTGTAAATAGGATATTGGAATCACTTTTACACGTCATATTATAAAATATTAAAAATAAGCTAGATGAAGTCGGCGTTTCCTATCTGACTACTCTGAGAAGAAAGGCCGAAACAAACTCGGAGGTCGCAGTCACTTTTAAAGTCCAGACATAATCTTGGTCAGACCATAATATGAGGACCATGTAGATTAGCGTCTGAAATGGTCTTTTGAGGAAAGAACCACAACGATTTGAGTGGACCTGTCCAGTCAGTGCAAGCATTTGTCAGTAATAGTGGAGCTCAAATGATCCAATGACCTAGTGTAGTCCAAATATTCAAGATTTCGACATACTTAAGTAGAAATCATTTTATGTTTATTATGCCTAAGTTGTTATTCGTATCTCATTATCTGAGACTGATTACTTATCTCTCGTCTAAATCGATTCTTAATTTATTATCGCTTATAAAATTTATAATAAAAAGTCATGGAAGATTGTTATCTAACATTAAGTAAGTATATGCTTACATATTATAAAACAAAGTCCTCCGCCGCGTCTGTCTGTCGTCCTGTTCGCGATAAACTCCTAAACTACTGCACCGGTTTTTGTTTTTTCACCAATGGATAGAGGAAGGTTTTAGTATACAATAACCGACATCCACGCGGGCGAAGCCGCGGGCTAGTTAGATCATAAACGACTTTTTTTTTTAATGACCCTGTCTGAGTTTATGGTCAAAGATAGAATAATTAGTTAATTTGATTGAAATCAGCCTTGTTATTTAAAGTGACAATGCTACCAGTTTTGGACATTTATTATTTTACGGTAAATTAAAAAAAAACTAATTCGTCCATAAAATAACGTTTAAATAGTTCAACATCCCCGTGACACACATTCAACAACAGTCGCCATTCTTCATTCCGTTTACACACAAGTCACAATGAATAATTCCGAGAAGGGCACAAGATGTTTGTGAAAAATGTCGCTAAATACAATCATGCTATATGTGTGTTAAGGTGAACGCTCTCAGCTAGTCAGCGATTTTTTAGGGTTCCGACCTTAATGGAAATATAATTTTGCGTGACGTCAGTGTGATGCGTAGTTCGCATGTGGCGAGGTCAAAGACTACTATAGTATACTGGCAATGCCGCCACAGTAACGTTTTTGGTTGATTTCCCAATATCTTGCACACGGCGCTTCTCCCCAACATTCATAATGCACTCAGCAAAAGTATGGAACTCTCTGCCAGGGTGTGTTCACTACCACCTGCTGAAACCAGCACCCTAAGTGCGTAATACACGAACGATCAGAATTGGAATCGGTTTGAAACAAATGTCTAACGCTTCATAAGTTCGAAAAAAAAAATCTGCTCTACAACGTAACTTACGAACTTTGGGTGCTGTTCTATATTCAAAGTTAGAGTGAATAGCTGATATCTTCTGCGTGCGCTTGTTTCATCGTAGACCTCATCCATCGCTTTCCATGAGGCGAGATCGTGGTCAAGAGTGGTCGCATTTATTAATAAAATGTTTAAAAAAAACGAAAGTCCCGATTTTTTGCCCAAAATTAAATGTCCCGCGTCAGGCTCAGACCCAATTTCATGGATAGAAAAATAAACAAGTAGGTAATTCGTAAGTAATGTATCTGTCACCGTAAGATTGTGAGAACCGTAAGTTTATAATTTATCGGTATTATTTCCGTTAGAATATAAACTGTCGAAAAGTGTGAACTGGGTGAAATGGGTTAGGTCAGAACTGTGTCAACTCAAACCGCGCACGAGCCGAGCGAGCGAAGCGAGTGGTGCCGCGGAAGCGGCCGGCGAGCGCTACTCCCAAATTGCTCGCAGCTATGCAGGCTATTTAGTATTTGCGCTAAGTGCGTTACGTCGCAAGCAAGTTTGATTCACAACTTGTCGGTTTCCCATGGATAGATAAAAATAATGCGTAAATGGTTTGTTGTCGCCAGTTTATAATCTAACGAAGTTCATAATTATCGTATACGGTGACATATCTATTATCTACTTTTAAAGTTTATTTAATATTCCTCTGAAGGCAGTCGCTCCATATAAAATACTGGTATTCAGCTACATCCGGTGAGACTGGAAGCCGACCAGAACATAGTTGGGAAAAAGCTAGGTTGATTGATTGATTCCTCTGAAGTTATTTTCATTAAAACACAATCATTTTCTTTGCTATCTATCAATATGAAATTAACACTTACGACTCAAATAAAAGGATAAGTAATAAATAAAACTAATTACTAATTATTTACGTTTTTTTACTATGTTCTGCTTTCGACGAAAGAATTCCGCCTTTTTTATTACTCAAACGTTTCAAAGTTTCTCTTCGCCCGATAACAAATCTAGAAACGATATTGAGAAAAGAGACAAATGAAAGAATTTTTTTTATTCTGCACAAACAAAACACACAAACACAACAACAAAAAAAAAGACAAATCACATTAAAAAAAAAAATACATTAATCAATCTGCCTAGCCTTTTCCCAACTATATTGGGGTCGGCTTCCTGTCTAACCGGATGCCGCTGAATACCAGTATTTTCATGGCGCGACTGCCTATCTGACCTTCACAACCCAGTAACTGGGTAATACGATACCCCTTGGTAAGACTGGTTATCAGACTTTCGGGCTTCTGACGACCCGTAACGACTGTCAAACATCCACGAATGACAGCCGGGACCAACGGTAACGTGTTTTCCGAGGCACGGAGGAGTCTCGATATGTAAAGATGGTCACCCATCCAGGGACCAACCCCGGCGAGCGTAGCTTAACCTGACGGATCGATCCATGTGGCTGTAAATACTTAACCACAAGCTCCTCAAATTTATGACATTCAATTAATAAAATTAATTGAAATTGTGATTGAAATTATGTATTCCTAGTCACTAGTAGACCTTTCACAGTATCGCTTCTTGCACCACGCATGTTACGTTTGCTTAGGTACTCTGGGTTATTATCACTTATCACATTATTCTGGATCCTTATTTTAATTCTGTGTTGTTACAGGCAAAAAGGCCAAGACCTGACACAGGCACCGATGTATCAGATCGGTAAGTAACCTTATGATAATAGTATTAGAGTTTAAAGTTAAGTAATTAACTAAACTAAGTATTTACAAAAATTATAAAGTTAGAGAAGTTTGAATGGATTGCGTAACACACTTTCAATCACAATCCGAGGATTTTGAAAGAAACTCCTAATCCATTACTTTATGAAGTAACTAGCAGCGCCCCGCGGTGTCACACGCGTAAGTCTCGTGGGAATATCGGGATAAAAAGTATCCTATGCCCTATTCCAGGTCATGGTCTACCCATGTCAGCCGTTTTAGCGAGAAGCGTAAAAAACAAACAAACAAATTCACTTTCGCATTTATAATAATACTAGCTGATGCCCGCGACTTCGCCCGCGTGGATTTCGGTTATTATATACTAAAACCTTACTCGAGAACCACTCTATCCATTTGTGAAAACAGCATGTAAATCGGTGCTGCAGTTTTTGAGTTTATCGCGTACAGGACGACAGACACACGCGGCGGAGGACTTTGTTTTATAATAATGTGTAAGAATATTTATGATTAGGATTGATTAGGAAATTCCTTCAAAATTCTCGGATTTTGAAACCTATGGGTTTGAATAATTCGTCTGCTCAATAAAGTAAACGTCAAAATGAAAGGGAATGCGATCAATTGGCATTATATGTGTATTACGCAATGACTCCGGTTGTGCCGTGGGATCTGGCAGCTTCCATTGGGAAAAGGCTCAGTCCTGCATTTTCGTTCAGCCTGCAAAAATAATACTCACTACACTGCGAAATAAAAAAAGAATGGGCCACCAACTATCAGTGATCGGGGGCTTTCGTAACACGGGCTAGTGTTGGCAACACCGAGTAATCCGTCAACTCGTTCTACATGCCTACGGCCCATTTAGGACGACTGCACATTTATATTGATTTTCAGCAAGTCGTCCTAAATGGGCCGTAGGCATGTAGGACGAGTTGATGAATTACTCGCAATACCACGTCAAAGCGTCAAGCGATTGAGAATCGAAGTCTTTGAAAACATTATTAGTGTTCTCGTTCGCCCCCTAAATACTACACGTCATTGGTGATTGGTAGGTTAACAGTAATCTCCGCCTCTGCTTAACCTATCGGGGTTTGGGGGCGATATAATGTTTAGTGATATTATATTCATCAATTCCACTGTTGTTAGACAGTCACCAACCCGCAATAATTTTCTTCGAATCTGTCTATAGTCGCTCAGTATTAGATTATTAGATTGACGTTTCTATCTAATCCTAATATCCATACTAATATTATAAATTCGAAAGTAACTCTGTCTATCTGTCTGTATGTTACCTTTTCACGCCCAAACCACTGAACGGATTTCGACAAAATTTGGCAAGGAAATAGATGGCAATCTGGGGAAGGACGTAGGCTACTTTTTATCGACATACTGCGCGAGCGAAACCGCGGGCGGAAGCTAGTGTATTAAAAATGTGAAAGTGAGTTTGTTCGTTTGTTACGCTTTCACGCTAAAACGGCTGAATGGATTTGGATGAAATTTGGCACGTGGATAGACCATGTCCTGTATTAGGACATAAGATACTTTTATCCCGATATTCCCACGGTATCGAGATTTACGCGGGTGAAACCGCGGGGCGCAGCTAAAACTATTTCTAAACTGAATTAGGGTTTTTTTTCACCGTGTCTTGTGTAAGCTTTCTGTGCCAACATATTCAAAGATTCATACCCCTCAAGATTATCTTCCATCTACAGCCTAACAACCTGCTTTTGATCATAACTTTCTATAATTCCTGTCCTCATAAACAAGCTAAAATGTTTCCGCTAGACATACCCTCACTCTTCATTTCCCCACCAAAATATTATTCACATAACATTACATCACGTCTGTATGGCCCAAAGGGTTAGGCAGAGGTGTACCTATAGTACACCCACATTTCGCCACTTATCTTAAAGTCCCATGTAATAGGGGGCGAGCCCATTACCATCAACCGGGCACAAATCCAGGCTCCGGGCTGCTACTGAGAAATTCCAGACGGAAAACCCAATAACACTTTGCCCGACCCGGGAATCGAACCCGGGACCTCATGCTTAGCAGTAGCACTTACGACCAAGTTATTCCAATCTCCTTTTAATGAAACAAATACCATCATCTCATCTCAACACACACTCAACGTTTCCACTTATCTGCGTTCAAATTAAAGTTTACACCAAAATACGGCTCACACCCGTCTATGCTCTTCAAAACACAATGCCGAGGGACCTTAATCCCGCTCTAATCCCCATATTGTAAGTACACAATTGCCGTGAAAAGGGCTACTTAATAAAACTACGAACACGCCCCCAGTCCACATTATCACGCGATGATCAAAGGACATGGGGAACACAATAAGGTTTTAAATTACGTGACGATTTTGGCTCTTCAATAGATTTGGAGGGCTGTTTTTGCAATCTCTGTCCGATCTTGTGATCTGATTTTTTTGGGAGGTGCAGGTTTTTTGAGCGTGATTTTGGGCTGTAGAGGTAGTGTTGTGTTAGTACGTTTATGTGCTTTGAATGTTATACGAAAGGAAACGACGCTTTGATAGATTTTGGTTCACCTATACCCCATTTGAAATAAGATTAAACATTTAACAAACGAACTGTCTACAACTCTCAAGGACTCCACGAGACAGGCACGACCTAGTGTGGAGTCCACAAGTTAATGTTAAAATTATGTTTCCTTTGTAAAAACAAATTATTAGTAGTAATTTACTTGTATTCGTTTTAAGGAAATGTAAGAATATCTTTTTTGATAATAAACGATTTTTTTTTTTTAAATATAAATTACAATACCAACTGTTTACTGCAGCTGCTATTTTTCATGCTGCCAACGCAATAGAAGTCAAAATCGTTTGAACGGACTGTAAGAAAGGTTTATTCAAATATCTAATCTTATTTCAAATGGAGTGGTATTGGTTCTCGTTGGAAAAGAGATTCACACACAACATATCATAAGAACTTGTTTCTCCCAAGGGTTGGACAGATGTATACCTAAAGTAAACCCACATTTCGCCAGTTATGTTTAAGTCCCATGTAATAGTGGGCGAGCCGATTGCCATCAACCGGGCACAAATCCAGACTTCGGGCTGCTACTGAAAAATTTCTAATGGAAAAACCTAATAACACTTTGCCCGACCTGGGAATCGAATCCAAGACTTCATGCTCAGCAGTAGCGCTTCTGAAACACCAAAGAGCTTCCTCACCACGAATACCTTCCGCTATAACTTCTGAAAAATTTTTTGTCATTTTACTTCTGTGTCTGATCTTTCACTTTTCAGAATTTTAGACTTTGCTCTTCGCAAGAATATATCCAAGTACTTGTTGAACGGGAAAAATCTTCTACAACTAATTAAAAACACATCAATTGTCTTTGAAGTTGTCGACATGTTGGACATGACAGGCTTTCGGCTTTTATAAAAAAAGAACATGGCCAGCGTTTACGCAAATTAATTCTGATAATAGAAGTAATCTATCTTATAAAACCAGCGCCTACTGTTTATTTACATTTACACATATTTTTTTCCATTCGCGCCACAATATTTCATCATTCCAAAAACACGGCATACTGCATTTCATAAATCACATTGCCTCGCGGACAAAATAAAAAAAAAACCACGTTTGGCATTCGTCAGCCACATTCCGTTTTAGGCACCATATTAGTTAGGTTAATTAGTAGTTAACATGACATTCCTTCACTTTTTAAACGTTGTCGAGCATTTTTCGAAGCTAAAATAATGAATGGGCGAAACTGAAGTATGTTTTGAGCGGTATAAATCAATTTTTTGACGCGATTCCGTTCCGTTATACGGTATATTTTTTACTTATGACAAGCAGGATCTGAGGTGTCGTATGTCTTGACTGCCGAGTCTGTTGATGTTTTGTTGTTATTTTTTTATTTATATCCTCTCGTGCACGTAGGTTAAAATATGAATGGAACTCATTCTATTTCTTCAAATGTTTTTAAAAGCAAGTAGCTTTTATTACGTTTCAAATTTTTATGTCTCTGGTTTTCCTTTTTGAATCTGGTTTAGAAGCTTGGTTAATTAACCATTTTACTAGGTATCTTTTAGCAAAGAAAAATACGGCATTAGCTGATATTCAAGGTTTCTTATGGGATTTAGAATGGCCATCTCCAATTCTTTTCCACAGAATAAGAACCTACTCTTTTCAATCTTATAAAAACAATCACAATAATCCAATTTATCGTAATTCCAATTTCAAATCATCTAAAGGAAATCCGATAATCTAAGACAAAAAAAAAATTTCCTGTCAAATAAAATCAAACAGATTAATTACATCGCTTTTCAAACGAAAAACATGAATCGATCTATTTGAAACATCATGCTAACGAAACACAAGTACTTAATTTACTCTAAACCTGATTTCTAGCGGCATAATAAATTAAAAGTTTATTTTTAACCCTTACATTACTCATCTGAGACATCTGTTGGCTTTTTTATGACCGAAAATTTTTGGCAGATGACAAAAAAATGCAATTAATAGATTTTAACGCTAAGTTGACACGTGGGGGCCAAATGGCGGGAAGGGCCACCGATTTTGGGATCCTCATTATTTTTGAGGATACTATTATATTTGTCCTTATTACTCTTTTCTGCGATTGCAAAAAGACAAAAACTTATCGTAAATTACCTGCAATATAGTTCCGTGTGACAGAGTTTTTTGCGCTCCTCTCCTTGCGCTAAAATACGGGTCAGCGCGGCCCACTTCGACTCAACCAGAAATAATAATAATACCCAGATACGTCGTCAAATCGCCTAAAAAAGTGATGGATATCGTCGACATGAAAAGTATCGACGGACGACTTAAAATATTGAAGATTTTTTTTAAAATTATTGATATATTTAATTTATTTATTTTTAATGTGTAGGTACACGAACTAGGTACGCGGTATTTCGTAAGACATAATACATTATTATTAATACCTAGCCAAGAGCAGTAGTTACCTAAATACTACAGTCAATGGAAAGCCATGTAATTCAAAGTCATAAATTATTAAACATTAAAACTGATTTTTACTCAACTCAATCAAAATCCAACACCTAATTTCAAAAACTGCGCATTTAAATATACACTACCGTAAAAATCCCCGATAACACGCACTACACAGTCGACCACAGTATGTAAGTACTCTTATTTACACCAACCTGTCACAATCAACTCACGCGCAGCTACGGAACCCTCTCACAGAACAAAGAGGTCCTTCACGACGTGTGCCGTATATTGTGCCTGTCAAAGGGCTCTGAAACTTTATTGTTTCGCTCTTAAAGCACAAAAGTTTACTCTTTATATATGGCATTAGTTCTTGTAGTAAATGTACACGTGCCTCGATAATGTGTCGAAGCGTTTGTGCACAAGAGTCTTTTGTTGTGATTGAGAATTTTTATGTTGATTAGTAAGTGTAGCGATAGTGAAATGAGCACAATGTTGAAGGCTGGGATGGTGATTTTTATATTGGTAGTGTTTTAGTGAAGCAGGACAAATAAATATTGAAAAATCATACAAATCTAGGGAACGAACCCATCCAGGTTCTGAATAGTTGAAGAAGAATGAAGTCGGAAGTGATCGCTTCCAAGGAATGTCTAAAATAGAGAAGAGTAAAGTCAGTAATTTAATAAGTAAGGCCAGAGCTCGGCCAGAGAGTGAGATTCTGAATTCTGATTCGGAATAAACAGTAGAAGAGAGCGAAAACCTAGATAAAAGTAAATACTCATAGACCATCCCACCATAACGATAACACATAACAACGACTTAAATCCTGATTTTTATTTCGTGGGAAATTCTCGAAAAATTCAAACATATGCCTTACTTCCATCCGCTATCCCATACTACAACTATGGGTGATGTGGTATTTGTGGCCGTAACATATATGGATTTACAGAATTATAAACATTAGAATCAGCAATACATGAACTTAGAGAGTTGTATTGCTGATTCTAATGTTTATAATTCTGTAAATCCATATATGTTACGGCCGCAAATCATATTTAGATCAACACACAACCTGATACTGACCTGCAAATTGCAAAAAAACTTAAGAAATTTTTAATTTCGCGGGCTTCCTTAGTGCATCCCCTTTAAAATAACTATCGAGCCGCTGATACTTTCTCTTCCACTCCCAAAATCTGCATGGAAACCATCAACATATCAAAAAGAACATCTTAATCGTCGAGGCCGCATATTTCAGACGCCAATTCACCCGGAACATAAAACTAAAAATGTGACAACTAACTTCGCGCCATATGGAATGTCAAGCATGGCCGCCTATTAAACTGTTTGAAGTCTTTTGTTAGACGAAATTAACGACATTTTACGATGACTACCGCGAGTAAAAAGTCAAAAGAATCCATTGAAAAAGAGCCGAAAACATTAAAAAAAGCTTTCAATTAAAAAGATCGTGACAATGCCAGCATTAACTGTAGAATTCCGGCGTTTGATATACGATAGTGTTGTTCCAATGGCTGAAGTGAAGCAAAGTGACACTTGAAAAAGGCGCGAACGAATATAAACAAGGGCCATTTTTTTCTAGACAAAAGCACCGCTGTTCGGCCTCTTGATTTTTTAATTGTATTTACGTTTGCTCTTCATTAGGTTTAGTTTTATTTATGTTATAGACATAAATCAGATTGATACAGACTTTGATGTAACCGAATATCAACAAAAGTACCATCATAACATAGGTATTATAATCGTGTAAATAAATAGGTAAGTATAAATGTAAAGCAGATTGCACAACGAAAGTTCCAATACCACGAACAAAATTATAACCATGCGCTCATTAAAAATATAATTGTTCCCGCACTTATATAAAAGTGTAAATACTCGTAGCTACTGCTCGGTATCAATTAAAACGATATTTAATTGTATGCATATTACTATAAACACCGCTAAAAGTCTAGCGTACGGCATGCATAGTAATGACACCTATTAAAAAGCTATGGTTTTTTTTTTTTTATTATGGCAAGGAAAGAGCACGAGTTAAACCAGACATAATCCTTTCTTTTCTTTTGAATGTTGGCCCCCCGTCGATGTTTAGGTGAAAACTTTATTTTTAATATGACTATGCCAAATGAATATTACAAATTAATGAATCATAGACATAATTAGATGTAATATGCAAATATTCATATAGAATTTAAACAGGTGTTATGACAAAATGTGCTATTATCATAGAAATGGCTATATTATTGGTATTTTATTACGCAAAATAATGAAAATGTGCGCTGGGTGGGGTGGCTTTGATTCGCTGTTGTTTTATGGTTTATTAATCAATTGTTTGAGAATAATGATTAATTTAACGTTTTGTATATATGCCTGTTGAGACTGTAGAGTTGATGGTATTTTTCCTCCTCAAAAGGAACAGTAATGTTATTTTTAAAGCTACAGCGAAACGAACTGCATCTTTTTCGTAGGTAATTTCAGTCTTAGAACACCTTAAACCTACAATAATGCTTTGGTAGACATAAATATTTTTGGTAAATACCTTTTCTATTAGAAAGGGTGGAAGTGGGTAATATTATCCACCAACCCGCACTGGACCCGCGTGGTGGATTACGGCCTACTCTCCTCTCACAGAGAGGAGGCCTGTGTCCCAACAGTGGGAACGTTATAGGCTGATTATGATGGGTAATATCCATTAAATAGTAAAGTCTCACATTAATATTTTCTGTAGGAAAATAACGGTAAAATTCAATTTCTGGTGACAAGTTCTTTTATTTGAATAGAGATTTATGATCCACTTATAATTATTCAAATTAGCCTATAAAAATATTAATTAAGTATTCATTTTATAATAAGTTGGTCGTCTACCTACAGTAAACTAGCCTTTACAACCGTCAGAAACAATAATCATAATTTAATTAAATATTACACATTTTACGTTTTATTGAATTAGAGACGTCTTGTCAGATTTTTACCGCGAAAAAATAAATAAAAAGTGAATTGACGTCACGGCTGTCATGTTGACAGCGCGGGAATTAATTAAATAATGGCGGACGTTAGGGCTGCGTTCACGAGCGTTGATAAGGGACTTAATTAATCGGAACACGTGTAAACATTTTGTTTGATAAACCCACCGTCCCGAGAGATAGGGGCCCGAGTCTGTGGCATCTGTTATACGATTCTGGTGATTTGTTTTAATGATACTAATTTAGTATAAACAGCGTGTGATTTCGTTTGTTTAACACGCTCATAATTGGGGCAATATGTTCTGTTTATGAATACGACGTGTCATGATTACCATGTACGTTGTCAAGCGGTGATAGTGTAGTGTAGTTTTAATTAAGATTATTCAGTTACAGCTTCATTTTTAAGTCTCAATTTTATGAACCCTACTTATGACGGTTGAAGGCCTTGATGGCCATGGCTCGCCCGCTATTACATGGGCCTCCAGTCGTGTCGGATTGCCGTCTCAACGGACTATGAAAGTGAGGGAAGAGAGAGTGCACCTGTGTCTGCGCACACACTTGTGCACTGTAGGTAATATCTCCTGCGCCGAAGGCTAGTCTCCGTTGAGATCGGCCGCCGCGGCCGAAATGTGGTCTGGAGGATTATACATGGGACTTAAACATAACTGGTGAAATGTGGGTGTACCTACTATAGATACCTACACCTCTGCCCAACTCTTCAGGGAAACAAGGCGTGATGTTATGTTATAATATAATATCACTATTTTGAATTTCTGATGAAAAATTAAAAACTAGTCTAACACATTTCGAAACTCCGTAGTGGCGAAGCATTTCTATTTATTTATTTATTTATTTATTTATTAGGGACAAAAAACAGTTACATGTTAAAAAATACAGAAAATTACTTAAGCTAGGAATTGTCAAACATGCAACCCACACCATTGTCCACGAATTAACTAAAAGTTAAAAGAATTCTAGAATCGTTATGAAATAAATCTTTGAGTCCTTTAAACGAAATGCAACCACTTCACAAGTCATACCAAGAAGCCTGACCACATGAATGATCTAAAAAAGAATTTAATGTCTACTAACCTAACCACGGGACTCTGAGACATGTGAGCTTTAAAAGTGGAGTCATCCAAAGACAATAAAGTTCTTGATTCTTGGCATAAATTATTAATCTGCTCTTGGAATACCCGTTAATTTTCCACCAGTAATTCCTTAGTTCAAATCGTATGAATACATAAGCCAATACCTATAGTAAGGCTTGAATTCCTCCTACGCTGTTGTCGGTCGCATACGCGTATAAACGTAGTACGCGCCGCGGACGTCAGCGTCGCAGTATGGTGCTATATAGAACACAGTATATACGTACGCGCGACCGACGTACGCGACCGACATCGGCGTAGGAGGAATTCAAGCCTTAAAAGAAAGAATACATAGAACGATTGAACTCGGACGAGGAGCTCGTGGCTAAGTAATAACAGCCGCATGGGTCGATTCATCAGGTTAAGCGACGCTTCCATGGATGGGTGACCATCTTTACATATCGAGACTCCTCCGTGCCTCGGCAAGCACGTTAAACCGTTGGTCCCGGCTGTCATTTATGGATCTTTTACAGTCGTTACGGGTCGTCAGAAGCCCGAAAGTCTGACAACCAGTCTTGCCAAGGGGTATCATATTACCCAGTTACTGGGTTGTGGAGGTCAGATAGGCAGTCGCTCCATGTAATATATTGATATTCAGCTGCATCCGGTTGGACTGGTAGCCGACCCCAACATAGTTGGAAAAAGGCTAGGCAGATGATGACATAGAACGATTGAAACTACATGACGCGATTGGTTGTACTGTTCTGTCAGTGGGCATTTTGAACTATAATAATAGTGCCTTTCATCAACTGGTTCCTTTGCAGTAATATAAAAGAAAAAAAAAAGTTTATTTGCGCCAAACATGACGCTAAGAAACGACAAATACACGAAAAATAACAAATACCTATTACTATATCCTAATACCTAATATCTATTAGGTAGCGGCGTAGCGTATTCGTATTGGTCCTACGAGTACAACATTGGAGCCAAAATTACGGTATGCGAACTATTTTGATGAAACTCTCACTTTAGCAGAGTCTGGCAAACGAAAGTTGATCCTGAAAACAAGACTGTTTATCCCTGTACAAAGTGCTATAACACGAATTGAAATTTAATTTAATTTAAAAGAAAAAAAAATTTCAAGTATCAAAACGTGTTATCGCACTTTCTACAGGGATATACAGTCTTGGTTTTATAAATTTCGCTTGTGTTTTGAGGATCAACTTTCGTTTGCCAGAACTCTCTTGAAACTATACTTAACCAGCAATGGTGCCAACATGGCGGCAAAGGACAGGTTATAGTGAACGTTATGTAAGGCAAGGTGAAAAAACATGATGGTCAAAAACCAAAATATTGCACAAAAATTGACGCCTTCCTTGAAGTTGATCAACTAGACAGAAGTCTCCTTTGGTAATCCCTCGACCATATTGGTAAAATGGAGTCTGAAAATAGCTTTTACGGTATGGATTTAAGTATTCTATCTGCCAACGCCCAACGGTACTCGTAATAGTAGATTGTAATAAGTAGGTAGGTTTGGATCACGGAATAGGGCGTAAAGGCTGGACGCAGTTAAGGTCGACGCGACGGTGCGACGCGATTCTGGTAGAACAATTTCCATGAAGTTTTCATAGAATTTGTTGTACTAGAATCGCGTAGCGCCTCTCTACTGGAGCTTTCGCTCATGGAGACAAGGCAATAGGTAGGTTTTCAATACCTCTACCTACATAGACAAGTCAGCCACATCAACCCTATTATAAAACCCAGTGGATACTATATGCGTTACTTGCGGAAACACTTTCAATAAGGACCAATTAAGTTTTAATGGTACAGTCACAGCTTACCCATCAAATTCGTCGCTTCTTTATAGTCCTTAAATTAAGACATCACAACTTCCCAAGTGTTTACAATAAGCCAAAGAGGAAGGAGTTTTTACTACTTTTTACGGTTTTTTTACGCCAAATGTTTTGAAAACCGGCGGCTGTTTTGTTAAACCCGTTTAAAAAGTTGTTATCTTGTAAACAAATGAGTTTAACGGTCAGCTTAACTGCTTAATTGATAAACAAACAGAAGAAGAGAGGGTTCGGATATATTGCATTTATAGATTCGATTTTTGAAGTGAAAACTTCTTTAGGCGCCTTGCGCTCTTTTTGCTGAAATGTGATCAAAACTGAACCGTTTCGCTCGGGTCCGTGACGCTGAATCGTGTATACTCGGCTCCAGTCGTAAGTTTTCACTCCTATCGTGCGGTCATAAAGCACACACCCTCTTTTCTTAGCTGGTCGTAAGAAATCAAGTGGAGAGAGCTAACAGAAACAAGTAGGCCTTTTTGAAAACCATAACTCCTAAGGCATCCTTATGATGTGTTGCGTACAGTTGCGGTGGGAACTATTTATAGTCCGTAGATATTGTGAAATATAGGTCATCATTGATAAAACCCCTATTAAATACCTAGCTATGATGCTACAGACATAACTTCAATAGGTGAGGCTAGGATAAAAGTAAGTTGGATCTAGAATGCATTAGCCCTGTTCCCTTAATTTTTTCGCTAATGCCTTCTTACTCAGTCTCTTTGACTACTATAAGTATTTGACTGGATTTAGTCCTAAACAACCTTTTCTTTCTTCCAGGCTATCAGGCGAAGTCAACACCTCCCCGTGCGAATCAGAATCAACATCAAACTCCCCGCCGTCGCTCCTCCAGGATGCGACGTTGCCAGCTCTCCTAGTCTCCGGCGCGTCCACGCTGTTCCAGAACACAACCACGACCACCAACACAGCGCTGAGTTTGTCAGCTGTCGACAGCTTATGCTTGCCTGGTACCTCAGAGGTGGAGAGCTGTAGTTTGGCGAACGGATGCTCGACGAGCTCGTCGCTTGGGTTGGCACTGCCGTTGACGTCGGCCGGGGGACTTTGTTCAACCTCCTCGTCGGCTGCGGTCGCCTGGTTGATGAATGAAGATAGTACGGGTAGGTATCCTATCGGGACGATATTTTAGTTACGTGGTTTGTCACTAAAGTCTCTCTATATTTCAAGTGAAAAGGACCACAGCATATCCATATGTGCCTTGGTTTCAAATGGATATACTGTGTGTCCTATTGATTCCCATAGGTTTTGAACTCAATCTGAAAATCTACATATAGCAATCGGAGCCAAACCAGACTTAAACTAAACTAACCCACGTTGTTCATGTCCTGAAAAAATACGGTTGATTCGCCGTGTGTAAGCACGGTTGTCGGTGTTGTATGGGTTACTATGGAGGATTGCTGGCCGACACGGCGGCAATACGGCACGGCGACTGACGTCTCCGAAGCGCATATCACAAGCTCCCACGATTTTTCTAAGGCGCGGTTAACACGCCGGCCGTACCGTAAAGAAACCGTGGCGTGTACTCTAAAACAGATCTAAAGTTCGAAAGCTCGGTATAACCATCTAAATAGGTATCCAAGGTGGTTAGTTGACTGTGGCACCGATAGATTCGAGAGTACTACATAGACTTAACTCTCTTTTGAGTCGGCTGTACCAGGCTGACCAGTAATTCAAGTAATTTTTACTCTGTGTTAATCTAGTTTCATTTTTGTCAGGTGGTGTAAAGAGCGAGGTCCGTAGCCCGGGCCTGTGTGAGGCAGACGTGGCGCTGTACGGTGAAACGCTGCCGTACGACCAGTCTGCGCTGCCCTACCAGTATTATAATAGGTAAGACAGCAGTATTACTACAACATTTAAGGCAATTAGGCCAATTTTAGCCTGTTACGTCCCTGCAAAGCAATGACCCTCTCCGATCATAGCAGGGACGATAATTGAAATCATGCTTGATCTTTACGGCTCCCCGCAAACAGGCGCGACGCGACTCTGGTGTAACAATTTATATGAAAATTTCATGGAAATTGTTCTACCGGTGTACATCATGTCGCGCCTGTCTGCGGAAGCCTTTATTTGGACTTAAATATTAAGTAGGTTCCATTCTTCTATAAAACAGAAGTGGAAAGTACCTATTCGTGGTCTTGTTTTAAACACTTTTTAACCTAAAGAAATGGAATCGCAAAGTTCTAGAAAATCAAGTAGATCCATACCTAAAGTTTGCCTACCTGCTTAAAGTTAACGCCTCAGTGTTATTTTTAGGCAGAGGCACTATGTCTCTATAATCGGTCATAATGTCGTCACCATCTACGTCAAAGCTGCCCCCAACATCTAATAATAGGTCTACGAACTCTGGAGGATTTTGTGAAGCTCCAAAAGTGTCTGAAATTCAAAAACTTCTCACGTAAGCGTACTTTGACGCTCCTTCTTGCCTAAATCTATAATCTTGTTTTCTTAATCAAGTCGATAATGTAAAATATGTTATTTAAAGGTTAGCGCAACTGTTAGTACCTAATGGTTAACTTATTGTGTACTTAAAACTAAACGATGCACCATACTTAAAATCTCGCCTGGTGATTCTCGTCTACGTGACTCGCATGCACATTCACCTCTTCACCTCTCTGTCACCTCTCGGCAGGTCAGAAACTCTCTTTATATAAAAGAGACATCGAACATGGAAAATACCTTTGTAATCATATAAAAATGTACTCTGTGTTTGTAATAAAGAAACCTATAAAGATCGTATTCCGTTACATTTTTCTTCATCTCAAAAAGTTTCGTCAATACTCGTTACGCCATCTGTTAGGAAGTAGAGGAAGTAAAAGCGTCTACTTTGATTAGTTTCACTATCAATCGATAGAGGCGCTGTCAATGCAAAATAAACACTGATCGTGGAAGTTTTTTATTTGACTAGTAGATGACACCACTGCTCTTTTTGCATATTTGCACCAACCTTCTTACATAAGCTGTATCGGCGGCGAGTTTGGTGTGACTGACCGTGCGTTTGCACTGGCGAAACATTTACGACAAAACATGTTGAAATCTCTATTTTTTTCTGTCAATGTTCCTACAATTTTTGACAGGAACTAGAGATTTCAACATGTTTTGTCGTAAATGTTTCGCCAGTGGAAACGCACGATGAGAGACCCATGTCGTCAGAGAATAGCACTTTACCTACTGTATTTTACTGATCTTCATTGTCTTAACATGGCCATTTCATTGATACAGCATGCAGCAATATGGTAGCGGCAGCGCGGCTTCGTCGTACGTCAGTTCTTCGTTGTACAACCAGCCGTACGGCGCGTACCCACCACAGCATAACACTACCAATAGGTAAGCGTACATTATAAGAAACTCTGAGACCAACATTTGTACATGAAACGTTGGCTTTCTTATAGTCTAGCTAGACAACGTTCCACTTTAAATTGTAAGGCATGGCTAGGTAAAAGGCTGAAGGAAGGCTATCCCTGACAAAAAATTATTGCGAATGTATAAAAAATTTAAATAGAGACTGTTAAAACCACTAATGCTTTCAAGAGTGAAGACAATAGAGGTGGACGTGAACTTTGGATGAGGTGGCAGCAAGACCGGTCATAAAGCATTGTGGACGCCTCCTTTCGCAAATCTAGTAGAATCATTGACATTTTGAACCACCTTCATGTACTAACAATCACTTTGTACCAGGTCATCATGTAAAGCGACGCCGACGTACCTGTCCGCGTACGGTGTCAGCGGTGTGAGTGGAGTGCCCAGCACTGGTTTCGGGACGCAACCCTCGCCTTACGCCTACTCTTCGTACAACGGAGGGTTGGCACAGTCGTTTCCTACTGCGCAACAGGTGAGTGAAACAGACAAAAAAATATCCAAAACCCCAGACCTGGCCTGGCCTATCAGAAGTTCTATTCGAGTGCGTATTTTGTAGATACCTTTATCACTCGTCAATCATAGGTACAATTATTTTTTATCTGTAGGACTACAGCAGCTATGCAGCAGGCTACGCGGACCACAACGTGGCTCAATACAGCGGATACTACGCTACACCTAGTTATTCTCCCTATGTCAGCTCGCCGAGCAGCAGCGGCAGTGCTGGACACACTTCATATCATTTAGGAGGTGCTTTATCAGGTAACTAAAGTGATAGGCGGTAATTTTATTAGTATACGAACGCACCCTTAACAATTAATTGATGTGCAATGAGAACAGACTATTGTTAACATATCTACAGTAAATGAAAACTTACCGAAATAAAATGTTGCCAAGTTAGAATATTTCCGTGAATGATGAGAGTTTTACATTTATTGATGTTTACGGTTTTACTTATGTATTTGTTTTTGGTTTCCCTAACGACTTATTTGATTATGTAAAATATGTCTCATAATCTAAAGACTCTTATTATATATGAAATGATAATTTTACTGCAACATATACCAGCATTTTATGTTAGAAAACCTCAACTTGAAAATCTTTACTAATTTAAAAGCCTCATAATTGGTAGCAAAAAATTTGAGCACATAAATAGCACATCCTTGCGGTTTTAGTTCGGAACAGTGGAAAATGTCACATTGATATGGGAGTTTTGTATCAAAGAGCTGGCAACCCAGCTGGACAACGTCAAATCCACATTGACGTTTATAATTAGCGATACTTGTTGCCTCTGTTGTAATGTTTACAAAGTAGTGTTTTTAAAACAAATGCCTTAATTTATAACAAAATAGAATAAACAATCTCATGTGTTCATATCAGTCCGTCGATATACAAGACTGAAGTTCCATTCCGTAAACAATTAATAAGATTTTTAGTGCTCAAACAATGAATAAAGAAAACGAAAGTTTTCACGACAATAAACGACGGAAACTAGATGAAGATGCCTCAGAATCGCACTATGATGATTCAGATTACTGGCCGGACACAGACAGCGACGATGGTAGGAATTTTTAAACTTTTAAACTTCGAATTAGTTCAGTCGTAAGAAATTAAAAGTCTAGTTGGTGAAATAGGCTCATTTCGTACTTCCGTTGCCGTGACATTGAATATTATTAACACATTAAGGCCAGAATGTGATAAATTGCTTCGCTATTAGTCATAATCTGTTTCTATATGGTTTATTGGTATGTGTGTGTATTTTGTGTATTGTATGTAATCTTATCTCAAACTTTTAAATGCATTCTTTATGTAAAGACCTGATAAGCATAGTAAACAAAGTGTATGTAATGAATTAGTTCAACAACAACTATGAAATTTTAATAATTTTAAATAATGCTTGCTAAATACAAATTGACTTTAGGTTTAGACAATGGAAATATCCCCACAGCACTTTAATTAAGCATAACTCAGAAGTCCTATGATCAGCAATGGAGGCTCACAGGTTCATATAATTTTGAGTTTTTTTACTTAAAAAATGCTGGTTGCATTTAAAATAATGACCCATATTATAGAACAATGCTTGTACATGAACATAATAAAAAAATACATGTTGGATGTACTTTCTATGACATTTGAAAACTTTAAAAGAAGATACTTAATTATATTATGCTTGAGCCAAAACAAGCCTTTATCAAGCAAGGATACTCTATTAAACATTTTTTTTTATTACAGAATCACCATCCTCAATGCTGCCCTCAATAAACGACGCAAGTCCACTGTCTCCCATCAAAACAGAAGTACATGCAGCCAGTCGGAGATGTAGAGAGAATTCAGGGTAAGAATCCATTTACTTTCCCCCGCCATAAACAGGTGCATCATTTTTAAGAACCTAATTTTAATATTGAATACTGTGTATTGACTAACTAGCTGATGCTCGCAACTTTGCCCGCGTGGATGTCGGTTATATACTAAAACTTTACTCGAGAACCACTCTATCCATTGGTGAAAACAGCATGAAAATTAGTGCAGTAGTTTTCGAATTTATCGCATACAGGACGAAAGACAGACGCGGTAGTGGACTTTGTTTTATAATATTGAAAAATGCGAAAGTGGGTTTGTTTTTTACGCTCTTATGCTAAAATGGCAAAACAGATTTGGATGAAATTTGGCACAGAAGTAGACCTTGGCCTGGAGAAGGACATAGGCTACTTTTCATCGAGGATTGCAGACGAAGTCACAGGCAACAGCTTGTAATTAATCATCCTTTCACAGGTTACGATAAGAAACTAATAAAATCTGTAACAAATGACTGCAATGATGCCTTTTATTCAAGTATCATGTTTTCTGTTGAAAAATAATTATAAAATTATAGTTTTGGTTTTACAAACTTTAAGTATATCAAGCCTGCAAAGATGTACACAAAACCTTCACTAAATTCCACTCGAAATCATCATAAACTTACTTAATAAAACATCTTGTTATCCTCAGTGAAAGCACAGCCTCCCGGTCCCGTGGCCGGGGCCGGCGCAACACATCGTCATCCCCTGCCCAGCATGTACCTGAACCTGCGACAGACAGGGTGTTCATATGGGACCTGGATGAAACCATCATTATCTTCCACTCGCTACTCACTGGCACATATGCTACCAAGTACAATAAGGTACGAAGAATATTCTTGTATCAGCCATAAAGAGCAATTTATACTTGTATTTAAAGTGAGAAGAAGATTGTCTTTAGTTAAGCTAGACAAATTTTTGGAACACTAGCGACTTACTACACACTAAAGTAGTAATGATTTCTATTTTTTGGAACACAGGGATATGAAGTAAATCAGTAAAAAAAAAAATCTTCGTTAATTTTAATCATGGTCTGGCAGGTTGAGTAATTTATGCGGCCTACCCATATGTCCATCCTGAGTTGTGCTGCACGATTACTGACAAATGCGTGAACTGACTGGACAGGTCCACTCACATCTGTGTGGTTCTTTCCTCAAAAGACCATTTCGGACACCAATCTGCATAGTCTTCACATGATCTGACCAAGATTATGTCTGGGTTTTAAAAGAGACCTCTGAGTTTGTTTTGGCCTTTCTTCTCAGAGTGGTCAAGTAGGAAAGGCCGACTAGTTTTAAAAATATTATTGTTTGACGTGTTATAAAAGTGTTTGTACAAACCTAGTTACAGAAATAAAATTATGATATCCAACTATCAATAAGTAAATATTATGATATTTTAACCTTTTAAAATATATTTTTTATCCTTTTTTAGGTAAATATTTTTTTTATCCTTTGACAAATTACTGACTCTCTATATCTTTCGTTTTCAGGACACACAGCAAATAGTACAATTGGGTTTTAGAATGGAAGAGATGATATTCAGCTTGGCTGACACACATTTCTTCTTCAATGATGTTGAGGTAAGATATTAATTATTATAACTTATTATTACTCTGATAGCATAGTCCATTGTGTGTGACACACACACACAAACTATGGACTATCCTATCAGAATAACTATAAGATTTGCTTTGAACTCCACAATATGGCTAGAAAGACCTATTATTTTATATTTATGTATTTTTTGTTTGCCTTTTGTCTACTTCTCCAATTTTTCATTCAAAATTTTCCTTCATTAAACTCAAACCACCTCCTCACTCATCAGGATTGTGACCAGGAGCACATAGATGCGGTGGCGGCAGACGACAACGGACAAGACCTCTCCGCGTACAACTTCGCGGCTGACGGCTTCCACGCGGGCGCGGCCCCTAACACGGGGTTATGTGCGCCTGGTGTCAGAGGCGGCGTTGACTGGATGAGGAAGCTTGCTTTTAGATATCGGAAGATCAAGGATACGTATAATAATTATAGGAATAGGTGAGTTTGTTGGAATTACTATGTTATTGGTTTTTATCAAAATCGCATTTTACAAAGCCTTCCAATGTTTATTTTGTCCTTTACTAATATTAAAAGAGTAACATGTTTAATTCTTTTTCTGATATTGATAAGTTAGTTTTTCGTCCTTGGGTCCTTAAGCACTCTAACGCCCGGCAACCATGGTTGACCCAAAATTATATGGTATAGTTCCCCCCCCCCAATGCTACTCTCGGGCGTTTGAGTGCCTAAAGGTAACAATTAGATCACACAATATAAATCGATTATTTAAAGTAAATTCGGAACCTTCAACTAATATGAAGACGAGAAAGTAGCAAAAAATCCTAAAATTCAATATAATCTAGTATTTTGATCTTTCATTCTAACCTAACCTTATAATTTCTTCCCCAGTGTCGGCGGACTGCTCGGCCCAGCTAAAAGAGAACAATGGTTACAACTTCGAGCAGAACTGGAACAAGCGACAGACAACTGGCTCACTCTAGCCTGCAAGTGTCTCAACATGATCAACTCCAGGTATGTGTAAAACTCTGTATTAATTGCTAATATCAAGTAATTCAAGAAACATGTGCATTTAAATGAATCCCTTCTTATTTGGTTCCTCCCTCAGACCTAATAAAAAACCAAGACGGAGCGCTGCGAACAATACAGTGAAGTATGCTAAAACTACACCACCGTTCTGTGCATACACGCTCACACACACATTTACAACTATTTACAATGACACTACAATCAAACTACACCAAACTAAGTGCACACATGTTTACGAAACCGGCCTCACGTCACTGTTGAAAGCGTTCTGTCTTGGTTTTTTATTTGGTCAGAGGGTTCCTCCATATAAAATTGGTGTAAATCCCTCTCGCGACTTACAAGTCATAGGTTCCAACCCTCACAGGTGCTTTAGTTTGTATAAATTATTTCATCACCACTGCTCTCACAACGGTGAAAGAAAAGATCGTGAGGAAACCGCCATGTCCTAAAACCAAAAATTCGAAGAAGTGTGACATCCACCAACCCGCACTGGGCCCGCGTAGTAGATTAAAGATAATAGGAATTTCACAAAAGTATTTTTAACAGTGAAAATGTGTTATTTTCAGAGAGAACTGCGTAAACGTATTAGTGACGACGACGCAGCTGGTGCCCGCGTTAGCCAAGGTGCTGCTGTTCGGACTGGGCGGAGTCTTCCCCATCGAGAACATATACTCCGCGACCAAGACTGGTACGTTGTAGCTTATGATAAAAGATTGGACAACACTAACGGCCAGTTTCTTCATCAAAAGTAACAGCCAAAGGAACAGTCAACTGTTCTTCCGCGCTGTTGGATTTACAACCCTCGCCTCAGCGCTGAGGATTGAAAATACAACAGTGCAAAAGAGCAGTTGACTGTTACTGTTACATTAAGAATTTCCTTAAAAATCCTTCGGATTTTGATAAATTATAAAGTGCGTTACGCAGTTGGGTGTTTTCAAATCGAATAAGTCGATTGTATGTAAGGCTAGAAAGGTCTACTGCGATGATAGATGATGAAGATGTCTGTCAGAAAAATACATGCTGCGCATGCCTAAAATAAATTGGGTTGATGGAGGAAGATGATGATAGTCATCATTTAGCAAAAACTAACTAAAACTAAACTTCGCATACTATCCTAAACGAGCAAAAAAGAGTTTCCGTAACTTAGGACCAATATTAAAATTTCCTCATTTTTCACAGGCAAAGAAACATGCTTCGAGAAAATAAAGCAGCGCTTCGGAGAGCGATGCACATACGTGGTCATCGGTGACGGACAAGACGAAGAAGCGGCGGCCAAAGCGAAGAACTATCCCTTCTGGAGGATATCCAGCCATTCAGACATCGCTGCCCTGTACAACGCGCTAGACATGGGCTTCTTATGATCTACTGGTATCCTAGTACTTGATCTATACAAAGCAAACGTTTTATGTAGGAAGAGGAATTACGACTTTTGGAGGATATGGCAGCCATTCCGACATCGCTGCCCACTAGACATGGGCTTCGTATGATCTACTGGTATCCTAGTCTTGATCTATACAGAGCAAACGTTGTATGTAGGAAAGGGAACTACCACTTTTGGAAGATATGCAGCCATTCAGACATCGCTGCCCACTAGACATGGGCTTCTTATGATCTACTGGTATCCTAGTACTTGGTCTATGCAATCAATCGTTTTATGTTATGCTAGTAATTTACCTATATTACAGAGAAAAAGAGAGTTTGTTTTATGGAAAGTTTTTCATAGCGTTTCCTCTAAAGAAAGAAATGTTCAGCCTTTCAGCACCCCAATTGAGTAACACACTTTCAATCACAATCCGAAGGATTATGAAAGAAATTAGTAACCCATTGCGTCATTTGTTTGAAAAATTCATCTGCTTGACAACGTAAATAACACAATGAATATTGTCGAATTGTGTGTTACTCAATTACCCCGCGGATAATTGGGAGTCTCTTATGATCTGCTGGTATCCTAGTACTTGACAGAAATGTTTCATAGCGATTCATTAATAAATAAAATAGGAAAGACAATGAGAAAAAGATTGAAACACTGTTTATTGAATTACCCATTATTGGCGTAAAGTCAGAATCAGAAATCGAACAAACTTGATTTTAAGGTCTCAAAATTTTGCTAAAGATAAATCTAATCGCCAGAATACTTGAATTTATGAGCTTCCTATAACTAAAGCCAAAAATGTTGATACTTTTATGAAACTTGCTTTCCACATTTTTCTTTATGTCTCGTCATAAAAAGATATCCTAAGGTGGTCTAAGAGAATTTATCTATGCTATAAATCCTCTATAAAAGTTTCTGAAACAGTTAACTTATTGCCAACATTAAAACAACCAGTGTCCCATAATATCATCCAAATGAGTGATATAAAGTTGTACTAAATATCATTATGCAACTCATTTAAAAAAAAGAACATTATCATCCACGCGCATTTCACTACCACAGGCAGCGCCGTAATAAAAAAAAACTTATAGGTTATTCGAATTCACGTTATATCCCGCCATTTTTGTTCGATATTAGTATTGCAAAGAATCTTTTATAGAGGATTCATATCATGGGTGTAGATAAAGTCTTGTATGCAACTGTAAATAATGAGGTATTAAAACACTCGTGTGATTCTATTATCACACGAGGCGAACTCATTCGTGTTTTAATACCCCTTATTATAAAACAGTTGCATGAATAACTATTATAAAATCAAATGGAATATTTTGTCGTTCAAGTTATGGATATGGATGACTTTAAAACAGTCTTGTACGTAAAATACAGTAGTTAGAAGAATATTAACATAGCTTATTTAAAACGGACTATTTTTATTTATTATACAGGTTGATAATATTACTTTTTAGCTCAGTATATTATTATTATGTACGGACTCGAGTTCAATGACAAACTCTAAAATGGCCTTTTGCGTAATCCATAAGCAAGCATACGAGGCTAGGAAAGTCCCGGCTGTCATTCGTAAATGATAAATGATTTTTATTTCTGTAAGTAGGTTTGTACAAACACTTTTACACGTCAATCACATTTTTAAAACTAGATGAGGTCGGCGTTTCCTATCTGACTACTCTGAGAAGAAAGGCCGAAACAAACTCAGAGGTCACAGTCTCTTTTAAAGTCCAGACATAATCTTGGTCAGATCATGTGACCATGTAGATTGGTGTCTGAAATGGACTTTTGAGGAAAGAACCACACAGATTGAGTGGACCTGTCCAGTCAGTGCAAGCATTTGTCAATAATCGTGCAGCTCAACTCCAATTTTAAGGAGCTCAACGATTTGACGATGTGATGTAGATCTTTGACATACGTTAAGGGTGGTCAGGAGCCCAAAAGTCTGACAACCAGTCGTACCAAGGAGATGGTGTTATCCAGTAACTGGATTGTGGAGGTCAGACGCTCCATGTAAAATACTGGTAATCAGCTGCATCCGGTTAGACTGGAAGCCGACCCCGACATAGTTAGCAAAAGGCTAGGCAGATTAATATTCTATCGTAGCATTCGTATAAGATCAGCCGCCTAATTTCATCTCGTGTGAATCGCTGGGTCGAGAATCGATATGTTTCCAGGCTGGCAAAAAAAGTTATATTGTTCTCGAGTCCAAGCTCTAAAGACTAAAATATTGTTGCGATAGCTCAAAGGAATGTTTTGTTTTAAACAATTGAATAGGCGAAAGAAAAAAAGTTGCGAGATGCCAATCCTTACATACGTATTATAAAACAAAGTCCTCCGCCGCGTCTGTCTGTCTGTCGTCCTGTACGCGATAAACTCAAAAACGACTGCACCGATTTTCATGCTGTTTTCACCAATGGATAGAGTGGTTCTCGATTAAGGTTTAATATATAATAACCGACATCCATGCGGGCGAAGTCGCGGGCATCAGCTAGTTACTTATAAATATTTAAGATATTCCATCACGAACAATTCCTCGAATGTATCGCTCCAATAAATTGGTTCTTGTTCTCTTCTCGGCTCCATAAAAGTACATTTTTCATACAAACATTAGTTCGGAGCCTCAGCTATTATAAATATATTAATTATTTTAGTTTATAAAAGCTCAAAGTCAGCTCAAAATCTAATGAAACTAAAAGAAATAATATGTTTTTTGTAAATATTTACTGAAAATAGTAGCGACATAGTGTTTTGTAAGTCCATCCTTACTATAAGTTTTATATAATCTTTATTATGTACAGAATTAAAGTAATTCTTAGGACAATGTATAGCAAATATTTGTTCTTATTATTTTCTTTTTGTATTCAGGGCGATCTTAAATTGTATGAAAATGTTTTTGGATTGATTTAAAATTCTTTGTGAAAACAATTATACATTCTTTATTTCAACATATCTAAGATGGCGTTCTGCATTAACAAGTTGGTTAAAAAAAAAATTGTTCCTGTTACTCTAAGCACAACTATTTTTATATATTCTAATAATTATGACAACATATTTCTGTATATCTCTCCGAAAACTATGTACAACTGTACGCGAAGACTTTTCATTTTACGAAACGTAGCAATATTTAATATGTTATAAAAAATAGACAAAATTGTAAATAAAAATCTAAATTTTAGATTAGACATAGCTTATTATTCTAGTTCGAAAGTTATTATTATTCGATTTGTAAATAAAATTATATTATTTGACAATTGATTGTGTTGTTTTACTTGGCCGATCTGTTAACCATAGGTATCTAATGCATAATGATAATGAGTGAAAATGAGGCGACCTTAGCTTGGTCATTTGGTCCTTTCTCAGGCCTACCAAGCTTATCAGGGTCGAACCCTGATAAACTTTAATAAAAAGTATTTACAGCAAACATAATAGTTCTTAAAAAAAATACTTATATTTTATGGCAACCCTATCAACCAGCTGTCACTCCGTTGCTAAGCAACAGTCAACACAAGTGTAAACAAAACAAAGCAAAAGATTATTCAGCAAAAATAAAGTTTTTCAATCAAAATGAAGGCTGTCGATACGATATTATTCGATGTGTCCAAGAATGAGCTATTCAAGTTCAACGAGAACTATAAAATGATGCACAGGAAACTGAAGAGCACGTGGAAAGTCATGATGTGAGTTTTTTGTTCCTACGTTTTAGATTAATGTTATAGGCTCAGGAACTATTCGACAGCCGTGTGAGTCAGTCTGGCTTCCTTATTTATAGATCAAGCATATTATTATATTTAGGTACATAACACCACATTTGAAAGAGAAAGAACGAAAAATATTTTATTTGGGACACGCACAGGAAATATATCAATAAAAACAAACATTAAAACTAACAAAATTAATAAAATAAAATAAAACAACGTGTAGAAAACGAAACCCGTGCGAGGCCAAAAAGGCTCCTATCTCAGCATAATGCTACGATATTTGAGAAAAAATAAACAAATACCGCAGCGCTGATATTCTGATAGGGCCAAAGAGGGGTAAACAGTGATCGCAGCTAGCTATGTTCAAAAAATTCTCGTCTAGTTATGAGAGGTGAACTTCCTCTGAATGTAACTTCTTTGAGGCTTACGTAGTCCAGGAGTAAAAAAAAAAACAAATATCTGTGGTCAGCAAAATTAATAATGTTGATAAGTAAGAAGGTAGTTAGATTAAAAATATAGCGACGACATAAAAGGCCTAAAGTCACCAAAAGTACTGGGCTTACAGAAACCGCGAGGAGTTATCATCAAATGTGCTAGAAGACGTGAAGATCCTGATAGTGGCCGGTCCTCAGAACGCGTTCACTGACGATGAGCTCTCTTCTCTCAAGCACATGGTGGAACGAGGCGACTCTGTGCTGGTTGCCATGTCAGACGGCGGGGAAGAACGGACCAATACTAATATTAACTTCTTTTTGGAAGAGTTCGGGATTGTAGTCAATAATGGTGAGAAAAATTACGTTCGGAAGTCAGTGGCAAAAAACGAAAATTGAAAAGCAAAGACACCGACTTCCGAAATCAAAGTAATTGTAAACACTTTTTTGTGTTTTTTTTGGAAGTCGGTATTTTTTTTTGTAAAAGTTTTTATTTTTCACTGTCTAGTTGTGGTACCTACCCCACACAAATTCCAATACCACTAACTGATATGTAAATAAAAGTGCCGAAAAAAAAAAAATACCTACATACGAATTGAGAACCTCCTCCTTTTAGAAGAAATCGGTTAAAAACAGGGCCAAGGTAAGAAGGAAAAATCTCCGTGTAAAATGTACAGTTACCAACCCGTAAATATTAGGAAAACGGCTAGATCTTTTGCTGGTGAAGGTTATTCTATTATTGCCATGTGACATGTATGAACCACATTGTTGCAATCGCAGGTTGATTATTACTGACGTGTGGATTGGCATAACCAAATATCCTATGCCCAGCAGACCAGTGTAGTCAGGCCTTGCCAGCTAGAATGCTAGTGTTATCTACAAAAAAAAAAAAAAAAACAATCATCCGAACATAGTACCTCCTCCTTTTTTGAAGTCGGTAAAAAATAAGTGTTATCTCTAAGGTTATCTAATTATTTCTTCCAGACTGCGTGGTGCGAGCCAAGTACCACAAGTTCTATCACCCTAAGGAGTGTCACGTGTCGAACGGCATACTGAACAGAGCCATCACCAAGTACTTGATGAAGATGCCCAATTACAGCAGCGAGTCTGATGATTTTCTGTGAGGTTCTATCATTTATTTGATTAAAATCTTAGAGATTTAGTTCTTTATATGAAACTTCAGGGCCAAAATCGAAAATATACGATATTGACTTCGATTGACCTGAAACGGTAGGTATTATCTCTTCTAGCCTGCCAGGGAAGGCAGTTTAATAAAACCTTTATAGTTGCATCAATCGTTGGTGTTGTGACAATTTAAGGATCAAATCACGAAGGATTGTATTTTTTTTAAATAATTTTGTGGACTTATGGCATGTGCCAAATAAATTATTTTCTGCCTTTTTAACCCCCGACGGAAAAAGAGGGGTGTTATAAGTTTAACTTGTGTATCTGTGTGTCTGTCTGCGCCATCGTAGCTGCCAAACGGCTGAACCGATTTTGATTTTGTTTGAAAGGTGACTTGATCGAGAGTTTTCTTAGCTATAATAAAAAAAGCTTTGTTTTTGTCGGGGGTTTTTTATATTTTAAAGCTAATTGAATTTGTTCTTTATTAAATATGGTAATGGCAAATCAAAGAAAATGGTATGTTTGGGTACCTACACTTCGCGTCAAATAACTTTGCCGCTTTGAAGTTAGGCTGCGCATGCGCGCTGGCATTCGCGCTACTGTTTTGTAAGTGAGATTGACTACTGCGCAGTCAATTGTAGCCTACTTTTAGACCGGCAAAGTTATTTGACCCGAACTGTAACGATTTTCCACTACCCATCCCAGACAAACAAAATACAGTGGGCCTAAAACGGTCACATTAGCAATTCCTCTAAAAGCGATTCATTTCCTAAATTTCCAGCTGTCATTAGCAATTCCTCTAATTTGACACAAAAGCAATTCATACTGTGTAATGGTCAAACTGTCAAACAGATAAATTATTTCGTAATAAGAATCGCACGCAGATCATAGTATGAATTGTCAGTTTGTGACATTTTACGATGATTCATAATATTTTCCTATTATGATTCTGCCAAAGCGGCTGTTTTAAGCTCCCAGGTAGAATGTTTCGCGAACCGTTCTTAGTTAAACACGGGCTGGTTTAAATTACCTACACCTAACTCAACTTCTGTTTTAGAGAAGAACCAGCAACTCCAAACTTCGTGTACCCATACGGAGCCACCATGACAGTGAAGAAACCGGCAGCTGCTATACTATCCAGTAGTGACGTGTGCTACCCGGTCAAGAGACCAGTCGCGGCGTTGTACACGTCAGAGAAAAGTGGAGGTAGGACCAGAGGACCATCATCTAATTTTATAGGGAATTCAGGTGCCGTATTATGAAGTATTAATGCCACCATTTTTCCAGTGTGAGAAAGAGATGGAGCTAGGCAAAGCCGCTAGCACCATCCCGTTTTCGCAGTGGAATAATGATGGCATTAATACTTCATAATACTACCCCTGATCTACTTGTGGCGGTACCTACATCGCCACATTCGAACTACGCATCAAAGACCTGACATCACACAAAAATCCTGACGTCACAAAAATCCTGCATCGCGCAATTAGAGTTTACCGTGCAGTGAACATATATGTATACAAAAATCCAATATCAATCATTGGGCAGCAGTGTGGGCCCGCCAGACACAACACCCGTCTGCTCGGAGGATCCTCCCTTTTCTATGGTGGATGAGTGAACTTTACAGCCTGTTCCTCATACCCCTAAATGACACTTAGCTAGCACCTAGCTATATGAATGCTATATGACACCTAGGTATAGGTCTAGGAACTAAGAACAATCAAGGGGACCTCCGCGTTACACGAAACTGTAGTTGGTACCAGGGACCGGTGTGATCAACACTGGTATTCTTTTCGGTTACAACATTTATATTTTTACAGGTATTTTTAAACATAACATAATATTAAGCCTGTATTCCCCGAAGAGGAGAGCAGAGGTGTACGTAACTATAGTACACCCACATTTCGCCAGTTATGTTTAAGTCCCATGTAATAGGGGGCGAGCCTATTGCCATCAACCAGGCACAAATCCAGACTCCAGGCTGCCACTGAGAAATTCCAGATGGGAAACCCAATAACACTTTGCCCAACCCGGGAATCGAACACAGGACGTCATGCTCAGCAGTAGCGCTTGCAACCATTAGACCAACGAGACAGGCTTTTTCAAAGGTTGTGTTACCGGTATTAAAACGGTAACCTAAATAGGGTAACATGTTTTTTCTTCTTGGGTTACCCAGATAGCGGTAACCTTAGTCTTAGAAGTAACCAAAATTCTTCGATACCTGTACCGTATCCAATTGACAAAGGGTTTCGGTACCTGGAAGGTACACACGGTTACACATAAAGCTATAGGTAAATTTCCAGGTTATGATGATCTTGCATTGTAAAGGATTTCAGTACAATGCGAGGTCAACTTATACTGGAAATGTATAGCTTGATGTGCAGCCGTACGTACATCTGGCGCACTTTTATCATCTCTGATCGACCAGACACGTAAGAAGAAACAGAAAATTCGAGTCTATAGCTTTATGTACTGTAGGTATTTATTTAAACTTCTATGTTATACACATACACAAATCGGATGCGTGTCGGAACGGGAATACGGCAGACTTGTATACAATTGTAATTCCTTGTAAGTATTATAATGGATGTCATCAGTTCATCAGCCGAAACGCGTGCGCGGGTCGGGCGCGAAGCGGGTCGGGAGCGGGAGTCGCGCATGCTTTTCATGTGCTGACATCCATATAATACAAGGACTTAGAATAGGTATATACAAGCCCGCTGTACTCCCGTCCCGACCCGCGCCCGTCACACATCCGCGTTGTGTGTGGTTTGAGCTCCATCATCCACCTTGCCTTTTCCCAAGCAAAGATTGGGATTGAATAGTCAGAGTTTCACCAAATTCGGCTACATATATAAATATATGAATAAGAATTAATTCTTCAATAACGACGACTATCGGAAATCCGAAACCAAATACTGGATTTCCAGAGAGTACCGGTGCGGTGGATGGAACTCTAATGATAAGTAGTTGAGAAACATTACAAATAGCTATAAAAAAAAAACTTTAAAAACTTTTTACAAAAATCGGTGTCTTTGCTTTTCAATGTTCGTTTTTTGCCACTGATTTCTGAAGTTAAAGTTATTTTACTACTTTTTTTTGGAAGTCGGTTGTTTTTTTTTTTTGTAAAGTTTTTATTTTTCACTTTTTAGTTGTGGTACCTACCCTACACATATTCGAATACCACTACCTGCTATGTAAATAACAGTGACGGAGTCAAATAAGATATCGTCTACATCGACCAAGTGGGAAAAATACCTAATTATTGATGCTAACTCAAAAACTACGCAAGCAAAATTATTAAAATTTATATGGGACCACTTCGGGAGTATACCCTTTCGAACAAAAAAAGAAATTTGTGAATTGGTTCACAATTGGCGAAAATACCCATGAACATACACAAAAAAAATATATATACACACGAACATAGAACCTTTTTGAAGAAGTCGGTTAATCATTCTAAATCTAATAATGTTTGTTTTTTCAGGTAAACTATTCGTCATAGGTTCGGGCCACTTCTTCGCTGACCAGTACCTTGAAAGCGAGTGCAATGACCTGATCAGGGAAATGATATTCAACTACCTAGGAGGCATGACCGACCTGCATCTGAACCCTGTTGATGTTGAGGACCCTGATGTAAGAAATATAATTTCTACTTGATAGAACTCATTAATTTGTTAATTCACTTACAGACAACGCTCAGCGTCAACCGCTGGGAAGCATGAAACTTTACACTAGAGTTCCATAGTTGAGCACTAAGGACCGATTTAACCAAAGCTTTTAATTTTTTATTCAGGGAATAAAATTGACGTCTGACAGTTTTTGTATAGAAAATTTGTCAAAAATTTAATATTTATTCGCTGGATTAAAGTTATACTAGGGATAAAATTTTGTTCGAATTCGCTCTAAGAAGGATTTTTGAAAATTCATTCCATAAAGGGGTTAAATATAATTATGAAAATTTGTATGAAAGTTCGTCATTTCTGCCAAAGTTGATTCTTATACTTTTTCCCATCGGGCACACGGACTGGTATGATCATAAAATATACTTATTCAATCTACCACATAATATTTTCCCCGAACTTGTTCTATTCGTGTATGTGTTCTTTCTGTACGTCATGTTTACCGCAAATAAACGTTTTCTTTCTTTCTTTTATTCCCTCTTTTTTATTTCTTTCTTTCTTATTTATTTATTTCTTTCTTTCTTTCTTCCTTCTTTCTTTCTTTCTTCCTTCCTTTTTTCTCTCTGGTTACGTGACTAAATTCATAACTATGGCCAATCCGATGTCTGTTAGATCCTCGTGCTTAGTAATGCACGTAAAAAGTGTCAGACCCAGTTTTAATACGAGTATGAGTATGCCAATCAAGAGAGTAAGAAGTCGGAATATGTCAAGGTCCACTTTACAATTTTATTGTTTGGTTTGGGAGGTCTGATAGCAGAGTATAAAATTCTGTCGCATCTGAGGTAGACTGGAAGCTGACCCCAACCTAGTGGGAAAAGGCTAGGCAGATGGGAATAAAAATTTGTAACTTTTATTTTCAGATCAACGAGTACCGCACCCTAGGCGACATGATGTGGCTGAGCAGTATCCCTCTCCCAGAGCCCGCCACCGCGCCCCCGCCGCGCCTCACCCCCCTTCACCCACACGCTCTGTTCACGTGGCGCCTGTTCTCTTTGAACCTGGCTCAGTGTGAGTAACATACCCTATAATTACGTTCTGCACTGCACTGCTGCAGCCTGCCTGTGAGAGGTTGTTGATATTTGGCCTTAGCACTAATCAAACATGAGCCCAGAGTCTGACACAACATGTCTTTAATTTTTGGTTGACTAGGGTTTTTGGAAGGTCAGTTTCCTGCCAATGTTTTCTTAACCAATTTACGAAAAGTGGTGAATGTAGAAATTGCACTAAGTTAAATGTATTATTTTGATAATTATAACGGTTTAATTTTCTCATTTCAGTACCAGAAGTACTAGGGCTGTATGACGCATTAGGAGTTAAACATGAATCTCTTCGGTTGATCGCGCCACAGTTCGAGACACCCTTCCCGCCTCTCCAGCTAGCAGTAAGTACCGACTTTGTTTTAACTTCCCCTTTTCCTAGTTGTAAAATAATGCCATCGAGGTTTAGGTTTTGATTAAATCTCGCAAGAAAAAAAATGCGGGGTTATACTGTTATTGATAGTTTCTGGATGCGACCCTTATTTTATTTTTTTGCCGGAATTAGTCAGCTACACCATCTTCCCAGAAAAATACCTTTTACATCTTTGTCTCAGGTTTTCGCTCCAACATTTAGAGAGCCGCCTCCACCGCCTTTAGAACTGTTTGACTTAGACGAAGCGTTTAGTTCTGAAAGGTCACAACTGGCTCGGCTTGCTAACAAATGTCTACAGCCACCATCTTCTAGACTTGGACAAGGTGAGTCATGTCCTTCAATCGAGATCGAACAATTATTCAATTTAAATAAATATATAAAAACCCCCTTAGACAAAATCTTCTTGGAATCATATCTAACGATGTGCGAATATCTGATCCTATAACAACCTTATTGATCGTTATTAATTAAATCCAACACATTTACT
Source organism: Lithophane leautieri (assembly GCA_949152455.1). NCBI lineage: Eukaryota > Metazoa > Arthropoda > Insecta > Lepidoptera > Noctuidae > Lithophane > Lithophane leautieri. Next base: position 10,376,838 of record OX424480.1, on the reverse strand, counting down.
AAACCAATGTTAAAACGAGTTATGTTTAACGCCAAAATAACAAAAAAGTCTATCTGCCTAGCCTTCTCCCAACTATGTTGGGGTCGGCTTCCAGTCTAACCGGATGCAGCTGAATACCAGTATTTTACATGGAGCGACTGCCTATCGGACCTCCACAACCCAGTAACTAGGTAATACAATAACCCCTTGGTATGACTGGTTTTCAGGCTATCGGGCTTCTGACGACCCGTAACAACTGTCAAAGATGTACATGACAGCCGGGACCAATGGCTTAACGTGCTTGCCGAGGCACAGACCGTATCTTCGTATGTAAAGATAGTCACCCATCCACGGACCAACCGCAGCAAGCGTAGTTTAACCTGATCGATGGATCCGTGCGGCTGTTATTAGTTAACCACAAACTCAAAAAAAACAAATTAAGATTAAATTTTCTACCGTAGGAACTTACTTTAAGGAAGGAATCTTAATGCCCGACAAAAAAAAAATCGTTCGCCTTATCAATCGATACTTTTTGGAACTGGTCTTAGGGTTCGAAATCCTTTAGCAACCCATCCCTTTCAGTTCCCTGCTTATTTTTCCAGGTGATGGCCGTCAACTTGAGAATGAACTGGAATACTTCGTCCGTGAGTGTGGCAGAGTGGTCAGACTGTCTAAAGCCATACCCACTGATGAGGGACCAGCTGGGAAGCTTATATTGCACCAACTAGCTGCCCAGCTCGCTACTTATAAGAAAATAGCCCCGAGAGACTAGCCAGCTAAGTAGATTAGGGTTAGCTTGACGACCTCTATTGTGACCAGATGCTGCTGAAGACGCATAGACAAAGCCGAGAGGCACTTGTACCCATCATTGTGATCATTTTTTTTGTACTGGACCGTACCTGGGAACCTTCTGGTTCCGGAGAAGGTTGACGAAAACAACGATTTTTCAAACCAAAAATAATAGTTATTGGTTATGCAAGGCTGCAAAGTTGTTTTTTGGCGTGAGTACTTGTATGTAACCTGAGCAAGCGAAGGCTTCTAGGATTGAACCATGAGCGAAACGAATGGTTCAAATATAGAATCCTGAGCGTTGCGAGGGTTTCAAAGGTACGACACGCAGAATAACTTTGCTGCCGAGCGAAACACACAACTTTTCACCTCACTACAGCGAGGAAAATGCTAAGTGTCTCCTTGCATTGAAAAATTAATATTGTACGCTTTTAAGTACTTTTCGCGCAATTTATCCGGAAGAAAGCTCAATATGGCATTATTTACCGCTTGCACTAACTGCACTGCTAAACAAACCCAAATGATGGAAATTGAATTGAATATACAATTCAATTTCCATATAGGAGAAAATTATAAAGTTTTTTGAAGAGAAACCTTCTTTAGGCGGGTTGAGTGATTTTTTTCCGTGCTGGCCAGTGCAATTATTCTAAATATGAGGTTGGCGCACTGACATGACATAAGGATGCATTATCAGTGGACCCGGCGGTATAGAAAATTGTTGAATATAAGGTTCGAATTTTAAAGACTCTTTCCGCTAGCGGATAAAATGCACTTTTGCACTCAGATTTCGAATGATAAATAGACTCTTTCCGAGCTTGTGAGGTGGAAAAGTAATTTCCCAGCAATAATTTTTGCTCAATGTTACTTAGTTTGATGTACAGAATGTGTTGATAACGGCAATGTTTTTTTACACCGCGTATTCCTGCACACCGCCTTGGGGAGTTTAACCATCGATTTCTACGCCTAATTGAATCAGAAAAAGTATTGATAAAGTATCACTCGTTATCTGTGCGACATTCTTCTAAAGCGTTATCTGTGCGACATTCTTCTAAAGCTTAAAGTCTTTCTAAAGCTCGATGTGTCATACGTCTGGGTCCCATATTCTCTTTGTATACCTACACCGTGGGCCCGGGTACCCGAAAGATCTGAAACATGTCTATGATGCAATGCAGTGAGACAACACAGGCTGATTATATTATTATTATTTTTATATGCTTATATTTCTCGGGACCATGGGGTCCCGGTCTTTTGGAAGGCGTACGAGGGACCGAAGCCAACTCGCAGAGGCCCCTTAGACAATTTCAAAAGGAATGAGGCACCAACCGACGATTATCCCTGTATACACTATGCAAGTGCACCCAAGGACAACCCCCGGTTGGTGTAGGAATATTGCAGAACATGGATATAAAACATATTGGGCTATGCGTTTGGGTGGCTATAGTGGACTGGTTATCTAGAACTATGGAAAAGCTATGTCCCCTGCCTACTCAATGTTTTGGTATACATGGATAAAATATTATTATCATCTAATGGTATTATTACTCAACAATGCAATGCTATAAAAACATTTATCGCTACACGGTTATTTTAGCCAGTGGCCAAAATCGGAACTAAAGCTGCCATCTTGTTTTGTTACTTTATTTACGGCCAGTTAGCGTCAGCGCACACCAAGAGCAGAGCAGAGCATTTTCTGAGACTACTGAAAAATGAATCTCATGCCAATTCCATACATTGGAAAATTAAATACACGTTGAGCGTCCAACTTGATACTCGACCAAGCTCGAGCTTACATGTTCGTGTATTTAATTTTGGAATGTATGGAATTGTCATAAGATTCATTTTTCAGTAGTCGCAGAAAATGCTCTGCTCTGCTCTTGGTGTGAGCTGACCCTTACTGTCCACCTTTATAACACTTCCGTAACTGACTACCATACTAAACCATTGCAGTTAGAAGATAGAAACGAGTAATATGAAAAAAAAACTGAATTTGACTGCTATGTTAGTGTAGTGGTTGCAGGCGCAGGCGCAACTGCTAGGCGTGGTACTGGGTTCGATCCCCATGTTGGGTACGAAATTCTCAGTAGTAGCCCGAAAACTGGACTGGAAATAACTGGAATTATGGGTGCACCGCTGCCTTCCCTTTCGGAGAAGTGGTACAGGGGCCTAACACCACCGCTTACAGCAGTATTATTTCAATATTACTTCAGTGTAGGAAAGAGATGAAGCTCTACAAGACGTATAGCTCCATCTCTTTCCTCCACGAAGGTCCCCCAGTTCTGTGTGTAATGAATTATAATGAATACCAGTGGTATTTGGAGTTTATGTCTTCGCCATACATATTTTGTTCAAATGTACGAAGTCATACACATAATTTTTAATTTGATGTAAATCACGAGTACAGTTACATAATCAATTTATGACTTAGAATTTTAGGTGACCGAATATGTCCTATTTTAAACCTAGTAATAAGTTTCATGCTAATAATATGTCATGTTAAATAAAAAACATTCAAAAAGCTGTGACTGTATTTCTCATCCAAAAAAACCCAAAATATTCCTCAAATGATCGGCTAAGCAATTCAGTACCTAATATGAAATAACGATAATCCAAAAACAAAACTAGTATTTTTATAATCAATAAAAATAACAATCGAAATATTTTAATGCAATTTCACAACACCGTCCGAAAAATAGTAAAAATGTCATAAAAAAACTCTGTAACTGTGATTTCTCTCGCGTCCGAGGCAAGCCTCAGTCATGAAGATTCTACTCCTAATATTCACAATTTGTATAAGTTACACTCTAAGCGAGGGGACTGCGAACAGTACCGGGAAGGTTTATCCCAAGAAATATAGGCCATATATGAATGGCAAGATTTTAATAAACACCATGAAATTTGAGAAATCTAGTAATCCACCAGTGATGAGATCGTACACCGCGTTCCAACTTGTGGGGTCCAACCCAAACGTGGTAAAGGCTGATGTCCCTGACAGCCCTTACTTCCCCGTAGACCAAGGTAATGACCAAAAGACGAGGGTGAAGAAAATATTGGAATTGGAATCCCCTTGGTCACTTTTAAGAAACAAAAGATCTGCCGTACTGAACGTATCTCCAGTTGAAAACGATGACAAGAAGATCGAAGCAAAAGCAGTAGAAGTAGAGAAGGTTAAAGAAACCACGCCAATGCCCACTGCGGCTGCGGAAGCAACGACAGTAAAAACATCAAGTACACCTAAAGAAATTCAAGAAGAATCTAAGAGCGTTATAACAATAAACACCACGACAGCAAAGTCTGTAACAGATAAAGCAGTTGAACGAGCCGGTTCAACGGTCAAAAAGGATAATCCTATACGGGTAGGAAATAGTCCCAGACCCAAATCCAATGCAGCACCTAAAAAAAAGAACAGAGGACGGGTGATTCGCAACGCAAAGTCGAAACCAAAAGGCAAGAATGCTGCAGTCGGTAGAGTGAAACCGAAAGGAAAAAAAACAAAATCAGCTAAAAAGCCCAAGGGAAACCAAACAGCGAGGAAAAAGGAGAATAAACGCAAAGGAAATACCCAGAGAAGCAAGAAACAAAAAGCCAAGCCGAAAAACGGACCCGCAGGGAAGATTCCAAAAGGTAAACCAGTTCAGCCAACCAATAAGGAAAAGAACCCAAAATAATAAATTATTACGAATAAAGTGCTGAATGAAATTTTCGTTTCCCTTTTGACTTAATTCCCTTCCTTCGTTCTTAGACACGCGTCGGCTGATTGGCGCGAGAGAGGCCCTCATTGAAGATTATCCTTACGTGGTCTCTATTCAGAAGGACGATCAGCACTGGTGCTCCGGGGCACTGCTGAACGAACGCCTGGTAATAACCACGGCCAATTGTCTTTGGAAGTGAGTAACTACACATCTCAAAAAGACCAACTTTTGGTTGCAACGCTGCAGCCATAGATGTTGCAACTGGTCAACCAATCAGCGGTCTGTAACTTATGTTACAGACCGCTGATTGGTAGCCCAGTGCCAGCAATCGTTAGGCCTTTTTTTTTTTTTTGAGTGTGGGAATCATCAAATGCCTTCTCCCGCTCTGGGCGGAGCGGAAGGGCGTGTCAGACTTTTACTGACTAAAACCCACCCGTGTTCCTTCAGTTGCCTGTTGCCAAGGTCCCGGTATTCCTTTCGGACATTCCCGCAAGCAATCCTTAGGCTTGGCAATCTTATTAGAGTATGTTGTATAAAAATATTTAATTCAAGCAAAACGCATATATAGCGTGTAACAATAACCATGTCCGAACCGAAAGGGGGCGCCTAGAAACCTAACATTACTAAAAATAAATTTCAAAAAAAATTGTGACATTATTGATGTAATTACCTATTTAAAATTCACGTTTTTAGTACCAAAATTACTTCAATGTCATTATAAATTAACAAATTTCCTACAGAGGTCATAAGTTACGACTTGTAAACATCCACTAAACGACTGCCGCCAGCGCCCCTACGCTAAAATTCCCAATTGAAACAAAAATAGGCGAATTTTTTTTTTTTTCCTGAGTCTTCCACGTACATAGACTCAATATGATTCTATGAACACCCTCACGGATCGGACAGTTTTTGTTACAAGCTGTATACATACCTGCAATACATACATAAATAAAATTGAAGTGTCTGTATGTAATGCCAAAATAACAGATTTTTACTGAATGCTTATGAAAGTATATATGGTATCTACAAAAAAAAAACAATTTTTAAAATTTTTGTCGGTCTGTGTTTTGCGGCTTATCTCCGAAATGGCTGAACCGATTTTGACGGGACTTTCATTGGCATATAGTTGATGTTATAAGGAGTAAATTAGGCTACTTTTATTTTAACAAAAAAAATTAGGGTCCACGCGGGCGTTGCCGCGATAAGCAGCTAGTATTACATCAAATAAAATTTCACAATATTGTAACAGATTATAATCAAACTAGCGACCCGCCCCGGCTTCGCACGGGTGCAATGCTGATACTAAATACACTACAGAAAAACTGTGAACGTTGTATATAAAAACATAGCGGCCCGCTCTGGCTTCGCACGGGTATAAAATATATAGCCTATGTGATTAAAATCGATTCAGTAGTTTTGATTTATTCATTACTGCCCGTGGCCCGCACGCGTTAAATTTGGAGTAAAACAATCCCCCTTTCCCTATACCATGAAGATTTCCTGCTATCTTTGGAATATCTAAATTCATACACTACATTTTTACTTATTTACTTTTTACATTTTTAACTATTTATTTTATTTTTACAACATATTACAGAATGTCTTTATAAACAACGTTCACAGCTTTCTTGTCATTAGACAATACAAACATGTTTTCTCTGGAGGTCACTCTAGAAAGAGCGACATACAGTTGTCCATGTGAAAAACAGTCAACGCTCAAATCTAAGCCTGCAACGTTGAAGGTTTGACCCTGCGATTTATTAATGGTCATTGCAAAAGATGTCTTTACCGGAAACTGTAAACGTTTAAATTGGAAGGGTAAATCCGATGGTATCAGAGGGATTCGGGGAATCAATACATCTTCTCCGGTACCACATCCTGTGAGTATTGTGCACTCTATTATGAAAGTTTTCAATGATTTTACCAGCAAACGCGTGCCATTGCAAAGTTTAGGTGGATTCAGGTTTCTTAATAAAATAACAGGACAACCTACTTTCAACACCATTTTGTGAGGAGGGAGTCCAGACGGCGGCCGGCCGGTACCGCCGCAAACGCTACGTCCCGCAATTTTTAAATCTGTAATATCTTCGAAAATATTCACTTAAATCATACAGTGTAAAGGGCCATATAGATCTATATTAAATGAACAATGTATTCAAGGTATTTAATTGGTTAAGGATTAATGCTGTATTGGTTAAAATCGCTTCGAAAATTAGCCATTATTTGTCGTAAAAAGTAAATGACAAAAAATAGTTATTGTGGGTTATCCATAAGAGATAGACATATACCATCATGGACTTTTCTGTAGACCTTTTCAATGTGTACAATACTTAGTACATTATTTTGATGAAACTCGTAGGGTTCAGCCTGCGTTTGCAATGTAAGCGGAAAAAATGTAATTATTTACGACATCACATTAGAAACCTCAAAAATAACAGTACTTCTCCACTATTTAATGGATGTTATTATACATATAAACCTTCCTCTTGAATCACTCTATCTATTAAAAAAAACCGCATCAAAATCCGTTGCGTAGTTTCAAAGATTTAAGCATACAAAGGGACATAGGGACAGAGAAAGCAACTTTGTTTTATACTATGTAGTGATAAGAATCTATTAAAGTACTAGCTGCGCCCCGCGGTTTCACTCGCGTAAGTCTCGATCCCGTGGAAATATCGGGATAAAAAGTAACAAACAAACCAACAAACAAACTCACTTTCACATTATTTTATAATATGAGTTAGGATTAGGTTGAGCAGTAGTACAAGTATGAATATGAGCTGGGGTAGTATTATGAAGTATTAATGCCATCATTATTCCACTGCGAAAACGGGATGGTGCTACCGGCCTTGTCTAGCTCCGTCTCTTTCTCACACTGGAAAAATGGTGGCATTAATACTTCATAATATGGCACCTGGTATGTATTACTTATGAGCTGTAACTTGTACGTATTGGTTTGCTAGCAATTCGAAAGTGACCGCAAACCGCAAACAGCAGCGGCAAAGCCGTAGAAAACAGTATCGTAGATGGCTACATTGTGTTATTATACAATTCATAAAGTTTCATAGAAACCAGTAGTGTCGCTGCGGTCAAGTGCGGTCTGTCATTGCGATTGGGCGATTTAGCCGCCGCGGTTTGCGGTCTGCGGTGTACCTTTATGATGATCATCTTCTAGAGCCACCACCATGTCTCGAATGGAGGTGAGGGCGGGTTCTCGTCACTCAAACCACGGAGGCCAGACCGCAAGCATACAGGAGGTCATCAAGCACCCTGGCTGGGGGCTGCGGAAGAACCCTGACAATGACGTAGCGCTCTTGCTTCTTAACAGGTTTATCAAGTAAGTCCTTGGCTTTCTTCAAACTTTTTATTTTTTATTTATTTCACAATCTTTGAAAACTGCTGTCTACCTATTACTTTTAATGAGATACAACCCGCTGACTGACTGACAGACGAACGGACGGATAGCGGAGGCTTTGTAATAGGGTTCCGTTGTTGGATAGCAAGTTTTCTACTATATCGGCTGCCGTTTCTTTCATAAACTCAGGTGTTAACACATCTTCTTCATCACTTGAATGCATTTTCAATCGATTTATTATTAAATAACACTAAACTTTGTGTTCGTACAACTTACAGTATTTAAAATAGCGCTAATTTACTTATGACAACAAAGAACACAAAACGGTTTTTATTCTAATGCAAAACTCTCAAAAACCTCAATCAAATCGGAGTTTGTATCCAGTATTTTTTCGCGAGGAGGTATTATAGCATTGAGATGGAGGTCGAATTATGTGTTCTAAATTCAAACACCAAAACAGTGATTAAAAGTGCTTTTTATTCACTGTTTTCAGTAAATAAAATAAATTTTCGACCCGGGGGTATTTAAACGACCTCCATTTCGCGCGCTTGGTGTAGTGACATGACAGTCTATGACAACAAACAAGCAAGTGTCAAGTCAATGTCAAACACTCCTAAACACATTGACATTTTGGTTGTTGTCATAGACTGTTACGTCACATCAGCTCTGACCAATAGCCTCGCTTTTCTAGTATTTGAATTTCTCACAGTATTTGGAACTTCAAAAAAATTAATTTCTCGTTCAAAAAAAAATATTATTAAAAAATATTGATGGAGGCATAATTCCGAAGTAATAAAGTTTATAAAAAAAAAATACTCGACCCTTATTTGAATCACATGCATATTCCCTATTCCTTACTTAAAATGTGACTCCAGTAATGTGGTAAAGGAAAGCAATTTTTACAAGACTACGGCGAAGCAAAAAGTGTGGTTATGATTTTAAGTGGTATATTTATTTATTCATGTCTTGTGCGCACTCCGATGGCCATTAGGCCATTCAAACACGAGGTGACCAAAATAAAACCAGTTTTCAACGCCAACGCAGCCAATCGCGTTAGTATATCTATTTCTATGGTGGTGTGGTTCTCACATGACGCAACTTGTCGACAACTAGTTTTCACCGACGACACAACCAGTAACGCGCGATTGGCAGTGCAGGTCGCTCGGTCGTTGCCAACGCAATTTTTCATAAAATTGGTGCGTATATAGTCTGAATGAATGATGAAATTACTAAAATTGATACACCATGTGAGAGTATCGCAGTTGCCAACCAGTTTAGGATACGATTGAAAGACTCGTATCTAATGTCATAAAAAAAAACCCCGTGTGAGAATGGCCTTAGTGGCCATGGCTCATGCTAATTCTGGGGTTTATTTATAAACGTTGCATAAAGTTAAGTGACGTTATAAATATAAAGTTAAATGCACCTATGGTTACACAGTCGCTAATCATTACTTAACTATAAGCAACATTTAAAATAAACCCCTCTATGTTCGAACTAATACCTGCATAAGATTTATAATATTTTTGTTATACTTACAGGTTTTCAGATGCAGTCCATGGTGTAGATCTTCCAAACAGAGTGATGTTGCCACCATTCGATGACGCTTGGATCACCAGCTGGGGAGCCGAGAGGGTATGATATGCTATAGCTGTACACGGATCTTTTGGCGCGTGACCGAATTCGGAGCTAACGCCGCCGCCATCTTGCTTTTACGCAAAAAGATCCTTTTTTACAGTGGATCGAAGGTGTCGAGTGAGAACGTGGGCTTTGTTGATTAGACATAGGTGTTTGTGAAAGAGGGGAAGTATCGACTTGGGACATTTTAGTTTTTCTCTGGGATTGTTCCAAGAGACAAAGCTGAAATGTGTACACATGGATATATCATTATATCTGAAGGCATTGCAGTTATGTCCGTATAAAAGTGGACTTCGTTGGACGTCTCTTTCCAACAAAGTCCACTTCCTCAGTTCAAAAATATTTCTTTAGATCATAATTATTGAGAGAGAATATTCATAACGATGCTGTTTTGAGAATCCCAACAAAAAGCAATGCGGAAGTTACAGTGACACTGAAACTTTGGTCAAGACTTTCGTAACCTGGAGCACACTGCAATGAAAGATAGAGAACCAGAGTGATAATAGAGAATAATAAATATAAATCATTATTTTAACGATTTCTTTAACAGCGCGATGGCATCTACGACAATTATGAAGCGACGACGCTGCAAGTATACCACGCACGGCTGATAGACCGGGAGAAATGCAACAACGTCACAATGAGGTTCAGCGTCATCGTCACGGATAACTTTATCTGTCTCGCTCAGAGCGGCCGGCAAGCTCCTTGCACTGTTAGTATCCTGGTACTGTTTTAATTAAACAGGTGGAAAACTTTGCTGGAATACCTGAGTACTAAAGGCGGGTAACTGATTATCTTGCAATGATGGAGAGGGCTAGTACTAAGTATGACACATACACATGCTTTGATGAGAGGTGGTTTTTTTTAGGAGAGGTCTAGAAGCAGCTACGAATTGCTGGATAAGCTGAACTGATAGTATCGTCGAGGATAACGCCATGGCACAGTGGATTTTAGTAAGCCCGTGCAAAGTGGCAGGACATCTCCTTGCATTTTTTAGTATCCTGGTACTTTTTCCAAGCTGGGCGTAGAAGCAGCAACAAAACCTGAAGCTATTGAATAAGATTATGCTTAACTTTGTAACCATTGGTAATATAATGTTATTATTTCAGCGGGATACCGGGGCACCAGCAGTCAGTGACGGTATTCTATGGGGCCTCGCATCATGGGGGATCAGGAAACTGTAAGTAATATTGTACACATTACTAGTGGGCCACCACTACTCGATAAATAACATAATAGTACATTACTGTCACGGCCAGCAATAAGGCCAAGGCTTGTATAGTACTTTTCTCAAATAATGCGCGGAAATTCAAACTGGGTAAATTAAATAAAAATTCCAGAATCAATGACGAACAACTAGAATTTTTCATGCGCCAATAAGTTCATTTGTTTCTTCTTTGAACTATTTGCAAGCCAATTCGAAATTCAAATAAAATCTTTGATAAGTTACCTCCTTGGTTGCCGTGTGTTGAAGTAAAAAGTTCGTTCCATTTTTAAATAACTCAACAGATATGAGTTTTCATAGTAATTTATTTGGCCGCTAAACACGCCAGATATGGATTTTCATAGTAACTTTGCTGGCCGCATCGTCACTTGTTTTTGACCAGTACAGCAATTTTGATTTATCTCGAAGAAGGTTGTCAAAATAATGCTCGAATTTCCAAGCATGTTTGAGAAAAAATAATGTAATTCCACTATTTCAGATGCGGTACTGAACGATTCCCTGCGGTATTCTCATACATAGCTTCCCACTCGAACATGCAATTCATAATGAATGCGACGCGGTACCTAATGTCCGACAAGAGACAGTATCCGTTCGCAGACCGATACCCTGGTAGCTTGATGAAACGGAAATAATAAACTTTTATTAACTTCATGATTTTCGTGTCATTTATATACTCTATCCATAGCTACTTAAAGCCCAGGCGACTTACGTATTTTCAACTTTATTTCAACAATTTCAAGGTTGAGATTTGTTTGCAAGTAAAAACTGCGCCTTGCCAGGTGTGCGCCTGCCCTTAGGTACAGTAAAACGAAACCATTACTAAGACTCCGCTGTCTGTCTGTCCGTCTGTCACCAGGCTGTATCTCATGAACCGTGATAGTTAGACAGTTGAAATTTTCATAGATGATCATGTATTCTGTTGCCGCTATAACAACAAATACTAAAAAATAGAATAAAATAAATATTTAAGGGGGCTCCCAAACAACAATCGTGATTTTTTTGCAGTTTTTATAGATAACTAGCTGCGCCCCGCGGTTTCACCCGCGTAAGTCTCGATCCCGTGGGAATATCGGGATAAAAAGTATCCTATGTGTTAATCCAGGTTATAAACTATCTATTTGCCAAATTTCATCCAAATCCATTCAGCCGTTTTTGCGTGATTGAGTAACAAACATCCAAACACACAAACTTTCACATTTATAATATTAGTAGGATGGTACGGAATCCTTCGTGCGCGAGTCTGACTCGCACTTGGCCGGTCTTTTTCTTTTGAATAATATAAATTAGTTAGTAAGTTTTGATTAAATAAAACAAATTGTTCAGTATATGAGCATATTTAATATTTTCTTTTTCAAAATTGTAAAACTCACATTTTGAAATTGCAAAATTATAACTAAATTCTCATATCGTTAATAGTAACAATCGCCATTTTGTAGTTTTTTTTTTTCACCATTTTGTATTTCTCTCGAACTAATAGATAATAATAATTGTAAACCATTTATACATCTCTAATAATAATATATTTTAATGTCTAACAAATTCATTTTCTCAACGTATTACCACCATTTTCGTTTTTTATCGTTATCCCAACATCAACTTTCACGTATTCTAATCAACTTTTTTATAATTCTAATCATACTTTTTACATTTTTTTCCCATATATAATGACTACAGCTTTCCTTCGTCGCACCGAGTGTCCATTTTAGAAAAATATTGGAATGACTTTTCAAAAACAAAAATAAACTAACCCTAAAATTAATCCTAACTTCAAAATATTATAATTATAATAAGTAAAATTAATATGCAATTCCACGTACCATACATAATTCAATTACGAAAAATCAATTCGTTTCTTTGGCAATTTTAGTATTCAAAAGTGAATTTACAATTTTATTTAAAACTGGCGTTATGCTTTTAACACTATTGAGAAAAACTGGCAAAGTTGAGAAAATATTATACATTATTTGCAGAATTCAAACAGTTTGCACCATTGTAGAGAAACATCATTCTCTCAAAGGACAGTGAGCGATGACGACAGAGAATTCTGGCTCGCTATTGGTCAAACAGACCGTCAAGGAACGTTCTACAATGGTCGAAACATTTGAAATTATAAAATCAGTAGCAACATAATAAGCGTTTATGTGACTTTAATTATTCTATTGTAATTATTTTGTTTAATCTTATCAACGAAATTACATTATAGATTACAAAAATCGAATAAAACTGGCCAGAATGTAAAACTAAACTAAAGTTAACAACAGAAATAACATTACGAGGTATTATTACCTAAATCAACTTTTTGCTCAACGAAATTATTTTAGGCCAACATAGAAACTTTAATCATTGAAAAATAGGTCTTTAATTTGAACAGTTTCTGTTTTCTTATAGAAGTGGAATATTTTGTACACCGTAAGCAAGTAACTTATTTTACACCTTACCTACAGTACTTGGCCATACATCTATGGTAACAAAAAGATACAGTATATCGTCCCATTGTACTGAGCAAAGCGAATAATGAATAAAACTAAAAACTATTAAGAAAAAACTTAGCAAAAAGATTTTGGATGGAGCCGATCACGATATATAAAGAGTTATAGAATCTTTTTTTTTTAATAAAAAAATGTTTAAAATTATAAATATATTAATCATTGTAAAGCTAGAGCGCTATTTTACAAAACAACAAATAAATTCGTGCCTCTTATTACTAAAATGCCACTTCAACCTAAATTATAAATTCTAGGTTGACTTCAAAGCTGCGACAAACGAAGTTGACAAAAACATTAAGTGTCTACACAAAACACTTCAAGGTTAAGTACTCTCAATTCTCTTATTTAATAAACGGCTCTCAATACTCCAAAATCACTATAACGTAATCTTAAGATACGTTGAATCAACAAGGATCTCAAAACAGCCGGTCTATTCTGTAAAAATCTCACCGTGAAAACAGGTGAAGTGAGCTTTCAAAAGTGTCAATCCCGGGTGAACAGGCAGCTCATTTCAAACCCCTAAGTTTTCACGGTGAAGTTTATACGGTGGTTTATTCATGAATGATGAACCATATAACCGAGTCAATCGAGACTTTTATCGATATATCGACTGCGTTTCGAAGTCACCCGATTAAGAAAAGTTGTATTTCGTACGCCAAATATGTTAATTTTTGCCTATATTCCTTTTTTCAAGCAATTTCGATGAGATAATCGATATACTATTCTATAAATCGCACCAGGCAAGAAATCGTTTTTTTTATTAAACTAATGCTAGAACTCCCTGATTTTTTTCTCTTATGATCTAAATATACACAAAAATAATTTTGTACTCTCCCAACGAGTTTCAAATGGCAACATTTAGATTTTTTTTACAATAATTATGGCAGCTTTGTACGATCGCCGAAATAGATTTCTAAGTTGGCGACACCGTCGACATTCACAATATAGCTCTCAATTTTTAATTATTTGTTTCATTTTGTGAATGTCGATGGAGTCGTCTAAGAATGCGCACACGCTTACCGACTCATTCAGGAGGAGTAGTAGTAGGCGCACCGAGAAACAGATAAATATGTAAATAAACAAACAGGTCGCCGCCCACTGTCCGCAAGTGTGCGCACATTCTTAGATGTATGTATTATCAGTGGATAGACTCGTAATTCTACTAAATATTTTGGACAAATGTGGTATGCTGGCAACACTAAAAATAAGTATAACAAGTACCGTATTATGCGATCAATAATGTTGCCAATATACAAATGTTTTGTAACATAAACTATGTTTTTAATTGTGTATTCTACTTATTTCGGGTATATGTAAGCGATGTGTGAGATGTCTATTGAAAAAATTTAATTAATCTATGGTGAGATCAAATGCCCAATTACTGGCCGAAGCCGAATTTTTCAAGATTGGACCGTTTTGTACCAGTAATTGGCCACCTCAACCCAGTAACTGTAACTACTATTGACAAAAATTCCGGATACCTATTTAAATGTAACATTTAGAAACAATGAAAAATCGTCGTTAGTAAAATTGGCATAATTCAGTCACAAATTTTAAATTTGAGATTCGCAATTCGCAAACCATTTTCTACCGAGTCCATTTAAAAAATTCCGAATTTCATCTCTGTGCATATATAATAATTTAATTCATACAATAATTTGACATCAATTTAAATCCCGAAACAGTTTTTAACACTCAGAAAGCCACTCAATTTATTCCAAAATCACTGTTTTTTCTCACGAGCACAGACTAAAAATATCCAAATTTAAACCCGAATACGTCAGTTAAGGGTTTGGCCGTATCCTAGGGTTGGTTCAGGAGTAAAGCTTCCAGTTCATCGGCGGAGCGGAGAAGAAAGGCTGCGGACTCACGATAGCCGGTTATGAGCTGCCGAACGGCGCCTACTTCGGCTCCTGACAACTTGTGTGAAAGGAGCTGCGGCTTGGCTTGGCTGGAGGCCGTGGAAGCTGCAAGCGGTGACGCTGTGGATGTCCCGTGGAGAGATGAAGGGGTTGAGCTCTTCAGTGATAGATCAGTTGGCGCTGTAATTTAATTTAAAAAAATATTTTAAATGATTTAAGACACAATTAATAAAAGAGAAGAGAAATTATATGAACGACAGATATCTGGGAACAGACTACCAATATAATTGTTGTCGATCGTCCACTTTCTAAACTTTACGTAGTGCTTTTCAATTGATGAAAGATATTAGTTTATTTAAGCACGTCCAGCCTTCGTTCGCAAAGTTAAGGCTAAGTTTAGTATAAGTATAGCTCAAACTGAATAGATGCTACTAACCTGAAAGGCTAGTTGGGAATGTGTGCGTGTGCGCAGCCATAGCCGACAGCAGCGCGCTTTGATATGCTGCCATCGCCGCGTTTACGCCTGCTCCTAGAGAAATACGTTAGTGTAGATACGGTTATACAAATTACACTACTTTTAATCAAAGTTTGAAACATTGCCGCGTTGACAGAAAATTATATAACGACTAAAGATGGTGAAAAAAGAGGTTTTCTTATGAGAAAACTGCAGTTTTTTTTTTCAGTTATCTATGTCCAGTTTTCAAGGAAAAGTTGTTCTACTCACCCGTAGGAGGCAGCGCAGTCAGAGTTGAAAGTAGGGCGCTACTGGTCAGCGCTGATGATGCAGGGTTCGGGTTGGAACTGAAACGTAAAAATGGTCCATATCATTTATGTTATCCCAGTAGCGTGATATCATGATGATCTTGTTGTTATTGTTTGTCTTTGCTACTTACTTTTGTCGTCCAAAAGTCTGCGGAGTTCCAAACGTATTTGGGAATGATGGTCTGAATAGAGGCGCCGGCGATGACGCTGGGCTGCAAAGTAAACAGAAATCAATTAAAACTACATCAAAGCCCAAGAAAACAATAGGAAAGGTAATTGCTTTTCATAGTCAACCACAAATCACAATGAGTAGTGCAGTATGTTCCATAACATGAAATCATTCATCAGAAAACGTAAAATCCCCGTCCTCTAAAAGTACCAGGGCATCATGACTCACCTAGCAGTCTTACTGCCAGCGTTTCCATTAGCGTTATCTAGCTTCAAGTTATTGTTGTTCAGCAGCGGATTGTCCATTGTGGGGCTCGCTGATGGCCTGGTAGTGTCTGCAGCGGCCTTGCTATGGCCAGCAGTGGCCAATGACGTGGTCGATGTGGTAGTGGCTGGTGTAGACGCTGGGCTGCTTATAGCACCACTGTACAGGCTCAGGAATGAAGAAGCTACTGCTGAAGTGGCTGTAGTGTCAATGGCCTGTGGAAGATTGTACAAAGAAATTAAATGGAGGAAAAGATGCCAGAGAACAAATAACTTTAAACAATGAACACACCCCAGTTAGGAAAGAAGGAAGGATATTTTTAGAAGAACCCATACCCTATGTTACTAACGCAACAGTAGAAAAGTTTGAAAGCAAAAGCTGTGAAAAAGCTATATTAAACAAAAGGAAACTTTCGTTTTTTTTTTTTTCTATTTTGCCTTACGCATCTATTTGGTTGGGCCCATTTAGATACTTTTTACTAATTCATCTAAACGCCGACAACACTATACATACATTACATAATTAAAAGAATGAATTTTGAGCACCGATGACGCTCTTGCCAAGGCATCATGTAACGCTGGTTTAAAAAAACCGAGGTTACCAAAAATGGTCTTTCGTGCTTCGAAGAGCACATCAAGACGCGAATCTTGCCAGAATAACAGTTATTAATAACTGCTGTATATTAGTATTATTATTCTTCAGTTCTAGAACTCACCATAGGAGTGGGCACGGTCGGCATAGGCTGGCTCACGGGGTCAAGTCCGAGACGCATGCGCTTAGCGTTCAGGCTTTCGTTCTCACAAGCCTGAGCCAGAATGTGCTCTGCCTGCACTGACGTCAGATGTGCTGGAGTGGGCCGCACCTGGACAAAGAGGTCATTTATTAGTCGTTGATAAAAATTGGGGGCAAAATAGGACTCTGGCAAAATCTGGATACATATTGCCATGAAGCGTATTGTACTCTTTGCTTGAACTGGTGCGGAGACATTTCAGCCCAAAAAAGGAAATGTTTAATTTATGAATATTTGGAATTTGTATACCTACATGGGAAAGATCGTCAATCGGCATATTGGTGAGCCAAATATGAGAGTATTTTAAGTGAAGAGTTGTAAGATAAAAGGACCAAATAGAGGAAGTACCTAAGTTAAGAAGACCCACTGCATATTTTATAGTAATCCGGACTGTCACAGTTAAGTAATCTTCAAATCAAATCATTGCTATAAGTCAAGTGTTACCATAACTTTACGTGTAAAATACCAAGGTAACATAACAAAAAGGAGATCGGACCCTCACCGCAGTGTCCCAGGCGTTGCCAGACCCCGGTGTACTCCCTCCGTTGCCAGTCGTCGGAATCTCTCCTCGGACTTTCTTGTTCCGTCTGCAGCTCTTCAAATAAGTCCGAATCCTCTTTCGGGCACGTTCGGCAAACTCCGGAAACTGTCGTGTGCATGAATCGATGATAGCCTGGATCTTCTCTTTAGGCTGCTTGGATATGGGAACTATCCTATCCAAGTTTTCGTCGACGAAGAGGCGGACGAACATCTGTGAAGGAATTTTGTGATCGTTTTTTAAAAGGGTAAACTATTGAACAGTTATCTTATATTGACCATACAGATATACAAATATTCTTGTTAATGCTGCATATTTATTACTAAGACTCCGCTGTCTGTCTGTCCGGCTGTCACCAGGCTGTATCTCATGAACCGTGATAGCTAGACAGTTGAAATTTTCACAGATGATGTATTTCTGTTGCCGCTACAACAAATACTAAAAAACAGAATAAAATAAATATTTAAGGGGGCTCCCATACAACAAACGTGATTTTTTTGCCGTTTTTATAAATAATGGTAAGGAACCCTTCGTGCGCGAGTCCGACTCGGACTTGGCCGGTTTTAAAGATAGGTTTCCACACATGCCTTCTGCTTGTATTCTGCTGAATCCCTTTGGCAACATTCGGCCCTATCAAGCAAAACAGATACAAAATTGTCATTTCCCGTCATTACCATCGGCCTAACTTTTGACTTTTGGGGTCAGTTTCCAGTTTAACTAGATAAGAGCGAGAGTATTTCGCACTGAGCGCCGCCGCAATCCAATTACCAGCCGATACCGATATCCGACAGTTAGTCTGTCGCTAATTCGCTTTGGTTTTGGATTATAAAAATGTTATTTTTATAACAACTTCTATTTTTTATAAAGACTATTACTGGAATTAGTTTTCTAAAAATAACAGCATTATTTTATAAGAATAATCCTAGAAGTACCTATATTTTTTTAAATAAAAAAATACAGTAATTTTGCAAGCTTTTGTGTTTCTCGTGGAACCAAGACACAAGTTAATGTCGCATGTGCCTTAATATGTCGTAAAATGCTGCTATAACACAAAGAGCGTTTCTCCTTATTCTGCTCTCGTATCGACTTGTGTATTGATACTAATATTATAAGAGAGACAACGAATTTTGTGAGTTTGTAGAGCAGTGGTGGCCCAGTGGTAACGGCCGGGACTTACGAGTTGTACGTCGTAGGTTCGAACCCCGTCAGGTGCTTTACTTTGTGTAAATTATTACATCATCATTGCTCTCAAAAACGGTGAAGGAAAACATCGTGAGGAAAACGGCATGTCCCAGAAGCAGAAAATTCTAAGACATGTGACATCTTCCAACCCACACTGGGCCCGCGTGGTGGATTACGGCCCACTCCCTCTCACTGAGAGGAGGCCTGTGTCCCAGCAGTGGGAACATTATAGGCTGATTATATTATGGATGGTATGTATTATAAAGAGAAAGAGCGAATTTTGTGAATTTGTGGATTGTTTGTGTGGAGGATATCTCCGGAACCACAGATTCTTTTTGAAAAATTATTTCACCATTTGGAAGATACAATTACAAAAGAAGTTCTTCTTTTGTCTTTTCTTTTTCTATAGCTATAGGTATAGGAATTCATGCAAGCCTAGTACTATTCGTTTGGTTACTGATCAGAACTTGTGCACAGCGAATACCGCCTTCACATGTAAATTACACCCGTCCGAAGCCGGAGCGGGTCGCTAGTAAGCAGGGCTTGAAAACGTTACCAAGTCACATTTAAAGTAACGGTATCTCCGTAGAGATATCTGGATATCGGTACGATTTGGTAGCGTTACATAGTAGCATAACATAATAATAACGTTAAAAATTGTTGTCAAAATTACCGGTATTTTTAATGTTATTGTAAAAATAGCGGTAAAACATTACCGGTATTATTTTTGTTATTTTATGCGACGTTGCCGGCCCGTTCTCAAAGGCGGCCGGCGGACAAACCAACCAAGTATATTCACAAGAACAAGCACAAAACAGAATAGCAAAGAGAATACCTATTATACACGGTAACAAAACTAAATCATAACGATAAAATTTTCGATAACGTAGATTTTAAAGTTACGTATGTTTAACAATAAAATGTGCCAGATATAATGTTAAATACTATAACGTTATTTATTAGTTATCGATATCTGCATCAGAAGGCTGTAACGATACCATATTTTTAACGGTATTTCAAGCCCTGGTAGTCCTACTAATATTATAAATGTAAAAGTTTATGTGTTTGTGTGTTTGTGTGTTTATGTGTTTGTGTGTTTGGATGTTTGTTACTCATCACGCAAAAACGACTGAATGGATTTGGATGAAATTTGGCAAACAGATAGTTTATAACCTGGATTAACACATAGGATACTTTTTATTCCGATAACCCCACGGGATCGAGACTTACGCGGGTGAAACCGCGGGGCACAGCTAGTCCTACTAATATTATAAATGTAAAAGTTTGTGTGTTTGTGTGTTTGTGTGTTTATGTGTTTGTGTGTTTGGATGTTTGTTACTCAATCACGCAAAAACGACTGAATGGATTTGGATGAAATTTGGCAAACAGATAGTTTATAACCTGGATTAACACATAGGATACTTTTTATTCCGATAACCCCACGGGATCGAGACTTACGCCGGTGAAACCGCGGGGCACAGCTAGTAAGTACATATTTTGGGAATAGTTCACAAGTAGTAGTCAAATTATTTGCTGGACTGCAATGTGGTCCCGTTACCACATTGCTATCCAGATATCTTACGATACTTAAACGTGCTTATCTATCCATCTAATTTATCTTAATACTTACGTTAAAAGCCTTCAGCCGCTCCGGATCATGGTGCTGCGGGTCTACCCGGTCATCAGAGTCATCGTCCGAAGCCCCACCGTCGTCATCATCTTTGGTCCGGTCTGATGACGAGGTCTCATCGTGTGTTGATGCTGGCTCGACTCCTGGTGTCATTGAGCCCACATGGATTGGACTCTGTAGGGTACGATTGTGGTTAAAATGGGAATTTATCATGTGGTTCTAAGATAACGAATCAAACAAAGTTTGATTGGAACTGTTGTAGAACATTATGTGGATATATCTGCATTTGTAACTAGTGCAACTCGCAATAAAACCATTTTAAAGTGTTGTATATATTATCTTAGGATATTTAATGAACATTTTTGTATGTAGTAGTAACTTAAGACTCATGTTGTAGATAAAGATAAAATAAATAAATATCTATAGGTAGATGAAACGCTGCTCAACCTTAAAACTCACCGAGTGGCCAGTGGCCAATGGCGTTGGTGGCTTCGGAGGCTTGCTGCCAAGCCCCAAAGCGCTATGGTATGAGGCCCATAGATCCGCCATACTGTCGCCACCGCTCTCCGTAATGTCGCCGTTGCGGCCTGAAAGTACCAGGAGATTAGATTGTAACAGGAGGTTGGGGAAACTAGAAAATATTGGAAATTGAAAATGTTTCCATTCATTCGTTCCATTCGTTTGGATAGAAGAACGCGTTTTCTTCCGGCCGGGAGATGACATCGACAGTAAACAGTCAATAATTTCCAAACTCTTTTCAAAGATCGAATTAATCAGTCTTTATGTGCTAAGTTATTTACCAGCATTTATACTCTAATTGGGTCAGCAATGCTGTTTGACGGCAGACATAATATTGTAAAATACCAATCTTCAGACACAATGAGCTAACAGCAGCTAGTGCATCTAATTCCAAGGTCATATATACGCGGGTTCGCTTCGTAGTCATTTGTAGCGCTGTTTTAGTGTTGCCGGTAAACTAGACAATAGTGATGGGACATGAAAGTTTTACTCGAATGTCTAACTCGAACATCATACTTATGGAGTTGATAGACAGTGTTGCAAAATACATCAAAACATTTCTCGGCTTATTGGTGATTCGCACGAAGGCTTAGTCATATGTACCACTGAGTCCTGGCGAGGATTATTGATATATTAGATTATTATCCGAAGCTTTATTTGAAGGGCCCAATGCCTTAAATATATCTAACTAAAGCTAGGATTGGTAGGTATTTCAATTGCATCGAACCTTCAGTTCAAATCACCTTAGGCTTGGTATAGTGGTTGCGATCAACGGACGCTGGGAGTGTTTTGGCTTTAGTTATAAACGACGTATGGCAGTTCACCTCGATTTATCCCTTGGAGTATTAAGGGTGGAGCTGATAGGTATTTGTATGTTTTACTGTACATATCAGGGTATGTAATAATTTAACCTTCTCTTATGGAGTTTTTGAGAAACAGAAGTTATCTGGAAGATTGTTTCATACAACTATCTTATAGATGACATAAACGAAAGTTATAACTAGGTGATAAAACAGGCAAGCCATTCATTTTGTTAGTGAATTTAACATAAGAGAGTACCCCTTACGATACAATTCATGTTTTATTTAAAAAAAGGTAAATAAACTCCCAACATAATCCTGTGCAACACGATCGGCTACCAGGCACTCAGAGCACAGTAGGAGCTAATCAATATTCTGTACAAGTATTTTTTGTACATCCCACAACAAAACCTTTGTAGAAAATGATACTTTAATTCTTGTGTTGAATCATTCTATTAGTAAAAAAGGTCTTTCACACGCTTACTGGGAATTATCTCCATAGTTACCCACATACAATGACTATATTATAGCCATACAAACAACTTACGAGTTTATGCCGTAAAAGTGGCGATGTTTTGGACCCAAAGTGGTTTCAGGTTAAAATCCAGAAAATTGATAACGAAAAAAAAAACTATGTAAATCTTATAAGAAAAACCGCATGGACATAGGTGAGATACGGGATGGACCCATATACTGAAAATATTAAAAAATACCGAAACTCCTGCCTGCTCAGTCTTCTCTGAAAAGTTGTCTGAAGAGGTCCGTACGTTCGAGATCGAAACCCAATGCCCAATCCTATATAAACAAGCATATTTTGCTTATTTGGATTGAAGGGGTTACCAATTTACCAGGAATACATAGGTCTTCGGCACTAAATTACAACAAGTGAAGCTAAATAAAAGCAACCCAATGCCCAATCCTTATAACAAGCATATTATTATTTTGCTTAGTTGGATTGAAAGGGTTACCAATTGACCAGGAATACATAGGTCTTCGGCACTAAATTACAACAAGTGAAGCTAAATAAAAGCATATTTACCACTAGTACATAGTTATAATCCTGCCCATCCCTACAACGCGACAGCTACAACAGCTGTTATAATTGTGTTTTATGAACATTTTCAGTAACGACCAGTGAACTCCGAGCAGGGTTGTCAATCGTCCTGTTTCAGCCGACTTGTGTTATACAGGGTGAAATTGAATTCATGGGCATATAAAATAAAAAAATCATTAAATCATTATTCTTATCATTATGAACAACTTTTCCTATGGGACCAGCCCGAAAACGCGAAAAAAAAATCAGCTGTTCCCTACATTTATGTTTAGGTACACACGGCTACACATCAAGCTATACATTTCCAGTATAAGCCGACCTCGCATTGTAAAGAAATCCTATACAAGGCGAGATCAGCATAAATTGGAAATGTATAGCTTGATGTGTTGCCGTGTGTACATAACTCGTCAAAATGAAAGCCCCGTCAAAATCGATCAATCCATTTCGCAGATTAGCCAGAAAAAATAGTCAGGCAGACAAAAATTCAAAAAAATGTTGTACCTGCCGTATATACTTTCATATTGCATTTAGTAAAAAGCTGTTAGTTTGATGTTACAAACAGATACTTCAATTTTATTTATTCGCATAAAGTGTCACTAATATGTAGGTTTATTCTGCTACCACACATCCTGCCAGAACAGATTCTATCCAATGACTTATTTAATACTTTTGGTCTCCTACTCTGGTCCTCTGGTCATCCTCAAAAACGGATGCGCCTGACAACCCTACAACATCATTTCGCAGCTCATTAAAACTATTTGAGTACACATTACCGTTTAGGATTTATTGTGTCCTAAATTTCATCCTAGACGGTTCCCTTTTCAGACGGGTAATTATACGTTATAGTAGTTATTTGTCTTGTCTAAGCCTTTTTTTTAGGATTCCGTAACCAAAGGGTAAAACGACTATACTACAAAAAAATTAACTACTTTTACTAAGACTCCGCTGTCTGTCTGTCCGTCTGTCACCAGGCTGTATCTCATGAGCCGTGATAGTAAGACAGTTGAAATTTTCACAAATGATGTATTTCTGTTGCCGCTATAACAACAAGATCAGAAGAACAGAGCCAGAGATCAGATCCTAATAGCCATAAAAAAATTAAGGAGCATGTTAGATTCCCCAGAGCTACACAATACTTTGTGTACACTTTATGTGCCTGACAACTACATGCGTCATAGGCCTGCTCGACGACACCGACTGTTCGCCACATCCCATTGCCGCACTGTGTCGCGCGCGAAATCTCCGTTGTGTCGCATGCATGGCGCTATATACTCCTTAATGGAGACAGTCCCGGAATGTGACATCTTTAAAGGTACACTCAGGCTGATCATGACAAATTTGTTATGTTCTGCGAAAGCAATTGTTTGTTCGGTAAATAAGTATATGTTGTTATCACTTTATGCGATTTTACTTATTTTATTTTCTTGAAGTTAAAGTTATTGGTTTAGTTTTATGCCTTTTTTTTGAGGGTGGGAAATCGTCCAATGACTTCTCCCGCTCTGGGCGGAGCGGAAGGGCGTGTCAGACTTTTACTGACTAAAACCCACCCGTGTTCCTTCATTTGCCTGTTGCCAAAGTTTTATCTTTTAATTACTGTCATTGGCGCAAGCCGTTGTAATTAATTATAAATAAATAAATAAACAAATACTAAAAAACAGAATAAAATAAATATTTAAGGGGGGCTCCCATACAAAAACCTGATTTTTTGCTGGTTTTTGCTCGATATTGATAACGGCAACAGGTAGATGCTTGAAATATTCACAGAATATTTAGTTATATATTCACTATAAAAATAAATAATTAAATTAAAATAAAACTAATATTTAAGGGGGCTGCCATACAACAGACACGATTTTTTCCAGTTTATGCATCAGCCAACGGCCTTCTCAGGCGATGGTCGAGACTCTTGGTTAGTCCTTCGGATGTTCCAGCTATTGGCACAATGATCGCTGTGTGCACATCCCACATGTCGACAACTTCGTGTGCCAATTTCTTAATTTGTTTCAGCTTTTAAGGCATTGTACTATAAATAAACGCTCTATGGGGTGGCCCAATGTCCATACTAAATTCAGTTATTCCTTTAAATTCATCATTTGCACTAATTAATGGTCATTGAATTATGTTCAACTTTAAGATAGGCCTTCTTTGGAAGAGCCATTAAAACAATGTTTATTTGATGACTTTTACACGTGCTTATTTACGTTTCGTTTTTTTAATAAGTTAGGTCTGTAAACCCTTAAAGAGCGGGTTACTTTTGTATCTATTTTAAACTTATAAAAATGTTCTTACATTAAAAAAGCTAGCCTTAATTCCAACATTTATCAGGTAAATCAATGAGATGCTATTCACGTATCTTCTTAAGAGGAAATAGGGTCAGTCTTTTCTCCATACAAAAACTCATAATTCGAGGTTCGGCTCTCGTCTATTTCCTCCTCCAATATTGGATCAATTTGAAAGGTATAAATTTTATAAATCGATTATGAAGGATATTTACTGTGCCCTTATGTTTTTCTTTTTTCATTAATAGTTGTCAAATTCGTACAATAGGCCTCTGATGACAACGCAGCGGTCTAAACAAGTAATTTTGAGCATTTTCTGAGGGTTCTAGTGCTTCTACAGATAATGTATCACCAAAACAGAAAACAGGGAAATAGAACTAGTTGATATTTATTTTACTGTAAAATCATTGCTCTAAGGTCATAAACCAGAGAGAAAACAGGTGAGAGCGTTTGTATGGAGAGGGAACCGTCCCTATTTCCTCTTAATTTCCAATTTCATCGAATTTGCATGAGAATAAAAAAAAAACATTCTTTCTCATTCTCTTCATGCTCATGGATTATTTCTCACTTTCATGGTCATGGATTATCAGGTGCATAACAGCTCAAACTATTCCACAATTTTTTGGACAGCATCCGTTTATTTTCTTTCCAATACCAAGTAAGTTTGCCATATGATTAAAACTAAAGTTTATAATATGCGATCTGGTGGTCGAACCACTTATAAAACATAAATTATGTATAAAAGGAGTTGCCTACACGCCTAGACACGTTTGATTATCTGTCATCGTGATGAATGCACGGCATTCGACAGGTCACACCTAACGTGACAGCGTGACAGGTGCGAACACCTACTTCATTCTCAAGGGAAATAACGATATAGAAAAAATATACAGAGACTATTACTAATCCTGTTATGCATTACGAACCGAACTATTTGAACAATTACCATCTTTGATTCGAATAAGGTATCTACTAGTGGAAGTTGAATTTGTTTAATGCCACAAACGACTCGTTAAATTCCCACATAAATACAAAAAAAAAAAAAAAAATTCGCTGTATTATTTAGTATTCGCACAGTTAGTTACCAAGGCGGCAGAAATAAATGAGGACCTACAGAACGCAAGGGACCAGTGCATCTGCCTCTAAATGTCAACCCGAACAAGCCCCTTTGCCTATAAATAATTTGAGAAGGTGCCTGCGTCGCTTGCGCCCCTAGTACTCTCGATATGGCTTCGTGTAATAAAAATAGCCAATGCGTTCCAGTCGACGTGAAAATTATGCAGTCAATAAAGTATTCGGATGACAAGAAAAGTGGCTTTGAAGAGTAGTTACAGCAGGTAAAGGTTTAATGTCAAATATTTATGATGGCACTATAAACTTAGTGGAAATATTGGACACTGTGGAATTAAACAGGCCAACGGTACTTTATGACTGGGTCCTATCGTGTCTGTGCCATAAAAATGCTCGCACAAATAGCACAAAAAGACAGACAATATTGAAGAGGTGTTACAACGTAGTCGAAACCCCAAAACAGATCTTTTCGTTGGCAAATCCTACTTTACAAATCGTTAAGCGTGGTGGCGATTACAATATGCCTTTTGACCATAATCATGCAGTGATGAAGAACCCCATATTTAGCAGTGGACGTTCACATGCTGACATTAATCACGTAATCAATAATAATCTACATAGCACCAAGTTATCTCTCGTCCAAGATACACTTAATACAGGTAATATAGATGGCAGCACGCAATTGATCTGTCACTATCACAATTAATCAGGGGTAGTATGTAAATCTAGGGATATATTACTAAATGCTGATACTGAAACGCATCTGGTTAACTAGAAGCTAAAGCTAAGCTTAATTATTATAATTGTAATCCTGAGTAATTTAGTATCTTAAGGATTTTATTTTCGGACACGAAAGTATGAAAATTCGCGAAAATACAGACAAAGAATCTTCATAAAACAGTCAAGGAATGAGAAATGATCACCGCGCCTAATCCAGCCGATGAATTCTGTAAAAATCTCACCGTGAAAACTTTGGTGAATTGAGCTGTCATTCCACATGCTAGGGATCGACACTACTGACAGGTCACTTCACCTAAGTTTTCACAATGATATTTTTACAGAAGAGACCGGTTTCTTCACGATACATTCGGAATTCAAAAGAAAAATTGCTCGCCACTACTAAAGCTTCAAAATATAACCTTTTTTTAGTTTAGTTTTTAAACTAAACTTGATGGTGATCATCAGAACGGAACGAGTACCTATCTACATAAAGTTTCAACTTGATAATTATAATGCCAGGACCAAGCTGACCAAAATTATCTTGCAAAAGCTACTCACATACATACCCTATCACACATAACATAACGCTTAAAGCTTTTATCAAGATGAATAACATGAAAAGCCAACACAGTAGGTGGATGGATTATCTATGGATTTAGC
Source organism: Lithophane leautieri (assembly GCA_949152455.1). Classification (NCBI taxonomy): domain Eukaryota; kingdom Metazoa; phylum Arthropoda; class Insecta; order Lepidoptera; family Noctuidae; genus Lithophane; species Lithophane leautieri. The sequence goes on along the minus strand of OX424480.1, from coordinate 10,349,377 downwards.
AAAACAGAAAAAGTAATTGACAAACTTTCATCGAGAGATGATATTATTGCATTTCCACGTAAAAGTAACAAACACATCGTCAACAACATCGTATTTATCGACTCGAAAAATTTCTTTTATCATAATTAGTTCATTTCCTGTAATTATTTTCTCTTGTTTTTAATGCAATACCTACTGGTGCAATATAAGACATCCCTTTGAGATTTAATTAAAGTCTCATTTGTAGCTAAGTCGCGTATTTTATTTTATCATGCATTAGGAAATGTTCCTATGTTTATTGCCCGTAGGGGAAGGCAGAGGTACCTATAGTACCTATATTCTATACAATATGTTTAAAAAATCCCTGTCCGATCCGAAAAGGGCACATACATAATGCAATGCTATTACCAAAAAATTTCGAGAATTCTTATTATTATTGAAAGTAAGAAAGTGATAGCGATTTCAAATTCACATTTTTAGTACCAAAATTACCCCAATTCCATTAAAAATTACCAGATTTTCAACAAGGGTAATAGACCCGCTAAACGACGCGACGGGCGCCCGCGCATCTTGTTGGTACCCGGTAAAATTCCCCATAAAAAAAATCAAAATCTTTATTCGTGAAAATTACCACATAAATAAGTAGACTCTCAGTAAGATTCTTAACAGTACCCTCGGATCGGACAGGGATTTTTTTTGATGTATTTCGAATTTATCTTTACTTTGACAGTAAAATGTACTAGAGTCGAATCATAAATGACTCCACTATGTTACTTTAGTTGAAGATCGCTTTCTGTAGAAATGTTTTTTTGCAAGATTTACTAAGAAAATACGGTTTCTCGTTACATTTTTTTAAACTCAACTTACTTTACATAACCCTGTAAATAAACAAAACAAATGTTTTACCTTGTGCCTGGCTGTGGTAATTCCATGCTAGCAACATCATTTTCAACTTCTCAGCATCTTTCGCGAGGGCCTGACCTGCACCAGATCACATAGCCAATTGAAATCTCAAAATTTTGATAAATTTTCACACATTTTGGTTCAAAAATAGCCAATTTGGGAGCATTTTATGCAGGCTATCGGTAGATTTGTGATGTTTGCATAAAATGCAGGTTGTTTTAAGTTGATGTGATGCAAGTGGCTGGTGCATTATTAGGATGAGATGAACTTGTTGTTTGTTTGTACTTACTAGAAAAATTATCATCGTCGTTCATGTCCACTGGTTCGGGTGTTAAGTTATCCTGTAACAACAAAAAAGGTTCATATTAAAAACTGTTTTTCATACTGCGAGGATTGGTTATTGGTTTGGCTTCCACGTCCATTTTTCGATAAAATTAATGTTAAATGTCACAACTCTTAAGGATTTTTACAATTCAAGTCTGCAATTATTTTTAAAAGGACGCTGAGTTCTGAAAACCGCGTTTTAGGCATATTATGTCAAAATTCTTGTTTTTATGAGCAGGTTTCGAAAGGGGATAGAATACTACATACCCTCCTTTATTATTTTGTTTAATGAAATTTTGCTTTATTTCATTGAAATTATTCAGGCAATTTCTTTGTCCCTCTGTTGAAATTTTAAATCACAGTATATCTGTTGATGGGTGGTATGAATATGTTTCATGCCCGACTCACGAACAGGGATGATTTCCCCCCATTTTCCGCGAACCGGGTAGCAGGCTCACGCATGCCCGCTACCAGGACATCATACGCGTTCGTAAGTTTAAATAATTAATAAATTAGCGAAACGGCCGGCGGCTGTGCAGTGCTGGGCGGGTCAACGCTCTGAACCGCGGACGCAAATCGATAGTGCTTCAAATGGACAAGCCACTAAATATAGCTGGATGTACCACCATATATGTGCTAGGTCCCTGGTCAATGCGGGCAGGTTTTCGAAGCAGTTGTCCCGGTTCGAAGTTGGCAACGGACGAGACAACTACGCTTTTGGCCGCTGAGTTCTAAACAAACAGTTAAGAGAGTTTTAAATGAACTATAAACATAACAACTTACTGTAAACAATAAATTAATGATAAATGATAAAATAAAATATAAATAAATAAATAAAACTTACTTCAATGATACACATAAAATATTATCTACAGAGTACAAAATAAATGCTTTATGCAAGTTGCAATTACTGAACCGTTAAAAGGCTCACAAACAGGCGCGATATCGCTGGCGCGACAAGAACCCTTGTCGCGCTGCCTGTCGCGCCCGCGATATCGTGCCAGTTCTCACTAGGCATAAGGCAAATGCGATTTTCAAATTAAATTAAAATATACCTAGTATTTGTCTCTTCTATGTACCTGTTATTCAACATGATTATAATGTCCAGGTGCAAGAGTTAACTATTGGTTTCCTACATATTTTTACACACCATGGTAAAAAAACTGGCCAAGTGCGTGTCGGACCACGCACAATGAAGGGTTCCTTAGTTGGGATTAATTTATTCCAAGAACAAACTGAACATTGTGTTTGAAAAACATGAACTTCCCATACAACGATATCGTGTGGTATAACGTCTCGGTAAATTCTCCAACTGCAAAATGTAAGTTTGTCATCGCAATTTTTTATTTTTACGTGATTAAACTATTAGATTTTCGGAGTTTTTCCTTAACTTGTACTGTTAGACCTTGCTTCTTTCTAAATTTCATGATTCTAGATCAACGGGTCCCTATAAACTTACATTTATTTGCGAATATCAAAATATGTCACATAAATGGCCGTATTTGTTTATTGCGTTGACTTAGATTCTAAATAAATCTTGTAAAAATCAAGCTTCTAAGTCTTGATTTTTTAGAGCTTCAAGGGACCATAAACCTACGTATTTGATATTAATTTTAACTTGAGCCTGAGAAAAAAGGTTTTGACAGTTTGTCAGGCAGACGGACGGACGGACAACGAACTGATCAAGGGTTCCGTTTTTTTCTTTTTGAAGTACGGAACCCTAAAATTATCTTCGCAGAGGACATATATAAGTATTTATTAACATAGTTTTCCTATTAAAATTATCCAGAATCATTATTACGTTTAATAGAGAAATCGCTTGCGATGTAAGGCAAAACCCGTTTACCATGTGGTAATAATAGGATTAATCCTATATTCCTCCACGAAAGAACGTTAAAAAAAAAAACATTAATGTCACAAAGAAATTAAAATACCAGGACGACAAACAGGTTGAAGAAGAATTCTATAAATACTCAATAGAATTGCAACAGTTTGCTGTAAATGATACCAAAATACCGAAACCTTTGTAAATAGTCCTGCCGTTCTAACGCACACATAGGAGCATCTAACTGGCCGCTAAAATGTTGCTGAATGTTTAGAACGGGTTAACATTTTAGTTAGTAACAAAATTTTAAATATGCTAGCATTTTGTTTGGAAATGGACGATGACGTTGTACAGTATACCACCCAACATGAATATGCATCGTTAATAGTTTGTATTGCATCGCATGAAAAATTGAAAACAGTCGAACAAAAGTAAGTTAACTTTGTGTTTTCATAGATATTATTTAAATATCTAATTTTCGACTACAATACAACACTAACTAGGAAGAACCTCTCGGATTCAATAGAACAAAATGTAGCAACAAATAATTCAAACGAAGGATAAAACTTCACAAAAGAAAAATCCCTTTGAATGGCGCGCAGCATTTTTCCGCTTTAGTAACAGCTGACGTCGGCGTAAACTTACGAAAACACACGAAGATTTTCATTCAACAAGTGGTAGCTATCCCATGCAAAGCGTCATCAATTCACAGCCACACTTGTACCTACAAAGTTGCCGCGCGGAAAAGTTAACTTGAAAATATTGAATATGTTATGAAGTTTGCTTCGAAATTGTACGTTGTCGGAGTGTTTGCTTCCTTCCAACCGTTATTGACGTGTTGTAGATTAGGGGGTTAGGGATTTAAGGATGTTTTAATTTGACAGTTGTTTCTTTGATTCGATAATGATTTGATTTGTGCATTAACTGAATGTTGTTTGCTTTATGTTTATTATTCTGTCTGCGGAATTCGAACAATTGGACTGTTTATAATATAATTTATTCATTCATAAATAATTGGTAACCCACATTTAAGTATTTTCGTTGTAGGTATAACTGAGTGACACCTGAATATAATTATGTTTAATTGTATCTCGAGTCGCACTTAAGATTTTAAAGTTTGAAATTATTTATTCAATGACAAATATAGCGCGGTAGGCACAACTACAACTAGTACTTAAGTCGTCTAAGTACCAGGTGTACATAGGCAGTTTGGAGTTAGGTGGGGTGACAAGCTAGATATCGACCGTCTTCAGGGCGGTGGCCAAGGACCGCATCTGCTATGCGGGCACTAAATATCCGTTGACCCTACGCGTTATGTGTGCCTAGTATAGTTAGGTTGATACCATTGCAATTTAGTCTGTAATTAATTACACCTCAATGACAGATAAGGTGCAGTGGTGCGTACATACATATCTAAGTACACTTACGTAGTTAGTGCAAACATGTCATTAAGCTAAAGGTTAACTTGTGTAGTTAGATCATTAGACGAGCATCCTAACTGATTCTTAATGGCGTCTTTGTTAGGCATCCAAGGAATACGTTTAGTTTACCTTTTGGGGCGGCATGTAGGAGGCACTCGTGCCTTAATTTATTTAAGTGAGCATAAACTTTGACAGCTGCTGACTTGTAAACTTTTCTGGCGCATTATCAAGAGAAAAGTCGGTCAAAGAGTTTTTAGGCAAGTGAAAATTCTTTCATAAACACAATTTAGGCGTGCTGCTTTTCCTTGGAGAATGGATTTAAACAACAAAGCTTCATAATAAAGTATGAAATAAACTGCGGAGGGGCGCCCGGTCATCTGCCGATAGACGAATAAATCGCGGAATAACCTAGTTTTCCATACAAAATAACTGCAAAATTTCGGGAATCCAGCAGCGGTTATATGCTGAGGGCCTGGTATGTACTGATACATGGGCTATGTACTGCGGTATGCCCCCCTCGGCCCCTGCCCCCGCTCGCACTCCGCGTGTTACCGTGTAGTGCTTGCCACCCCGCGAGTGATCGCGATGCGACACCGCTGCGACACCATCGCGGTTATCGATAGTCGATAGAAACTATCCTAGAACATTCTTTTGTAAAAATAAAATGTCGAAACCAGTGAGGTTCGTGGAGTGGTTGGACATGTTATAACTGCTTTAGATAGGGTAGGTATGAAATCATATCTCAAACTTTGTAGTAGTTTTTCTATTAGGTACCAAATGTGTCCTCCAGATCTAATTTAGAGGCAGGTCTTAACCGGATGACCAGACAATTTATAACGTTGCAGCTAAGCTCCTACGATAACTATATTTCGGCGTATTGGAAAAGAATTGTTTCTACAGTGTTTTACTTATCTTTTACCAAAACCCCCAACAACCCCCAAAAGGTAATCCATTCCTTCACCCAGTCATTATCTATCACCAAATATCAGGAACACTTCGAGTCCAATAGCAATCAATTCATCGATATCAAGTAATCATCGATAGCGCGCCAGAGTGCCAGCAATCAGGTGGCAGTCAGCGTATAATCATTAAATACCCACGCGAAGGGGGCCGATGACGCCCGCGGCGCCACCACGCACCCCTCCCCCCACCCGCCCAATTATGAAAATACGAACAAAATACAAATTTCGAGCTTTTCGAACGTCAAAGGCCGTTAAACACGATGCCGTGATTATCGATAATGAGCCGACCACATCCTTACCGTGGTTCCACTAACATATTTTTGTTGGACGTGCATTGATTGTGATTTAGGTAAGTTATGGCTGATTTGACCTGTGGCTCCAATAAGTTTGAGAAGAAGAAAGTTTTTAGATGTGGCCGGACTTGGGTTTGCTTTAAGTGAAATTTTACTTATGACAAAAGTTTGCGCAAACAAAATTGTTACCCAGTTACCCTCTGAGACGAGCAAGTTTTCCAATCCTGTAGATTACGTAAACTTAGGATTAACTTTTCATGCGTAAACACTCCTTTAAACAGCCGGTTTCATGAGCCAAAAACATTTCTGCAAGCACAGCTAACAGCTACAACGAGGTCCGCTTTTTTATTCGCCATCTTTACAACTTTTTACCCGTCTCTGCCAGGAGCGCAGAGGCGAGTTGAAAGTCTTCGGTCTTTCAAAATAAACGGCTTCCTTTAGCATTCTGCTTGCTCGGTAGTTTCGCCCGCCGCTTGCGCCCTAGTATTTTTAAAGCGGACAGCGCCCCCTGCGGCACTCGCGGGCTCGCGCACCCCCTCTCACCCCCTGGACCCCCCTCGCCCACACACAGTAATACCATAACGGGTGCGAGCTATGACGAGATTATCTACGTACACGCGTATCCACTATACCAATACATACGTTGCCTATATACCAGGAATACATAAGCACATAAGCGATGACTGTTGTACATAACGGGCATTGATTTACCGGGCCGGACGCTACCTGTCATCGGACACAATGACGATTACATGGGGCGGTGGCAAAAATTCAGGCGAACAACGAACTGGACTGAATACCCAAAACAATGGAGGAACACATTATAAGTAATTTTACGAGGACTGTCACAGCCATTTGAGTTCCCATCATTTATAATTTATCATCACGAACACGTAGCACAAAGTATCCACCAATCTCTGTCCACGCTATTCTATAAAGTTCTGTTGGTCAGTGGTAAAACAGTCGGTGTTGAAAAGTTCTTACTTTTTCCACACTCTAAAAGTAAGCGTTCTTTGTTCCTAGTCCTAACTATTTCGTATCCGCTCTACCTATTTCGTATTCGCTTTAGGTTCACTGCAAAAGACAATCATCCAAATAGACCACAACAAAGAAGAGATGGTAAACAATGCTATTGGCAAACGGAATGGTGATCGTATATAATTTCCCATCCAAAGCCGTATGACGTCCTCAATATCTGTCCGTAAATTCGTACCATCATTTTAAACTGTTGAATAAACGGTGAATAAGAACGTGCCCATAACCACCACTCATGGCAAACTGATTTGGATACGAAAAGATCAATCTTTAAAAAAAAAATCTTCATAGTGTCATATACGCGGCACCTTGATGTTCACAAAGAAAGATTTGATAAAACTCGAAAAAAACGAAAGATTCTTTATTTGAGCAATACTGTCAGTAAGTGATTTTAAAAATCAACATGAATACGAACGAAGCAAGATCGAAAATTGAAAAAGATTGCTCGAGGCAGTACGATTCGCCGCTTGGTACAAGGGGACTTGCACTAGATAGGGGTGTATTAAAATAGCCTCTAAGAGTGTCAATTTTGATTTCAACATACGCCTGGTGCTCCCTGAGCATTCAGCTGTAATACCACCTAGCTACCAGGGAAATAATGGGACAGAAGAAAATAATGAATTTGGGCAAGAGTACTTTGATGCTATGGAGTCACTACAATCCATTAATACTATATAAATAAATATAAACCCTAATTGCGTAATGCACGATCAATCAGAATTGGAATAGGTTTGAAACGATTGTCTAATCCATTACTTTGTAAGTTCGAAAAAAAATCTACTCAACAACGTAAATAACGCAATAAAAATGTTGTTGAACTGTCAAAATGAAACAAATTAGTCTTAAGCGGTTACGAAAATAAGAGATAGTAGAACGTAAACCACTTCAAAGATGCCATGAGAACTCAGCACAGAAAAATGCAGCATATCGTGATATAATCTACCTAGAGACAGGCGTGCTATAGCTAGCAATACGTATAGGTAGCTACACAATGGCTTAAAGCTTGTCCAGATGAAGGGATTTACGTCTGAATCTCACAGGAGATTTATGGGACCTTTCTCTTCTTGATCTATTTGAGTTCATGAGTGTTTGGCAAAACGCTTGATGACATTACCAGGGGGTCTAAAACGGCCACATTAGCAATTCCTCTAAAAGCAATTCATTTCCTGAATTCCCAGCTGTCATCAATTCCTCTAATTTGACACAAAAGCAATTCATAATTTTTGGACCATTTTACGAATCTCCATAGAAAACTGTCAAACAGATGAATTATTTCGTAATATGAATTGCACGCAGATCATATTATGAATTGTCAGTTTGTGTCATTTTACGATGATTCATAATATTTTCCTATTATGATTCTGCCAAAGTGGCCGTTCCAGAATACACTGAAAGTTGTTTTTTGGGGTTATGTTTTATTTAAATTCAAAACCTGTGAGTGGAATTCAAAATTGCTGAAATGGTTTATAATTTTCAAAATCACAAAATCAGAGGGCGGATGCATTTTTTTTCTTTTTTCGGAATTCAAATTATAAGTTTCTGTCGTGCGACACTGTGACGTAGATTCCTATGTTTAATCCTAACTTGGTTTGATACATTTCCATATCTGTATATTATATCATACTATATTATGTCGCCAGTCGCCATAACCGACACTGCTGTAATTTTTGTATGTACTATGTAGGTCAAACAAATACTTTTCCAAACGGGATTCCGTGATAGTTTAAACTACTAAGCACTTATCTTCCACTAATTTCCTCTTTAGTTTAGCATTAACAACAAACCACTTGGATCCTTTCCAAAGGGCTAGTACGAAAATAACGATGGGTAAATAAAACGACTCGTAAGTGAATATAGGAACTGAATAAAATGCCCTAGTCATCAATTTAGCTGCTCAATATGAGTACATAGTGCGTACATGTAACATAAGAATACGTACGAATGGTATACGAAAGATTGCGAAAGAATATTGAACAAAGATTCGCAAGTGAAGCAATATTACATTCACGGTGAATATTTATTAAACTGTTGAATAGTTTTCTTTCTGTTTCTACGGTGAATGTAGTTTTTGACAACCACGATATGATCGACATGTGATTAGGCATTCCTGTCGACTGCAAAGCAGTCCGCCTCGAAGGACCAAAAACGAAAAGACTTGAAAGCACCTGTCTAGTGTCCGATTTTTAGATTGATAGTTGAAAAGTTGGAGATGCCAGTCAAAGGGTTCTGATTTCGGACATGTGGATGGACAGATAGACAAACAGATTGACATGAAGGAAGAGAGGTTGCATTTTGCTGTTCGGCACTAGAACCACGAAAAGCCGTATACGCATAGGCAGCTGAAAGAATTAGCAATAGAGAACAATGGAAATTGTTACACCGAGAAGTGCCTACCACTTTAATTTTTGATGGATTCGTTCGTAACAAGGATCGTGGTTACTACTCTGAAATATACAGAATATATTCCTAGTTAAGTCATAAAAGTTCAGTTTAACTTTGTTAATTGTTCTACAACAGTGTAAAACCCTTTGTGTTGCAGAATAAAAACGAAAAAGATAGGTAGCAAACAATTATTTTTGTACGAGTGCAGCTCAAGCAAAAAATATAATATGTTGAAGCGATTTTGAAGGAAACTGGGAGTATTTTCCATACTACAGAGCATAGGGATGCGTTTCGTCCGTAAAGCTCTTTCGATGGGGTGTAGTGTAGCCGCGGGTCATACCAAATCAGGATGCAACCCCTACATGTAGTTTGATAAACGAAAATTGAAGTGCATGAACACAGTTTCTCAGTGGGTTTTGTCAGTAATTAGGACGTAGTACATGTAATTTTACAGTTAGACGCAGTAAATATTAAGAACAAAATGCATAATGTGGCCAAAGTAAAAACTGCTTACGACGATAAAACTTCATAATCGAAACAAAGTTTTAAATCGAAAGTATGTTTCATTACAATAACAGGCAATAAATCATTTATCATCAAATTCCTCGATGACTAACATAACAAGCAGGCATAAGTAGGCAGTTACTGAGTACACATCAAAATACCATTGCCACACACTAATGCGATTAAAACTAAAATGGTACGTGAAAAATCCTCTTACAGATTGAATAAATAATTAAACACACATATTCACTCAGAGTTTAGTGAGAAACTAGGTGCAGAAACCGCGTAGTTACCGCGTGATAAGTACCAGAGTAGCAAAGGCGCTGTGGAGGTAGACGCAGATACTCGCATTATGTGAGGGGGAAGCGGGCCGACCTCGAAAAACCGAATGGGGGTCGCGTCTCCGTCGAAAAGCATCGCGAATTTCACAAAGCGGCTTCCTAGTTACAGGGGTATCGCTGGGGAGACGCGGTTACAAGTCGACGCTTACCCGTGCTCTTTGAAGTGTGATAAACTGAGCGAGCGAAGGCACTAAATATGGATACCTACGTCGGAGTGCGTGCCGCCACCGCGTGCTGCTCCCCTGCTCCCCGAGATTTATAAACGCGGTTAAATTTACTGTTATATCTTGCTATAATGTAAATAGCTGTTTGGTTACATCTCAACGTATGCAGTAGATTAAATTGGAGACAGATAACCCGAAAGATAATTACCCTGGCAAGTAATATCATTCGCAAACCATTGATACGGATAGCATCAAGCTACAATCACCAGCCACAATAACATCAAGCTGAATGAAACAAAATTTAAATATTGTATAAAACGCACACTATGCCGCCAAGCATATTATAAATTAGGGCATTACATTACTAATAAAAATGCTTGGATCAGCGATGATCCAGCTCCACAGGGCGCATAAACTTATGATGCATTCGAAATAATTGTTGGAGCTGCTGAAGATTATAAAAACTATATTTACATTGTATAAATTCAATCTCCTAGTATTGTATAACTGCATAGCACATGTGTGTGAGCACTATGTAGGTACTTACCTAAGTACTTTAAAGCTACCATTTACTAGGTACGTCTTTCATTGACTTGAATGTGCCCTGGCGACTGAGAGTATGGCATGCTCACTTTAATGTCTCGCTGGTGGTGGCGTGTGTGTTGGATCATTAAGTTCCCTTCAAAATGGTTGAGCTAAATGGTGCTGATCCATGCGTCATGTTCGTGAACGGGCGCCATCAGAAGGGACTGGTCATCTCTTAGCTGCCACGGCTTATTTTAATTTTTGAATTGTTTTATTTCTTTTTTATCTTTTTACGGACGGACATTGTACTTACATGTATAATTTCAATATGAATGATGTAACCAATATATTGTAACAATATCCTGATTCAAAACAGTGTCCGTGGAGTTTATTGCCCGTTCTTCTCCATAGGAACCTACGCTTTGGAATGGGCAACTAGCTTCATCTTTCTGACTGACCGACCCCTTGACAATTCAAAAGTGCCTGTAATTGGTTTATTTGAAATAAATGATTTGAGTTGAGTTCAGTGGCAATTTTTTCTGACCTAAGTGTCTTAGCTAAAGATCAACACTCACTCAACTCCCATCACACCTTCCGCGAACAAAAGGACCAACAATTTCACCATTAATTTTCACAAACGAGTGTCGATAATCTTTTTAGACGTATGCCACTTACCAAATAGGCCTAAGTATTAAGACTGAATCTTAAAGTTGCATCAATAAACTTCACAAGTCACAAGCATAGCAGATTTGTCGTTTTCGCATAAAATAAATATCCCCTGTCAATTTATAAACGGATTATCACAGAAAATGGCGGTGCCAGATAGACCGGCGCCAACATTCACTGCAACTATTTTTACTCTATCGATTGAGGTCCGAACCGAGCGGACTATACTGCAGCCGTTTTACAGTACTCATCTTAATTAGAGCCGCTTAATTTGGTATTCAGGTGTGTGATGACCGTTTTGAGCATGATTCTGATGACTTTAGATCAGGGGAAGACCAAAGACGCCATGGATGGATTGTGGGAAGATATGGCTAGAAAGAAGTTGAATACCGAGTTGACGGCAGATATAAATGTTTTTAAGAAAATTATAAAAATATGTTGCAACCACCAAAAATCAATTGGGATAAAACTTCATTTAAGTATAAATGATAGTTAAATGATTCAGGCGTGACATTATAAAATGCAATAGACGTAGATAGTAGTTTAGTAAATCTCTGCGTCTGGCGTTCGGCGTGGCAACACGTCGTGTTCGGGTTCGCGACAAGTCAGTCGTTATCCTGAGGATGCCTCGTTGAGAGGTGGATGAAACTCGTGTCGATTTCTTACTGGGTTTTTTATGACGCTTTAGAAATAGTTACGCGGAATAGGTTACTAAATATATCTACGTCTATTGTATTTCATTTACATGAGCTGGAGAGTTTAACTGAATAACGTAACCAACACACAGACTTACTTTAGTCTAGCAAATATTTCTATTAGCTCCTACCTATACATGAATGCTTGATTTTAGCTATGAGAGCAAACGAAATTCAAAGGTAAACAAATAAATATAAGTTTTAATTAATCTAGAAAAGCAGATGGGTTTTCAACAATAACGTGGCCTTTAAATAATCCGTTGAAATCAGGACCTGTTGTTTTATTGTTATCAAACTTTTTACTGATCGGGAATATTCGGAAACTAGCTGATCGTTTTACTAAAAACTTCATGTACGGTCACGGACTTTAATTGATGAGCCACTAGGCACTGTTCGTATTTCCGCCGTGTAATGCAAATCGGGCTTAGTCGGTTATACTCGCACATCCAGACACGGAAAGTCATGTCTTCGTATTAAAGAAGAAGAAAATTATAGTTAATATCTTTACCGGTTGGCTAACCTGAGAGCCAGAACTACAAATTTGACAGCAGAGTGACTATCCAAAGTCAACCAATTGCAGGTCTAGCAACCGTAACCTAGCGACGATTGTTTTAGCGTAGCCATAGTAACGTTAGCGTACGGAGAAATTTTAATTACTCATTTCGACAAATTCGAAAATAACGTTCTGACATCGACATTTCAAATGTCACTGTCTTCGGTTAAGTTTTCAGAAATATCGAGTTATGAGCTCTGATTCAAAGGAGGTCAGTATCAAATAGATTCGATAAACATTGTATTTATTTATCATTGAGAACTTATTAGTCAACCTCTTTGGATAAGTCTATTTCCGATTACTAGCAATTTGTCATCTTGATTATATGACACAGCAAAATTGAAAGGTTTGAAAGTGGCTCAACAATTAATAATAAAGTCCGTGACTGTACCTATTGCGGTTATCAAAGATAACTGATACTAGCCAATATCGCGTCACCGCAGTAAACAAAAATGTCTAGCCAACATGGTCCAGGTGTTTGTGTATGTGAGATTCGTGACTATCGATCAATCATCTCTGATTACCAGTAACAACTGTCAAAGATCTACGAATAACGGCTTTGTGAGTATGAAGGCGCAAAAACGATACAGTAGAAATTCTATAGTAAGACACCGAACTGCCAAAAATGAAAAGGATAAATAAGCTTCTCGTTCTGATTGCCCATTGGCTCTTAGTTAAAAAATAATGGTTGCAGCAGACGCAAAGGCCTTAGATAATGATAATTATGAAGGTCAAGACCGCATTTCAAATGTCTTCCTAATCCTAACTATAATAACATTATAAATGCAAAAGTGTGTTTGTTTGTTATGCTTTCACGCCAAAACGGCTGAACGATTTGGATGAAATTTGGAAAACATGGGTAGACCTGGAAGACGACATAGGATCTTTTATCCCGATATTTCCATGGGATCGAGACTTACACGGGTGAAACCGCGAGGCGCAGCTAGTTTACCCTAATTTTGATACAAACTGGTCCTTCGGTACGGACAGCCTTACCGCCATTTTAATTTTAGTTAACAGTTTCACAATAACTATGTCTAAGTGTCCACCTAGTGATAAAGTCACAACAGTTGCAAGTATTTTAGAAGCTAGCATAGAGCATGTCAAGGAAATGTTCGATACGCCCCAAGAATACAAACGGTATATTAGCTTAAGATATTCTCATCTTAGACTAGGCTTTAGATTCAAGTTAACCACAAAGTAACCTTGCAAGTTACCTCTACTAAAGTGGTTAAGGTTTAACGTAATATGTTTATTTAAGGATAATATGTTTTAGTGTTGGTAATATTTGGTCCTTTGTAACGAATGCAAAAAAAAATCTTCAGCGATCGCATAATAACAGTCACTACCGGATAAAGATGTCCTGATAGTACCAAAATGATCAAAATGCTCTCCGTATATAAATGTACATCAAAATGTCCTTTCGGGCTTTCATATTCGGATTCATCTCACGATCTCGCTAACAATACATTGAGTGATGTATCGTCGGCTTTATGGTCCTGTATGCAATCACCGTGAGACGCAGTTTAACAACTAGTGACAAATTACGACCTACGGGCCATTCTACAAAACATCACCCATGAGACATTCAGACATCATGAATAGATTATGATTAAAAAAACTTTTCTAACTCATATCAGCCTGGTAAAATTCATGCAATCCATATACTCAGAGTATAGTTTTACTCGCTTTCTGCTAAATCAATAAAGCTGTATGTAAAAGCAAAAGCAGAAAAAACACACAAAGATCCCCTAGTCAGCCATACATAGCGGATTAAGAAAAATTCTCGGCGTCACCTACAAAAAGAGGCGGCTTGCGGGCAAACCTCCGCAGCTCCGTAGTAATTCCAACCCCCACGGACCGTCTCGTAGCGTCTGGCTGCTCAAGTAATTACGCCCCCTTACACCCCATCCCTCCCTTCGGGGATAAGTAAAAACAATATTTTTACGCGCGCAGTCCACGGTACCAAAAGTGACAGATATAAATTGAGGGTGAAAATGAAATTAGTGGCGGCTTCCTTGATGTCTGAGGCGACTTTTTATTGTTAAGTAGTGTGATCTGTTGGACTAAGCTAAGCAGCTTATTTTGGTATTTTTTGGGGGTTATTATTGAGTTGCTTTCCCGCTGTTCTGAGATAAATTAATAAGACCCAACTACTTACTTATAATTATTTAAGTTCTTAGTATGTAGTTTGGACTGCCTCGTTCGTCTAGTGGTCACAAGCGCTACTGCTGAGCAGTCCTGGGTTCGATTCCCAGGTCGGACAAACTGTTATTGGGTTTTTTTCATCAGGTATTTCACAGTAGCAGCCCGAAGTCTGGATAAGTGCCCGGTTGATGGCAATAGGCTCGCCCCTATTAGGCTATTACATGAGGCTGCAACATAACTGGCGAAATATGGGTGTACTATAGGTACACCTCTGCCTAACCCTTCGCAGATTACAAGCGTGATTTTATGTAATTTGGATATGACCTAGCAATGTTACTACATTGTGCATCTTGATCATCTGTGACATAATGTTTATGGAAGACTTGATTTGGTGATTTGGTCCTTTGGTACAAGATAACAAAAAAAACAACTTTTTTTTTTGTTGGGAAATTATCATATTATTTCTCTCGCTCTGGACGGTGTGGGAGGGCTTGTCAGACTCTTACTGGCTAAAACCCACCCGTGTTCCTTCAGTTGCCTGTGTGTTGCCAGGGGCCACGGTAACCCTTTCGGACTTTCCCGCGACCCCTGGCAGGCATCGGCCCTATCGGACCCCGTCAGTTGTCCTGACATCTCTTTGAGGCTACAAGACAAACCTGTAATTTTAACTTAAACAAAATGTAGGATCATCCAAAATTGCACCATTATGGGGAAACAAACATAATTTAAATGCAAACTATCAAATTCATGACGACTCGATTTCACATCGGCTTAGTCGAATAACAAATAAAAATGCTAATAAAACAATTACCTAAATACCGAATAAAATATTTTGATTACTTTACATTTTGCGCACAGAAAACACAATTGAGTGAACTCAACAAAGAATTCATAACAAATATAAGTTACAAATCACAATGACGCATAGGTTTCCTAACAAAACTAGTGTAACTACATACATTCGGTAATAATACCGAGGGTCATTTTTATGAGTCGACCAAATTATCAAGTCAGTTGGCCAAAGGGACCAACATTTTCTCGGTCAATGCTCACAGAAGAATGATTTGCTTTCTACCTTTGCCAAAATAGCACTATATTATTACTTTCTGTTCTAGTTCCTGGCTCTAGATGGCTTTGCTGTGCCTTGACTTTTTCAAAATCATTACTTCGCCGCAAACTATTACTAGTCGACGTTTTCCCATAGTATTCGACCTGTTTTCCATACACGTTCTGTACAAGCAACATTATTATTGGTAACCTGATAGCCCACTACTGTTAGATGCACTTACAATACGATAAGTGACACATACGGCATCCAACACCATGTTTACCTTAGTTATCAATTAAATTATGCGTCATATACCTACGAAGTATACTATTATGTCTGGTTATACTTGAATTCATGTGCAAAGTTTAGGCAGCAAGTCTTGCATGGATATCAGGTGGACATGCAAACAATGCGGCTAGCTATACGGAATGCAGGCGAACGCGGGAGCGCGCGTTGAATAATGTACGCGCCGTCTCAACGGACAGCGCCTCGGTCTTATGACGCCTTGGTACCAACGAGGTCTTAAAGGAGTTTAAATATTTAAGAAAGGCCATCTTTTAATTTGTTTTGTGGGATCCTCGGGTCCGTAAAATAAAGGATCTGTGGAATTTATAAGGGTAAGTCCTACTACTATAAAATAAAGTAGGATTCGCCTTCCATCTTTTTAATATGAAAGGTTGCAGGTGTTTTCTTCAAAGCAATATTTAAAGCAGTGAGTTTAAATTGGACGGGTGTTAAAATTCTATCAATTTCGCCACAACCTAAAACCTCTTGCAGAAATAACAAAATATTTGAGTATGAGGACCATGACATGACGATCCATAATATCGCAATTTCAGCAATTCCAAACGTTTAAAATGTAGTTTTCTTAATTGGATATAACAATACAATTGAACGTAAGTTGTCAATTTCTAACTGGACATAACAATAACCAGTTTCTCTAAATTGTCTAAAACTGCATAGTTTTGTACCAAAGGTACTGTTTGTAGCGGTATCTACATCTTGACGGCTAATAGTCTAATCCTGCCCGTATCTTGGCTGATGGAGTAACAGGCTCTGAAGGCTTGCCAAGTCCCATTGATTTTCTCCCATTTCAGAAAATGGTCCATAAGGCTTAGTTCCTTGATTTTATTCACTTACCCCCTTTGGACCCGGTACGCGTTCTGCATTCATTAACGTGGTTCTATGTTTAGTTAAAAGAATCATAATATTTTCGGTCTAAGTGGTCAATAAGACCATTTGGTATAAAGATTTAGATTCGTTCGAATAATCGACTGATTGCTATTAACTTTTAACTCTTTGGTATCATTATTCGTTGTTGCTCTTTTATCAACCTTTATTGAAATCTCTTTGATGTTCAAGGAAATGAGAGGATCCAAATTCTTGTTACTGTATTAGATAAACACATGCACAATCACGACAACCGTTATAATAATGTGAAAGAATATATGTCCAAAATAGCCGCACATATCTATAATGACAATCCTAATTTATGGATCGGATGTAACGGTATCTAAGTATGCACCGGCAGTTTTTGAAGCCAAGGCCAGCAAAATGTAGTCTATTACGCGACACTTAGAACCTAATGATTGCTTGTCAGGAATGACTATTCGTTAAGATGTGAACTCGAAATGCATTGCTTGTTGTCCCAAGTATACCATAAATAAGGACCTCTCATATTGTTTTGTGTCAAAATAAAACTAAACTGAGAGTAATCTTTTTAAATAGTGACACTTTTCATGTTAAAATGATATGAAATTGTTTATTCTGTAAATAGGATATCGGAATCGCTTATACACGTCATATAAAATAAAAATATAAGCTAGATGAGGTCGGCGTTTCCTATCTGACTACTCCGAGAAGTAAGGCCAAAACAAACTCAGAGGTCGTAGTCTCTTTTAAATTCCAGACATAATCTTTGTAAGTCTTCAAGTGTACCTATAGAACCTTTGTAAGTCCATGTGACATTGTTATTAAAATAAGCTTCATGCTCATAGTTCCTAATAAAATGTGTTATCAAATATGAAACAAAATGAATTAGACGAGCGATAATCAGAAGTTCAGAAGTATCCTTAATATTATGAGTATCTTTAACGTAGGAATAATAAAGATGTTGTGCGTACTGTTGCAAAAGTTGCTGTGACTACGTCTAATGATAATCTCAAAACCACTGTATGCACTTCAATGACAGCTGTCATCCGGATTTAGGACGATCATCATGGCTTAGTGACTCATTAACTGACCATCATCATCATTGTTAGAACATTGTTCCCATGCAGATATATTCCTTGTCTTACGAAACTTTTTGTACACACTTAAGGTGGATGCGCCAAGGTAGCCCGCGAAATTAAAATTTTCTTACGTTTTTTGCAATTTGCAGGTCGGTGTCAGGTTGTATGTTGATCTAAATATGATTTGCGCCCGTAACAAATATGGATTTACAGAATTATAAACATTAGAATCAGCAATACAACTCTCTAAGTTAATGAAAGTGCCAAATGTCATGATTTCATGAAATAGTCATTCAATGCAGTGACCAAATGGTTCGTAACTTAAATTTAATTTTCAAAAAATATAAAGTTATATTAGTAACAAATGGTAAAGAAATCATACGCGGATTGGGATCACAACATAAAAATGTCAGCTAGAACATAAGTAATAAATAACGCAGTTGAAGATAAACAACATAGCTAGATGAAACAATGATCAGTTTCCTAAAAAAACAGTACAATTATAACCAACTTGCATCTTTACAAGTACTTACATGAGCTAGGACTGATCTAGCTACACTCTATAGCTATATAGCGGGGTGGGCAGATACGGGCAGCATGCAAGGCCGACCGGCGCCTCGTTGATCAAGGAGACATCTTAGCGTGGATCTGTCTAATGCGTTTGATACTGTTGCACGACAGATTATAGAAGGAATATTTTGGATTTCAAAATTTCTTTGACTTGGACTATCAATTTGTTAACTCTGGTGTGTGTGTGTGAAATAATTTATATTACTTCCATTTTAATAAAACATTAATCGTGATACGGGCATTTACTTGGAAAGACACCAGTACTATACATAAACATATGATTAATCGATCCTTTCTAGCAGATACGTTAAAGCTAAGCAATAAATAATGAGTAAAGTGTTAATATATATGGTCTTTATTGATAAAAACACAGCATCTCTTTGAGTAGCTTTTAAATTCCAATAAAATATCGCTCCTAGTAAATTATGCATAGTGCATATGAATTTGGCAATCCAGCTATCCTTTCTGTTTGAAAGCATAACAAAAAACAACGAATTACAATTTTCCTGGATTCAATCTCGTTTATTCGAATTCCATATCACTTATCTATTTTCCAAGAAAAACTGATGAAGTACAACAGTGGAATGTTTTATTTCTATCAAATGTTAATATTATCTGTTAGTAGCCGGGTATGTCCATTCTAATGCCATCAACGCCTGCCGCGTGTCACTTGAAACTCCGCCATTTTGCAAGGCGAACCGCCCGCGGCGGGAAAACTGACTTTGGCGCCAATTTCGATGCGGCCACGTCTACTATTCGACCGCATCCGGATGATTAGCCACTCAACAGAAGCCCTCACAAGCCGCGAACACCGCAAATCGGTCGGTTAACATCGCCACGGGTGTCATTATAAATTCCTTTAATTATACCATTTTTACTGCGCTTTATAGTAGCCTGCAAACTCATGGCGGGAACTCGCAGTTTTATAAGTGCCATCGCTATTCTCAGCCTTGGCATGTTTATCTTGACCGTTTCAAACAGACCTCGTGCCCTTTGCATACATTACGAGAGGAGGGGTCTTGTTGTAATGGCTGTTGTAAGGGATCCTATTATAATAATTAAAAAGTTACCTTTGGCAGGACATGTTGAAGGAGTGCACCAGCTTTCCTTTTGGCAGCCATCTTGTTTTTTTGGCGGGTCACGCACAGCACTTTTGTCTTTGGTTTCGTTTTATTATTTCTTCTTTTAATCAGTTCATTGACTCCATCTCAATCTGACTAGAAACAAAATATCGGAATGCTTCAGATACGTTCGACCAGTTTTTCACCAGTTCGACAAAAGTTACCAAAGTTGCAATTAGACGTCAGACAACTATTTAGCTGAAGAAAAGTATTACGACTATGATAAATGCATTTTTTATATGAAAAGGTCACTTGTCTACTTAACTGTTTGAAAGTATCAAATGACCAATATTTCAAAGTTGCAATTACGGTCACCTGGCGCGCCTGAAGAAGGACATTGTTACTTCACATTGCAATCGATATAATTGCTACGCGTTCTAACAAATAGGACTGTTTTTAAATGAATTAATTATTGTTGCGGAATAGAACAGCTTATTAAATATTTTGTAAAAAAAAATGCTAATTTAAGTTTCGTAAATGAATAATAACCTGGCGAGTGTGCAAACTAATACAATATTCCACTAAAGTTGAATAGAAATATACCCCGCTTCGCATTTGTATCGCAGATAATTTTGTATAAAGGATATCGTTCAGAAATAGCCCAAAAACCACTAGCACTTATTTTTATTGAAAAATCCAATAATTTACATCATGTTAAACCGAATAACAAACGTAAATTCACAAAGGAGAATCACCATATACACTAATCAAAAACTGAACCCATAATACAAAATCACAAACCCGTTTACAGAACAAGACAATAAGAATGTAAAGATAATCATACACAAGTTGAGTAAGGTCAGTGCTGCATTTGAAACAGGCAGTTTGGAGAAGAGGCTATTTTGCTGAGGGGGCATCCCTCCCCTATTTGCACAATACTTTAACAATGAACTCTCATTGTTTGACACTCCAAGCTGTCAGTATTTTGTTCCGATAGAAATGGGGCGCTTTTGAAATGAAATGACCATTTGAAACGAAACCAGTTTCATTACAACCCTGTTTGTGGGCCAGGTCTAAATAGGAATGGAACAGAAAATAATAGATTCTTTAACGGTGCAGAAGACTACTCTGTAGACCTAAATATTGTTAACGACGATATTATGCGAATACCAGAAATGGTTAACATGTGGCTTCGTAAAAATATCTTGTAGTCTTAAAGAAAAAAAAATCATGATTATACATCCTTTGGTATGCCATAAATTATACACAAAAATCTCAATTAAGTACAACAAATCCATTGCTTTAAAATCCATACTTCCATACTAAAATTATAAATTCGAAAATAACTCTGTCTGTCTGTCTGTATGTTACCTTTTCACATCTAAAACATTGAACGGATTTCGACAAAATTTAGCAAGGAGATAGATGGCACCTTGGGCACATAAGCTACTTTTTATCGACAAACCACGCGGACGAAGCAGCGGGCGGAAGCTAGTGGAGGATAAAAATCAGTCTCAATTTCAGCTTCTTATAAACACCTATTGCCTACCCAAGTCTGGCTCAACCACACATTGAAAATCATTGTATTAAAAACAGCTATTAAGCATTAAACTGCGCGTGAGTCTGCAATCAAACCGTATAGAACAATAATTCGGAACAATGCTAAGGTGTCGGGTAACTGAGGTAACTGCACTATGGCACTACCCCATCCGACGGTGACATACCGTACGCAAATTGGATAGGCCAACGCGTTTAGTCCGGTTTTACTATTCAATTCTACGACAAGGTTTACTTGTAAAGAGTCTACGGAGTTTCTGCAGACTACAAAATGAGTCATCTTATAAACGAAAACGAACGAATAATGAAAATGAGTTAAAAATTAAACAAAAATGTTTGAGAAATTAATGCTAAGTAATCATCGATGTAAACTAAATGAGTCATCATCTGCCTAGTCTTTTCCCGACCAAGTTAGGGTCGGCTTCCAGTCTAACCGGATGCAGCTAAATACTAGTATTTTACATGGAGCGACTGCCTATCTGACCTCCACAACCCAGTTACTGGGTAATACGATACCCCTTGGCAAGACTGGTTGTCAGGCTTTCGGGCTTCTGATGACCCGTAACGACTGTCAAAGATCCACAAAGGACAGCCGACACCAGCACCAACAGCTTAACATGCTTTCCGAGGCACGGAGGAGTCTCGATATGTAAAGATGGTCACCCATTCACGGATCAACCCCGGCAAGCGTAGCTTAACCTGATGGATCGACCCATGCGGCTGTTATTACTTAGCCATGAGCTCCTCCTGTAAACTTAATGAGTACCTTCAGTTATTTTAGTTTATCAATGAATTTTCTTAATGGGGCGTATTATTTCGCAAAGTGCAACTTATTTTGTGTTTTGAATAAACAGGTTTTGGTCCTAAGTGATTCCCCTAGCTCGAAGGACCAAAACTTTTTCAAGGTAAATCATATTTCGGGATCCTTATTTTATTTTCAAGATCATAATTTCGGAACCTAGAAATAAATGACCATAAGCCTAATGCATTTACAAAACTGGCTCTTCTAACATATGTACCATTTGTAGGTCATAATCAAATCAATGAGTACTATCGATTATAAGATAAAATGAAACTATTACATGCTGGCTAATGACGGTATCAATGACAGCTGGAAAATTAAATTTGAATTCTTGGAACGGAAATTGTTCTAATAGTTTTAAAAGGAGAACTGTGGTAGGCAGCCAATCATTATTTTGAACGGTCTGTCATTTTCATCGCTCTACTAATTGTTAGTAAATAGTAAGATAGTTGTAATATTAGATAGAAATTATATTGAACATTTGAAATATATACACAGATTTTTCGCGAAAATTTGGGTTTTCTATATAATAAAAAGGGTAGCTTTATGCACTTAAGCGATAGTAGCTTTCAATCCTACCTAGTTATTATCCAGAAAATGCTACAAAACAGTTGCATGGCGGTGTAAACAGTTGTTTTTATTCTCACACTATTTATAAAAATGTAACTTAAAGTTGTGAATTACTTTTCAAACCTTCCCTTCGCTTAGGACCTAGGTTACTTTGACGCTTTCAAATGATAGAAAAATGTCCTTTTCAAAGAAGATTTAAAACTATCTCTAGATATGAGGAAAATATAAACTCTTTTAACAAACAGAATGTTTTCCTTTCATTTCTATTTTCACAAGTTACTTATTTGTTTACAAATAAAATCCTTTACTTTTTCTTTATCTTAGAAATGTATTTATTATTCCATCAGATGCCTGAAAAGTCTATGTGTAAAGTGAACCAAGATCTGCCTCACATTTTATTTGGCTTTGAATTAAAAACGGACAAGGATTGGACCCGGCTGCTTCCTAACTTTAACGTTGGCTGGATTTACTACAAAATAAAGTATTTGTGAGGGAAGAGATTTATCTCTTTTCACCTTTTTGATGATGCAGATGGAAAATAAGATGTAGATTATTTATACGAGAACGGAGATAGAACTTCTTTAGATGATAATGAAATTAGTGTCAAAATAGCAGCTATAGATGAATTTAACTATCAATATCATCTGCCTAGCCTGTTCCCAACTGTGTTGGGGTCAGGTTCCAATCTTACCGAATGCAGCTGAATACCAGTATTTTTCATGGAGAGACTGCCTATCTGACCTCCACAATCCAGTCACTGGGTAACATAATACCCTTTGGCAAGACTGGCTGTCAGACTACGAAGATAAATTCAACCGATTGGAAATAAATTTTGATTAGAAACATAATCTTCAAACCAACCGATACGAGTACGCAAAACAAAGTATCTCAATTAATTACTTAACTAAACAATATGAATGCACAAACAAAATTCATGCAGAAAAAAGTATCAGGAGTTCAGAGCTACCGGAGAGCTTTGAGCAGATTAAATCGCAAAGGGGTCTCATTCTCATGCTGCTCGCGATAACAACATAGGCCATTTTCCATCTGCAGACACCGGCTCTACGTGCTTTATGCAGCGATCCATATCTCAGAATGAAATTCTTCAACCTGACGTTTAATCCGCATGGAGTAATATTTCAATCGATTTAGTTTACCGATTAATTGTTTAATCGTGACAATTACTGTGTTCAACGTTAGCCAGATCGATTTCCCATATTCTATCGATTTGTTTATGGATAGTTTTGGGCAAATAGAATATTATCTTACTCGTATTATATAGAATTAGTGTTCTTTAATTAAATAAATAAAGCTTAGTATTTCAAATCCTATTAAAGCTTCGCTGTTTCAATAAGTGAGCAATTTTGTTCGAAGCTCACACCCACGTCTTGCACCGTAATTATAATATTATTTTTAAACTGTTTAAAAAAATAAGCTATACTCAGGCTAAGTCAAGCAAAATAATTAATGCCTACTTGATTTAATCTACTTTTACATTTTATAGTTTTAAAGTCATTTCATGAATCCTGATGAAATTGATATTGAAGTCATTTAAGTATGCTCCCCTTAGAAAAGCTTATCGAATGACAACAATGGCTATGTCATGACATCGGAATAGGCTTTTAATTTGTCTTTAACATACGAAATTACCAATAACTTATCAAATGTATATCATTTAATCGGAATAAAAATCATCAAAAAGGACGAATAAGGACGAATCAACACCAGGCTCTCATAAAGTGTAGGAGTAAACGCATAAAAATCGAAAAAGGTGACATTGAGTACAAAAATTCACACCATTCCGCAACATTGGAACACCGTGTGACACAAAACAGTAGGTGGAAAGCGCACGCCATACGCGTTTAACGCGCGGTCAGTGCACTGCCAGCTATTTTCTTTTTAGCGATAACGACAAGGCCACTTTAATAGCTTTGGGTACGGTAGTCCGTGACGTTTTTTTTATTAACTGCCTAGTTTGCGAATTAGGTCCCACATTCACAAAGGCATGTAACTTAGATTGGATAGAAAATACATTCATACTATCGGATTATATCAAGCGCAATACAATCCCCAGATGAATTAAAAATACAACTCCACCTTGTATGTAAATCCGAAGACGTGCGCGTACTAAAAGACCAATTCAAATAACAGTAAGATGTAGTCCATTCCAAACCAAAAAGGAGCCAAGTAGGTACCAAATGTTTCGGCACTTAAAGTTCTACGTTTAATATCCCAGATCATAAGCGTGTCATTATATTATCGTATGCATGTACTTTAAAAAACTTGCAAGAAGTACCTACAGGTGCGAGGGTGTCTTAAATGTCAAGTAGTTACAGCGATCGTTGACTTGATCGTATCTGCACACCATAAGGGAAGAGAGGTGTGAAGGTGATACAATTTATAAAATTATTAATGAAATATAATATTTTTGTTATTTTCTTAGCTAGAGGTTTCACAGCAAAGGAATGCGTAAATGTAAGGATCATGAATGAAGAATGATAAGTATTTTTCTTCTGTTTTTGCATTCGTTTGCTTCACCGGACCAGCACCCTAATTGCGTAATACACACACAATCAATCAGAATTGGAATCGGGTTGAAACAAACGTCTATTGCTTCCCAAGTTCAAAAAAAAAATCTGCTCAACAACGTAAATAACGCAGTGAATGATGAACTGTCAAAATGAAACAAATTAGTTAGCAGAGTTACATGACTATCAATCTTCTTATTCGTAGTGTCGAACTAGAACACATAACAACAATGTGAGTTATGGCTACTGACTTCGCACAGGTTCTCCAAGTCCTATCAATTCCAAATATGTTTATTTGTGGTCTTTGGATACGCACACACCGATACTACATTTTTCATCAATAGTTGTATATTATTTTTCTATATCTTTATTCGAGAAGTTACGCGTTGGTGTGAGAGGCGGCCGACCGGCCCTTACACGTTATCCCGGCTAGTCGAATGTGAGGGGCTCATTACTCGAGTAACGGTCCCCACGCTCATTGTCCTACCCATCGGTTCGTTCCTTTTTCATAAATATACTAATTACATGCCTGTGGAGGTTTGCGGTATAAAGGGAAAGAGATGATGGCAGTGTTTACGCTAGTTTAGCCGGCGATGTAGGGCTTAATAGGTATTGTGCTTAGCAATGCGGTGCGTTGCCGTGGAATGCGAACCCGGTCCTTTGATACGACTGTTATGAATATTGCGATTGTTACTTCATTCATGGGGTATATATAATTCCTTGGATGAAAAAGCCCGGTTTGACACGTAGAGACTCTAAAGGTAACTCTAATAATGTATTAAATAATTTATAATTTAAAAATGTAATTTATAAGTGTCTTTATGAAATAAATGTTTTTAAAATATTAAATAAAAAATAAAAATAAATTGTTTATTTCGTTAGCCAAAAATATAGCAGGTTGATGATTGGAGCCTCCTTTTAAGCAAATAATGCCTGTATTAGGAGACTCCGCTTTTCCATAACAAGAATCAATGCATATTTGGGATTCATCATGGGTGGTAGTAGCATGAGTATAAAAGTGAATTGTCCTCGGTGAGCACCAAACTATTGCAATGTGAAGTAACTACAAATCGACTGTAATATTCGATAATAACAATATGAAAGTGACTGTAGATTCACTTTCATATTGTTATTCTCTATTGTAAAATAAGCAGTAAAGACGCAAAACCTGAAAAGTAGGCGTAGTTTCGTGAAAACTCTATTGTTTTTCCTAAGTGAAGTAAGAAAATATACGAAAAGGCAATAAAAAAGTTGCACAGTTACTAGAGCAACATAACACGGTGGGTAGTGTTATCAGCGAAGTAAGGACCGTGAACGATTTGATTAGTTCGACGCGCGCTTGCACTCCAAAATTACTTTCAAACTTCGCTGAGTTCTACACATTGAGAACTTCTGTACATTCTGTACAAGTCTGCAAGCCTAGTATCGTTATGTAAAATTATATGAGATCAAATAATCCTAGTACGTAATAGAGAATATAGTGTCTTGGAGATGCAGTTGAAAATGTTTAACACAGACTCCTTAGATCTGCATGAAGTTGATAAGAAACGATCCTGTTTTATATTTGCAACAACATAAAACTAAGTATTAAATAAAGATGATAAAAACCAACTGCGACGGATAGAAAAAAAACCTCTAGTAGGAAATTACCAAGAACAAGCTAAGAATCGGTACATAAGTGTCAGTTAGGCTAATAAATTCACTAAAACAATGCCTTGTCTTTTCAAACTGGCGTGACAAAGGAAACTTAGCGACACGAACCAACGATGGACTAATTGCATTTTTTGCTGTCACCGTGTACTAATGCCAAGGCTTACTTACTCATCAAGTTCCTATGTCCATTCCTGACGGTCTATGCAAACCTGCATTCGTGCAAAAACTAGTATGTCAAGATGATAAAACTTCGCGCGCTGAACGTCTGATTGCAACTTTTTTATGGAAAAATTATGACGCAAAGGAAGCACAATGGGTTACCAACCTATTTGTTGCACGATAGTAATTTTTTTATGATTCAAATCTGTGATATTTGAGAGTTGGGTTCGTGTTTCGCGAGTAAGTTGTGTGCGGGCGCGGCGCGCGTGTTCGCCCCTCGGAGTTACAACGCACACTGGTCCGTCAGTTCGTGGACGAGGTGCGTTCGCTCCGTGTCCGGCCGGCCCCCATCGCCCCCTGCCCCCATACCGAAATGCATCAATGACACTCGAAACACACGCACATTCTGAACGCAGTGGGGACAATCGATAGGTAAAAAATGTATTTAAATTCTATGTTAGGTTGCAAGGAATATACGTAGTAGCTCTGTGATGGACACATTAACCGGTATCGCAATTTCACTCAAGATGGTGCGAAGTTGAGTAAAGTTGTCGTAAAGAACCATGGTTGCGGCATTAAAAAGCTACATACAAAAGTCGGGTTAAAAGTTTCCCAAAATTTTTATTCATTTTAACCTCTCCTTCGTCCAAACTTTCAGGCAAACTTTTGGTATTTTGATACGAAAAGACGTGGACATATAAACTGTGATAAGTTTAGTAGAATATCAATTTGATAAAGCTTTGAAACAAATGCCTAAAGTACTTATTAACTACAAAGTAGATCTCACGAACATGCTTAGGTACAAGAACTTATAGAAGCGCCTTCCTCGACGTAACTACACGATCTTGTTTGATCGTAACCTCAAGCTTCATCTTAATTAGGGAAATCAATTTAATCAATGTTGCATGACTATAAACTGATAATGATGATGTAATTATACAATCAATTCGCACACATGCACAATGACACTCGCGTATATACTACAGAATCGATTATATACATACATACATGCAAATAAAGGCTGCATGTGTGTATATTACGTATATATGGGAATGAGGCACCAGGCACTCATGAAACACGAAGCGATACGTGTATAATATGCGGGCGTTTAAATGGCGGAAAAGGATTGCAGAATTTGCAGAGTACTGACCCAGTGTTCTGCTAATAAGTACTTTGCATTTATAGAGGAATTGGATCTACCGAATTCTTTGTTGTATTCTTTTCTACCTCTTTGCTATTTCTGTAACCTTTGTACAATTTTTTAATACTATCATGTATCTATCCGTCACCCACACATTTCTTAACAACTTTGATTTCAACGTCATTCTTCAAAGTCTTCTCGACTAATGAAGGTCGACCGTTAAGTTAAAATCTAAGAAGAACTCACAATATTCTATTTTAAAAGAGATTGCAGATACTCATTACTTCTTCTCAGAATTATATTTCAAGAAAGAGTTCTAGATCTTAATACTCCATAATACTTTGAGGCTATATGCTATATCATACATATAGCAATAACTAGCGTGATAGTATGACCCGGGCAAATCGGTGTGTAGGGCAAGACGCATCCTTTATATAGATACGTATGTCGAGCACAACTGTGTACAGTCGCAGATACCTGAGGGAATTTCGACAATTTGCGTAACAGCTAAATTCTGAATTAGAATTGATCCTTTTGGAACTATTTACGAAAATGAATATTTTGGAGTACATAAATGATATTAAAATGAAACTGTATCATGAGCCTGTGAACTACAAAAAAATGTTAGAGATATAGCTAAACTTGAAGAATAAAATTGGTGATAACAGTGTTGATATTAGAACTCTTGAAGATGATACTATGGAATTCTCTCGTTATTAATTGAGTAACGGACATTAAGACGTTCGCACCAAAAGTGAAACGGACAGAAACAACAAAGTGGAAAAAATCTAATTGATGTCCCCAAAAAAAATAAAAAAATACTGAAACGATGAATTAAATCTTAGATATAAAAGATCAGCAGTCCGTAGAAAGAAGGAAAAAATATCCGTAATCTACAATGGAGCCTTCAAAATCCAAGTAAAATCGACACAAAGGAATCAAAGGGTCAGTTAAAATCTGTAATTCATGCACGGGTCTGGAAACTCGTAAAATTTCGTCCCACGCACCCTCCGTATCAAACACTCTAAACTGGGGTCTTAGTATACAATATACATACATATCTTCACCTTTTAGAGCAACATCTATACTATTATCGTAGTAATATTATGAACAGTAGTTTGTGCAAAATAAACAAATTTTCTTTCTTTCTTTCTTTTCTTTAACACTGAAGCTCTATTTGTTTAAACTATAAACGACAGTCGACAACGATGCAGAGGAATTTTCGACGCCATATTTTTGTTTGTTAATAGTTTCAGTTAGATTAGGTTATTATATTTTAATCTTATTAGTTTGTTAGTTAATTTAGTATAAGAAGTTTATCCAATGTAACCTATATATTTTCTTTAATAAATAAAATATTTTTAAACTATGAACCAGTTTGTCTTTTTGTAGTGGTTGTTTAGTGTATCTAAAGTGGTTATATTGCATCTTATAATTGGACCCTTATTCCTTTTTAGCCTGTTACAATTAAGTTATGTTACATATTGTTAGCATATTGGATTTTATGTGACGGCACATAACCCATAACCCGCGGAACAACACGATGCTGTCAACGATACCTCGTTTGTCAAAATAAGGCGGGTAGTTTAGGAGTTAAGAGGGAACAAATAAACATACATAGCCTGTTAAAATCATAACCCTCCTTTGAATGAGTCGTTGTCGGGTAAAAATAACTTCCCATCTATTTTTGCCTACCCGTTGCACAAACATCTAAATCGTCACTTAAGCGTTACCAAGACAGCATAGCTTAGTGTGGCGTAGCTAAATTTGGGAGACGGCGACTGTCTGCGACACTGGTCTCAAGCCTAAATTCAGGTATAGACATTTCACAGTTATACTGTAGAGGAACTGAGATGTATAGAGGTGTTGATCTTTGTTAAAGCAGGTTGGGACCGGACACATCATTGGCGTCACTGGGAAAATGAAATAATTGTAAACTTAAATACAAATTGAGGAAAATGCAACTGAATAATACAATTTAGCGACATTGAAAATCAGATAGAGCTTTTGGGACAGGTCAAGAGATTTTAGTATGGTAATAATTGATGATTCGATTTTTTAATATAGCCTCTCCTTAGCCTTAATATAGCCTCTCCTTATGTAGACTACGTAGAGGCTATATTTTCAGAAAAAAAAAACATCCATAACTTGATCTATCAAAAGATATAAATGACGCGGATACTGCTCATTATAACATTGAACACGAGGTTTTAAAATGATTCAATATACAAACTTAGCTAATACAATTTAGGACTAAGAAGCAATATCACACTGTTTGCAAGTGACCTAATTTGCAGTTTACCTACAACGCACACATAACTAACCGATCATAATAATTAACTACTAAACAGGTACATATAAGGACTGCTAAGGTTCGCGCTGTACAACCTATTATACACCCTTAAGTCGGGACATTAAGGTCTAGTTTGGAGTGGTCGTTTACTATAATGTGCCATAGTAGCGATTAGGCATAGCGGGACGAAGACATGCGAATGTATGAAGGTCTCGAGTCATTTGCCGGGCCTAGTGTCCACGGCTTTATAACTGCCCATAGAATGTTATCATCATCAGCTTTTCTCTAAATAGAGCTGAGACCTCCTTTTGCTTGTGCGAGCCTAGTACCCTTTATGCTGCTAGTATACAAGATCATTAATTTATTTGTACGAAAGTATTCACACAATGTCATGCAAAGTGAAGAAGTATTATTGCATTACTTTTTGTCTACGGTTTTTTCAAGTACCTCCGTGTTTTGTCCAATCTTCATCAAAACATTCAAACATCAATGTGACGTATTCTTTTGCCACAGCAGTTAGCAGTTCAGTGGTGCAAAAGCAAAACACTAATTTAATATCAGTCAGGAAAACCAGCAAGAAGAGAGAGGAACATAGGGGTACACACCGATCAATCCAAAACATTTGCAGCAGATTAACTGTGGATGATGAAAAAACCAAGCAAAGTGAACAACGCTAGTCGAAAAGCGAATCGCTAGTCCGCTAGCCGACTTTAACTCTCCGAATTCTTTCTACCTTGTGTTTTTACTTTAAACTTTTACCAAAATGAAGCAATGGTACCGTGTATTGCCAATACTGAAGATCGTTTTACTATAGACAATGAGTTAAAGTAATGAGCCATTGTAAACTTTGGTACAGTATAATAAAGTAACAGTATTATATCTCGGCAGTAACCTTGATATAATTACCTACGGTCGCTCGGTAGATAAACCTTCCGCGTCGGTGGGTAACTGCCGCGCACTGGATACGTTGCCTACATCTATCTACACTGAGGTTTTGAAGCGCATCGTTTCGACCGTTGTCTATGAAAATATAACACTGTTACTTATTTATACTGTGGCTTTGGCAAGTCATCAATAAAACCATCTACCACTTGTAAATGAAAACAACAACTTCAGATGCATTGTAGTGAATCTTTTAATGAATGGATTGCTGAGCACAGTACATTGATATTAGGAGAAAGCTGCTGATAGTCTGGTACTCTATGAGAGAATCCCCTTAGTCGTCTTTGACATTACTCACAAGACCACAAGGACTGATCTTACTGCAGCGACCCTGCAACCAACAACTGGACCAATAAATATCCATTAGGTAAAGCGGACCAAAAGACCGTTCTATGTTGGGGCGGGGCCAAAATGAAAGATAAAAATATAAACCCAAAATAAAACACAAAGTACTGCAGATATTGCTCTAGGAATAGAAACAGTGGAATGTCTTTCGTAAGGAATAACAACATTATTAAATAATATTTCAAAGCATGACTACTAGACTTCTCTGAAACGTAAACATATTTTACGAAGACCCTCCCTAGTTCAACATTATTATTGTTATTCTCGATTTTATATGGAAAGGTCAAGCTGTCAACCTCCAGACAAAAAAATTGAACACCGCCCTACAAACAGGGGTACTAGGGTGACATAACCGCTGTGGCAGTTAATTAGTACCGGAGGGCGCGGCGCGACAGGCGCGGGCGCGGGCGCGGCGCGTTTAGAGGAAATTGTCGTTTTTATACGGCTTCCACCCACCACCCGGGCCCTCCGACATTCGAATAATGAAACAACATAGTTACCTTCATCTTATAAGCACATGTCGCTCCGGCAATAAAGAGAAATTAATATCTTGAGGCTAGGATCTTGCCTCCCCCACGTTTCGCTCCGAAAGCTGGTCAAAACAGGACAACATTAAGCGAACGCGGCTTGGATATGTCACAATTTTAACAGCAAAAAAAAACAAAACTGTCCCTGAAAAAATGAATTGTAACAGGTTCGGTCCTTAACTGATTCTTTATAGAATAATTTGGGTGTGGTTTTCTACCCGTATGAATCTTAATCACGTAAAACCGTCCGTTCAATTTTCAAAACGAATCAATTAAATCATTTTTGCAACACATAACTACAGGCTGTTGCTGAAACCGTTCCTCACTTCTGAGAAACGTCTGAAGCATGATTGAATGAACGAGTGGAACAGTTTCGTGGAAGATCTTTCCCTTTTGTATTTAGTACCTACTGAAGTTAAAGTGGAATGAGAACGAATTAGTTCGATCCCGTGATAATAAACAAGGCAACAAATGTAACAAAAAGCTTACATTTCCTGCGCATTTTTTCTCGGCTAATTTCCGTTTATTACTGAGAGCCGTTTACGTTTTATTGACCGTTCGAAACGCCAGACTAATAAATGAAAAAGCCATCGTCTAAACATTGTATATAAGTACCGAGGCACCATAGCCACATCAGATATAGTCTCGTTCCGTCGGCATAATGCGACCGCCGCCGCCGGCCCCGCTCGTAACACTCCAGCACAGCTAAAACCGGGCGATTCGGTTTTATACACACCCCCTATAAAAGCAAAAGGACCGGGTATGGTCCCGGGATAAGTGGGGGGCCTGTATCTTTATATCTGCCCCCCTGCGGCCCCCACTAGGGCATTATGACCGGGGGGTTCTTTGGACAGCTAAAAGAAATATCCGGTTGCCTTACCCGGCCAGTGGCGAGCAGCCGGTAATTCTTCTTCCAGTATTACTTTGCTTATTTACGAAGTAGTTAATCGCACCTCCCGCGCGTAGCTGGAAGCCTGGTAACCTCAAGATATTCTGATCAAGTAAACAAAGAAAATTAAGTACCGGATATAAAAGAAAAGCTTTATGTTTGTTTGTGCACACTCGATCATGTTAAAGTATTGGTCCTAAGGTTCGGTCAAACATTTTATAAATAACAACGATATGGAACATTTTTTGCAGTATTCTACGCATCTTTAAGCAAAACTGCTCTAATCCATAATATTCAAAATTAAAATGACCAATATTCATTAAGTACAAAGCCAATCTCGGGGGATCGTAAACCGAAGATAGCTTTGCTTTCGCGCCCCCGGGCTGAAGGCATTTCCAAAATAATAAAAAACCCTTTCCCTTTCAGCTGCCGTTTACGGCCGTCCATAAAACTCCTTTAATATCTCATTATAAATTATGTAAAGTAACTAGCGTTTAGTACTAAAACCACGACTCTTAACCTGGTATGAGCCTACGGAAATGTTAAGATCAAATTTTCAAACAAAGTTTCAGAGTTATACAAAACTATCTGTAAAGTTTCAGAGTCATACTGTTGTCAAGAATTGTATAATTATGTATTGTATTCATTTTAATAACGAAATTGAACTTAAATTGATAGAATAATTAGATGAACTGATTAGGGTTCCAGTGCGACCGAAGGCGGTTGAAGACGCAAGGACCAAGGTCGAATCGTCTCGAGTTGAAATCGGTTTTGGCGGGCCCTTCTAAACAGTCTTTAACTTACGATTTCGAATTTAACCGTTTTTTTTTTACATCGAATTTTGTGTAAATTTTTTCGTATGAGGAACGAACGACATTGGAAGCACATAGTGCTTTTTTGACATTCTGAGCTTTTCTCATTCTGAGCTTTTGACAGTCTGCGTTTTTGACTATGTCCGCCTTTGAATTTCTACGCTTTGACATTCTGCTCTTTTGACAATCTGCAACCCACTTGTCATTTAGCGCTTTTGACCTTATGCTCCCCAACGATAGCAATCACCGTGAAAATTATTATTATTTCTACATAAAAATCAGTTAATTCATTCCATAATCTTAGGAACTTGTATATTCAATTAAAACTGTCTTCAATTAATAATTTATAACAAAAATATTGGAATGAAACTAGATTACAATTAAAGTAACATATCTTTTTATTATTCTGTACAATTAAGTTAATCAAGAGTCTTGCTGATTGAGATAAGGTTTTCTTATAATTAATTCATAAGCTTGAAACTAAATTAAAGATTCCGATGTCATGACAAGAATTAATAGCATGTATCTTTTTAACTGATTGCCTCGTTGCTCTCGTGGTTACGAGCGTTACTGCTGAGGTCCTGAGTTCGATCCCCAGGTCGGGAAAAATGTTATTGGGTTTTTCTATCTGGAATTTCTCAGTAGCAGCCCGGAGTATGGATTTGTGCCCGGTTTATGGCAAAATAGGCTCGCCATCGCCGCCTATTACAAAGAACATAAACATATCTGGCGAAATGTGCTGTAACAGTCACGAGCACCAATATGTATACACGTAGCAACTTTTAAAAGTGATTTTCTCCTACTTTATTGATTGTAATTTTATTTTATTATGGAACATAGTATTTCGGAACCCATATTATTATGAAATAGGTATCATCTCAAAGTTACAATCGTTATTCTACGACAAAACCGTTATTGAATTTCGCTGAGTGTATACATATTTTTGCTCGTGACTGTATTATAGACCACCTACTTTAAATACACCTCTGCCCTACCCTTCGAGAAAATAAGGCGTGATGTTATGTTGTGTTACCATTTTTCACGTAATTTGTAAAATGTATTATTCCTTGTATCAAGAAATAAATAGGAAACATACTAACCCTAAAACCATGCAACAGTATAAAAACTACGAAAAATAAATTACTGTAATAGCCCTTATAACAAAACATTGCGTTCAACTCCGCACCTACTGAAAATCACGGCCAGAAATAAACGTTGCGCCTAGTACCCGCCGATCACGCAATACTATCCTTGTTTATACCTACCTTTGCTCCTGCTACCCTGGTAATTTCGTGGTCCTTTGCGCCTGGTAATTTATATACAGCCTTGCGCCTGGTAGGCTGTATGTTTTAATTACACCTCCTTTTTGTTCTGTTATACTCCTAGTATGTAGATATTAGAGAGAATTAATAATACTAATTGTATTTGTACCGTCATAACTAATAAAAATGCAGGCAACTGCAGTATAAATTACTAAATGATATTTTTTTAATGAAAATATGTATCCAAATTAGGTAGTAGTAATTTTCATGCAGACGCGACGGCTGAAAACAGTGGAATAAGTTTATGGTCCTTGAATCCGAGATTATCAAATTGTTAACTTTTTTTAATCTTCTGGATAATATAAATGCTTAAAGTATTGAATGACAACAGCTTTTCATTAAAAAGTTAAAAATTATTTAAGACGCACGTTGATGTCTTTTATTTGACACTCTTGACAAAATTCGCTTCCGTTAATCCAAGAGCACGACCGCGTAGTTTGCATTTTCTTCTCCTCGTAATTTTTGTTTCGTGATTCTTTGTTTGATTCATACATAAATTGTAAATAAATACATTATATGCATAGGTATATTCTATCTTTGGGTTTCTAAAATTTAATATTATTATTAATCGATTACGACAAAGCCAAAAAGTGGGCTCGTGTATTGGGTATATCACCACTCTACAAATAAATGAAAGAAGGATTACGGGAGAAAATATTTTTCCCTGCGAAAGTTTACCACGCACGAATTTATAAAAAATCAGCTTTCCCAATCTACCCGCATCTGAAAAATTCGAAAACAAGCTTCCCACCGTACCAGGAGACCAGAAAATTTTCAAAGATATCGCCAACTCGTAATCGGGGACGTGGGCCAACTTGAATTTTGGGGTTTTCCCGCTAAAGTTCGGCTCAAAGACGTCCTCAAAGCCCCGCTGTGGGTGGGCCGGGTACTAGGGTGGCATAGCAGGGTGGAGGTTTTGGGGTATCAAAGTTTACCCCCGTGGCGCGCGGAGGCTATACTTCGTGTGGAGGGAACTGCCTCTGCTACTTTGTTCGCCTTTTGGCTCGTGACAGTGGCACTTAAGGGAGCTACACACGGTCGCAGCGCTATATTAAAGTAGTATAATCCTTAGTAAGTTGGTGGCGCGCTTACTGACTTGGCAAAGTTCGTTTGTAATCTCAGAGTCGAAATGTCAAACGTAGATAATATCAGACCGCCGAATTAAATAGATCCAGTCGTGTTTGCCTGGTAACGACATGACACAATCGGTTACAGCATACCGGAGAGGTTTCTCCTATATTCAGTACTAAAGTAAATAGTAACTATTTTTTCATAAACATTACTGAACCAAATGTTATTCTACCCACTTTTTTTTTTTTAAATACCTCTTTTTACTTTTGAAGTACTTGCCTACCATGGTATGTAAGTATGGTATGGAAGAAAAAAACAGGTTGCGCCGACCCCAAATAAATTAGGATCTCGGGGTCTACCACCACCGCTTACAGCAGAACTATTTTAATATTACTTCAGTGTAGGAAAGAGATGAAGCTTTACAAGACGTATAGCTCCATCTCTTTCCCCCACAAAGTAAGATTAAAATAATACTGCTGTAAGCGGTACTTTACCTAACTGTGCTATCGACTCCCGTACCGAAGAACCACCTGAACTCACTTCACAATTCCATCACTGTTGTGGTATTTTGCTATACAAAACCACACACATCATTTCATCACCACTGCTCTCAAAACGGTGAAAGAAAACATCGTGAGGAAACCGGCATGTCCTAGAACCAAAAATTCGAAGACATGTGACATCTACCAACCCGCACTGGGCCCGCGTGGTGGATTACGGCCCACACCCTCTCACAGAGAGAAGGCCTGTGTCCCAGCAGTGGGAATATTATAGGCTGATTATACTTTATGCTATGATGTTGTAAATTCCGGCTAATCGTAAGCAGAATACTAACTACATAAGTACTATGAAAACCTTCAAAAGTTTTAACGCAAACTTAACTTATGCTCACTTGTCTCCCTGAGTTTATAATTTTCCCGCTTTAATCCACTTTCTTGAAAGGAATTGCACCCTAATTCCGTAACGGGCTCACAATTGCAATGGCATTTTGATGGTTCAACAAAGTTCATTACTTACTCGCTTAGCAACTAAATCAACGCGATTGTGAATGCGTTACGCAATTAGGCTGCTATTGGAGTTGAATTTAGAACAATGTGGTTTCTCAAATTACAAAATTTTTGATGACTTGATAAGTGACCCATTATACATTGTGTATGAATATGGACATCATTACTAGAGTGCACACACGATAAGTCTGCACGCGTCTGGTGGCGCTGGCGTAGTTAATTATAAACTGTAATGTTGAAAATATGAAATCTACATTAATAATTTAATCTAAATATCTCTATTTCATTTCGATACATATAAATTAAGGGGTTTATTTATAAACGTTGCCTAAAGTTAAGTGACGTTCAAACGTCAAAAATGTATGACTAAACAGTCGCTAATCATTAAAATACAAATAATATAATCTTAATATTATTTAATAAAATAATTCTATACTTAATTTCACCTTACTTAAACGACACGACGGCGGCATACGATTAATTCCGATTTCAGCCGCGCGCTGACTTAACCTGTGCGCAGTCTATGTCAAGACAATGTGTCAATGTGGCACAAATGATGTCAAATAACGTAACTACTGTCTTAAAACTTACTAGATAATGTTAGTGACAAAACTTGAAAACTTTCTCCGCTAAAAAGGCTAAGGTCACCCTCAACCGAACGTAAAGTCACTCCCACACTAAAATAATACTGTATGAAGGAACGTAAAACTTTTTATTCGTATCACAATCTACACATACTTCCATAATAAACACCCATAATATTTCACATATCGATAAACATTCAAATGAATAAATCGATACTCGAACAGCACTCTGGAGTAATCATTTTACTCAATCATCTTTTTCAAATCAATCCTTTTTTATCGAAAAATAATTTACAATAATAAAGCCCTCTTATAAGTTACTGTTGTTAGCATGTGACAATTTACAGCTAAGCAAAGGGCACCCCTATGATGTCGATAAATCATTAGTGTTGTAAAATAAACATCGATACATTATTAAGGTGTCGACAATTACTTCGAAATCAAAACATAAAAAAGAATGGGTGTAAAGGGTGATATTTGTACCTTTATTTATTTTGTTTTGGAGAAGGTTTTATAGGTTAACCCTAACTAATGTATAAGGCTGGTTTGCCACTAATAATAGCCCCTTAATTAAGGCCATATGATTAGTCTTTAATAGTGTTGTGATAATAGTGCTGTAATTTTCATCTGTATCTTCAATAATCCCTATATATTATAAAACAAAGTCCTCCGCCGCGTCTGTCTGTCTGTTCGCGATAAACTCAAAAACTATTGCACCGATTTTCATGCAGTTTTCACCAATGGATAGAGTGGTTCTCGAGGAAGGTTTTAGTATATAATAACCGACATCCACGGGGCGAAGCCGCGGGCATCAGCTAGTAATATTATATAGGGAAAACTTTGTGAGTTTGTATGTAGGGGTAAATCTTCGGAACTACTGATCCGATTCCGAAAAATTGGCGTCTCCTGGGCATGTCTCGTCATAGCTCTATGAATTATGAATCCAATCAAACAAGCATGATTCTTATACATTCAGCCATGGTCTTCTTGCAAAGAATCTCAAGCCGCAATAGTTCATCAGTTAAAACACTGACTGGCGAGCGCATGACCTTTAGTTCGATTCCGATGCGTATGCAATATTTACGAAAAGAGTAGGTAGGTACTCCTACCACGAGCGAGATTTAAACTTAGCAATACTAATAATGTAATCGGCAATCAAAACTTTTAGCGACTAAGAAAATGCTAAGAATCTCGATCTTAAACAAAAACAATGTAAAACACAAGATAAAGAAACAAACTCATTAGTTTAATTTATGGAAGCTCTGCATGCATAACCACATTACGAGCTACCTGTTTCGTAGCTTATGCCCACATTTTTGACTCGGGAATCGAACCGGTAAGCGAAGGAGACACTGCCACTGCACCCTCGCGGTTCAATTTCCAATGACACGTCACAATTCACATCAGTGAAGCGAGAACCCCCTGTAGCGTGTTCGCTTGTCAAACTATTGAAGGAATTATTAAGCAATGATCGTACACCGCCTTGGTTTTCTGTGCGCCTAGTACTGTTAGGTAATATATTGGTATCTTTAAAGGTATGGAACCCGGTG
This sequence comes from Lithophane leautieri, assembly GCA_949152455.1. Taxonomy (NCBI): domain Eukaryota; kingdom Metazoa; phylum Arthropoda; class Insecta; order Lepidoptera; family Noctuidae; genus Lithophane; species Lithophane leautieri. The sequence goes on along the minus strand of OX424480.1, from coordinate 10,309,995 downwards.
ACTTGAATAGAGAAAAACTGTGAAAAATCTGAATGAAAACGTTTTGGGAAATGTCGAAGTTGTGTTTGTTTTATGTATGGCCGATGTTATGTTGTGTTATGGTATGTTTAATGGTGTTATAATGGGTTATGAAAGCGGAAACTGCACTTTATGAAAAACAGTGACTGAAATTAATTTATGTTTCTTTTAAAAGCTCAACAGGTTGGTTTTCTTTCAGGATGTATTGAAATGTAAATAGACCTGTATGTCTGTTAGACTTTTGATGTTACAATGATTTCAGTGGGGAAATAGCGGTTGTTTCACGTACAATTCCAAAGTTAGTTCTAAGTATGTATGCTGCCCTCAAAAGAGGATACTTATGAACGAAATTAAACCTAACACCATAGTAGTTAGTAGTGAAAACTCACACGGACCATCACTATGGTCCCGCACTAAGAGAAATCTGAAACTTTTATATAATATAACGACGAAACAACGCCGCCTAAACCTACAAAGGTCAACAAGGGCCTGAAAAGGGAATATGTAGGTCCCTAACTCGTGAGAAAGGCCTCAAAGGGTCTGACCGACCCTAAAAAGTATATAACCCGAGCGGTAGGTACCAGGGTTCCATATAAGCGAGGCATCTTCCTTCTGTGCCTCCGAGCCAGGGAAATGTTAAGAAGGGTCCGGGAGGGACAGGAAGCCCCCTCCCCATCCGGTGGGGTAGGGGGTGCGTTGGGGAAAAAAATTCTGTCGAGAGGACCGTGTACCCTTGGCTCGACCCGGCGCCGCCGTCTGCGCCCGTAATTAGTGATGCGGCGTGACTCGGGCTGGTGCTGTGTCGATAATATCGAGTCGATATTTTTTGTGAAGTTATATTATAGGAAGTTTAATACTGAATGAGACGTGTTTTTAATAAATTAGAGTATCTTTCTATGTTTAGGATCTTATGAACCAGGTTGTCCTGACATAGTACTGAGCTATTGACCTTAGGCACTTTATATCTTCGGACTAAAATGATAAATTCCATGAGTCGAGACAATTCCTGAAATGATTGAAAAGCAATAGTGCGCGCATATTAAGTTGTGAAAGTGCAAAAGCTCATATATAAATATATCGTATATGTCTCATAATCTGCAGTGAGATATTCCAATTTCCAATGTCTTATGAATTGCAGATTCGTATAAGTATATTACTAATTCTGAGGCGGTACCTTTATTAGATTTTACTACAATAATTAACCTGCCATTCAAGTATTTAACTAAAACATTATTTTGTACATTTCTATCCCTATAAAGTCAAAGATAGCGTGCGGTTTTTATCGATAAACGAAACCACTATCGACGCACCCACATCCCTAAAAGATTATGACAAGATACAGAGCACAGGGCTGCTAACGACGACCGGCGAGCTGTCAAAAGAACCTACATTAATGTTATTATAACTTTTTCCCGACACCCCTGTATATACGTAGAACCCATCCTGTACACATGCCTTGGCGCTTGTGCGAATACTGCTCACAGTTTTTACTTAGGCAATGCAGTTTTTGTGGATGTACTTGTATTTTGAAGATTAGTGACACTCTCTTGTTTATTTATAACAGCCTAGTACTTTGCTGAGTGTTCTGAATTACTTGCCTACCTACTCCTGAGACTAAAATAAAAAAAATATTACAAAAAAACGTTTCACTAAAGTATGGACAAATTAGGTCTTGGGTAAATCCCTTATAATTAAAATATTTTATTCAGTAGCACGGACCCTACCAATAAGTTGTAGAAAATGCATGTGTTACCAAAATATAAAAAAACAGAAGACACACATTATAAGCACACAAAAAATTGCGATACCTATGAATAAATTAGAAAATTAATTTTAATTTTGAATTTTATACTATTCAACAGTATTAATTACATTGGAAATTAAGACATACGATGCGTTGGAAAATTTTGCATCATCAAGTTAAAAGCTGTAGCGATGTTTAATCATTCTCTTTGGAGAGTGGAACTTCTATCATTTTCTTTCGGCCAGTTCAAACTGGCCGTTAGATGTCAAAATATTTTTTTTACTTCCTAGTTTCAAATTAAAATCTTACCTTCCTTAGACGTTTAGTGTTGTCGGCCCGTAATTTTTCTTACCTGGAAATTAAAAAAACAATTATATGGTGTTTAGTGATTAATTAAAATATCTCAAAAAAAGAATGTAAGCAAAATGTATACATGATCACCTATTTACTGAAGAAAAGGATAAAACGACTGAACCTTTAAATCAAGAGTATCTTGGAATTTAATTACTAAGTCACGATTTCGGGTCGAGTAGATTTGTTCAGAATTCTATGTAGGTAGACAGGGAGTTATTTAACATTTTTCGAAAGAACTCCTCTGAATTATACACCCTACATTATCATTATTATCAAAGTCCGCAAACTAAAATATAGATGGATAAGTTATCATTTTCTCCAAAAAAAACTTATGATAAGTATAAAAAACAAACCGTCCACTTCTATTATCAATCGATTTCAGTTGAGTTTTGAGAACAGACTTTACTTTTTTTGCGGAATTTCATTTTTGATCTGAATATAAATTTCGTTATCTTTGACGCTTACATTGAATCCTGAATTATTTCATATTAACATTTCACTTTATGGATGAGATGTGAATATGTCATTTGGTCCTTTGTACTTAATTTTCACTTTCAGGAGCTCGTGGCTAAGTTATAACAGCCGCACGTGTCGATCCATCAGAATAAGCTACGCTTGCCGGGGTTGGTCCGTGGATGGATGACCATCTTTACATACCGAGACTCCTCGGAAAAACATTAAGCCGTTGTTCCCTGCTATCTTTCGGTGATCTTTGACAGTCTTTACAGACTTATACCGTAACCATCTTACGAAGAGGTATCGTATTACCCAGTTACTGGGTTGTGAAGGTCAGATAGGCTGTCGCTCCATGTAACATACTGGTATTCAGCTGCATCCGATTAGACTGGAACATTCCCAACATAGTTGGAAAAAGCTAGGCAGAGTTATTGTTCTTAATTTCCACTTTACAAAGTTATAAGGGTAACATCATGTATTAATTAGGCAATTTGTGCCTTCTGTCTATGGAAATAAGCCTGTATACGACGGCAAAGTTTATAAACTGAAAAGCCTTGATCATGGTGATATTTGAATAGGTGCTTAGGGTGACTTATGTATGTAGGTAGGTCACCATACCAGGTATGTTACCATATTGTGTAATTTGTAATCATTACACACTGTTTCGTTATCCACGTGCGGACCCTAGGACCAAATTTTCTTTTATTCTCTAGTAGCGACTCGCTCCTGCTTCGCACGATATTTACAACTTAACAAAACATCGAGATTTCTTAGTTATATGTAACTTTAATACTAACGTATTACACACATAAACCTTCCGGAATAAATTCCCTAAACGATGGTGAAAACTTCATCAAAATCTGTTGCGTGGTTTAAAAGAACAACGCGGTCATACAGACGAACACGCAAAGTGACTTTAATTCATAAATGTATATATACATAGATAGATGACAGTTAATTGTAGTTATCAACCTATTCGTCTTTGTTTTCATGAACTTTAGTGTACGTTGATGATACTTTATTTGGTATAAAGAAAAACAAGGAACCACACCAATACACAATCAAAGTTATCAATCAAGTTCTGAAAAGGTCTCAATCAAATTGCAAAAAGACGTTACATAGAACGAATTGGCGAGATTGTGTCGTGATTGCGGTCCAGCAACTGACAACCACTTACATAATACCCCATCGGTTAGGCAACAAACTTGTATGTTTACGCTCACAGGCCAGCTACCTCCAGGGCCCCGAGGGTCGCGGGGCGGGCCCGTATTGGACATTTTGTATAAGTGTAGGGCCGAATGCCTCGATCCCAAGGCAAATCCCTTTTGGTAGGTTCGGTGGGTACGGAGGACCCTTTTCGAAAAGGTCTGGCGACCGTGCCGGAGCCCCGAATTTGCGGATTTTTAAGGTAAAATTTATATAGGGGCGGCGGGCGTATGAAATGTGGAGGATGTCGGCATTATATTTTTAAGTTTAAACGTTGGTTGGCCGATTAAACTGTGATCTTCATACATTTTAGCCGTAATGAAGACCCAGTAATTCGGCGGTAAACGAGGGCCAAGTCATTTTTGTGTGTTAATTAAAATAATAAATTCTACTTTATCCGTTCAAAAGAAGATAGCTGTCATGAAATGAAGGCATATGATATTCTCATGAGTAAAGTAACGTGGGAGTTGTTGGTTGTTACGGTTAAATTGATAACTCGCCTTTCCTCATTTAGAATTTCCTAAGTATTTTTTTTTTCTAAATAAATAAGTAACAGATGTGAAGTTTATAATGAAGAAACTATCCTTCGGAAATTGTATCAAAAATACATTGAAGTGGTCCTATTTGGTACGAGGCTATGGCTTTATAGGTCAAAGCATTAAGTTATTTTTATTTTCTTCTGAGCAGACAGGATGGCCCGCAAATAAGCAACAAAATACAAAAGAAAAATATTAATTGAAGAGTAATTACGAAGAAAAAATATTATTACCAGGATCATATAAACCCTAATTGGTTTCAGCGTGCGAGAACACAATCCCTCACTAGTATTGCGTATCGCGAACGTTTATAAATAGTGTTGGCGGGTGTGGGGCAGGCATCACGCGAGCCTCCTACCTACCTATGCGGTCCTGGTACTTAGTCCCGGACCCTTCGGACCCTCGTCGACCCGGGCTAACTAGATAACGACGATATCGGGTGAAACGAAACTAAAGGAAAAGTATTTGTAGCTCTGCTAGTGTGGAAACTGTACGGAATTAGGATGGGGGAATTGGGTCGCGTTATCCAGTGGTAAATTAACATGTTTGCGCGCTGACTGGGTCCTTTCAAAGTTATATTGAGCTTTATAAGCATTTTAGTTCACAGACCTGGCGGTTTGTTTGATAATTCACGACAAATTTGGAATGTTATATTTATGGCGTGTCTTTTTCAGTGATTAAAGTTCCGTAAAAGTTAAAAATTGATTGACTATTATTGAGATTTCAATTCTAAAAAATTAATTGAGAGAAAGCCATAAAAAGTTTTAACTAAATAATGAAACAAAATTCAAATTATGAACAGATCGAAATTCAACTAGACTCTAAACGCCCACTACACCCTTTTACACTCGCAAACGGATGCCACTTCACCCACTTTCGATTCATCAGTTTTCCCGATTCAATTAAAAACCATTTCATTAGATCCCTGCAAATAACTAAATAATAGCTTCAGTAAATAAATAACAGGAATGATCTAGGCATAATTTAATAAACAAAAAATAGCAGAAAAATAACACAAGTCATTTGATGTTACTAAACGTCCGACAAAGCTTTTTTCTTAATTAATTAAGTCGCAAATTGATTACTTTCGACGGGCAGGAAGGTATAAAAAGCAGGGTGTAGGGACCAGGAGCACAGCGGGCGGTGGGGGTGTACCGTACCCCGCCTTACGTTGCGAGTGGGAAATGTGAAAGCAGACACACGAACCCCGCTGCTGCCCGGTACTGAATGCAGAAAAATTCTTAGATGAATAAAATTATAATCAAATGTTTTTGTTTTTCGCTATTTTCCTATATACTGTACTGAAGGACTGACATTAAAATATCACAAGATATTGGTACTTTTGTGTTTGACATTATTTTGAAAAAAATCACATTTTATGAAAGAACCGGAAAATTATAACTGACAAGTTTTCATCTACAAGCAAGTTATGCTGAATGTTTTGAACAAAAACTACATCGATAATGTAGTTTTTTTTATCAACGTTTTAACAGCCTCACGGCGCGGTGCTGATTCCAATGGGCAATTTTAACTTGCAGGTAAATAAATAATGAATTAACGTAAGAGTCGACAATCACGTCGATCAAAACAGAATGTTTGAAAAAAAGGTGATCTATTCAGAAAGCTCAACCTAGAATAATTAATTAGTACAGTAAAATACCACGTCGCTCCACCATTCCTCCAAAGACAAAATAAAAGCTAAACGAACAAACTAATCTCAAAGAACCAAACAAAAAGAAAAAAAAACACATTAAGTACATGTTTTTTCTGCAGTCAGTACATTAGACGGCCGTGCCCGTACTACTAGTTATTATTTACCGGCTTTATCATTTCGAAAATTTCATATTCCCCGCACTTGGACGCTTGAGGTTTAAAAGCGTGAGCGGCCCCCCTCTCGGGCGAGGGTAGTTCTACTTTTTGCCTACAAACAGCCCGCTTAGTACTTAGCACGACTAGGGGGACATAGGGTGTGCAGAGCTAAGAAATAATAACGGTGGAGCATGCAAGAGGGGCGACTGGACATAGTTTTTGTGACTGATGGAATCCTAATGACTCGCTGTGTTTATTTTACATTGGTTTTCGGGGTATGTGGGCAAATAATAATTTTGTTGCTTTACCGAATGTCTTAAGCCGAGTATTGATGATATAAACAATTAGTTTGGTAGGTAAAAAAGTTAGTCTACTATCTTGAAAATAAACAATCAATTATGTAAGCGTAAACAACATAATATTTACAATAACAAAGAATTCTACAAACCGCGCTAAAAAAACTTTCCTAAGCATTTTCATGTATATACTAATACAATCTACTACATGTTTACTATTCATACCTAGATATTAGAAATTGTAACTACCAATTTACTCAACCATTAAAGATGACGTAATAACCATTACGCTACGAGAATGTACTCGTAGCCGTACTACGCCGTAGCAGCACCCTCCTTTCAAATCCGTAGAGTTTGCTACGGCGCCGCGTAGCAATAATCAACTAATCATCTGACTCGTAGCTACACAAAAGAAAGTTAGAAACGCACAAACATACTTTACAGTCATGCGATTCTTATTAATACAAGTCTTCCCTGCCCACTAGGGTAAATTATAAAATAATATTATGTTACGATTTGTGTGTTAGTATCATTGAGTTTTCTTGAAAAAATTTTTTTTTATTTTACGTCTGTTTTGCGAATATATGAAAGGAAAAAGAAATACCTATCTCGAATTCATTTTAGTTGTACTCGTTCTGCAAAACCACAGACGGCGCCACAGGGTGGCACATAGTCGGCACAAGTCTGCCAGGGTCCCAGTATTTTTAATGAAAGCTGCGGCGTCGGGCGGTCGTACTGTACCGTATTAATCTTGGCGGACGGTAACCTCCTACGCGCCCCTGCTTGCCTAGTAGGTGGTGCCCAAGGAACCCGGCGAGGGGGCGAAATTTTTCCCCGATTTTTCTCTATTTTCCCTACTTTTTCGCTGCATGCATTATGCAGGGTGGTACCCGGTACGAAAATTTATCGATGCCAAAATAAAAGTAATGTGTTCCTACTCGCATGCGAGACTCTCTGAGAAATTCCTTCTGCAACCGGCATTGGGTTTAATTGGCGTAAGGAATTATGTGTGATTGGAAAAATGAAATACTTGTTTTGAACTGAGAATATTAAAACTAAAACTTCCGTACCAAAGGACCAGAATTCAGAACTTTGTGAATTGTAAATGGAGTTGCAGATTCTGTTAGTCACCGACGAAACTAAAAATATCTGTCAACAAATACCCGGGATAATAGGAAAAGACATAACATTGATGGGCTGGTAATAACTGTTTGTCTATTACTGCACGAAAGCATTATATTTTTTAGTATAGGCAGTGAATGATCCTTTTTCATGCAATTTGAAAGACAAAAAACGAACTGAAAATCGCATTTTTTGTTAGGTCGCATAAAATAGTAGCCGAAATTTTTACTTATAGAAAACATGATTCCAATATAATGCCGTTTCACTATTGTTACAACAACGCAACAAAAAGACAGAGACGCATTTCGCTTCACAAGCAATCGCAACACAAAGCTCCAGGCATCGTCGACAAGGATTCCCGGCCACCGTAGGCGCGGGCTTGTGGACGGCGAGCAATGGGTAGCTCGCCGTCCGATAAGGACCAGGCCCTGGTCGACGACGCGTTGTGTTACAGGCGCGCCTCAAAGAGATGTCGGGTTGCGGGAAAGTCCGAAAGGGACACCGGGACCCTTGGCAACAAGCAAATGAAGCAACACGGGTGTGTTTTAGTCAGTAAAAGTCTGACACGCCCTCCCGCTCCGCCCAGAGCGGGAGAAGTCATTTGATGATTTCCCACCCTCAAAAAAAAAAAGGCATCGTCGACAAACCGTACGACCTCAGAAATCACGCATCAATACAAAAAAGTCCTGACCGTTTATTTTTCATTTCGGCGGGAAACGGGGAAATTACAAGCGAGTAAAAAATACGTCTCGATCTTCGACGGTGAAAAAAAATCTACCGAAAAGGAAGCAAGCGACCATTAGGGTATTATCGGGCAAAAAGGGAGGGGAAAAAATCAGAAAAAAATTGCTAGAACCACCCTTTTCCTTTTCGTGAGCGTCGCCTGTACCCCCCTTGGTCTACATTAGACACCCCGCGGCCAGGGGGGCGCATGTATGGGGTGAATTACATAAACGCCAGGTGAATTTGGAAAATTAAAGTTCCTATTAGGTGGTAGCACTTTGGTGGACCAAGGCTTGGCTTAATTGTGGATGCGACACGACAGGCACTTTTGAATACAATTAAGATAGACTCCAATTTATTGGCGTGCCAGTGGGCGCAGTATTGTCACGATGAAATGTTTTTTATAAATACACGTGGTCTAGAGTTTTTAGGAAATATTTTTTTCCTTGTAGAGAAAAGAAATCTGACATTTGCATTGTTAAGAATCCTTGATTAATTATCACCATATTTTTCATAGATATATTTGCCTTGGAAGTTGTCAGGATTCCCCATGTTCGCGGTATTTGTTTTTATGGTATAAACTTCCAAAACATTCTGCGTTTCAAAGCTAAAACTGACCAAACATTACTGGTATGTAAGATGGATAAAATCAGTCACGTATAAAATACAACTTAATAAAATTCTGGACATTTCAGTTGCAAAGTTATAATAAAACTGGCCAAGTGCGAGTCGGACTCGCGCACGAAGGGTTCCATACCATCTATAAAAACGGCAAAAAATCACGTTTGTTGAATGGGAGCCCCCTAAACATTTATTTGATTCGGTTTTTTAGTATTTGTTGTTATAGCGGCAACATATACATCATCTGTGAAAATTTCAACTGTGTGACATCACGGTTCATGAGATACAGCCTGGTGACAGACGGACAAACAGACAGTCTTAGTAATAGGGTCCCGTTTTATCCTTTGGGTACGGAACCCTAAAAACTACTCGTGGTGGTTCAGGATTTTTTTTACTTTCTGTAGGAAAACCAACTACACGAGCTGACTTTTTACATCTAGATCTCATTTACTTACTAAAGAGATTCTTGAAAAAAAAATCACTGTAAATTCCCAGAACTACCAGGCAAACATACCATTTGTAGAGCTAGCGCGCCATTTCAAAAGAAACCCGAAGGGACGCTAACGAGGAGGTCGAGACATGCGTCAATATCAAAATAATTCATATGTGACAATAATTAAGAGGTTTCGTCCCTCCCACTCCCTTCTGGGGCTAGGAGGCATGGGGTGAGGGGGATTCGGAACCCCGTATGACTCGATAGGTACCCGACCCTACCCATCCGAAGTAGGTGGATTGGATTCCGTATTTAAGATTATTTTTAGTAAAAACTCCCCGAGTCGAACGCTAAATGTAGCCATTGTTCGAAATAAGAATTAGATATTAGATAAAAAATCGATTGAAAGATTTCTGTACATTTTCAGGATTAGCTGAACATAAGCGAAGAGATAAGTTTGTGTGCAAGAAAGAATACCGTTATCTTTTGATAACCGTTTATTTCGATAGTTTCTCTATTTGAAAATAACCTCATAACATAAAACCTTATATACATGTAGATAAATTGATTTTAATTTAATTTTATGTAATGTAGGTAAGTGTATTAAGATAATTAGTGTATGTTTTTTATTGTTAATTTGTTTCGAATACTCTCACATCATAAATATCTTTTCCTAAACTATACTTATCATATGTTAATATAAGTATTTTACAGTATTTGTCTTTAAAATCATGAAAAACAACAAACATCATAACACATAATTAGTTATATTGTGAAAGATGCTGTTCTATTTTAAGCTAATCTGACATTCTGGAACATTCAAATATTGAACTTAGAAACCCGTACAGGCCGTTTGTCTAAAATTACGTACGAAAACTTATGAACTATGAAAAGAAAACTTAAAATTATAATTTTATCCACACACACATTGTAAGCTCTGCCTTATCCCAGCCCGGCAAAGCGTGATGTTCAGCAATTTGACCATCATACCTACCACCACTACCAAGCTCTCATAAAACATGAGGAGCACTAATTCGCAGAGTTAATAGCGGCGCACCTACGCGACGGGGCCCGAAATGATTATTTAATAGAAAGCCCCCCACGGTCCGAGGGGGGGCCGAGACCCTAGAAAAAGTTTTGCTGCCACGTCTATCAAACTGAGGGAATGGATACATGAAACTGTGGAGCTGTCTTATTTAATGTTACTTACTAAAATATTTGTCAGTAAAGAAAGATAATCTTCAACTTATTTCTCAGCTGAGAGTTATTTGAGTATCCAATCGCTGTGAACGAGTGACCGCGTTTGTAGACCAGATTTTACTGATTGCATTTCTTTGGAACAGAGAATCTGTCAGAAAATCTCTTTTTTTTCAAAGAAAAGTGCTTCTGGTTTGCTACAATTACAATTGAACTTACTTTCTTGTAAAAATGATTTTAGAATTTGTCGAAGCTCTGAAATCTTTCAGTCAATAGATATTCAGTTTCTTAGTTCTTTTTTTTTTCATTATAAGCCTCGTTCGTTTGACCGCCTCTGTAGTCAAGCGGATAGACCACCTGTCTCAGCCTCAGAGGTCCTGGGTTCGATTCCCAGTGAGGGCTAATTTTACTGCTCGGTTTGGTTGTAAGTAGGGCTTGTTCCAAATAAGACTTGCTACCACCCAGAAGTAAGATAGCCAGTCCTTCTGTGGTTGAGGATTCCGGTGAAGCGCGCTTCCACCTGCGGCTTGATCATCACTTACCATCAGGTGAGATGCAGTCCAAGAGAATCCCCGTTGTGAATTTAAAAAAAGCGTTCATATCTATTCATATTGGAAATAACTATGTACATCAGTATACTTACTCATGCTATGAACTATTAGCCACTCATTGAGGCTACCCTAAGATTTAGTATCATAAGGATAAAACTTGGTAAAAAAAACCTTCCAGCATCATATCACAAATAAAAACCGACCGATTCGACTCCACACCTCCTCTGTCCACATATTCTATGAGCCCAAAACTAATAGGAGTCGTATGCGGTTTATTATAACAAGTTACAACAAACGATTATGTGAATTTGAGGTGCTCTATGTGGCCTATGTATGTATAATGTTATGTAAATTGAAATATTCTAAACCATGGATTAAAGGGTTCAAGTGAAAAACATCCGAGATGTGATGTAGTGGTTTGGTTCTAAATTTTTTGAACATTTTGTGGATGATATTTCTTGTTGGCGGGACAGATATTCTGGGTGTTGTTTGATTGCCTATTGTAGGTATTTACTGATTTGAAATTATTTATCCAGTCAGGATCCTATGTGCTTCGGCTGTCTCATAATTCATCCATCATTTCTTTCAATTGCACGGATTCTTTTACGTTTTATAAGAAAATAAACATAGATTTTAATTACCAATAACAACTAATTTATTTATAGACTCTCTAATATCTATTTCTTCATATAAATTACTAGGCAATCACAAAATACATGAAGATAATACACATATAGCACAAAAAGGGAGACTCTGCCGCTGTCACTGCAGATAGATAGGTAGTACGGTACATAGGGTTTTGCGTCGCAAGGGCTCCCGGGGGTGACGATGCCCTGGGCTCGACACACCCGGAGACCAGGATGTCATAAATTATAACTACATATTACTTAGGACTAAATTGCTTGGTGTTATTTGGCAATAACAAGTAGATACCTGGTTATTCGTGTTCTTTGTTAGACAAACTTTGATGTTGTTTCTTGAATAGTAAAGTTAAAAAATAGCATTAGTTTATTACCATTAGTAACAGAAAAAGTTTTGGAAGTAGCCGACCTGCTTGCGTCAGAAATAACAAAATGTGGTTGAAGAACAAATTGAGTTATTATCAGTAACTTTTTTTCTAGGCCTCATGACTTGAAAACGCCATGTTCTATGCATAATTGACTTTTACCATAAGTAGGTACTGTGTTTTGGCTAAGCACTTTGTAAAGTGAATGTTTTCTTTATAGTAAATTCACTACATTTTCTCTACCTACACTACGTTAAGAAAAATAAACTTTTGTTCGCTCTTTAACACTATAAATCCTTAAAAACTACCTCGTCCATTCCTTCGGCCCTCGCGGACTCATCCTTTGCCTATCCCGGGTAGCGGGTTTAGTAATGATTTACGCACCCCTTAAACATTTATTGGGACTTCCAGATAACTTATGCAAGCCTGGTTTTTTAGTTCACCCGTTTCCTAAATAAATAAAATGGATTGCGAGTTGCGACTGAGATCTCTGCATTGATTTATGGAATTATTTAAATTAACTGAAAGACTAATTTAATTTAAGTATGGGTGTAAAATATTGGCTTATTATTAACTAGTATCCTAGAACATAGGCTATTAAAAGCCACTCACTAGAACTCAGTATTTTGTAACGTAAAACACATAATAATGTAGAGAGTATTATTAAGTTTACATAGTAAGTAAGAAGACAAAGTTGCTTTCAGTTAAATCATAAATTGTAATGATATTTTGAAGATTATGGGCTTCAAGATAAAGCCTGTTATAGTGTAGTGCTAAAATTCTTCACACCTGAGAATTTTCTTAGAGAATACCTAAAAAAAGAGGGATAAACTTGAAAAAGATGTTACATTTTGATTTATCATTTATTATTATTTTCACCATATGTATGTATAGTTGCAGAAATTTTAACCCCTCGATGCGTAAGTCTAATTTGTCCCCATTTTATTCGTTTTTTTTTAAACTTTTGCCTCAACTGCACTTCTCCCCCTTTCGCCACTTTGACTAGATTATCTGCGTCATGTAGTCGACGTGAATTGCAAAATAGAAATAAGTAGTTTCACCAATAATATATTTGCTCATCATTTACTGCCATAATCACACCACCGCACCGCCGAAGTTCCTTTTCAAAGAAAATACGCAGCGCTAAAACTGTTTGCGTTTCAATGAAAAATCAAGCAAAGAAGAGCGAGCGAGCGAGCGTTTTTTAGGAAAGCTCAAGCTGGAACTTAATAACAAGACAGTCTGTCAATCTGTAGCCGCTATGTAGGTTAATAAACAGAGTTAAAAATTATTTTCCTTCAGTTACTTAATGTTTTTGCGGCATTGCGTGTAGACACCTCGTGCCTGCGAGTTACTAGGCGCTAAAACTAGGCGTGGAGGTGGGTGGAACTCCTACCCTTCGCCTTACTAGGTACATGTGTGAATTTACTACGGCGCCCTGCAGGCGGCAAGCAGCCTCGCGACTAATTCCGTTAAAATTCTCCGTTGGTGTTATGCTCGCCTGGTAGCTACGGTAAGTAGGGTAAATGACAACGGGGTGGTTGCCAGTTGGCTGGCACCCGCCCCCGTGGCGCAAGGGCTTTAGCTCGCGTTTATTTGCGACTAGCTCTTCAACCCGACTTGGCACGGTGTGAGGGTAAATTCAACTTGGTTGATTTAAACGTGCTGCCAGAATAACAGTAAATCCAGCTTTTTACTTACCTACTGCAGCAGTATAAAAAGAAAGGTAATGCGTTTTTTTGTGCTACATTTCTATGTTTTGCTCATAAACATTAACTATGGTTTGCTTGACTGACCTACTAACTAACACACGTCACAATCTCAGTGCTTACCATAGCACGCGTACTAAACAAAGCATTTCTGATCAAAATCGCAAAACTAGGAACTAGGATCAAACAAATACATACTATATTTACATAACGATAAAAATTAAAATGTGTTGCACGCGCTCCGTTTTTACGTCATTCTATTTTAATAAAAAGCAACCCTACAGATGCCGTCGGGTGTCTAGCGAACCCTCATGGTAATGAAACGCAGAATCGATCGCTGGGGGACCAAACTTGATTATGTCACTGCTCAAGGTCGCGATGCACACGCATTCGCACATAAATTTAGTTTTGGATGAATTGCTTTTGAATAAGTTGGTAATTGCAATCTTGAGGAGTTTTCAAAGCAATTAAAATGGCGTCAATACGATTATGCAACAGTTTAGAATTATAATTGCGAATGTATAGTAAGGTGAAGTATTAATAATTATTGCTGTTATGAGATTGTTGACTTCGCTTAGGTAAAGTGAACTGTCGTTTCATCTAATGCTAGGGATTGACACTATTGACAGCTCACTTCACCCAAGTTTTCACTGTGAGATTTTACAGAATACGTCGGTTCAACTGCCAAAAAAGCTTTTAGCACTAGGATCGTCATTCATGCCGTTTCTTATTACCCGACTGCGCGACAGCAAAAACAGGGTTATGTTTTTTTGTGTACTTCTTGAATTCTTTTCCGTACACTCAAGCATTAGCTAACTTTACAAAACAAATATTATTTAGTTATGGTTAAATAAAACAAGACAAATCGTCTAGATAAAGTTCACACAGTTCTAAATTATCTACCTAAACTCTAAGTTAAAGTTTTCCAACTACGAAACAGCCTACATAAGCGAAGCCGCGAACAATAACTTGTATCAAAAGGTAACAGGATTGAAGTAAACTGTTGATCCACAGAAGCTTAAGTAAATTAACAATTTGGACGCAAACATTGCTCTGGGCTATCTACAGAAGTAAATATAATAGAACATTAAGGTATCATGGTGTTTTTTAACGGTGAAAAGATAAATTTCGGCTGTAAATTTATAATTCAATAATATTTTATTGTTTTTTTTTTTTTAAACAATATAAAATTTAGTATCATGTTATATTTATTGACCAAAATATAGGTGTGAAAGAAAACATTTTTTTTTAAATTGCTGTATGTAAAAAGACGTTGCGGTAAGTTAGGGTTAAAGCTTTTTCTGTTTTAATTTTACAGTAATACATGTAAAATGATAATGATATTCATATCAAATTGGTCATTGCTGAGAACATTTGAAAATTCTCCATCTAGAGGTTGTCTTTAAAAGATATTTCACCAATAAGACTGCCCATGACCATCTGCGGTGAAATTCGTACAACGTGAGTTCGTTTTTCGTTTTTTCGGCTGTTCCTTTGGGATTTTCCTAATTTTCTTTTGTAGGTATTTACGTTAAGCCGTTGGTCCCGGCTGTCATTTGTAGATCTTTGACAGTTGTTACGAGTCGTCAGAAGCCCGAAAGTCTGACAACCAGTCTTACCAAGGGGTATCGTATTACCCAGTTACTGGGTTGTGGAGGTCAGATAGGCAGTCGCTCCATGTAAAATACTGGTATTCAGCTGCATCCGGTTAGACTGGAAGCCGACCCCAACATAGATGGGAAAAGGCTGGGCAGATGATGAGGTGTATGCACCGCAATTGATTTTTATTTATACAGTATATGATCTAACGAAAGGCGTTCCTGTTAACCTGCAATAGTATAGCGCCTATACATGCAAAAAAAAATATTATCATTAAAAAAAAAGTTTATTTTTATTTTTTTACAGTCAAATATTCACAAAAAATATTCTATTGATACGGAAAAGAAGCACTCCGTTGAAATACAAGAGTGCATGTACAGAGTGTTTCTATTACGTATCAATGTAATAGTTTTGTGAATATATTACACAACAATTTTTTTTTTGTGTGATATTTTTTTTAGCTTTTATGGAAGCTATACTATGGCGGGTTAACAAAAACACCCTTTGTTAGTTAGCATACTGTATATAAATAGAAGATAGACAGATTCATATGGTGTACAAAATAAACAGTATTCTGTTCTAATCACATTCTTAAAAAAATATTATTATTCAAACGTAACCCTTAACAAATTAAGCAACACTATCTAATTCAACTTTCTACTTTGCACAAAAATCTAACATTCAAAACACGGTACACATATCAAACATAGAGATTGGCCACAATAATATGGGCATAGCTAAACAAACTTCTAATCTCTGACATCAAAGCAGTCACACGGCCGCAAGCGCCGCAAGTGGCGCTGGACGAATAAAATAGCCTGTTGTGTTATTAACAGCGCCCGCCGAGAAAAAAGGGGGTGGATGCGTGGTGCAGACGCTGGATGTGACACTGTGAGGTCTTGGGGACTTTGTAACTAGCTGCGTCCCGTGGGAATATTGGGATAAAAAGTATCCTATGTCCTATTCCAGGTCATGGTCTACCCGTGTGCCAAATTTCATCTAAATTCGTTAAGCCGTTTTAGCGTGAAACCGTAACAAACAAACAAACTCATTTTCGCATTTATAATATTAGTTAGGATAGTATCCAGTGTGAGGTATTGAGCTATTGATGGACTTTGAAAGTCTATTTGTTCAGAATTAAAATGAAATATACCTAAATAGCAACTTATTAAATACCGAATTAATAAAAATAACAGTATAATATCCTAGAACCATTAACAAACTACTTATAAAACAATTATTATAGAAGTTAAATTTTGTTGTAATGAGACTTATTCCAGCTTATCAATGATTCATAATATTTTTTTTAAATACAACATTAACAATAATTTTGTTATTCGATTAATAAATTCTACATATTAACATAAGTAAGTGAAATCAGGCTAATCTAGTTTTCCAAAACCTTTTTTTTTTTTCGTAGGTTATGAAAATCTTAATGCAATATTTATGAAAACGGAGTTATTTTCATTCCCAATGTTTATTTTTCCCAAAAAAAAATGTAAATTCGACACAAGCCAACCGTCACATCTGGCGTACACACAAAGAAATATAAAAAAAACGCTAAAACACCCTAATACCTTCAGAAGGCCTCCATCTAAGACAGACCCGTTCCATCTAATCTATATCTCGGTCGCAAGTACCCGAGAAAAAGGGGGGAGGGTCGAATATCCCACAAGGGTGGTTGGCAATGGACTGAAGGAGCCCCAATCAATCTTACAAGTCGCAGTGCGATGCGGGGGCCGAGGGGGGGATAAGGCACTTTTGGGAGGTCGAAGGGACGATACCCTCTTATGGACGGGCTCGGGCTCGACTGACCCTTCGGGAGGCCCCACACGAAAAAGGTCTAACATAAACTTTTTGTTAGTAGGATATTGTCTGCGTTAGGTCCCATCATATTATAAGCTTTTGGCGTTTATTGCAATTAAAGTCGGCTTTGTTGGTGTATGTATGGTTTTTTTGTCAAGTTCATTTGTTTAGTAATTGACGTTTAACTTGAATGTAAGCGGGGTCACATCCCACTTTTATGTGTCTACAAAAAATGACACGATTCAAAATGTACCAACAATACAATATCTTATCTGCAAACATTTTTTGTGTAAATAAACATTACTAGTATTTTCTTTAAAAAAAAAACTAACCAACTACTTACAACTAACACAAACATTTTCGAGGACACGAAAAACAAATACTAATACTAAGTCAAACAAGAATCTCCCAAGCGTGTAACATAACCTATTATATAGCCGCGATAGTAGATATAACCGTCATCAGAAAACTTACTAGCCCACTTCTCCGCCGGGCATCGTTTTTGTGTCTTGTCTAATACCGTGACGCCCCCTCAGGCTGATGAAACCTCGTGCCTTCCACCCACCACCCCCCCCCCGCGCCCCAAGCGAGAAAAATGAGTTAGAAAAGATGCGGCGCCCGATTATAGCGTGACGCCCCGTGGTCCTTTGTGAGGGACATTCGTCTGAATCAATCGCGGGTCGTGTGGGACGCCGAGAGCATTACAGGGTTACGTCAGGTACGCGCTAACGCCTATCAATTCTGCGTGCCTGGTACTATTGAGATATATTATGTTTTAGTCTCCTATAAAAAATAAACCGAATTATCTTATTATTATTCGTTATCCTAACAATATTAATAAATTAACTACAAACCTACAGAATTCTCCAATGGACCCGGACCCATGTCTCCTTGTAAGCCCAACCAAAGTCCGGGTCCGTCCTTGCGTTAGATGAGAACATTATTTCTGTATGCCTGATTAACTCAACATCTACAAAAGAGCTGCTGCTTCAAACTTTTTTTCTAGGATACCAAAAGAGGTCATTTGCATACGTGCCTAACTACGATGCTTTAACTAACTACGATGCTTTATTACTACATACAAAATAAATATTACTCAACAAAAAATAAATAGCTACCTACTATCTGAATCTAAAAAGTCCGATACAATTTTTATTTTTTATTTTAGACGAAACTTTTAAATCGAAACGAACTCAAAACTTTTCTACATGGTTTTTTTTTTAACCAGAACTGTTATGCTCGTGTCCTGCATCTCATCTGATGGTAAGTGATGATCAAGCCGAAGGTGGAAGCGAGCTTCACCCGGAATCCTTAACCACAGAGAACTGAACAGCATAATGTTATATACTATAGCAATTTCTTCTATGTATAAAATTTTATGATCAAGTAGATAATGTATAAACTCAGACCAAATAAAACCAAGACGGAGCGCTGCGAACAATACAGTGAAGCATGCTAAAACTACACCACCGCTCTGTGCATACACGCTCACACACACACATTTACAATGACACTACAATCAAACTGCACCAAACTAAGTGCACACATGTTTACGAAACCGGCCTCACGTCACTGTTGACAGCGCTCTGTCTTGGTTTTTTATTTGGTCTGAGTGTCTTTGAAAGTAAGTACCTATAACAACTAAAATACCGATATCAAACCTCCTATTGAAGACCACGTTAACAAAAACGATCAAATAAATAAAATAGAAACTCCAATAATTTTTACTTCAACGTCGGATAGCAAGCAGTCTTCAAAATCATAACAAGGGTTAGAAAGGATCCCACACAAAGGTTTGCGGATCCAACCGACCGCCGCTATACCAGTTTGTTAGCAGAAGTTTAAAGCTAGGGTCAAACGCGGACCGGCCCGCAAATTCATATGTTTATTTTACATTTGTTTAGACGAAATGATTTATCAAGTTTTGGTGTGGTTTCATACTTTGTGTGAGAGGATGAGGAATTTAGAGCAGTTTTGAGGAACCCTAATGTTTAATACTTTTCGCGTAAAATGGTTTTACTGCTGTAGAAGTTGAAAGGCAAATAAACACTAAATTTCCTTAAAAACATTGCACATGCCGCAAACTTTTGTAATAAAAAAAATATACAACACTAGCGGACCCGGTAGACGTTGTCCTGCCCGAACAGCGCCACCTACCGGGTTCAGTTGTATTTTCAAACCAACCGGGGCCCACTCAAATATACACACAAAATTTCATCCAAATCGGTCTAGCCGTTTAAGAGGAGTTAGATGACAAACACACGTACAGAAGAATTATATATATAACTAGCTGATGCCCGCGGCTTCGCCCGCGTGGATATCGGTTATTATATACTAAAACCTTCCTCAAGAACCACTCTCTTTCATCCATTGGTGAAAACAATTTGAAAATCGGTGAAGTAGTTTTTGAGTTTATCGCGAACAGACAGACAGACGCGGCGGTGGACTTTGTTTTATAATACGTAAGAAAGATAAAGATATTCACTAACCTTGTTCTCTGAATCCCTGCGGTCCTGATACGCCATACTCCTCATATGCTTCAGATACGCCGTCGTTATAGGCACGTTGTAGTCCATCTCTTCGCCACCATAAAACGCCCCACCATCTGGTCTCCAAGGCTTCGGAATCCTCCCAGACCCAAAAGAATTAGAGGAATATTCAATACTTGAAGTCAACAACTTCTTTCTGGGAGGAGACCTTGATTTTGGAGGATCTTTCGACGTTAAATTAGCTACGTCAAGTGGATTGTACTTTTTCTCTTTTTTGGGTTCAGTCTTATCGTTAGCTCCTCTGCTTTCTGCCTTCTTAGTACTTTCACCTTCTGACTGCCGAGTATCATCATCCTTTTGTGATCTTGAAGGCACTGGGCTGTCAAGTATGACGTCTTCTACGTCTATTAGACTATTGTCATCTTTGTCTATTTCTGGGTCAGTTCTAACCGGTTCATCTTCCTGAGACGCGGGTTCTACAGGTGAAGTTCTATTCAAAAGTGGTGTGGCTTCGAAACCGTTAAGTTTCTTCGACGTGAGCTCAATATACGTTGGTTCCGGATCTTCAACCTCAGGTTTGGGACTTTCAATTTTCTTCACCGGCTGAAGTTCCGTATACTCGAATTTCGGTTCGTAGTAATTAGAATGTGCGGCGTCTATCTCAGATTCCCAGTTGCGCGTGTAATCAGGCGCGCAGTGGGGTAGAAAGGGGAGGTAAGTGGGGTGTCTGGTGGGCGAGGGTGATGGTGTGGGGAGGGGCGGGGGGGATGCACTGCGCGGGCGCCGCGCGCACTCGGCGCATCCGGTGAGGAAGCGCGTGACTGCCTCCCGCGGCAGGAACGCGTACGTCTCGGTAATCTGTTGGCAAAAACATCCGTGATTAAGGGAAAAGAGAGAATATATTCTTTTGTGATGTTTTGTGTTCGAGTGATAAAATTACGGTTGGATTCGTTGCGTGTTTGATGCGAAACAAATGAACATAAGTTTCTTGAGCGATTTAGAAACTTTGGTTTTAGGTTAACTTCGGAAAGGTATAGAAAATAAATACATAAGTTTTTATTCTACTATATATAAAAGTTGGAAATCCTGGTACAGCAGAAAAGTAATCAGCGCCTTAAGTAAATTGACGTAATTTTAGTGGGCAAGTTTTTAATCACGTCTAAACATAAAGGGAGTAGTGACAAGCGCTGATTAATTTGACAGGACTAAACTAAAGTTTATCTTCCGTCGTTTTCTTAATGCAATTGAAAGAAAAAGATGCACTGAACTTAAATTTAGTTTATTTTGTGAACAACATCTATAACATTTTTCTCATTGCAATGGAGAACCATAACCGAAAAATAACCAATTGGACTCGACATGACATCACGATGCATTTGCTATTTATACATTTGTAGTAACTTACAAGGGTTCATAAAAAAGTAGCTATGCAAGAAAGATACATATATGACTTGATTTCATCATCGACAGGAATTTGATAATGAAAACCGGTGCCCAGCGCCATCTATTGACTACGACTAACAGCTCAAACAGGGAACAAAACGTAACCAGTTATGTGAGTTGGCAGCAGTACCATTCACTCAGTGGTTCAATACTATGCCGCTAGGTGGCGCTGACTTAAAATATTAAATAGACAAAAACATTTTTCTACAAGAAACGCTAAAAATATTCAAAAATTACACTCACTGTTGAGCACTTATACTTTGCAAAATGACAGACATTTTGAGAGTAATAAAAACATTTAAAAATACACTCACTGTTCTATATGTCCGCTTTTGCCCTGCATGTTTTCCAGGCCTTCCTTCAAGTTCCACATGCACGGTATAGATGATATCGAAGAAATTTTCTACCACAGCCACCTTTCTATAGACTGGATCTTGATTTGGCGCGTTCTGCAACAAGAAACATGAAAATCGTTAACATAATTTATTTTATTTTCTTACTGAACAATGTAATACGGTATTACTTAAAAATTGCGCCATCTAATGGCAATTGCCTGAACTGTTGTAACTCATGCACAGTTTTTTTACTTGCCGCTAGATGACACTCGCCGCTAGATGGCGTTACAAGGATGTTTCAGGAAGTCTGCGCTGCAAAGTTCCCGCCAATTACTGTTATTTCCGAGTTTTGATAAAATTAAGTAAAGTTCTAATAAGATCATTTAATTTGTAGCTAATAATAAACACCCCAGCCTCAAAAAAAACTTTCGCGAAATTGCAACACAGACACTGATCGCGCAATGACAAAAATCAGGGCTGTCCGTGTCCATCCAACAAAAGTGATGTCAATCATGTGATTTGTTTCATAAATTACCCGCGGAGGGCAATTTGTCCGGCGATCGCAGGTCGGTCGTAATTAGTCCGTCCCGGGCGCCCGGGACCGCTGTAATTAGCCGGACGACGGGCCCCGGGACTGCCGTAATTACGGGATCCGTTGCGAAGCGCCGCGCGCCGCACTATGTTTGCGGATTCCAACTTTGCTAAATAAATAGCGTGTTCAGTGTTGCATCCTCGTTTGTGAAGCACTGAAGCATATTTTATGTAAAAATATATTCCTCCCTGTAATCTCCTTTGCTATTCCCCGTATTAAGAGTTATGTAGATGCATTTTGTACAAATATGAAATTTTAAGTTACATGACTCCGAACTGATAGCATAGATACTAGATAGGTAGGTACGATTAGGTACCAGCAAGTTGATATCGATTTCATAATATCAAAACAAAGCAATATTTAATGGCCATAACATCCGCATTTTTTAATAGGTATCCAAAACAAACATTTTTTCGACTCCCAAAAACACTTGCTCCTGTATTATGTATATTTACAAAAAACCGCTTCTAAAATTTATCTGTGGCAAAAAAAACATAACGGCCGCGTTAGGAACGCTCGCGCGACGAAACAGCGGTATCATCACAGATCCTTATCCCGGCGGTCTGGAAGTGGCCCCGGGCAGGACTAATGGGCACGGCAATTACACGGCGAGGCGCGCCAGCCGCGACAACTAGTGTGGGGCCATGTTCTTTGCGATTAATCGAGATATTTTTGCAAGAGGTACCTATCGGTATCGAATATTTTTATAAATACGAGTAACTTTTTGCAGATATAAAAATGTTTTTGATTAGAATTAGATTAAATAGTGCATACTTAGACGTAACTAAAATATAAAAAAGGTCACTAAAGTAGCAAGGCTTAGAGACTAAATGGCTTAAGCTATTTTCAGAGCCTAGATGTGGGACGAAACATTTCGGTATATCGAGATGATTCCTACGTAATAATTATTGTGTTTTAATTGTTCTTAGAGTTTAGAATTATTTGAAAGTACAGTACATACTGGTAAAATAATGCCTCGCGTTATACAGTGTGTCCGGACATGGACTAGCGATATTCTAATTACTTAAATATAAACTACTAGCTGCGCCCCGCTGTTTCACCCGCGTAAGTCTCGATCCCGTGGGAATAGCGGGATAAAAACTATCCTATGTGTTAATCCAGGTTATAAACAGTCTGTTTGCCAAATTTCATCCAAATCCATTCAGCCATTTTTGCGTGATTGAGTAACAAACATCCAAACACACAAACACATAAACACACAAACACACAAACTTTCACATTTATAATATTAGTAGGATGTTAAAGTACAATTTTAATGAATCCTTAATTTTATTTAATTTTTTTTTTTTTAAATCATTACAGGATTTTTAATGATTTCCTGTTTAGGGTTCCGTAAATTGCCTTGCAAAAAGCATTAAGCTTTTTTATTAGACAAACAGTTGTGCATTTTATGTTGTAGCTTAGCTCAAAATCTGTCGATCTAGTAAAAAAAATAAAAAGTTTTCGGGTGTGTTTTTGTAGTATTTTTTTTTCGACTGTCACATTTTTTTTCAACAGTTATGGAATTGTGAACACATTGCTTTGTAATGCGGACGGTAGACAATATTATTGCCTTTCGAATAAGCCTATTTTTATCTAATTATGACTAAAACTTTGAGAGATATGACTTTTTTTGTACTCGCATGAAGAATATTTCAACAAAAAAACAAATGGCTGCCACATAGCGGGGAAGTGTATTGGACCCAAACTTAGAGTGTAATTGTACTTTAAAATAGTTTATATTTAAGTATTTGGAATATCGCTAGTCCATTTCCGGAAACACTGTATATTATGTACACACGGCTACACATCAAGTTATACATTTCCAGTATAAGCTGACCTCAGATTGTACGGAAATTCTAAACAATGCGAGATCAGCATAAACTGGAAATGTAAAGCTTGATGTGTAGCCGTGTGTAACTAAGTATTGTAGGTACCTGTTTTGGAGACTCTTTTATTGTCATTTGACTAGTCAAAGAGTACCTACGAGAGGAAAACCGCGGCAGTTACGTGTAGTAGAAGTGAGCCGTCTCATACTTCATTATAGGATCAAAGTTAAAAGTACCCACCCTCCTTCTTATCCATCTTTAAAAGTACTTATCAAGATCTTTTGCGAGTATGAAACCTACCTATAGAAGCTTGAGTGAATTCTTAAAATGTTCTTTGAACTAACGTCGACCTAACTGGCTGAAATATTACTTAAATACTTATACATACAATTTTTCTTTTTTTTATTATAAAACTGTTGCCTTCACATCACTATTTCGCCGAGCGCGCCAATTAGCAGAGAGCCGCCCGCGCCATTCGCGCCGAGACAATTCTGCCGCCAAATAAAAATAAATTGTACGAAATATCACCGAACGCGCCATCGAGCCGTCGCGCCACCCGGCGAGTTTATAAAATGCTGAACTTGGGCAAAATTGTATCAGTTAGCTACAGATAGAAAATAATGTTTGTGGAGGTATTAGTTTTGAAGACTTTTACGCCGTGTTTTTCAGGGGCTCACGTGGAGCTTCTTCAGTGAAGTTTGAGGGGATAAAATATGCATTATATATTTACGTTTGTCGATTTAATTAAACGCAAATCTTTGTGACTTTGTTTTTTAATTTTAGCCATTTCATTACATCAGCACGCTTAGCATGACCACAATAGAAACGGGTTTTTTCGACAGAAGAATAGACAAAATGACAGATAAACAATCACAATCTGTCATTTTGTTTATTCTTCCGTTGACAAAACCCGTAGAAAGCCCGTTTCTATGGTTGTCATGCTACGCGTAGAGGATGCTTGTTTCTAGACTAGAAGTCGTGAATTAAAAGTTGTTCATTATTATAACGAGTATAATCTACCCTACGAAGTTGCACAGTTAATTTTAACTTTGTGGGGTTAGTTCTGTATTTCATGCAGCAAACCATCATTACCAAATTCAAAAAGTATAGTATTATTTACAATGTGTAGTGGTAGTTATAACATATTACTAACAATGTGCAGAACTGTAACCAGATCCAGAAATCTTTTCAATTTAAAACGAACGAACTAACTAAATAAATAACCTAAACAAGTTGCCCTAAAGAATCCTCTCAAATACAAGAAACAAATAGATTCTGCAAACTGCGAGTACCGGGCGCGCAGCAACAGGTGGTGGTGTGAGCAATGCCTCATTGCGAACACGGTACACCTGCGCGTTCGATACCACTCAGAAACCGATCCAAGTTTCTTGATACAAAGGAAAGTGCAGAAGGTCCAAGGAATAAGAAAATCAAACAGAACATTTTTTCGCATAGGAAAATATCCTGTATAATCAAGCATTATATCTCATAACTGAAGCATTAATTGCCTTCTGAGTTGCAATATCGTACTGGAAGCATAACAAGTTTAACAATAATCAGTTTTACGTGTACTGCTACGAAATGCTACGCCTGAGAGTGGGATGCTACGTTATTTCGCGTAGACTATAAGGTACACACCGCTACACATCAAGCTATACATTTCCAGTATAGGTTGACCTCGCATTGTACGAAAATCCTATACAATGCGAGATCAGCCTAAACTGGAAATGTATAGTTTGATGTGTAGCCGTGTGTAAGAACTACTACCTAGAATAGTTGCGTTCCTAGTTGTAAGACTTCCAAGCATCATAAGCCCAGGATCACACAGGCTATTTATTAACGCGATGACGCGGCTCTACGCTACTCTCGGCGGTAAGCAGTGCGTTGAAATCGCGTGTGCGATAAAAATCGCCCTTGGGGGTACAAGGGCTAACTGAAAGACTAGGTTCATTGTCGGATTGGGAAGAATTGATGAATGTTTGCAGCCAAACTTTTTTTGACCAAATCCTCTACAGCACGCTTAGCATGACCACCGTAGAAACGGGTTTTGTCGACGGAAGAGTAGACAAAATGACAGATAAACAATCGCAATCTCTGGAATGCCAGTGTCGATACAAAGCTTGATCATTCACCCGTTTTCCACATTTCCATTTTTTGGGGTATGGCCGGACTGGGTCTTCTGCAAATATGTATACCATACTTATTGGTAACGATACCGCTCCGTACCACTAAACTTTTCTTGAAACTTGCGATTTAAGAATACGTGCAATATTATAGTTATGATTTGTTGACCAGAATTGATTTGTGCACTGCGCATTGAGGAATATTTTAGAGAAGAGGAAGCACAAATAAAATATGGAGAGGTTGTGTGAATGATTCTTTATGATACCCAAGATTTTGTAAGATCTATATACATTTTTAAAAGAGTGTCCTTGGAGTTTCTTGCCCGTTCTTCTCCATAGAGATCTACGATTTGGAATGGGCAACTAGCTTCAACTTTTTGACTAACTGACCGACTCTTTGACAATTCAAAAGTGCCTGTAAATGGTTTAATTGAAATAAATGCTTTGAGTTTGAGTTTGCACGGATGCTAGAAAGGAAGTGAAAAACTGAGATAGCGGCTGATAGAGATTTAGAATAGGGGAAAAAAACCTAAGATTTTTTATGATGGGTATAGGAACTCTTATCAAACTTTATTTTGAATTTTAATACCTAAATTTATAAAATATTTGTACGTTTTGCAAGCCAGACATGAAGCTTCAGTACAATAATTGAACATTATACAATAGACGTTAATGTTATAATGTACATTACGTGTTTGTGCTCCAGACTGATGAAAGATAACATTTATGAACTTACTAGCTTCCGCCCGCGGCTTCGCCCGCGTGGTATATCGATAAAAAGTAGCCTATGTCCTTTCTCAGGCTCTATCTGTGTACCAAATTTCATTTAAATCGGTTCAGTAATTTTAGCGTGAAAGCGCGATAGACAGACAGACAGACATAGTTACTTTCGCATTTATAATATTAATATTAGTAAGAAAGTAAGGATGAAGAAACGCACATAACATAAAATAGTTTATTGTAGGAGTGTACGTAAAACTTTTCAAAGTACTTCATGGGATTGAGATTGGATTCATATTCACATAGGTAATGAGTTTATATATTATATGAGCCACTTTTATGAATTATCATTTCGAGTAATCAGCCTTTCATTCTGATTACGATCAGCAATGGCACCTCCATTGCTGATCGTAACCACGATTAAATTTCGTAAAAACATAATAAGTAATTAAGATTTAAAATTAAATTTTAAAACAAGCTTCCATGTCACTTATCCTCTCCTGGTACACTCAGGGAAGGTTGCCGGAAGGAGTGAAGAAGAGAAATGGAGAGTATCCGGCATGCCAGCCCGGCCCTGCTCTCCTGCTAACTGAATGTGATGCTGACGACTTCTTTGTAATAATCGTAGAATTACATGGATGAATTTTATTCGAGTAGGGTACTTTCGTTTGACATTGATAATGTTTGAAAAGGTTCCCCGAATCCCGGGAAACAAGAGGTCAAGTCAACCCTCCCTTCACCCGTGTTGAATTAAAAATAAGATTAAGTATTACAAAAGGCCACCGGCTGTCACGTGCACCAACCTAATACGCGAAACTTGCAAATGGATTTCAGTTTTAAGGCTTATTGGTTGATTCGCACGAAACGAGCGAATAGACACTTTTAATATTTTTTTTCTTAAGATTATTCGTGAAGTTAGTTTATTTGTGGGGGAATCCACAACTCCGGATAAATACGTGATAGGCAATTGGCACATTTTGAATTGTATGCAGTATAGTATAACTTTATTGCATAAAATTCAAAATCATTCAAGACCCAAAAATTAAGTACTAATTTAGAAGAAAAAAAAACGAAACGATGAGTTTTAAAATACCAAACTTAACCCTCGCATTTCCGATAAACAAAACTTGACTACGCTATTAATTCAAAATCTACTGGCCGGAAGAATTTCTTGGCTTCAACGACACAAAATGTTTTCTTAGCAAAATATTGCTAGCAAGAGCAAAGCCATCTAAAGCCTCGCCTGCCAGTCGGTATTTAAAGGGGTGCGTAACCTACCAACGGAATGGGAACAGAGGCAGGTATACCGTATACTAGTAACTTTGGTTTCGGGCTTACATGCAACGATGCATGCTTGCAAATTCACGGAAGGGTGAACAGTATACTTCAATGACCAATCAGGGGTGGTCGTTCAAGAGGACAAGGTTATTGAGAGTTGAGTACTAGTCAATGTCATTCGTAATTACGACATTGACAGTGCTCAACTTTGATTTGAGAGTTATTCATTTGTTACTTGAGTAAATGAGTAAGTATCTGCATAAGGCAAGATTTAAATGCTTAAGGTGGATGCGCCAAGGTAGCCCACGAAATTCAAATTTTCTTACGTTTTTTGCAATTTGCAGGTCGGTGTCAGGTTGTATGTTGATCTAAATATGATTTGCGCCCGTAACAAATATGGATTTACAGAATTATAAACATTAGAAGCAGCAATAAACCTCTCCAAGTTCATGTAAGTGCATTGAATGACTATTTCATGAAATCATGACATTTGGCACTTTCATGAACTGAGAGAGTTGTATTGCTGATTCTAATGTTTATAATTCTGTAAATCCATATTTGTTACGGTTTTGGAAAAAGGTGCCCAATGTATCTTTGAGTTTCCATTGCAAATGAGACGTGGACATGGAATCAGAGATGGACGTAGATTTTGAAAGCGCTCCAATGAGGATTTTGTCACTAAAGTCTACTACTAGTCCTTAGGTGAATCATGTGAACAAATAAGCTCTATCTAGAACCTCATATGGGATGCGTCCTCAGGTGTTCCTTTCTTGCAGATTAAATTCAAAAGCTATTTATTTGAATGCATTCTAAAGTTCCTTGGTTGTTATACTTAAAGCCATCCTTTCAACTTGTCCGTAGATACTCGTACATCTCTCTCTCTCTCTCTCTCTCTCTCTCTCTCTCTCTCTCTCAGTTTTGCTCTTTCACAAAAGCATACATTGATTTGACAGTTGGTTTAGGACTAAAAACAAGGAATCATTTCAACCAGAGACTTAAAACGTTACTCAAAATAAAGATACGATAACGTTACGTAATAGTGTTATGTATAGTTCCAGTAACCATTTATGAACTAATTTCTGGGCATTATAACGAAAATCTATCGGAACGAAATCTTCAACTTTTAATTTAGTTACCATCCGGGTGGAATGGTAGAAATTATAGTTATTGGAAGTATACGTAACGTTATTTTAACGTTATTTCATAACGTTTTAAGTTCCTGATTTCAACTGATCTCCCCGCCTGTTCTTAGTCATCGCCCAACGCTAAAATCCATCAGTAGGTGATTAAGAAGCGATCAGACTTGGTCGCGTGGTCGCGCCGCATCAGATGCGCGCACCAATGGATCTATGATCGTTAGTCGCGACGGTCGCCGGGCGCTTCGACCCGCTAGATTCCAGATATGGATGTAGGGTTTGCAGACACTTGGTTGTATTTATTATAACCACGAAATTACATGATTTATTATTGCCCAAATACGTTGGTTTGGGGATTGGGGTGGACCATGAGATAAGCTTAATAGTGGTAAGTTTGAGAAGAATGTGAAAGTGACATGAAATTCATTGAAACTTCTGCCAAGTAAAGCAAATGTTTTAGGGTAGGTATTCAAAGCTCACATGCTTGATTACATACTTAGATAACATTCATCCCTTTGTGAAGAAGCCCACGAAAACTTTATAAAGGCTAAGTGCACACAGTCTCACAATCTTATAGATTCATTGCACGTTTGCCGCCACTTACCAGTTTCATGGACCCTTCTACAGCATTGACCGCGGGCAAAATAATAAAAAGAAAATATACTCGTCGCCAACCCTAACGCTCCCTAAGATTCCCGCCGACACTTGATCCACGATCCACACGGCGCGCTACCGACGACGACGCCGAAACACTATATCTACACATAATACAATATACATAGATATACAGGCGCTGATCGACGATCCGAACCGGGCCCTGCACTGTTCGTGGGGCGGTGAACGAGCGACTTCGGTAAATAGCCCGCCGGCAAACGAATAGTAATTACGTAGCCGGGCTATGTCGGCGTAAAGCCGGGCTATCTCGGGCTATCGGGCGTGACGTGTGCTCTACTGATGTGAAGGTTGTCATGATTTAGGATAGACTTTTTAAATCGATGTTTTTGGCTCAATACGAACCAGAATTCGTCGAATTGGTAACCGAATCTTTAATTAACGACTCTCGGCTGTGATTTCGCCTCGGACTTTGAAGAGTTCAAGATGGTGAAAAAATATAATATTTGCAAGTAAAATGGATTCCGGTCCTACTAAATCGATTTCCGTAAAACCACTTCAAAACACGAATCAATGTATCTTGTGTTGTAGAGACTGTTGACCAATAGAACCAGGGGTAGTATGAAGTATTAAAGCCATCATTATGCCACTACGAAAACGGGATGGTGCTAGCGGCCTTGTCTAGCTCCGTCTCTCTCTCACACTGGAAAAATGGTGGCATTAATACTTCATAATACGGCAGCAGGTAAGTAGCATGAATTGAAGATGGGAATATTCCGACATCGCAACCCGAACTATGATGTTGATCTATTCTGAAAAACCTCACCGTGAAAACTTAGGTGAAGTGAGCTTGAAGTGAGCTGTCAGCACTGTAGGGATTGACACTATTGACAGCTCACTTCACCTAAGTTTTCACGATGAGATTTTTACAGAATAGACCGGCTGATGCTTTCTTTGTGTTAATCTTTAATGGCTCCCGCAGACGCGACGCGACACCGCCGCCGCCGCCGCGCTGCCGCCGCGCAGATAGAACAAATAACAATTCTAGAGAAGTTTTCATAGAAATTGTTCAACCAGTGCCGCGTCGCGCCTGTTTGCGGGAGCGTTAACTCACTCTATTCAAGACTGGTGACTTATTATTTCGTGCCACATGGCCAAATAAAGTAATGGAGCACGAACATATTTCGTTGACGTAAGCCGATGCAAGAGGGTCCGAAATTAAATAAAAGTCTTACCGATTCCCGTCTACTCGATCATAGTAGACGTTTGGTGTCGTGGGGGATACGCGTATTATACTATCCCTCTATACTCTATATAATGCACAATATCAACACTCACTGGGAGTTATACGGTTGAAATATTGTGTGCGTTCACGGCTCAGACCAAATAAAAACAACAAGTACGAGTCGGACTCGCGCACGAAGGGTTCCATTATCTATGAAAACGGCAAAAAAATCAAGTTTGTTGTTTGGGAACCCCCTTAAATATTATTTGTTGTTATAGCGGCAACAGAAATACATCATCTGTGAAAATTTCAACTGTCTAACTATCACGGTTCATGAGATACAGCCTGGTGACGGCCGGACGGACAGCGGAGTCTTAGTAATAGGTACGTTTTACCTTTTGGGTACGGAACCCTAAAACAGAGCGAAGCGAAGAAAACAGTGAAGCATGCCAAAACTACACCTCCACCCACTCTGTGGATACACGCTTCACGCACACATTTAAAATCAAACTACACCTCCCTAAGCGCACGCATGTTTACGAAACCGGCCTCACGTCACTGTTGACAGCGATCTGTCTTGGTTTTTTATTTGGTCTGAGGTTCACGGATAAATACTCAATTTTGAACGCTTTTTGTGTCTCTCTTGACGCGTACGGTAATAGAAAAACAAATCGATAATTTGGGGGCCACCTAGCGGCTTTTGATAGAATATGGTGGCGCGTGTGTTGGATCATTTAGCTCCCTTCAAAATGGTTGAGCTGAATGGTGCTGATCCATGCGTCATGTTCGTGAACGGGCGCCGTCAGTTGTGACTGGTCATCTCTTAGCTGCCATGGCTTATTTAAATTTTTGAATTGTTTAATGTTATAATTGGGAATCAAACGAGCTTACCTGTTAAGCGAAGTCTTGATTCTAATTTTACGAACGGCGATCTGAAATATAATTAAGTTTAACACAGTAGTATTTCTTACACACACGTGGTAACATCGCGATTTTTAGAGATAAAGATATTAAAAATATATTTTTAAATAGAATTGTTTCACCTCATCGTTGGCAACACAGGAATGTCACTTATTTTAGAGATCCTTAAGGTATGGAACAATCTCTGTTTTCTGTACAGAGTGGTTCCACATACTTAAATTCACTAGATTTTCCTGAAAGTATAGGTGAGTTAAGTAGGCTAATTATTGCAGCTTTGGGGCTGTAAGCCAGTGGCGGGCGGGTAATTATATTTCAGATCGCCGTTCGTAAAATTAGAATCAAGACTTCGCTTAACAGGTAAGCTCGTTTGATTCCCAATTTTACTTCACGGCGATCTGAAATATAATTAAGTTTAACACAGTAGATGTTTAGAGCTAACTGCAATAATTCAGTTATATAATAAATTATCTGGTTATAATTGTTCTGGTTTATAATTAGGTGCTCTACTATTCTCCTTCATTAGCATTGCTTGTTAAGGAATAATAAATTATTGTATATCAACAAAAATAAACATGATTGACAACCAGTAACCCCACATTGTAACTGACTCAATTGATGTCATCTCTTTGTTGGGCTGCTGTATGGGTTGTACTGTGAGAGGAAGAATTAATGTTCTTCTCACTTATTGGTACTTACCTAGTTATAAAACTTTAAAACAGTCTCAGTATTTGATTCATTGGTCCACAGAGTCGACATTAGAGTCGAAAGGACAGGCAACGGAGCAGAATACTTATGCCATTGCAGGCTATTATTTAAAGAATTAAAAATTCTTCCACTCCCGTGCCTTTATATTTTTAAGGCTTGTTTATTTGTTAAAAAATACCCACATTTATTCCTATTAAATGAGCAAGTCTCCCAAAGCCGGAAGAAAATAATGCCGGGGAATTGCTAGTACCTCCTCAGAGATTGCAACTATACAGTAAAAATGCCAGTTGTATGACAGTAAAAATGTATAATAAATTACCACCTGGCTTGAGAACGTTACCAATTAATAAATTCAAATGTAAAATGTTTACTTGGCTCTTAGACATGTTTCTACTCTGTTAAAGAATTTTTAAATCATACTTTTTGATATTTTAATTAATATTCGATGATTTCTGACATAATAATTGATATTTTGGCATTACGAATAATACTATTCAAATAATCTGAATCAATATTATTGTAGCAAATTAAAAATATAAGTTCAGATCAATTTTATTAATTTAATGTAATTTTTGTTGTAATGTCTATGATTTGCATGCACTTAGCTTATTTAATTTTTCTACGTCAGCAATGGTAGTATATGTGAATCAGTGTTTAATTTTTTAGATCTCAACTTCTTTGTAGGCTTCCCAAAAGTTTGTAATGTGGTTGTTTTCTTAAAATCAGATCAGGAAGATATTTGTTAAATTGAATACTTTTGAAAGTTTCTAGGACTGGAAATAGCAGTCGTAGTCTATATCTCTGTTAGAGTCAACAAGATGGGTATAAAACCTCTTTTATATTTCATTTTTATTCTTTTTAATTTTAAGTATTTTATATCTTCTTTTGTTTTTCTTCTTCTATGTGTCATCTAATGTATGCACTAGACCAAAATAAATATTTTATAATATTTCAATATTTGTTTGCTTATGTCTAACAATCTCTGTGAACGTAAACATTCACTTATTTGAGATGCGGTGTGAAGCTTAATGCATGAGTTTGCAGCTCCTAAGCTCTATAATTATGTTGTGTATTTATGGCCGATTCCTATAATTTGCTATTGTTATTGTTAAAATATGGTATCTTTGAAAATAATGAGCACAGGCCTCATAGTTGTGCATGGTATCTTTGAAAATAATGAGCACAGGCCTCATAGTTGTGCATGGTAGACCCTCCCATGCAGAAGTAGCTATCACGGAATCTATTAGTTTATTACTGCCCAGTTGGGCAATAAAAATGTTACCATTAGTAAACTGAATAGTTAAATTTAGTTTACATTAACCCATTAGTTAGTCAGGTAGCAATCTTTTTTTTTTTTTTTTTTTTTTTGGCATTTCCAAAATCAGGTATTTTCCTTTCTAATTTACATATGGTGAAAGTGTCTATTTCATGTATAATTGACAAGCTAAGAACTAGTCAAAAAACTAGATTCATTTTGAGAGCATTTATGGGTATGAATCTTTTCCCCTGAACTCATATTATCCAAAAACTAAATACTGGAATGAGTTATATTATATTTAAGTGGGGGAGTTGTATATTAATTAACTAAGGTGTGCACTTGGTGAGTCGATGGTTCTAGTTTAAAATAATTTGAAGTTAATTCATTTATGTTGGCTACACCGATTATTGTGGTACCTGACCTTGTTCATGTTCTAACCACAGGCCATTGATACCTTGTCCTCACATCATACTGCCCCCCCCCCCCCCTTTTTTTCCGACAATTTCACTTTAATGTTGTAATTATCATTGGAATCTACCACTAATTATTTAGATTAACAGTTGGAATGGTTGAATGTTTAATTAGAAATTTCAATTTTATAAACTGTGAATAAGATCATCTTACAGGTCTGATGTTATGTAATGCGACTAAGATCACTAATAACCTTTGTTATAATGTAAGTAAGTATTTCAAGGCACATGTTTTTGTATAAAAATGACTTTACACTTATTGATATGTTTATAGTGGTATTTAAAGGTAAATGTTTTACAGCAGTCTTGATATATTGACAAATAAATAATCAGGGTAGATAGGTCACTACTGGGAAGTAATTTGGTACTTAAATATAGCAGAGCTATATGGTACAGTTAAAGTATAAAAGTTCTAATGTGGAATTTATCAGACAATGTAACTATATGATGAACTCTTTATTGGTTATCTGATAATGGGAAGAATCTTGCAGTACCTGTAAGATGTAATCATATTACAGCCTATCTATTAGAGTTATTACTGGGAACTTTCTTTGTCATTTTCAGTCAATCAATCAGTTTGTACAAATCAACTTAGAAAAATCATTTATAATCAGTTATAGGTCCAGAATGAGGTTGAATTTTCTATTTTGTTTGAGTCTGAAATATGTATTTCTGATAAATTCTTTGTAGATCTGTAATGCATTTTAATTCATCTCTGTATATACTAGCTATAATGGTATTGAGTAGTTAAAATATTGAATTTGATAGGTATCAAATCGTTTACTGTATCTTTGTATCCACAACCAATAACAAGATCAGTGGAGTATAGTTGTTTTGTCAGCATTTGATTGGTGCATTTTAGTATCAGTTTTATTGAGTTGTTACTTTGGAGTGTAGATATACTCCGGGTTGTTGTTGAGGTTCTCCACAAATATTCATTTTTGTTTTCAATATTGGCTGATTCCTGTTATTGACTTAGTTGTGAGGTGTTTTAATTTGTTATTAACTGTAACATATCACTCTTGTTGTGTTAATTTTGCATTTGCTCAATAGAGCTGGTAAGATTCTCTATTAACATAGAGTCTTGTGGTTTTAATATTTATTGATTAATTGTTATTGTTTGTAGCTATAGAATTGTATACTTGAGTTTGTTTAGCAAGTAGAATAATTTAACATTCTAACATTCATGTCAATTAGGTATGATATTACTTTTGTTTGGTTTTAATTTAGTGAAAGTGAACATTGTTGCATCAGCCAAGTCTTTCGACAGTTTGTATTTGTCTATGTTCTTCATAAGCATAGGGTTAGTCTTTGTTTTACCTATGGTGAAAGT
Organism: Lithophane leautieri; assembly: GCA_949152455.1. NCBI lineage: Eukaryota > Metazoa > Arthropoda > Insecta > Lepidoptera > Noctuidae > Lithophane > Lithophane leautieri. The sequence continues at coordinate 10,274,340 of OX424480.1, read as the reverse complement.
AACCAGTGCAGGTTATTTATGGAATGTAGAATGGAGTATGTTTTCCATCTTGTTATGAATAAATAGGGCAGCATGGAATAATACTTTGTGTTTGGTCCATTTCAGTTATATCTGAAATCAAGAGTTTCCATAGATATCTCAGCATTTGTCATCAACCAGTATCGTAGAATCATGTTAACCAAGTATTTGAATGTGTGAGTGTAAAATTATAAAATTTTGCTTTAGTGTTTGGTTTACAAAATTGATATCATTTATCAATTTGTTAGGATAATTAAACCACCTAGTGCTTAGATAAGTCACTAAGTATTTTGTACACGGTGATTTCTTTTAGATATATTTGTTTGTTAAAACTGACAACTCAGCTACATGGTCATAAACAGAAATGTAATAACATTCATTCATTTAGTAGCAGGCATGTGTAGCATTAGCTGATGATAGGTAATCAGTCAAGATGAAGTGTGTTTCCATAATATCGTCCTCGATGTGAAAGTTAGATAACTAACCTAGTATTGAGATATCTTGCTATGAGCAGCAACCATTGTGTTAACATCCTTGATGAGAATGCTAGATCATCTCTTTTTGAGGTAACACACTATGAGCATCCTTGATTCGAAAACTAGATCACCTAGTATTGAGATAACATGCTATGATCATTGTAACAATATTCTGATTTAAAAGAGTGTCTGTGGAGCTTCTTGCCCGTTCCTCTCCATGGGAACTTACTATGCTTTGGAATGGGCAACTAGCTTCATCTTTCTGACTGACCGATCCCTTGATGATTCAAAAGTGTCTGTAATTGGTTTATTTCTGACTGATGGTTTGAAATAAATGCTTTGAGTTTGAGTTTGAATTCATCTCGTGTTAAGCATTAACAGGCCATGATGCATAGGTTACCCCGTAGTCACTGATAATAGTCCAGGTGCGGTAGAATCCCACCCTTACTGAGTAAAATGTTTTGCAATTGAATAACCTACAGACAATGTGCAGGTCGAAGTAAGGCTGTCTCGCAGTCTTCATACTTGTAAATTAAAAGCATATTGGACCACCATTTAACAATTTCTTAATCCATTCCATGCCAAATATGTACTTATCAGCTAACAACATTGGATCAATGTTGTTAAAGTATCGCGTACTTACTGATAACAATCCAGGTGCGGTAGAATCCCGCACTCAGAGTATAATGCTTTGCAAATTAATAACCCACAGACAATGTTTAGGACTAAGTCAGGCTGTCTCGCAGCCTTCATACTCGTAAATTAAAAGCATATTGGACCACCTTTTAACAATTTCTTAACCTAAGTCATAAAAATGTGGCTTACCTGTTATGACGAGTACATAACATACCAGGTTTAGCTATGTGGAGAGACATTGCTAAGGGCATCACGTGCCACCTTGGTAGTTCTTCCAGCTAGTAACGTGGAAATAACGTTTCGGAGAGTATGTACTCACTGGAGGGGTAGTTGACAAGCGCATACCAGCTAGCTATGTACAGTAACATCGCTAAGGGCATCACGTGCCTCTGGTAGCTTTCATCCAGCTAAGTAACATGGAGGTAATGTTACTAAGGACATCTCGTGTCCACTGGAGAGATAATGCAAAAAGTTTGCATCACGCACTGTAATGTGCATTGTTGTCCATCATAATGCTTGTATCACGTACAAAGTGGTCAGTTAAAGCCAGGCATTCTCGTCACATTAATGTTCTGGGAGTCCTCAGGTTAATGGTTCATCCAATGTTGGCCAGGAGTCAGGACTAAGGGTGCCTCTGATGTTTGTAGCTGCTCCCCTTGATGTCTTTGGTGAACGCCGCGGCAGTCTCAGGTTTCCACTAACGATGCACTTAATACACTTGCCATCACTTAACAAAGTTAACATTTTGTTATTTTAGTAAATAATACCGAAAAACTTATTTAAAATAATAATTTGATTAGCGAGAGCCTATTTCGATGCGATGTCACAGAGCGCGCGAAAAGAAAAGTGACATTCCTGTGTTGCCAACGATGAGGTGAAACAATTCTATTTAAAAATATATTTTTAATATCTTTATCTCTAAAAATCGCGATGTTACCACGTGTGTGTAAGAAATACTACTGTGTTAAACTTAATTATATTTCAGATCGCCGTGAAGTAAAATTGCGGACGCTTTTAACGTGCTTTCTACATTGTTCTCACATGTATAATTTCAACATGAATGATGTAACCCATATATTTTAACAATATTTTGAATTAAAAGAGTGTCCGTGGAGTTTCTTTCTCGTTCTTCGCCATAGGCACCTACTACGCTTTGCAATGGGCAACTAGCTTCATATTTCTGACTGACCGACTCCTTGACAATTCAAAAGTGCCTGTAAATGGTTTAATTGAAATAAATGCTTTGAGTACTGAGTTTTTTTTAAATAATTTTGCATGAGACAAGCGAATATGAATTTATTATGGTGAAAAGGTCCTGTTAAGCGGTGTGCCTACGCGCATTCGTATAGATGGCGCTTACGACAATTACGTGAAATATGTAGAATTCTTCGCATTTTAAATTATTTCTAACAAAAATTATAATAATGGTGTTACCATGAACCACAAAGAAAATCCGTGAATCGCTCACTTGGCTGTTTTTTTTTAATCGTATAAAATCTGTCGGCTTGCCCTAATTTTGACCCCTAGGCACGCCACTGCTCTTGACGGTAATTAGATAGTTTCAATTAGTCCAAAATAAAAGAATAACATTCAGCACGCGTAGACGACCAAAGAAACGGGTTTTCTACTGGTTTTGTCGACGCGACGGAAGAATAGAAAAAAGGACAGATTGTGATTGTTTATCTGTCATTTTGTCTATTCTTCCGTCGACAAAACCCGTTTCTATTGTGGCCATGCTAAGCATGCTGATAGGATCTAAAAATGGCCAGATACGTAAAATTCCTTGTGTTAACTTTCGTTTCTATAACACCAACATACAAATTCGTTTTGGGACAAAATGGCTAAAGTTACGAACCAGATAATTAAATCCCGAAATCGATGTTAAAATTAATAAACAAAGCTGTCAGTCTCAAACTGTTGCCTCAAAAGAAGTCAGTCCCGTCTCAACCGCAGTGTGTTCGTATGTTTTCAAAATGAGGGTCCTAAAAGACCTCTTAACTGTTAGCGACCCGCAGCTCTCGATTGTCGCTTGGCCTCAGTTTGTTTGCTCGGGGACACTTTCATCTAGTTTGCAGACACAGTCGGGACACCACGGTAATTAGACGCTGTTGGATTGTTTGAGAAAATGCTGTTTAATTTTGACCGGCGGCCAGCCACCATCTCTAATAGTTGTATTATTTTAGTATTACTTCATAGTAAGGAAAGGGATAAAGCTATACCTCCTGCATAGCTCCATCACTTTCTCCCGCTAAAGTATTATTAAAATAATATAACCTCACAGTGCTTTTTATTAAATTACTAGTTTCCGCCCGCGGCTTCGCCCGCGTGTTATGTCGATAAAAAGTAGCCTATGTCCTTTCTCAGGCTCTAGACTATCTGTGTACCAAATTTCATTTAAATCGGTTCAGTAGTTTTGGCGTGAAAGCGGGACAGACAGACAGACAGACAGAGTTACTTTCGCATTTATAATATTAGTAAGGATTGTTTTACTGTGAATTTCTTGTAGAAAACGGTTTCTTTTTGAGGATTTGAAAGAAGAATAGTGTTTTTATTTGACCTATTTCAACGACAACGATTTGTAACTAAAAGTATTGAGGGTAAAATGGATGGAATGTGTAGGAAATCTTTACGTAGAACAATGTAAGGAAATAAGCTAGTGTAAAAAAAAAAACTTCAAGACAACTACACAATGTCAGTCTTTGAAGAACCGACTGGACAAAAAACCATTTATTCCGCGCGGAATCTTCTAACGATCCTCATGTACAAATACAAAGAAATAAACGTACCTACCAATGACGTTGGCCTTCGTAAAAATCCACAAACTTAAAATCACGATTCCCACACTAATTCCCGTTCCACACCACAAGCTCTATACTACGGGACGCTCAAAATAGTTACATCACTAACGCCCCATTAAAATCAGGACACCACTATTTGCGGCGGACCGGACCAACCCCTCGCTTGCCACCGGTTTGCGTATGTGCCGAAAATGTCCGGTGAACGGCTGCCTGAGGGACAACAGACGAACGTAACGTAATAACATAAGCACGCTTGGTGGGATTAGCAGTAATTGACAACTGTTGGGATGGGCAAGTGGTGTGGAATGCTCTTTTTAGTGCCTAGGTGAGTAGTGTTAGATAGAGGTGTAGTAGTTAGATGGTCACAGATTACTAAGAGTCACAAGACTTACAAGTATAAATATTAACGGGGTTAAAAGAGTATTCGAATCAGAAAAAAAGAGGGTGTGTGCTTGTGGTCATATGATAGAAATTAAAAGTTATATGAGCCTTGTCTACGCGATGCAGCACCCAGTATAATTCAGCGTCACCGAGCGGTTAGAACCTTCTATAGTATAGGTACCCGATTCAGTATCACCGACCCGAACGTGACGGTTTAGTGTCTTTCACTACTGTTCAGAAAGAGCGCAAAGAGAGCCTAAAGAACCTAAATAAATACTCAGAAACTTGGACAAAAACTGTCGATATCAATAGATACAGTTGTGCCCGTAAGCGTGTGTAAGGCAATTAATCTGAAGCCCCGCTCCCTGAACTTTAATATCTGCAACACTGAGACCCAATGAGGGGTAAACGTTACTACAAATCCCTATTTTCGGGTCGCCCCTCGCCGGACAGCCGCCGCCGCGCCGCCGTATTTTACGAGCCTAAGATAAGTGATGGGGTGGCTGTATCCGTTCTATCCGTAACCGGGCCCACACATCTTCCGACGCCGTCCCAACACGTCCGCTAGATGCTATTGTGCCCGACATATCACACGGCCGGAACGTATGTCCGATCTGAAATATTAAAACTTGCTTCTGTCAAATTGTTCGTGCTAGCGTCTCGAGACGCGGAGATGAAATCGTACTGAATGAGCTTAAAACATGCAGCGAGTTTCTTGGAAATGTTGGGAATTGTAGACAATGGAATTGAGGAACTGAAAGAGGAATATGGTGATGAAAATTAAATTTATATCAGTGCAGAATTTGATGAATTCATCTGCAAAGTATTTCAGAGTTTTATCAATATAATCCAAATAATAATAAATTAATTAGCTCAAAGAAATTCTATCATATTATATCATAGGTCGCTCGAAACCTTTTATGCATACTTCAAAAATAGCGTCATAAGTACCTACTTAGACTGCCATTTATAAAAAATTCAAAGTAAAGTCACATTCAGAATCTCAGGGTGCACCAAAATCATGCAGAAAGGACTCTTATGTAACCCTCATAAAGTATTGGGTCCCTTCCATTGTTGAGGGACGATTTTTACCTGTCAAGTGTCACTGTGACCCGGATTAGCAGTGGAGGGTTGAATGAGTACGACCCGGCTTGAGAACTTGATGCCTAGATAGAGATACGGTTAAATTATAAATCTTTTTTGGGTTTCGCCCGAATTTGAAGGCGGAGAATAATAAATTGAATCTTGGAAGTGCGAAAGATTTTAAAGTTGCCAAAATCGAGGGCACCATGCTGCATGCTGTCTTATCAGTGCCAATAACACAGACATAATTGAAGTATTATATTTTATTAACTACTTTTATCAATTCGTGATATGAACACAGACGAACACACTCGATCTTTTCACCGATCTGAGTGGACAATGCAGAATTCTAAAATCATTTTGAAAGCCGCCTACTTTTAAAATACTCTACCCCCCTAATAAACACCAACAATAATACCAGGCGTCCATACATCACATGAAAACTAGCACCAACATTTTGAATTTCCTACCTCTCTCCTAATAATAATACGCATGGATACCAGGCTTTCATACAAAGGGAGGCGTTTGCCTATAATTCTACAGGATACGTGAAGCTCCCGCATCATGCCGACCGCATGCCCGAGGCATGTTCGTAGCCGTAAAAATATAACCGACGTATTGTGGGCGCTGTGGGATATATTGCGGTTACGTTTATGGTGTCCCGGTGTTACTGTGGTTCGTGCTTTGTATTTTTATGGGAACTTGGCAACTCTCTACTACTGCAAAAAGTCCGCCAAATTACTTAAATCTATTGTTCAAAAATTTAAAAGCTTAAAACCTTGCCTAAACCCATTTACATTTTAGTCTGACCACTTCAAAAAACAATGAAAAATATTGAACAAAATTATGTAAGTATCCATTTCCCCCCAAACTTGATAGAAATAACATGCGCCGTATACCTACTATGCACATTTTAATAACTAGTATCATTTTATAAGCTGCGGAAAATATTTGATATTGCATAGTGAAACAAAGCTTCCGCTAAAAACTTTTGCAGTCCTTTGCCGGTTAAAACTTATAGGAAATAACTTCTAGTGTCAAACAATAATTTCAAACGAAGAAAACACAGAAATTAGGGCAGACAAAAAATAGTTCGATAAAAATAATAATAACTCTTTTTAATAAATTATAATATTCAAACCCCGACAAGCAACATTAACTAACAAAAAGGTTGCATTACAATTTCCCGAAATAAAAAAAGAAAGCACCTACTAAGGAGGAAAAACACTAAAGACGAAGACAGCCACAATTAACAAAGACGGGAAAACTGGTAAGCGGGAGCAAACGAGAACGTGACGTAATAAAAGAACATAAAAACTACCAGGGGACCAAGGATGGGAGGGGGTTGGACGCTCGGGGCGTAAACAGCCGGGACCATCCGGCGAGTGAAGCATCCCTAGGGTTGACGCGATATCGGGAACTGCGGATAGGCGAGAAGTTTTAACTAAATTAATGGCCACCGGAGTAATACTCTGATTATGAGACTAACGGAAAGTCTGCTGGACCTCGTTATATCAGTTGCTGCCTCTAAAGTTTGTTAATATTTCCACAATTAATAGATTAGTAGTATAGTAACGTAAGAAATAAATTACATTCTATCGCTGCTTACATTACCAATTCTTATCGCATGACAATGGTAGTCCACTTTCCGACTGACCGTTCCTCAATTTTCGTTGAGTTTTTCAATTAATCTAATTATCAAATGCCAAATAAATGACGCCTAAACGTCAAATAAACACTATCAAAGATCATCCTTCATGATTACAATATTTTTCAATTTCACCCCTTAAAAAAAAGATCTTTTTTTCGATAGCGAACTGCGTCACCCCTGACGGGGGGGACTGACAATACTCCACCGTCCCGATACCACTACTCTGACGTTTAACAGCGCGGCAAAACGTCAGATATACACACTCCAGTAGGTTTAACGGTTTAAATTCACTGTGGCACTGACACTAAAGCATTTTTAATAGTTTTCAATCGCTATAAGTCGATTAATCAATATCTGGGATGCATTTTGGTAGGTAAATGGAGAAAAACAGACAGTAGTGAGTGATGTAAAAAAGTGATAAAATAATGACTCTTTGGACTTCCATACGACGAATCCGAAAGCTTTCTCATAACAACTTACACTCGGAATCTCACTAACACGACACACTCTCACTCACACCCTCATACCTACTCATTACACTCCACATGCACATACACCCACCCACACCTTATTTAGATTTTTATGCTATAACTTTGATCTCATTTCAAATTTTAATTTAGATTTTTTATAATTGTTTGAAATCAATTACCTATTTGCATATCATGTAATAATTGAATTATGTATCACAACTCAGGTCCCCAAAGTACAGGCACTGCCTAGTTTGGGGACCATCGCACTAACAATATGCATGTCCACAGTTACAGGTAGAATTATTATAATATTAATAATTTTAAGGTAATAATTGTAACAATGTTAAAAATAAATTTATTATTATTTATTTGACCCCCGTTCCACCTGGAAAGCCGATCCGTGGCCATCATGTGATTCCGCATTCAAATATTCACACCCTGTTTTTAGCAGAACGAAGGATTCTTTCCAAGAAATGAGCAGCAAGTCAACGTGTTGCGTTTACCTGTTTGTTACCAACATAAAAGTTAATTCATCCATCTTCTATTCTGATGATGTTCTGCAGTAGTGGGCGTGGCGTCATAGTCATAGTGTCATTAAATATTTTTTTTTTTAGATACTTTGTCACCTTGTAAAATACTGCCTGCATCCGGTTAGATTGGAAGCCGACCCCAACATAGTTGGGGAAAGGCTAGGCAAATTTAATTCTGGCACCTTGTAATTTTTTTATTCCATGTAAGTAATTTCATAATTTTTTATCATTTAATTGTGTTGTGCTTATTTCTTTGTTTGCCCAAAATAAATGATTTATCTATCTATTTGATCAAACGAAAAGTAGGGGCACAGGGGTGCATTAAATAGCCTCTACGTGATACTTAAATGTACCATGATGGACACTGGCGGTGGACCAATTTTCAACCTTATTACGAACGGCATAAGGGTGAAATGTGGTTCACCGCAAATGTTCGTGGTTAAACGTCCGGGTATTCTTTTAAGTACCCCTCCTTCACCCCCTTGGTGACTGGACTTTCACCACAGTATGAGGCTATTCTTTTATTTATTACCAGCGAAGTAGCTGCTTCGCTCGGTTTTTACGACTTGACAAAACATCGAGATTCCTTAGATTAAGTATATTATGTAACTTTATATTAACCGGAATAACTTCTCTAAACGATGGTGAAAACCTCATCAAAATCTGTTGCGTGGTTTAGAAGAACAATGCGAACATACAGACAAACACGATTTATAATAATTTATGTAAGTATAGATATTTAAATATTACTATTATCCATTTGAAATAAGATTATACATTTAAATAAACCTTTTTTTACAGTCCGATCAACCGATTTTGACTTCTATTACGTTGGTGGCATGACAAATGGCAGCTGCAGACCTGCAGTAGACAGTTGGTATTGTGTAACCTTTTTTACTTTTAATGCCATCCACATAGCCTCATGCCTACGATATAGAAGACAAAATCGGTTGAACGGACTGTATAAAGTTTTGTGTAAATGTCTAATCTTATTTCAAATGTAGTATAATTATATAAAAAGTTCAAAAATGAAATGAAGGGTTAGTTCTGCTTTAATATAAGTGTACCTGCATCAACCCTAAGAACAGAGCACTAATAACCGTCAGTAATAAGGTACACACGGCTACACATCAAACTATATACATTTCCAGTATAAGCTGACCTCGCATTGTACGGAAATTCTATATAATGCGAGATCAGCTTAAACTGGAAATGTATAGGTTGGTGTGAGCCGTGTGTACGAACCAGTGTTGTGCCATAAACATCGACACGTATCGATACTATCGATAAGGCACGTGCCGCGCTGCTCATAGACTATTGAATTAGTGATCCTGTAAGCAACCTACATTTGCCATCTAAGGTTTGAAATCTATGAAAAGAATATTTATAAGTATTTTTTATAAATTATTAGCTGATGCCCGCGACTTCACCCCCGTGGATGTCAGTTAGGTATTATATACTAAAACCTTCCTCGAGAACCACTCTATCCATTGGTGGAAATAGCATGAAAATCGGTGCAGTAGTTTTTGAGTTTATCGCGAACAGACAGACAGACAGATGCGCCGGAGGAGTTTGATTTATAATGTAGTTAGTGATGTAAGATTTAAGGTTATTCATTTCGCTGTTTCTACTATACGTTGCTCAAAATCGTGGTAGAAAAATCTCTATCTATATATGTATCTTGTATATTTCTCCAGTAGTGTTGAATGTGTCATACATACATAGTGCCTACATTAGTACATCTACATATTTTATTAGTGCGATGTAAGCCTGACGTATTCGCCTAATCTACATACATCTGGTGCCCTAGGCATCCGTCACTTGGCTTTCTCCGCGATTTGAGAAATACAGGGCAAAGATAAAACTAGACAAGACTAAGGAGGTTTCCCAGAAAGTGGGGATGAAATAGATATAATACCAGAAAAAAATACAGTTTTAAACATTTCATAGTTTTAATTTCATAATTATGAAACCGTGTTCAGGTACTTTATGGAAAGTCTGAATTTGGGTAGGTACAAAGAGCCTACCAGAAACCCCATGGTAATCCTTAATCAGCCTAATGTAATACAAGATTACAGGTGCCGTATTATGACATATTAATGCCATCATTTTTCCAGTGTGAGAGTGAGACGGAGCTATAGAACGCCGATAGCACCATCCTTTTTTCGCAGTGGAATAATCATGGCATTAATACTTCATAATACGGCCCCAGAGTTGTTCTAAAATTAGCTTATCTAAAAAAGCTCCGTAAAAAATACAACACAAATAAAAAAAACCATGTCATTTATCAACGAATTGCCAAATACAAATAATTTCGAAGGCCCCGCGCGATAGTGTATTAATTGCTACACACACATTTTTTCAAAAATGTACTAGGCGTACAAGTTGATAAGGAGTGTTATTTTCAAAATTCGCGTTTGTGCTTTGTAGAATTTATGCAACCAAACCAGTTATCATCGTCTTGTACGGAACTTATAAACAGTACATTAAATAATTGGTTTGAATTGCTTATCGTGTTTTATTATGTAAAAGGCCAAAATGTTCGCGTAATCTAATGTGTGTGCTCATTACAAATAATATATATCTATAAGCGAATATAGGCAAGGAACAAAACTTCAAGTTTGAACGCATAAGTTTTTATTTGACGCCACTGGATAACACCCATGGAAAGAACTCCCGGATTTCTATTTAACTCTGAACTGTAAACAAGTGTTGGTAATGTGTGGATAATATATGAATAAATAGTGAGATTAAATAAAAAAAGTTGATCACATCATTAGGAAACATTTTCAAAAGGCTGGCATCATTGCATTGCAACGTTAAGTGGCAGTGCTGATTCTCCGAAAATGGCGATGGCCCTAGTGACCGTCAGCATCATCATAATTTAAGGTTTCAAACCCAAACGCTCAATAAATGAGCTAAGCTAAATACTATCGTATACCTATACAAACCACTCGACTCGCTATTTCTTACTCAAAACAACATTATTTTTTTCTAATGCCATTTACAGTTTCTAATCAAAAGTACCAGGCGCACAGATCGCGAAAAGGGTTTATGTATTAGGAAAAACTAAGGCGGTGTGTAGGTAATAAGATGACGTAAGCTAAGTGACGCGGCCGTGTACACATGTGCCTCGAGCATCAGTCACCTCGACTTGAGTCCCCGCGCGGTTTGCCCCCGGCAGCGAACAGGGCTGTCCAATTTAAGATTTGAAGAAAATTATTATTATTTTGCTTAATTCGAATATACGTGCTTGTTTCAGCAGGTTCCTGTTAAACTTATGTAAATCTGTTGTAAAATACAAAATAGGCTACCGAGTTGTACCGCAATGTGTTCCCAAACAAACATTTCTGGGAACTGGGAACATTTTAATGGCATATATCTCATGACAGGAGGAAATATTCTAAGGAGTAGTAACATATAGATTACTGCTTGTTCAGTTCAGTGGGAACATTTCAGCATTGTTATAACGAATCATCATACCTTTTAGCTTTGCAACTAATCATAGCTAATCATAAAGCCCTTTTATGTCATCATTAGTTGATGTTTACAGCTAGAAATGAGCCTCCCAAGCTGATTTGGTACATCACAGACAGGTAATTGGAGATTATTAGTTACCAACAGCTACGAGCTAACTGCCCATTATCTTTAATGAAATCCTTTAGTCCCATTTTACGAGCAAAAGCTGGATTGTGGCTTATAGTCCGCGCTTGACTGCTAGTCGGGAGGTAGACAAAGGCCAAGCTAAGCCAGTTTGCCAATTTTGTCAATGGCGCCCTCCCCCGTCTCACCTCTCTCATACCTCAGGTGGTGACTAGCAGTCGCGCGCGGACTATAGTTCAACCCACTTTTCCGAGGATCCATTACTTCGCACGATAATTTCCTGATTCCAGCAACACACTTTATACTCGGCCTTGATAATCCCATAAAGATTCGCTAACAGGTCGTCTTCACTTCAACAAAAAAAAATACCGTTCTGAAAATTTTACTCCAATAAATAATTATTCCCACCGTGTGCCAACCCTGCCCGCGGCGGGAGCAACAGCGCCATGAGGGGGTGGCGACGCGACGGGGCGGGGGCGGAAGTGTCGTGCGTGCGATTTAATTCCATCGCCGCCGCGCGCCCGGGACACAGGCCCGAGCACACTTGAAGTGGAGGGATGGGCTTGTAATTGTGTATTGGTATTATCGATATGTCGATGGAATTGATTTTAGATGTTCAATTGAGATTTTCGTTGATGTTGATGAAGATAATAACTGTTTATTACACGAATAGATTTTGGGCAAATTATGTTCTTGTTTTTTAAATGGTCCTTCTGCGAAATCTTTGCGTGGGATTTTGCCAGCTTTTTATGTCAAATATTCATTATGTATTTTTTGTGCTTGCAATTTGATTATCCCACATAGCATTCAGGCTTCATTTTGATTCTTCTTCAAAATCGGACTAAAAGGCATCTCCCTATTAAATATTAAATGCGATTCCCAATCCCGGACATCGATTAACTTAGCCACAGCTCTACGCTCGTGAAAGGCGGTGGAAGCGGCGGGCTGGTCGTAAAATTGCGAGACCAGGTGATTCTGTCGGCGGCGTTACACCTACATAAGTACATACACCCGACACTATGTACTTAGCACAGGGCTGTCAGTTCACTGTATTAGTAAATGTTGTTATTTTTTAAGTGAAAATTCTTTAGGCGCGTTGAGCGATTTTTGGTAGTGCCTTTATAGATAGCGCTAGTACCAGTTTTAAGTTATCTTGTGTCGGTAGTCACGACTGCAATTTTTTTTTTTTATATCAACTTGATTTTATTTATTGGTTTCGAAACAAATTGAGAGAAGCAGAGACTGTCGTTTGACCGACAGACGGCAAGATACTTTTATTTCGCACATGATTGGTCCAAAGAGTGACATCAATATGCCTAGGAAATTTTATTTGAATATTTTTGACTTATTTAGTAAGTCTTCTTCAATTTAGAGTCATGATTAGTCACGGGTCATTAATCGCAGTCTAGTCATTTTACATTTTATGCAATTTACAGTTTTGAGATTTTGACATAGGTAGTCGATTTGAATAATTATGTCCTACTGCTTTAGGCTGCGGGCTGTGGCTGCTACATTTTTATTATTAGGTGTTTCATTATGGTTCTTTTGTCGCCTAAATACCTGATAAACAGACTTATAGTGTTTTTTTAAAAATTATTTTATTTAGTTATTTGGTTACCAGTGTGCAAGCGTTAGAGAACGAACAGGCAAAGACTACGTTGTTATTGAAAACCATCGTTTGATGATGTTGTGCTGTGTTTGCTCAGGTTTACTCCGGCGGTTCGTGAAATTGAGAGAACGGGTGATTATGCCAGTAGCGCCTTGCTTATATGCATTACGCCCCGCTATGTACTAACTTAGGGCTGTCGCGTCGCGCGTGAGGTTTGTTGGCTAATTACGAAATTATAGTATTTTATTTATAAGTTGGTTTTATCTAATTCTATACTAAGTTAGATAATAAAGCTAGGATGACACAAAGAATAAAATAGGTTTTATCCAGTCCCGATTCCCACTCCAGAAACTCCAGATGCAGAAATAAAAAAAAACATACATAATTGTATGTTTCCCATTGTATGTTTTGTAGTGTTCAATTTATTTATTTTCGCTATGTATTTTCTGGTGTACAATAAAGTATATATATATAAATAAATAATTATAGGTAGGAGGAGAACGTGGCTACGTAATACCAGCCGCACGGGTCGATCCATCAGGTTAAGCTACGCTTGCCGGGGTTGGTCTGTGGATGGGTGACCATCTTTACATACCGAGACTCCTCCGTGCCTCGGAAAGCACGTTAAGTCGTTGGTCCCGGCTGCCATTTGTGGATCTTTGACAGTCGTTACGGGTCGTCAGATGCCCGAAAGTCTGACAACCAGTCTTACCAAGGGGTATCGTATTACCCACTTACTGGGTTGTGGAGGTTAGATAGGCAGTCGCTCCATGTAAAATACTGGTATTCAGCTGCATCCGGCTAGATTGGAAGCCGACCCCAACATGGTTGGGAAAAGGCTAGGCAGATGATGATACATAATTATATACAGAATACAGGTAAGTATATAATTCCATGATTAATAAGATAAGAGTAATATAAAGAAAAAAATAATAAGTAACCATAACAAATCATCCTAAACTCGACGCCGCAACGGCTAAAGCTTGGGGGGAGAAGATCGAGATTTCGAGAGTCCGAATTCCACCTGTTGCTATAATTCAATGAAGCTATCTCTAACACAACATACACCCTAGGTTAGGGGAAGTCACCTTAAAGTTCATGAAAACAGTACGGCCACGTTAAAAAAAACAATATGTCTTATGTTTTCTGTAGTTGAAGTTGAAATCACACAAAATATTAATCTTAAGCGGCAACTGCACATGCGATGGTTTTGGACTTGCTTTACTGATCTCAGAGGAATCCTCTGGTCAGATGTTCTCTCCCAGGGGTCATCATAATCAGCTTATAATGGTCCCACTGCTGGGACACAGGCTTCGTCTCTCTGAGAGAGAGTGGGCCGTAAACCACCACTCGGGCTCAATGCGGGTTGGCAGATGTCACAAACCACATGTCTTCGATGTCATGTGCAATGATGCTAGTTTCATAATTCTAAGGAGCTTGGTTTCTTTATAACATTTGTATGCCAGTCCATGGCGAGACATAATTATAGATCATAATCCTATTATTAATACCATTATTGTACCATGTTTAAATGCAAATAAATATTATTCTATTCTATTCAAATTTTTGGTTCTAGGACATTACGGTTTAATGACGATGTTATCTTTCACCGCTTTGAGAGCAGTGGTGATGAAACAAACACACACGCACACAAAGTGAAGCGCCTGGCTAGGTTCGAATTCGAACCATATGACCTCCAACTCATAAGTCTCGGCTGATACCACTGGGCCACCACTGCTAGTCAACCCCTATTTACTTTTCCCACGATAAAAATTTTATGATCTCCTAAAACAGGGCTTCCTCTCTCCTACCCTTTTGCTGTGTCCTACAGGGTCCATAATGATCTAAATTATGTAGTTACCACCTACGTACACATTATGGTAAAGATATTGAGTATTATATTATTATACATTATCTATCTTCTTGGCACAGCCCTGCACAACTGAGCACCGTATCCCGTCCCATACTTACGTGTGGTACGTGCGACGGCGCTACAAACTTGTGTTGTACCAGATATTTAATATTACATCAACTATACATAACGTCTGCCATACGTATATGTACAGAATTCTGACAGACGCGGTATGTACACAGAGTTACGCTTAGGATCCTTAATGAGGTTAACAGAATCTTCGCAGTAGTTACGAATCTTGTATTTTTTGGGTTTTATCTTGATATGTTCATCTCGGTTTTCATTATGAGGCTGAATTATTGAACGTTACCTCTCTATCAGCAAACTACTTGAACCTTCTAATCTCTCTCTTGCTTTTTTCAAAAGCCTGCTTTGACTTCGTCTTCTATCTACTATCACTTCGTCTGTTTTTTTAATCCCATGAAGACTTACATAACTTTAATGAAAATTAATGTATACAATGCACTGAAAGAGGCCTTCTTAGTAGGTAGTTTTTAGGGTTCCGTACCCAGAGGGTAAAACGGGACCCTATTACTAAGACTCCGCTGTCTGTCTGTCTGTCCGTCTGTCACCAGGCTGTATCTCATGAACTGTTATAGTTAGACAGTTGAAATTTTCACTGATAATGTATTTCTGTTGCCGCTATAACAACAAATACTAAAATGTAGAATAAAATATTTTTTTAAGAGAGCTCCCATACAACAAACGTTATTTCTTTGCTCGTTTTTGCTCGATATTGATAACGGCAACAGGTAGACGCTTGAAATATTCACAGAATATTTAGTTATAACTGTATTCATTTTAAAAATAAATAATTAAATTAAAATAAAACAAATATTTAAGGGTCGCCCCTACCATACAACAGACATGATTTTTTTTGCCGTTTTTATAGATAATGAACGGAACCTTACGTGGGCGAGTCCGACTCGTACTTGGCCGGTTTTTTCTGACAGACTTTGACCAAAGACTATTTTATGCTAGGTTTAATCGGGAAACCAAAATAGTATCTACCAACTGTTTCACCTAACCAATTAATTACAATGGACTAAACACTACAATGATCTATGAAGATTTCGTCTTTACATTATAATACTCCTGCGGGTTTCCAGACGCCATTCTTCGCATTCGGAAGGTCCCTGTCCACATAAAGGACATATCTCATCGAAAACAGAGGCTTTGTTGATTGTGACAGTGAAAACCCCCTCGAGATCTACAATGGAGTTGTGTGCATAATATGTTCACAGTTCGTCGATACCCGGAATTTCGGATTTGTTGCGACTCGAGTTCGGACTTCCGGAGTTAGAGTTTGGTTCGATAAAAGTCGTTTGTCTGACATATTGAAGTCTTTCTTTTATTTTATTCAGACGTTCAACGTATGGCATGGTTTAAAAAAAACACCGCGGGCAAAAAATATACCCGCGGCGATCATTTTTCGCACTCTGTTGGATTCTCAACGCTCAGTTTAACACCGAGAGTTGAAAATGCAGTGCGCGTTAAAACCCCGCCGCGATATTTTTACGTCCGTGCGAACGTGGGCTTATAATAGCGTGATTCGCGGAGTCCTCTAATGATGATGCTTGTTTTGTATTTGAGCAAAAAAATATCTTTATAGATGATTTGTGATCTACTAGAATAATAGTTCAGCACAGACTACACTCTGTCTAGATATTTCTAATTATCTGTGCTTAGATACCATTAATTCCTATGGTGCATAAATGTTTAACATGCAGCATTTTTTACAAGTATCATTTTGTCAATTTTAAAACCCTCCATTTTACCCCCAAATTGTGTGAACGCGATTAATAAGAATTAGCAAATATGTAATCACTGGAATGCGTTCATAAAGTATTTCGGGGAAAAATGGTCATGAAATTATGGAAAATATAAACGAGACTGGAAAAACTACACGTGTAACGGAAATCAATCCCAGTAGCTTTCATAAACTGAAACTAAACTCCGATAGCTCTTAACTTCAACCTACTAAGTTTCTACTGGTAAAAGAATTTGATATCATACTTATACAACATGTATGTAGGTAC
Source organism: Lithophane leautieri (assembly GCA_949152455.1). Classification (NCBI taxonomy): domain Eukaryota; kingdom Metazoa; phylum Arthropoda; class Insecta; order Lepidoptera; family Noctuidae; genus Lithophane; species Lithophane leautieri. Next base: position 10,257,134 of record OX424480.1, on the reverse strand, counting down.
TTACCTACTTATAATATGGTTTTTTCAGCTGATATTGTGTTTTTCAATACTTACTTATGTATTTTATTACTGAAACAATATTTTTTCTCAGTTCTTACTCTTTAGGTATTGACGTTTGTATATATTGAATATTACGGCCTCTCTCATCTATTCAATAAAAGTTTATTTTATTTAGAAGACTTCAAACGATTTCTTAGTAGAAACATTTTTGTATTTAGCAAGATAAGTACCTACCTACCTACGTCTATAAAATAAAAATAGGAAATTAAAACAGAATAGTGAAAAGTTATCGATATCGATAATGGGCTACATAAGCACATCCCTATCGCATGCCGAGGGCGATTTACGGGCGCTCGACAAGTCGCAAACTGGCGCAAACTCAGGTGACCGCGCGACCGGTACCTACCTACCGGCCAGTACGGTACCTACCGCACGGGACGTTGTCTCTCACAATATTAACACAGAAGTACCACTGCTCACAACTCACGAATATTGCTGAAGCGGAGAAGAAAATGTCATGGTCAAACAGTGTGACTGCAAATCGCAGTAGATTATTACAAGGATCTTTTGGCAGCTGAACATTGACAGGGAGGCGTATTCAGCCTATAATGTTCCCACTGCTGGGACTGGGACACAGGCCTTCTCTCGGTTAGAGGGTTGGTAAACTTTTGTGTGTATTACCGTGCGTTTGCACTGGCGAAACATTAAAGACAAAACATGTTGAAATCTCTACTTTCTGTCAATGTTCCATACAATTTTTGACAGGAACTAGAGATTTCAACATGTTTTGTATTAAATGTTTCGCCAGTGCAAACGCACGGTTACAGTAATTGTATTGATAAAACAAGTTTGTTAGTTCCGATTTTGGCCAGGCGTCAAATCGTCAAATGCTAGTTATTTGACAGTTCTACAAGTGGCTTACTAACCTGCAGTTTTAACTGACAGTTTTGATTAAAATAATTGTGTTCAGTAAAATTGTAAGTTCGTTGTCAGATCAAAAACAAGCGTACGTTCTCTTGAAAGTATTGTATCTACAAAACTTAAACTACCCAAACAGTTAAAACTGACCGTTTGACTGCACTTGTTTGGGCCGTTGCAGTTTTGAAAAACTGTCAGTTTTTGCAGACAAAACACTCTTGTTTTGTGTCTTTCTGTTTTTGGGGGCTTAATTATATGACTACCTACATCGATATAATTATAATACTTGGAAATTGGGAGAGAACTTCTGTGCCCCTATCTCCTTGGTGGCGAAACGCGGCCCGCATCAACTACCTACGTGTGATACACGCTATGGAGTGGCACACATACTATACATAGCTATACCTATGTATAACCCGCAATACATGTTCTCACACATCACCTGTTCACTGCTTGTCAGTTGTAGCGTGCATACATAATATTGGTATTAACGAGTTGAGCAAATGTACATAATAGTGGCAGTATTGAATTGAAACCGCATTTTGGGAGAAATTGTAATACGTTTATTGCTTAGTGGTTCGATATTGTATTTTCTGAATATAGCCAGAACAGAGTAAATGTACAGGGTGTATCAGAAAGGTGTAGTAAAATTAAAGGGTGTGGTACAGACCATCAAGGTGAGCAACTTTCTCCATGGGACTAATATCGTAAACGCGAAAAAGGTTTTCTTCGATATATTGCTCACAGAACGGATCAGATGAGGCCGAAAAGTTAAAAAACTGACAGTATTACAAAACTGACGGTTGTCATGAGTATAATAGAGAAACTGTCAGTTTTTTTTGACTGTCTAGTTTTGTGGGTGGTGAAGTAAGGCACCGCGTTGGTAAGCCTACTTCGGACGTGACTAGATGTCACACAAAGATTTTCAAAAACACAAAATACACTTCGGAATGATTAATCGTCGTTTATGAAAAAACAGGCCGGTGCGCAGTCAGTCAGACGCATTTACCCCTCGGGGTAGATAATCCTCCCAACCTCCCATTTTACCTTCAATTTGCTTTGTATGATACGGGCTACAGACAGTCCAGCGGTAAAAGTACGCAGACACACAGTACCCACCTATGTACAAAGTACCCACCTATGTACAACATGTATATATATTTTTGTATTTGAAGCGATATGTAACTGAATGCCCGGCCCGTCATGCCAGTTGCAACGTCAAAACTTAGTTAGGTACAGAGCGAAGGTCCGAACAATTTGGTAATTGGCAGTTCTGTGCTGCAAAAAATAAGCGATAGTTATAAAAAGTTGCAATTGAATTGGCCGAGTAGAGTTTATAATAACCCCCTTCTTTTTGCTTTGCCGTAGTCGGGTAAAAATTGTCATAATCATTTTTATGATTAGACACCTAAAACCATAATGGACTTGGCTCACTGATAAGTCTTATTTGTTGCCCTACCTTAGTTTTTAGGGCCATCTTCCAAGGCGAGGATGCGCTTTCATTTGAACCTGTCAAAGATCTGTCTTGCCTTTTAAGACGACTGATGACATGCCATAGGTTTTGACAGTTTATTAAAAGTGAGCTACCACTTGTCGATGAGCGTGGGTTTAGTTTAAATTCTCAAACTACCCTCATGCCTTTCCTAACGTTTATAAAACCACCGTATCCTTCGCTTCTCATTAAATTAATGACGTGAAGATATTCCACTATATTAATTGATAATTACTGGCGGATACCAAGCGTACATAGCCTGCAGGAGTTATATAACTCCCGATAAATTTCATCGGCGAGCCCAGCAGGCGTCGCGTTACAAGTAGCACTCGACGCTAATGACGCACTTGTTCCCGCCTCTGCCGCCCGCGTACTCGTGCTCGCCCCTTCTCGGCAGCCCGTTGCCCGCGCTTTCTCGCAATTGCCCGCGCCACCGGTGTTCGTGGGTGCAATTTCGCTAGAAGCGCGTGGCGTGTTTTGGGGCAAATTCAATTTAATACATTGCATAACCGGCGTCGCGCCTAATAACCCCGGGAGATTGGCAGAGGTGCCACCGAGTGCCACGGTACATCTACATACATACATACATACACAGCCAATATACATACAAAGTTGGCGAGTGATTCCCCATGAGTGATAGGACCTAGGGGGTGAGAAATTGGCCGCATGCCTTTTAGAGATACGGCGCGGCAGCGGGCGGTCAGAAATATTCATATCCAGGGCCCTCAGAAGCCTCCATCATCTCAGCATTTTAAAGTCTATTAGGACTCAGTTCTAAATTACCCTTTCATAAAAGAATTTAACTGGTATAGGGCAAAGGTTCTTATTCCTTGCCACTAGCAGTAAAATAGTACGATTATAATGGTCAAACTCATCAGTAGGACATTTACATGATTGTCTTTTCAGTAAAAAAAAAAACAATGATAAAACACCCCACTAGCGACATTAACAAACAAGGAACCTTTAATTATTAATTAAATTCGTAGTAAGGAACTTAGGCGCACCTTCGATGATAAGGACAATTTATTGATGTGTTAGAAAAGGCCAACAGCTCAAACGAACAGCTTTGCATTTTATCCGAGTCCAATCAAACTCGAAAATTATTGGTTTCAATTTTCAAACAAAGTTAGGGCCCGTTTGCACCACAAATCACAAACTTTTTCGTATTTAAAACATCATTTCTGTTTCTGTCATCTTCAAACGATTGAACTATGTTCTGAATACGTTTTGCGCTAAACCCATTTATTGATTTGCGTGCAAGCAACGCAAAACTTGCGAATTCTTGCATTGCGATTTAACGAATTTCGAACGTGCAGAAGCCATCCTGCCACAGCAGTGGAAGCATCGCGGTAGTGACTTACCTCTTATTAAAGTTTCGTACCCGCAGAGTGCCAAACAGAACCCTATTACTAAGCCTGCGCTGTCCATCCGTCTGTCTGTCAGCGGGCTATATCTCATAAACCGTATATTAGGTAGGTAGTTTTTCTTTTCTTACAGATTTTATATTTCTATTGCCGCTATAGGTGCCAAAAATAATAAAAATTTAATGAAAACCAAAGACACCGATTTTCGAAATTAAAGATATTTTTAGTTTTTTTTTCTTGCAATTTTTTTGTTTTGTTTGACGGCTTTGCGGCGTAGGTCGCTAATTTCGTCGGCATCGTCCTTTATTTATAATTCGTCCTGTATGAATCTAATAAGTAATAACCTCCTTCAAAAATAATAAATAGAAACGTGTTGTTTTCGGGGTTTTTTTGTTCGATCTTAATATGGTACGGAACCCTTCCTATACAAGTCCGACTTTCGCTTGTCCGGTTTTTTATTTAATAATTATATCTGTGGATTCTATCTCTCGATTCTATCATTATGATAATGATAATACAGCCGGGCACCACATTGCTTAGCGGAACACACGCCATTTAACACGTATGTGCGTTGCGGGCGCCTCACTGTTTTCCTGTGTTTTCATCTTGTATTCTAAATAATTATAAATTCTGAGAACATAAAGTGCCGAAATAATTGCCCTTCCTTGACGTTGGCGATGCGTTTAGTTTATTTACAAAACGGACAGACGTTTTACAAATAAATTTATAAATTTACGGGTGGGGAAAGACGCCTGGCGTAATACGTAAGTACTCATTACTTACTTATAACTATTCTGTGTAGCCGAATGCAGCGAAGGTTAAGCTGGTCCCATTAACTCGAAAAACTTATACTAACGCTGTATCTACATAATAATCTAGGACCGATACCTACACTTACGCGTAAAAACTATCAGAAATCCTTATTTTACTCGACTTGGCGGGGGCACTGCCGCGCCCCCAGATAATATAAGTCTCATACATTCGTGACCAAAATCGGACACGATATCTTTACTGCAAACCAATGCTGCAGACCGATTTACTAATGTCGCTGTCAGTTTTGAATGACAGATCGCGAGATCGCGACTGATAGACTGTTTGATCCTTTATGTAAAAACTCAAATAAATAACAAAACAAAAGCAACAATTTATTCCTAATTCAAACAACTTTATTCACAAAATAATTTCGCGCCTTGCATTGCGGTCACATCCAGCCAGTCCGCGTCTTCGCTCGACGCGGCGCCACAAGAACAATGCGTCTGAAGCGGAGTCGCGCGCCAGCGGAACTCCCGCCGACTTCATTTTTATTTATTTTAGCCAACGACGCTTTATTTAATTCGTGCTGTATTTATTGCGCTAGCTCTTGTTGCTACTTGTTGAGATGTTGGCCCGTGACGCGTCTTTGGGATCTCTTGCGTCAGACAAACTAAATTTTTTTAACTGACTGGGTTATCCATCCTTATCCCCCGTATTTAAGGAGCATTAAGTTGTCATGGATTTATGTACCTACTTAATAAAAGAAGGAGTGGTGCATCAACTTATCAGAAGACCCAACCTACTGAATAAGTACCTACTCACTTGAATTTGGTACGCCAGGCAAAAAACAGGACGAAGCCATCCATTTTTCACAATACATAATAAGTTAATCTAATCCAGAAAAACGTTTTCCAGAAAAAAAACTGAACACTCCAACCGGTGACGACATTTACCGGCGCGGCGCTACCAGGCTGTCATAAATTACAAGCTAGCGAGCGGCATTGCACTAGCGAGCGGTCGGTAATTATGACTGCAAACTTATGCTGCATTTGACACGGGCAAAACTCAACCTTATTTGTATGATTGAGCAAGAGTGTTAACGTTAGTAAACTGGCGTGTCAAAGACTACGGGCCAGTCTCGGCCGGCTCATGCAGGCGCGGCGACGCTGATGACGCGTAATTAGAATACGGAGGGATTCTGAAACGATCGAATTTCAGAATCGAGTCTGTCACACATTGAATCGGATTTCGATTGTCTTGGAAACGGATAATTACGATGCTCCATTTTCTCTTTGATTTCTTTAGAAACTTTGTAAGTATTTGTTTTTTGCAAATTGATTCGAACTATTATGTGTTATCTTATCACAATGACAGCAGGGCTAGTCTTAATAATAAGTTAAACTTACATAAATAAGTATTCATGCATTTTTTTTTTGTCTGGCGGCTTTGCGGCTTAGGTCGCGAATGTTGTCGGCATCGTCCCTTATTTATGATTCGTCCTGTATGAATCTGCTATCCTCGTCCTTGTTTAGTTCACGAGCTCGCGTCACCCGCACAATCTCGCCCCCACACATTCATTATTCGGGCAGGCCTGCCTCATCGTCACGTAATTATCAGCGACTAGGGCGTAGGGGTATCTCGGGAAGCCTCGGGGCTGATTCGTCGTGCGATCCATGGACACGTACTTATCTTGATTCTTGATTTCCTATTAAATGTGGGCTATTTTGAATATTAAATGCGTCGTCAAATTTTCGTGAAAATTCATGCCACCGGACGCGCCACTTTGACAAGAGGTTCTTCTATTTCGATTCGACAATGAATGTAAAATATGATGACGGTCATATACGTCTCATTTATTCGTTCGTCATTCAGTCACGCACGAGTCCGCACGACTAAAGAAAATATACTTAGGCGCTTTGACACTTTTAACAGGACCTGACGTCTCACCTAGTGAACGTAAAATTTACGAAAAACCATAAAAAAACAATATGGCTATATCACATAATAACATAACATAATATCACGCTTGTTTACTCGATGGGTTAGGTAGAGGCTAGAGGCGTACCTATAATTCAACTAGTATAATAATATCCACATTTTGCCAGCCAGTAGATAAAACATATTTTTTTTGGGTTGTCTCAATTATTAATACTGTATTTTTCATTTCTGTAAATGAAAAGAGGTGCACAGCTATATTGACACAAGAATAGCTAAAATTATAAACGTTTTGTTAAGAACAGGAGGTATGTTATTCGCATTGGAATGCGCCTTTCTCATAAAATTAAGGCCCTTCGTGTTCCACTTACAACAATGACTTCAACAATCACTTCTGCCACCCTTATCATTTACGAAAACATATTCATAAAATCGTCAGACCAATAACGACGTACTTTAACAGCACCATAAGATAAAACCATGGCGTTGGCAGACCACGGTATCAGCTATAAAACGGTAACAATTCACCATCGTAAACCGACCACATCACCATAGTACCAGACCCTCATAAATAACAGGCGTAAAGATGTTTTCAACAGATGGATTTTTTGGTCGTCCGTAAACAAAGGTCGTGTTTTCCATTTTTGTACTAGGACTGTAGAATTTTTAGGGGGGCTGGTTAACTTTAAGTGGCGATTCCGCTATGGTAGAGTTTGTTTACCGTTCAAGCAGATGTAATTCTGAAAAGTATCACACATTTGTAAAATCTGTCCAATTGAATCTTCATGTAAGGATTAACGGAGTGTGCAATAAACTCCGTCAAGTAAATAATTGACCTGTTTTGAGCAAAACAGAAAACAGGTCAATCGACTTTTATTAACTTTGTCCCTAATCGAAGTAATCGATTACTTACTCAGTTTTTTAAATGAATTGATTGAATCTTAAATCGACTTAGAGCCGTCAATTACTTATTTGAAATCTTATTTGAATTTTAACCGGATTATTTTAATAATCGATTTTATTACTTTGCTCTTTGTTTACAGTAACTATGTATGTAGTTAGATACCTACATAGCCGATTGTTGATACTACGACGAGCCTAATCAACACCCGTATCGGATACTACCGGTAACGTCACACAATCGACGCCAAATTACTAGGGTCGCAGAGTTGATAACAAGCTAAACTGAACACTTATCGTTACGGCCCGTGCGAATGAATCAATCAATCAACGCGGTGGAGGGAAAGTGGCGCGGATAATGAGCGGGCGGGAGGCGCCGCGAGATGGCGTGCTCGAAGCGCCATTATGGCGTGAGGTTTATGGTATGGTGGATAGGCGAGGCGGGGAATGCAGTTGATGTTTATTGTTATTCTGCTAAAGTCTTAGTAGGAAGGGAGATCTCTAGCTAGGCTCCATTCAGCCTTGTGCCAATTTGTGTAGTTTTTAGTAAAATTCTCTTGAGAATTCGAAGGGAAGAGAAGAGAAAATGTTTGTAAGTTACGAAGACCTAATAAGATCCCTAAATTAGGTGGGTTGTGGCGGTATCTACATCGCCACATGCGAACTACGCATCAAAGATCTGACGTCACACAAAAAATCCTGACGTCACATAAATCCTGCATCGCGCAACATATATACAAGAACCCGACATCAATCGTCGGGCAGTTGCCCGCCAGACATAACACCCGTCTGGTTGGAGGATCCTCCCTTTTCTATGGTGGATGAGTGAACTTTACACCCTGTTCCTCATACCCCTAAAGGGTTAGTAGACGGTAAAGTGATACGCATGGTTCGACTGAAGCTATCATAATGTCGAGAATAAAATAATTCAAAGAGAATAATGAAGAAATTTTAAAAAGCGCGTTGTAGTAGAATTTTTGGCGTTGTGCTCTTTTGACATTCTGAGCTTTGACTTTATGCGCTTTTGATATTCTGCACTTTTGACTATGTGCGCCTTTGACTTTCTACGCTTTGACATTCTGCTCTTTTGACAATTTGCAATTGCAACCCATTTGTCATTTCGCGCTTTTGAGCTTATGCTCCTAAACGGTAATTTAGTTTTGCATAACTACACTCCAAAACGACGCCCAAATCTTATCGATTCCTTTTCCTCCAAATTCATTACGTACTTTTACTACTTACCTACAACTATCATTCTGTCGTCACAAATTATACTAAGGCGGATCCCCCCTGATTCCCTATCCCCGCTTCGCTTACCACCATGTCCTCACCCCAGTCAGGCCGACGGACGAAAAGGCGGAAATCCGCCGGCTGTCTCGACAATACAGCATTATAATTTCTCCGCCTGCCCACCTCCCGGCAGCAAATAGCGTGAAATTTTTAAAAACATTACGCTTCGACTCTTCCTGTGCCGCCATATTAATATCTGTCAACGTTACTCCCTATTTTGTTAAGTTTTTGTGATTTAAAATTAGATTGTAATGTAAAGTCTCAGACCAAATAAAAAACTAAGACAGAGCGCTGTCAACAGTGACGTGAGGCCGGTTTCGTAAACATGTGTGCACTTAGTTTGGTATTGTGTCCTATGTCATTGTAAATAGTTGTAAATGTGTGTGTGTGAGCGTATATGCACAGAGCGTTGGTGTAGTTTTAGCATGCTTCACTGTATTGTTCGCAGCGCTCCGTCTTGGTTTTTTATTTGGTCTGAGTGCCAACGTAACTGACTATTTTGTAAAGTTTTTGTGATTTAAAATTGGCATCTTTTTGTGATTTAAAATTAGATTGTAATGTAAAGTAGACAACTTTTATGATAATTGCACACTTATATTGTTTTGTATTGGAGCATTCTGCAAAAGGAGTAGTGGGTGAGGATCGTATCAGGTGGCGTTCAGGTAGTGGTGGATTCTGCCTACCCCCATGGGAAGAAGACGTGGTTTTTTATAGTACTTAGTATGTATTCTGTCTATACTTTGTACAAAATGCCGCAACACTTTAATTTGATATATGTAGCGTCAAAACTCCCACAAACAGGCGCGACATCGCGCGCTGCCTGTCTCGCCCGCGATATCGCGCCAGTTTGTACGAGCCTTCATCTCTGCCGTGTTTACCGATCTGTCACTGACATATGCGCCTAATTATGGAAGATTAATGAACTTGCGTCATTGAATTAAATCCAACCAAAGGATAAAGTTGGATCAAAGTAAGTTTATACTTATGACTAGCTTCCGCCCGTGGCTCCGCCCGCGTGGTATGTCGATAAAAAGTAGCCTATGTCCTTTCTCAGGCTCTAGACTATCTGTATACCAAATTTCATTTAAATCGGTTCAGTAGTTTTGGCGTGAAAGCGCGACAGACAGACAGAGTTACTTTCGCATTTATAATATTAGTAAGGACATAGTAAGGATGTCGTATTCGTGTTATGGTCTGCTAATCCTACTAATATTATAAATGTGAAAGTTTGTGTGTTTGGATGTTTGTTACTCAATCACGCAAAAACGGCTGAATGGATTTGGATGAAATTTGGCAAATAGATAGTTTATAACCTGGATTAACACATAGGATACTCTTTATCCCGATATTCCCACGGGATCGAGACTTATGCGGGTGAACCGCGGGGCGCAGCTAGTCTGCAATAAGTTTGAAGCGTATAAAGCCTCTGAATAAATAATGTACTGAATTTGTTACCTACATAATTATAGCTATATAATATAATTATATATAGTGAGTACCAAAGGGTAGAACGGGACCCTATTACTAAGACTCCGCTGTCCGTCCGTCTGTCTGTCTGTCCATCTGTCACCAGGCTGTATCTCATTCATGATAGTTAGACAGTTGAAATTTTCATAGGTAATGTATTTCTGTTGCCGCTATAACAACAAATACTAAAAAACAGAATAAAATAAATATTTAAGGGGGCTCTCATACAACAAACGTGATTTTTTTGCCGCTTTTTATATATAATGGTACGGAACCCTTGGTGCACGAGTCCGAGTCGCACTTGGAAGGTTTTTTTTAAATGGTTCTAAAAACCGCGACAGCAGCTTGTGTCTAACAATCTACGCGGGGGTTCCATATTCAAAAAATATGAAAGATTAAAAAATGTTTGAAGTTTTTTGAAAAAACGAAATAAATTTCCATAAAAAAACACCTTCAACCTCCTTTTACTGTGTTCTAAGCTCGCAATATTAAAGCACATTCTAGATCCAAAAACAAAAGTACCTAAGTCACGTTGAGTGTCCGTTCAGCGAGGGATGAACAGGGGGAGCAAGTGGCCGGAAAAATACAGAGGGGAGGTATCACGGAGCAATGTCGGCGATTAAACTGTTTAGGAGTACGTACCACTTGCTATGTCCCAGTTCTGTGCTACAATCGATAAAGTGTTACTCGATTTTGTGAGTAACTTGGTACGACATGAGTAGTAAGTACCAGTCGTAGACTCGTAGGGAGCATCACTATTTTGTAATTCAAAAATAGAACGCACCGTTTAAATTTATGGAATGAAAAAATGTTTCACAGATATATTTTTTTGCTGCTTCATTTTTGCCGCGTATTTGCTACCCAAATTCAATTCAATTCAACAAAGGTACTTTGTTCGAATCAATCAATTTAAACCCACCGCTGTCAAGTAATTATTATTCCGCCATACCAACTTTTGCCAATAACCGCGCGCGGCTGATTGCCGCCTTTTCCGAGGCATCCGCGCTTCAAATATTGCAGAATCTCGCTCCGCGCATTTTTACAGAAAGCCGTGACTTTGTCACGCCTGGCGGGGTGTCTTGCCGTGATCATCTGACAGATGTCTACTTAAGCACGTCTGTACGAGACTGCTGTGGATATTTCGAAAGCTTTTTTCTTACTAAATTGCGGGGGAGATAAGACCAGCCTGTTCTGATGTACCTACCTTGGATGTATATCGGCATAATCTTGTAATGTGTACACTACATAAATAGCGGTGTCTTCTTACACACTTTTTAGGGTTCCGTAGTAAACAAGGAACCCTTATAGTTTCGCCATGTCTGTCTGTCTGTCTTACACACTTTTTAGGGTTCCGTAGTAAACAAGGAACCCTTATAGTTTCGCCATGTCTGTCTGTCTGTCTGTCTGTCCACGGCCTAACTCAAACTCGACAAATCTGTAATTTGGCGTGGGTATACATATTAATCACGGATTTTAAGGGTTCCTCGGACCTCCCCTATAACACGTAAAGTGGGCATGTTTTTTTTTCCTCATCTATCCCATAGAAACGTTAGTTTGTTGGTAAGGCCGTTCAAAATAAATATTGTGAGTATGTGAAAACCAATATTGAATTCAGAGATCCGTTTGCGAAATAAAATAAGTGCTAATTTTTTTTAGAGCGTGCCCAGTAGCTAGCTGAATGGTTAGTTTTAGATATGTGAAAAAGATCACGGCAACAATATATAATTATAAAAGGTTCTATAAGTTAACGAGTAATAATTGACCAACTCACATTTTGCAGTTGCAGTATGGGAAAACATGTTTTTCAACTACAATATTAAGTTTGTTCTTGGGATTTTTATCCCAACTACGGAACCCTTCATAGTGCGTGGTCCGACATGCACTTATTTCTTGTTTTTAATGATATCTCGAAGATGGAATAAATAGTCTTTTATTAGGGGTAATCCTTACTAATATTATAAATGCGAAAGTAACTCAGTCTGTCTGTCGTGCTTTCACGCCAAAACTCCTGAACTGATTTAAATGAAATTTGGTACACAGATAGTATACAGCCTGAGAATGGACATAGGCTACTTTTTATTGACATACCAGCCGGCGAAGCCGTGGGCGGAAGCTAGTCTCAGATAAATTAGAAGGAAGAAGTTTTTTATACATATTTCAGTGGGTAACTTTGTACGAGGATGTCTCTCCCTGAAAATACAGCTGCTTCGTTCAAATTCCTATCGCCAATCTATTAAATTTAAATATATTATTATAATTTATATATTTTTTTATTTATCAATTTAATTTAAATTCACTGAACGCCAGTTTCGAGTCGCGCCAGCCGTCGGTCAACACACTCGACACCCAAACAACGCGTTGTAAGTACACAAATACATAGTAAACCTGAAACCAAGTACGTTATTAATATATATTTTGACGCAACGTACATATAGTTACTAGGTATGTAGCAACGTGCCAAAGTTATATCGCGCGGATTCATACGAGGCGCGACGCGACGCCGACGTAGGTAGTCGGCACCTAATGGCCCGGGAGGTAACGACGAGCCGTCATTATAACTAAATTATGTAGGTGCCGCCTTGCTAATGCGACACAGCTCGGCGCGCCGACCACCGCTCTTTGTTTCTGCGCCCCTGGTATTTCAGTCACATTCGGAATGGAGGATACTTTGCCCCGTTGCAATATTTCTATGTGTACCTACCTGCCCATTTAGTATCAACGACATAATTATAATTTAAATTACTCTTTCCGGTGTTTATTAAATTACATAACTATGAACTATTTTCGTTCTTAGTCGTCGTCACTATGTTAGGCATATTTTAATTTCTTCAACGTTTTCTTTCATGAAACAGCAAAATTATGAGTACCTTAACAAAACGATAACGACGTAAAAATAATATATTATGATAGGTTCAAACACAATGCAAATTGTTTGAATACAGAAATGAAATGAAATGATAGATGAATTTGATAAATATGTAAATTAAAAAAACAATAATTTATGGTAACCACACAAACTAATTAAATTGTCGGCAACGCCATCTACATTTCATTAGAATTTATTCATAACTAAATTCGCATTTACGTCTTTTTAGTCTAGTAATTTACAACAAATACTAGGCCATCATAACTGGTAGGCATTATTGCCGCGTTACAGCATAATATTATATCCGCGGCTTTCCTCTACTATGTGTGCGGATTTTGGTTACAGACTTACAGTTTCAATTCAATAATTGAATGCTGTTGACTGTTTACTACATTAACCACAAATGATATGAATTAATTCCCCCACATTATTCTTTTTTGAGCCCATGACGAGACAATAAGGTTCTGTGTTACTATTTTATAAGGATATTGTGGTGAGAAAATAAATAAATATATTATAATTCATGTTCACGTTAGCAACTAATAAACAAATAAATAAACAATTGCCGTTTTAATAGATAATAATTGTTACTTACTTCATATAAAACTACTTAATTAATCCCCACCTTTTTTGAAGTCGGTTAAAAAATGGGAAATAATCTTCGAACGTATATACTACATAAACAAAAATAGATAGTAATAATATTATTTGTACTAACCTATTATTTTGTTGTACTAACCATACCGTCCCCGAATTTTCGCAAAATAAGCAGAATTAGCCTGACTGGTAACTAACTCCACCAGATAACGCACCGGATTGCTTGCATGCAGATACGCCTTTTTACACTGGAAATTTACAACAAGTACCAGGAGATCAAAGCTCGTAGGCGTTCGTTCCTCGTAGCAATAACGCGAATCAAATCCACTGTAGCGTAGAAGGTGCTAAAGATAAATATGAGATTTATCGAGTTCCAACGAACGTTCTCAAACGCCTGAAGATTGACTCGTCGAAGCTCCGAACGGGAGTTTTTGGCCGAAGTATTCTTTAGGGTTACTAATTTCCTAAAATCCAAAATTTATCGAAACTGCTCGCTGGACAGGAGTCAGGTACACAGAACAGAAACATTTTGTGACTTTGACCGAGTTCCGTTGCACCTCCGCTTGAAAATTACTTTATGGACACTCAAGGTGCTGAATTCCTGGTATCCGACCAAACCCTGTCAAATCCACATAAAAAAATATGTAATCATCATCTGAAAATCGATGTATTTGTCCAAAATCAGAATGGTTCTACTTCTTTCCAATCCAACATGGCAACTGCAGTGACGGACAACTTTGTCGTCTATCAAACTTTGGCCATTGATGGATTGATAGCCCCATGTCACCGCGAGAGTGATCGCCTTGAGGAGTACAAGGAGGTAAGAAATCCAAGGAGTTTTATTCTTCCTCCCAGTATTTCGCTACACTTTCCAAGAATCCATTGTACAATACAATGGAACCTCACTTCGATAGATACAATAAGGCGCAATACTAGTCGACCAAGTTAATTAGACAACTGGCAGTCGTGACAAAATTATTATTTTTATCGCGATTAGTATGTTTTGTCCATTCGCACCGCAATTGCACTAACACTATCTAACTAATGAGCTTAACCACGCGTCTAAAAAACATAAGTCGCCGTCACACATACAATAATTTTTCGTCAGCGATCATTGGCCGCAGACAGTTTGATCAAACGTTGGCGCCGCGCCAGCAACGCGCCGCGTGTCGGCGTGTTGAGCGTGACACGGGATCACATCGGTGCGGGACGTCGCGGAGTATACCGCGCGTATTCAGAGTTGATACTTTGGGAATTTATTGAAGTTTTATAGAAGTAACAGCGTCTTGTATCGTCAGTTGATATGCAATAGACTTTGGTTAGACGGATTATTTTTTATTTTACCGTTATGAGCTAAGTATGTTAAAGGAAGAGAACTCAGAAATAGATAGATAAAACGGAAAAAACTTAGAAAATAGTATAGTTTTGATCAGCATCCCTATTTTGCCACTAATATTATCAATCCGAATCCGATTTACATTAATTTAAAACCATATTTCATACAAGCTTTTCATACCGTAGTCTAATAAGGAATATAAAAATACTGAACACAGACATAAACATACAATACATAGGTACGTAATTTAAAACTCTATACTAAATACCTACTATATTGTAAGTCAACATATTCAACTCCCAAGCCCAACTGCAGAAAGGTATCCGAATCGCCGCGCTTTTTCGACCGGCCCACCGCGCCGCGTTCCGTATCGAGCCGGTTATATGAACTACCTCCAACTTATCAGAATGCTCGCCCACGCTACAGTAGACACACATATTTATTGGGTAAATATTCAGCTTTGGAGCAGTAGCTACAATGTTTGCCCACAGCAGCTACTGCTCACAGACAGACGTTTTATCAATGTTGGGTAGGGTATTACGTTACTTCAAGTATGATATTGATGACTCTTTTGTTTTTCGGTTTTTCAAAGCTAGAGTTTCGGTGTTTATATCAATCACGACGTTAAAGTGTATAGAATTTGAAGATGACATACTTAGATATAATACAATGTATATAATATAATACAACACCAAGTGTACTTGAACCCTGTTTGACGATCAGGAGTAGAGTTTTGAATTTCATCTACATAAGTCCTTCGCTAGAGAATATTACCTTCTTGTATTTTTTATCATCGTGTGAGCGTCGTCTGTCTGTCAGTTATCCAATCAGCCCGCTTAATTAAACTGAAAACGAAATAGATGATAAAGATAGGGCTGTAGAAACTGGACACACTAAAAACTACTGATCAATACTAACCAAGCAAACCCGCGAGTACAGCTAGTGTAAGTAATATAACGAAGTCTTGTCACCAGACAGGAGCAATCATTTTAGCGGCAGTGATCAGTGGCACGCTCGCAAATGCGGCTTCATTTCGGCCCGGGGCGCGTTACAGGCCTACCGCGAGTAACTCGTTTTGATACTTGGCATTTAATATTTATTTTCTAAAATATTTAATGCATTATTATGATTTTATTAATAAAAGTAGAGGTATCGGTATATCTGGATATATTTGTCATAGATTACAGTAAATTCGTCACAGACTACTTTGTTGATCCTTAAGAAATTGTGACTGTTCAATCGGCGCAATGGCTAGTGGCTACGCGATTGGCCCATTACTTTTACAGATAAATATGGTAGCGGCACGGGCAGCGACATTTAGGAGGCTGCTTTATTATTATACTAGCTGAAGCCCGCGGCTTCGCCAGCGAGGATGTCGGTTATTATATATTAAAACCACTCTATCCATTGGTAAAAACAGAATGAAAATCGGTGATCTCAGACAGACAGACGCGGTGGAGGACTTTGTTTTATAATATGTAGTGATTATAATACCAGTATTTATAATCTAAGACCAGCATTATATCGTTAGCCTTTCTCACGATTAAATACACGTCATTAACTGCACGGCAACAGAAAATACGAGCAGTAAACTTCAAACTAGATTATTCTCTGCAAGTCGCACGTCTCACGCTGTGCACCTCTCAAAGTACTCTTTAACGTCAGGATCTTTATAAAAGTGGCGTCAGAACGTGACGCTGAATCACAATCGCTTCATTTTATACGTCATATAAATAATGTTCCTCACAGTCATAACGGCTGCTGTAATATACGCAGACGTATGTAGTGTTATTAAAGGTGACAGGCGTCCTGATAAAGCTTGATAGAAGCGCTGTAATAAACATGGTGGAAATGGCGAGTCTGGAGATGGCAATGGTAGAATTCGAAGATCATTTAACACACCTGAATGTACATAGATGACTTATTACTAGCTATTGCGACTTTACTGGGCACTCACTAAATTGTTTTAGTTTGCACGTTAAAGTGTCGGACGATAAAACCCGAAGCCAGAAAAAGCTGCCAGCTGATAATCTAACTAAGCCTGCAAAGAGGTGCTAAATTAAATCTTTTTAATTATACCTCCCGATTTGTCAACGTCGTAAACACGAGACGAGAGGCACGAGAGTATAAAACTCGCAGGTACAATAAAGGCGAAGCGTAGCCAGCCGTGCGGTAATCCACCGAAAGTACCATACCAGGCATCCATAACACGTATAGATACTCAAATATTGAACGAGGCAGGCGGGCGAGCATCACGAGTAGGGCTGCCAAGATTCCACGACATCGAAAGTTATCGATATTACCGAGAGGATTGCCTCCCCCCAGTTGAATCTATAAATGGAATATTTTATGAAATTAAGTATGGATTTGAACTGCATACAAACTTCAGCATTATTTTACTTGCTCAATTGGGCTGCACCAAATAATTACTCATTATTGAAGATCTACAACTTTTGGTAAAAACTTATTTATGATATCAATAAAATCACTTCTAACAAAACTAGCCTTAGTTTCTAAACACGTGGCAGTCAAAAAACTAATACAAAACAGTTCTAGGTTTATATGCAAAAACTAAAGCACGTAATAGGAGCAATAAAATTGCCAATAAGAGGTTTCTTTCGCCCGGTCCGTGTCGGCAGCCCTACTCGGCACGACACAGGATACGGGCCGCGTTATCGCGCCCCCGCGGCGGGCGCACGTCACCTTGTCACCGAGCCGGTTTAATGGGCTGCCGTGTACGCCGCCTGCTCCAGCTTGATGCTTTGATTTATGAGCCTCTAGTAGCTATGTATGTGTACCGTGATAAATGTGTTTATTAGTTTGTAATTATTTATTAGGGTCCAAAAGGAGGTGACGTCATGCAGTACCCAGTTGTCATGCTTTTGTTAACGAATTAATGATAATCAACTCAAAATAATTCTACTCAAAAATTAATGATTGAATGATAATCAACTTACAGAATTTTGTATTGGTTCGAAATGATTTGAATGCAAAAGTTTGAGAAAAGTTTTATTATTGTTGAAAACTCTTTTCCCTATCTACCACTAAAGTAAATCCTCAAAAAGTTCAAAAACATTCGTATGAAATGGAAGATCCTTTTAAAACAGTTAAAATATAATTCTTTAAAGCGTGAAATGCATGTTCTGTAGGAGCGGTGTACGTGGGTAGCATAGCAACGTCTACAGTTAAGCTTATGGCCGGCGGCGAGCGCACGCCGCGTCGTCGGCTGCCGCCATAGTGGGCCGCACCCACCGGCCACCGTGCCCACCGCGGCGACCCGACACGGCTTCCATACGGGGTGTGCGAGCGACACTCTTTGTTTTTTTAGGCCACTTGTACCACGCAAGACGATAACTTATGCTTGCACTTCTTTTTTTATACCTTGGAAATACAGAGGACGATGCTCAGAGTACGAGTAATGCACCAAAGTAGAAACTTATCATGAGTCAAGAAAATAAACGTCATATTGACGTGGAAAAGATTCAAGTAACTGAAAATTTCAAAGAATTCTACGACTAAAGCTCTCTAGCTTGGATAATAAAGTCAGATAGAAGCACGCAAGTCACCAAGAAGACACTTAAATGTATTCGCACGTTAATGAAACTGATGACTAGAGCCTAGAGCAGACCTGAGACCACCCATCATAACGCTAATTAGTCACGGCGTTGCATTATTACTTGCTAATGTATTCGAACATTAAGTCCCCAAGGTGGCGAATATATTTCGATTTATAGATGTATGCAATCAACGACCTCTGAAATCCGACCTTCATTGTGACAGTTAGGGCAAATGTTATGACGGTCTATTTTGTTTTCAAAGGTAAATTCTCTATAAATCGGGGGTAAGATTTCAAACTGTTACAGACACTACTAATTGTTTCTGTATGTTTTCTGTGCCATTGACGTTCTCCGACAAGACCATTTCTGTTACATCTAACGCCACCGCTACCTAAATAGATATTTGATCGTCATGCCCAAACTTGGCACATTTTTTGCATTCTCGGTATCCGTGTTTGCTTGTAACCACAAAAACTTGTACCGAAAGAGGTATGGCGCTCGAATGGTTTAAATCTTCCATCTATATCAGTTGGCGGCAACATGTTCGTGTCGAAAAAAACGTCGGCGTTGTGGATTGCATAAAAAATGTCTGGCTGGCGGCGAGCGGCGGCGGGTCGCTAACGCCGCCTCTAATGACGGCGTGCCCGACTCGCTCGCTTTGTGTGTAGGGCTGCGAGACGCTTTTATTCAATGCATTATTTTATTTTTGTTTTATTTTTCAGCACTGGGATATACCTAAATCAGTTTAAGCTTAAATGTTATGTCTTTTTCAATCTCGCGATATGTTAAGTCACATGTCTTTCATCGGCTCTGTGATCTTTTGATTTTTTTTTAGCACACTTTCTTTTTGACTACCGAGAGGCCTAAAGTAAGTACTTACCTACATATAACGTAGCATCATAACAGCAAAGATAGATATATGTATAATACCTGCAATCATTAATAAAAACCACACTATGCAATGAACTGAAATACTGTATATAACAATCTACAATACAACATGTACTATTGATATCGTCACAAGGAAATAAAACTGAAATACTGTAAACTTTGCCGTCGTTCGTCGAACACAAACAAGCTCTCAACTAACGAAATTATATTTCAAAAAGAATTTCCACAAACGCTCATAAATAAGTAATAAACGTGCACAAATTAAAAACGAGTCGTCGTCAGCCCTGGCGGCGTGGGTGCGAGCTGCCTCCTACATATTTAATTTGCCCGGACTGGTTTCTGTCCGAGCGCCGCCGCTACGCTTTGTGTTTCGTTATGGCTCTATCGCTCCGCACTGTAGGGCTGCCTGATGAGGAATCGCTACTTTATTGGCGAGTGGGCGCTCTGAATACGGAGCCGGGAATTTATGTTTTAGCGAATAGTTCCCGGCGTTTTGTCGACGCCAATAAAATACTCAAACGTTGCGCTGTTCTCGGTTTATTAAATAAAATATTGCTACTCGAGAAAGCCGCAATCAAAAACTCATTTTCAAACACAAATAAGCAAGGTTTTTTGGTTTTTCGGACTAATCTTGAGATATTGTGAAGGGTGACAAGTAAGCCGAAAAATGTAATCCCGGTCACGAACTTCGGGGAACTTTACTCAAGAATATTCGTAGGAAACAAAATAATAGGAAAGTTTGTCGTCTCATGGAATATTTAAACTATTGAAGGGTCAAACGTCCTGTGGCTTTTTTGTATTTGCTGGAACCTGAACTTTAAGCTGAATATTGAAAGAGGTTGTAGAAGTCAACCTGAACCTAGTCGAAAGTTGCCAGTTCTTAGGCCTGTCTTAAAACTTTTTCTTGAAATTACTACGTTATATGAATAAACGACAAAACGACTTCATGTTTCGGCGGAGGCCAATTCAGGGGGACACATTGTTTAACGCGTCTCGTCACTGTTTTTAACGTTAAGTACAAAACACTTTAGCCGCAGCGTAACGTGTAACACAAACTGTCATAACAACAAACTTTGTAATGTAAGCGAGACCTCTCTTCCGCAGAATATCTAAGAACAGCGTAAAACGCCTTCTTAAAGCGAACTAGCTCATATCTTAATTCATAATTCAATATTCACTCCGCTCCACTTTCTGTGGCAAAGTGCAAGCGCGCGGGAAAAAAGCCAGCAGGGCAAACGAGGGGGGAACAGAATGGGGGGTGGGTGGTGTTGGGAAGGGGAGCCCGTAATCCCTTATCGCGGCCGCCGACCGCGCATCGACAATTATTATAAAGAGCCCGATGTAAACTAGTGTAAGTATGTACGGTGTGGGCCGTGAATAGGAGGGTCTGATTTATGAAGAGTGTTAGTCAGTTGTTAAACATCTTTTGTTAGTCTACTCTTAGGAAAGGTCTTCCCACAATCTTTTTTAACGTATTTATATTTCCTACAAGTAGAATATTAACAATACAAATTTTTCATGTGTTACAATGGAATCAAAGAATTTTTCTTTGATTTAAAATGATTACTTAATTATTAAATGCACACACGGCTACACATCAAGCTATACATTACCAGTATAAGCTGACCTCGCATTGTACGGAAATCCTATACAATGCGAGATTAGCATAAACTGGAAAAGTATAGCTTTGTAAAGAAAGTTGTTTATATTACAGACAGCAACTAGCCTCAGCAAGCTCTAGAGATGAGGTGTGGACCAGACTGGAAATGAGAATACATGGGGTGTTTGGCGTTCTGAATTTGAATTGAAAATCGAATGATGATGTGACCTGCCGTAAAAAGGATTGCCAGCAATAAGTGATCGGATGAGTATTCAAGGAACGACGTCGTCACAGCTTGATGTGTAGCCGTGTGTACCTAATAACTTTTTCTGTTATAGAAGTACTTATAACCATTTTTTTATTTACAGCGCCTAAAAATATTACATTTCCTTTCCATTCTTACATTTCCAACGAATATCTGCATTTAATTTAACGATCTAAAATTCCAGCTCAGACAGAAAAAAATGCAGCTCAAGTTTCTTCACACATAAAATAATATCAAGTATCAAAACCGTTCGCACTTAGTACTCGACACCGCGGTCGTAAGCTACCGGCTACCGCACGGGCCGTCGGCCACGGTCCCACAATACTATCGCCCTCTCTTTCTCTCACACCTCTCGCTCCCACGCTAGGGAAGGAATCACGCCTTGCCGAAAACTTCGGGAAAATAATCGGATTTGTTTTAGCCGAGGCCGAGATCGCGTGTCTGGATTTGTAATGTAGGTGAACGGTTGCGAGCAGTTGTGGTCGGACTGTTTGTGATGGAGGCGAATGGGCGATGTCTTGTAGGTACTTATGTGTAATTTTGCAAGACGCAGCTTTATGTGGGATAGATTTACAGTGCTTTGATGTCCTATAAGTCGTTATTTTTACTTTTCTGATTATACTATGATTGAAGAATTGAAATATTTCGAAGACCGTTTTCTTTTTGTGGTTTTCTTTTTATTTACAACCATGTCATATTATGTAAAGTATGACCCAAGAAAAGTAAAACTACGTGTGCTCGGTAAGTAAGAAAGCTTAATTAAAAGAAACAATCGACTTCCAAAAAAAACACTAAAAAGTGAAAAATTACTTTAATATCGGAATTAGGAGTCTTTGTTTTTCAATTTTCGTTTTTTGCCACCGACTTCCGACATTAAAGTTATTTTTCACTGTTTAGTTGTGGTACCCACACAAATTCGAATACCTCCTGCTATGCTATGTAAATAACAATGACGGAGTCACCTAAAACACCGTCTACATATACTAAGTGTAATACGTAATATTGAAGCTAACTCAAAAACTACGCAAGCAAAGTTAATAAAATTTATATGGGACCACCTCTAGAGTATGACCTACCAAACAAAAAAAGAATCATCAAAATCGATTCATAATTGCCGGAGTAATCGCGTAAGAAACATTTAAAAAAAAACAGACGAATTGAGAACCTCCTCCAAAAAAAAATAATGGAAATAGAGAATAAATAACCGAATTTTTCTCCACTATTTAATATTGTACTAATTTTCGTCTTCGGCATCCAGAATAACCGGATAGCCTAAATCTTACCCATCCCTAACCACGCAGCTTACCCGAACTCAGCGAATTTCACCACCCGTCGAACGCGCTATATGAATTTAATAAACACTGCGTAGTCCGTAACTTTGACGCTGCGTACCTCGTAACGTCAAATCTATGAAATTACAAGCGTTGGTCAAATACACAGTGACTTAATGAAGGTTCGGAGGTACTTGGGGGTATATTAGGGGCGAAATTGTTACGTTTTGTGGGAAAAAATAAGAAATTCTTATTTCTCTGGCTTTTTTGTAAGATTCCGGTCTCGAAATCTCGATTGCTTGTTTGTGTTGTCGAATTCGTACCGTGATTTCTTCTAGCAAGAATTTGGCGCTGAAGAAGTAAGTTTTTAGTGCGTCTTTGTCTAGTGAAGCTTCTTCAAGTGTCAATACCTACTTTACCTACTTACCCATTCGTTTGACGTACTTAATTACAGAAACAATATTATAAAAGCAATGTGGATCCACGATACGAATGGTTCAAAGCAAAGCCTTTTGGAAGTCGGTGGCAAAAAACGAAAATTGAAAAGCTAGAAACCGACTTCCAAAATTATAGTTATTTTTCACTTTTTTAGTGTTTTTTTGGAAGTCGGTTGTTTTTTTTTTTGTTGTAAAATGTTTAAATTTTTCACATTTTAGTTGTGGTACCTACCCCACATAAATTCGAATACCACTACCTGCTATGTAAATAACAGTGACCGAGTCAAGTATAGTGTCGTCTACATAGATTAAGTGGGAAAATCACGTAAT
Source organism: Lithophane leautieri (assembly GCA_949152455.1). NCBI lineage: Eukaryota > Metazoa > Arthropoda > Insecta > Lepidoptera > Noctuidae > Lithophane > Lithophane leautieri. The sequence goes on along the minus strand of OX424480.1, from coordinate 10,233,865 downwards.
TATTGAAGCTAACTCGTAACTCAAAAACTACTCAAGCAAAGTTAATTTTATATGGGACTAACTTGGGAGCCTATCGAGCAAAAAAAAAATTTGTAAATCGGTTCACAATTGGCGAAAATATCGAAGAACATACACAAAAAAAAAACATACAGACGAACATAGAACTTCCTCCTTTTTGAAGAAGTTGGTTAAAAAGTAACTAATAATTATACTCACATATTAGGTAAATTATTTAGCAGTCAATTTATTGCTAGCGAGGCTGACTAGTGACTCGAGCGCAGGACGAACAGTTGGCCGCAAATCAGTGTACGTATTACAAAAACAGGGTGGCATCTTATTATAATAAGATCCGTACTACGCTAAGCCAGCTCAAAGTGCACAAACAGTCCGGCTGCCGAAAGAATCCGTTCTTGACACCTGACAGTTTTATGAAACTGACAGTGGCGTCAAAAACGCATTCTGTATTATAATAAGCAAAACATGTATTCCTTAGTATGCTAACGAATACGTGTTTAGCTAATTTGATCCATATTAGTACTACATTTCATTTGAAATAAGAATAAGCCTTTTCTACAGTCCGTTCAACCGATTTTGCCTTCTATTGCGTTGGTGTCATGACAAATGGCAGCTGCAGTAAACAGTTGGTATTGTGTAACGTTTTTTGCTTTTAATGCTATTCTTATGCTCTACGGTATAGAAGCCAAAATCGGTTGAACGGACTGTAAAAAGGTTTGTTTAAATTTCTAATTTTATTGCAAATGGAGTATAGACATTTTCCAACTGACAGGTGTCAGGAAGGCATTCTCTCGACGGCCGGACTGTAGTAGGTACATAATTTCTAGTTGGTACTGATACAAGAGAAGAATTAGAGTAGATTTCTTCTCAGTACCTAGCGTAAAATCCACTGCAGGGGGAATCAATATCCACCAAATTTTGGCAAAGCAACGGTCACACTTTTCTGTAAAGCTTGTCACATAAAGTGCATCTGCTAATTAATTGGTAGGAAGTTGGCAACACTAAAACACTGCAGTGCGTAGGTTTTTCTACTACAGAAATAGTAGTATTTTTTGTGGAATATTATGTAAACATCTACCATCATAGCGTATTCCTGCCACCAGGCATTATTCGTTTAATTAACTATGTTCCGGTTTCATGGGTGCCGGTCAGTGGCATGATCATGACATGAATTATAAATATGAACTAAATAGGTTTTAATTTATAAAGGATACAATTTATTACAAAAACTTTACTCCTAAATCAATCGGATACGAGGAATTGCCACAGGTTTATGCAAGATAATCAGCGTAATAATGTTCCCACTGCTGGCACACAGGCCTCCTCTCGGTGAGAGGGAGTGACCCGTAATCTATCACGCGGGCCCAGTGCGGGTTGGTAGATGTCACATGTCTTCGAATTTTTGGTTCTAGGACATGCCGGTTACCTCTCGATGTTTTCGTTCACCGTTTTGAGAGCAGTGGTAATGAAATAATTTATAAGTAAAGCGCCTGACAGGGTTCGAACTTACACGGTTATTCGTAAGTAATTATAGTTGTAAATAACCCGTTTTAAACCAAAATCCGTGGTTTAAAAACCATTTTTTTTGTTTAAATCTTTTATAACCACGTATTTTGGTTTAAAACGGTTAATTTATAGCATTAAACCAAAATCCGTGGTTTCAAAACCGTTTTTAATTTGTTTAGCATGGTTTTTAAACCACGGATTTTGGTTTAAAACGGTTTGTTTACAACTATACTGGTAAAACTGGGCCACCTGCACTGCTCCATGGCCCGTTTTATGCAAAACCATCTGCGAAATGACTTTGCTTATAGGATGTCATGCAGAGATTGTAGATTTTATTAGAAACGACATGCGACCGGGTGTTGTGGCGCAGTGGCGCAGCCTGGGGGAGGCCTATGTCCTTGTCTAGCAATGGAATTTAGACTTGCGATAGGCTGAGTTGCGTTGATTTAAAACTAACGTCGGTTTGCAAAGAAACTGCCATTATCAATTTATCTTTCATCCTTGTCATATTATTTTTAGGTTTCCGTACCCAAAAGGTAAAATGGGACCCTATTACTAAGGCTATGTCCGTCTGTCTGTCTGTTCGTCCGTCTGTCCGCGGCTTAGCTCAGAGACTGTTGGTACTAGAAAGCTGTAATTTGGTATGGGTATACATTATAAATCACGCCGACAAAGAACATGTTTTTGCAACTGCAAATTGCATAACTGCAAACTGCAAATGTTAAGTTTGTTGGACAAATTCATCCCAACTACGGAACCTTTCTTTAGTGTGGTTCGTCATACACTTGGCCGGTTTTTTATTAACTTCTTCTCTCCACCTCAGACCAAATAAAAAAACAAAGACGGAGCGCTGCGAACAATACAGTGAAGCATGCTAAAACACCAACGCTCTGTGCATACACGTTGACAGCGCTCTGTCTTGGGTTTTTATTTGGTCTTTGTACATTCACTGAACTGCAAAGAGATTGTACTGGCAGCTGCTCCACGTAACATTCAAGTGTCAAATATTCCCGGCACTTCCAAAACTCGAATAAAGCCACATTTACACTCTCGCAAGTCGCAAATAACGCCTCCCTAGCACAAGGTACATTCAGCACGACACATACCGCATATTATCATAATAACGCTCACGCGGCGTTGATCGCGCCGAATAATAATAAACCGTAATGGGGCGAGACGCGACTGCAATCTGTATGTTACTACCCTTGCTTGGCCTGATTCGATTCCCAAAGGACGAGAATGAATGTTTGTAATCGAGTGTATGGAGAATTTGTTGTCTATTAGATGATATTAGGATGTCCCCTAGTTAAAACGGGCTTTGGGATGTTTAATGTGCAACTGTCCTAACGATAGGACAGTTAGGAAGTTATGTCATTTTTTGAAGTGATATCTTCTTTAGGCGCATTGACAGACTTTTGGTAGGGGATAAACCTATAAATTCACGTCACCGACATGCTCGCGCCGTAGTGCTGTGCTATAGAATATAGATGGCGCTAATATCAGTTTTAAGTTTTCACTTTTTTCGGCAGCCCCCAAGGTTGCATATTTGTTTTTCTTTAACAAAAAAATACTGTCATGGTAGCGGCTCACTGCCACTCACTGCCAGGGGGTGTTTATTTTTTTAAAGTATCTAGTTGAAGCAATTTTTTGATGATGATGTACTTAACAGTTATATTATAAGTAGATACCACTCCATTTCTGCGGCACTGGTAAAATACATTAGTTATTTACTGCTGGACAGTAGGTTTTGTTGCTGGATCGATATAACACTAGGTACGTATGTACGCGTATGGGAATCGTGTCATGACCTATCTGATATTGTATTTAAAAGTAGTCATGAGTGTAGCGAGCATTATAACCACGGTACTTAACAATTTTAAATTACAAAATTAACGATACACAATATAAAATTCAAAAATCTACTGCTTGGAACTTTCCAAGTATGCTCTCATTCCTTTGACAAAAGTAATCGTCCGTAAACTTACGATTTCGCATCACTATTTCATCTTCCCGCCTCGCCTTCGCGCCATTTGAGCCGTACGCGCCATATTGGGCTGTCAAATGACGCGCGCTGTCAAACGCAACGTTGCGCGTTGAGTGAGATGCGAATTTGGTTTAGAATTTCGAATACAGCTTAATATTTTTTTTTTTAAATTAATTACTTGATTATTAATTCGAATAACGCTGAATTAATAAATTTTGGAAATGTTTGAAGTTGCTTACGTTTTGTATTTATTACTATTTGTAAATGAGAGAGGAAGGTTGAATACTGCTCCCATAAGTGGTCAAGCGAACCGAGAAGTTTTGAAAACCCTGAAAATAAAATAAACTTAGACTACAGAGTACCCTACAGAGTATTTTCTGGCTTCAACTGTTTCGTTGCAATCCCATACATTTGAATTGGTTTTCTTTATCCTATTCCCAGTTTCCCACACATTAAAAAAAAGCAAACTGCAAATAGTAAAATATGGTCAGGTATAAATTCTTGATATTTTTTATCAACAAATGATCATTACCTGGCAGCTTAGAACGGAATCGGCATCGGCTACACTTCGCATGCCAAACCAACGGGCAATCAATAACGAATGTCGACGGGATTACGCGGGAATTAAACCGGGCAGTATAGGCGGTACACAATCTGTATTTATTTAAATATTTTTCGTTCTAATTTGGAGCTGGTCGGATGATAAATAGTTCAGTTTATTTTGAATTTGGAATATGGATGATGAATTACTGTAAATAACTTGTTTTGAGTTTCGAATGTTGTTGAAGAAGTAGAGCGATTAACATTGATTGATACTTGCATTGCTTGAAATAGTTTTATCGTAGCAAACACTAGAAACCGGTAACAATATTTTTTCTTCGAATACGGTAATTTGTAGCTTATGATTTTTGTAAATTTATTACTTATAAAATCTAAATAATTTTAACCCTCGTTGAAGGTAAATAAACTCACAGTTATTATGACATTTATAAAATATTTATTTCTCAATAAATCACAATCTGTATACAATCTAATTGTGGCACATAGAACAACAGATAATATATAATATTCCAGAACCGTACACTACTAATATGTACTGACACTATTTTGAGGTATTTAATTTCATATTATCATGAAATGCATGCTGCAATTATTCTAAGGGAATATTCAACAGGGCAACACCGAAAAAAGCCGGCTAATTTTGGCTGTAATGTAATTCATAATGAACATTGCCATCATTGCCCGGATAATTTCGGCAGTGGACGAAGAATTTCACTTTTTCTATATTAATCACATTTATAGTTTTAACACAGATATCTACATTTAGAAAACCTATCACAATAAAAATAAATTCGTTATTGTTGGCAACTTTTTCAATTCGAGTGTTGCTATCGTTAACTCAAAAAAGGTTATTATTATAATATTTATGGTAACATTTTTTTTTGTAAATAATATAACACAGCCGAAACATCGAGATCTACATTTTACACCGAAATATCAATGACTAGTTTTTGAAAAATACTACATTTTGATTTTTCTCCACATATAAATAAAATCTTTTCAGATTTTGTCTACTACGAATACATCAACCACACCAATATTCCATCTAAAACACATACATAATATTATATAAATAATGACAGTTAAATATTAATTTTACCCAAATCACCAGATCAGGATCTACGTGATGTCATTGTGCGTCGTACGCTATACAAAGGTATATAATGAGCAAAATTCTCAAATTTATCTCAACAGAGAATTATGAGGTACTTATAGGTTTTGTGAGCAAAAACAGGTTTTAAATGACTCCTGGAATCTTAATCTTCGTTCTCGGAACCTAAAGAATATTCGATAGTCTTTAAATCCCTGTTCATTTCATCGGCAGAATCGTTTTCCATGCCCAAAGTTCGAGATGCGAAAGAGCTCTGTGTCGCCATTCCCGCTAGAATCCCGTTTGACAAAGCCTGTACCGACAAGGCTTCCTGAGACGGGCCCGCATAACTGTACTGCTGATAAACAGCTTGTATCCTCGCCGCGTTTACTAACGTCTGTATTTTCAACTGTGTGTCCAGCGCCAAACTGAGCGGCAGCTTCCGCAACTGGCTCGCAATTAACTTCCCAAACATCTCGAACTCGTTCTCATTACCATTCTCGGAATGTTGACTCAGATCTTGCGGCAAATCCGTGTGATCGCCGCTGTCTGAATTACTTTTCTTTTGTTTTGTCGGCACCGGGTAGATAGTTGCGAGTGAGGTAGTCAATGGCGTAGCTATCCCTACGGGGGGATTGAGAAAAGGCGCGGACGTCACCGGCGGGAGGATTCCAAATGTCCCTTGGCTCAAGCCGAACGGAGTGCCGGGGCGAGGGGACGGCGTGTTCAACACGTACGGTGTCGACGAACGCGTCGAGCTGCGACGTTTTCGCGGACTTTTCTTTTCCGGCGATTTTCGCTCGCTGAGGTCTTGAACTACGTCGCTGTCGTCGCTCGCCGGGATCTCCAGCAAACTGTTGTCCACCTATCAACAAACGTACAGCCGCTTAACGTCAGAGCGCATGTGTAAACATGAGTAAGCGTCGGAAACAACAAAAAAATAGACTCACAGAGCTCGGTGTGACGATCGCCCGCAGAAACCTGTCTGCATGTTCGAACCACGTGACGCTCGGTCGGTACGCATGCGCGCCAGCCTTCCTCGCCGCGCGAATCTTCTTCAACTCGACGCTGTACGACGAACGTATGTTTTTTATTTTATTTTTCAATTCTTTAACTGTGACGTCGACCAAATTTAGTGCATTTATTATCTCTATGTATCCTTGCTCCCTTATTTTCTTATTCTTGTAGTGTTCCGAGACGGGGTTCCAGAGGTATTCGCGCTTCTCGTACTCAATAATCATCTGGATGGTGAGATCCTCGCTCCACTTGGGGTTGGCCAGGATAGCGACCATTTTGTTTTAAAGCATGCTATATCGAGCACAGTTAATATTTTTTATTTAGTTATTTGTTATTTAATTTCGCGAGTTTAGCTTTGTTAGTACCAGGAGCGCAGAAGGGTGCGGGCGGTTCGCATGCGCGCAGCATACTAAAAGCACGTCGATGGGCCGGCACCCCGCGCGGGGGGTCTATTTCGGGAGTAGCCGGCATCACGCAGTCGCGTGCTTTGGAGCGTGCTGTTTCCTCTTCTCACCGCTCGGAGGCTGGGCACCGAGTGAAACGGAAGATTTGTGGCCGCCGGACGGGCGACTGTTCGTACTTACAACGGCGACTGCCCGCCAATTGTCATATTTCAATCGGAGCACTTAAGACCTTTGGCGATATTGAATTTTAGATTATCCATCGCAGTATTTGATTTGTAATAGTGGAAGAGGCGCAATATTTATTGAGACGGTCATGGTCTCGTTTTCAATTTTGGTTTTAAGCGAGTTTTTGCAATTTTTTCTATCTTGGAAAGAAAACTTTTTTATCAAGATTGTTTGATGGCATTATAAATTATAACGAAGTAGGCATACGGCAAGGCAATTTAAGTGCCTATTAGAGACCACCCAAGGAATATTTTTATAGTCAAGCGTCGCGTCGTCGTTCTTGTTTATGATTAAATAAAAACTAGTAATTTTCTCAGGCTACCGTAAACTTTTCATACGAAATTTTTTATTTGAAAAACCTCGAGAAACTAGTAGGTAGGTATATTATGGAAAATTGTAAAAATTGCTAAAACAATGTTAGAAATTGTCAGAAATTATCAGTTAAGCATGTCGATAAAGTAAACTATAATATGATATAGTAAACTTTTTTATTTTATTTAAATAATTAAAATTCGAACAAACTTAAATAAGATACGCAAACTATGTAAGTACAGTCAGTACTCAAACGTCCGTGATCCTCGCTCGGCTCGCCATCGGACTTGTCGGGGAGGTGCGGCGCGGGCCATTTACTCGCGTCGTTCGCTTGCCGCCGCCCTAACGTCTGCACATGTTTGCCGACCAACCGATAACCTCGTTCTGACCCTGCGCATAATTGTGGGAGCAATTTGCGAAATTGGGTACCTTTTTTCGAAATAGATAGGGTTTTTAATTGAGCTTATTATGTACGGTATTATGACTCGAGGTATGCTTTTGAGTACCTAGTTAGAAAGAAAAAAACGTCGTACTTCTACATAGTTAATAAACTACAGACGGTTTTGTTCAGTTCTCCTATCTAAGTATCTAATTGAATTATAAGGCGTAAGTAGATTTTTGTTCATTGATTCGAAAGTTAATTCAGTTTAACTTAAGACTTTGCTTCAGTAAATAAAACCTGTAAAGCGATAAGGAATTTCGACACTTAGTGAAACATTAACGAATTGTATTAATTGAGCAGTTAATAAGAAGGGTCACGTAGTAGAAATAGCGATTAATAATGAAATAGCACCCAATGAAGATAACGAGAGCGGAGTCAAAGCAATTTGAATGCAGGTGCAGCACAGAGAGATTAAAATAATCGTTTGAACAGTTGTGACGGAAATTTAATGATTTCGCTGCAGATTTTGGAAGTAAACTGATTATTACTACATATAAAGTTGCATTTTCTTAACTTTTTAACTTTAGGTAAGTACTATATTTTAGACAAAAATTAACATTTAATAAGGTCCGTTATTTTACGATAAATAAAAAGTAATGTTACCTAAGTATTTTTTATTTACAATTACCTAAATTAAAAGTCTAAAATAGTATTCATTTCAACAATATACCTAACACTAACACATTATGTATCGTTTTTCGTTTTTAATGGAATAATAAATGGAGTAGATATAAATACATTAAATAAAAAAGATTTTGCTTATATTTAAGAAATTATTGGCACACGAATTTGGACAATCACAACTCAAAAGTTGTGATTCGTCCAACAAGTGATATAAATATGAATAAATGTAAATAATTTCAAGAGTTTTAATATTCTGTTTAATTTAATCCTACTAATATTATAAATGTGAAAGTTTGTGTGTTTGTGGGTTTGTGTGTTTGGATGTTTGTTCCTCAATCACGCAAAAACGGCTGAACGGATTTGGATGAAATTTGGCAAACAGATAGCTTATAACCTGGATTAACACATAGGATACTTTTCATCACAGTAGTAGGTTCCCATGGGTTAATTTTAGACATCTACACGGGCGAAGCCGCTGTCAAAAGTTCGTTTCATATAAATCTGTCCGACTTGGTTAATGATTCAGTACCTTTATAGATAGAAAAGACCCTTAAGGAAAACCAGGAAGACCGACAGGTATTCAATCAAGTCATATGTCCCCGGTCTTCTTACTTCGAATACTAAAAGATTTATTTTCAGCACATCGAACACACATAATAGGCTTACATACTATGCCTCAGTAATAATTCAGTAATATGAATTAGAACTTGAAACAAAACATACCTATATACAAAGTCGAGTCATTAGAATTGACATTGCAAAGTCAAAATTTATTTTATTTTAATGATGAATATATACAAGGCAATGGTGACTGAGATATCAACGCACAGCCTAAACCGCTGGTCCTAGAGACATGAAATTTGGAGGGTGTGTTCTTCATGAAGAGTAAGGTTCCACTAAGAAACGATTTTTCGAAATTCCATCGCTAAGAGGGTGAAACCGGGGGATTTCATTAATATTAAAAATCGTATTCCTTGCGTTAATAGACTTGAAACTTGGCACGAATACTTAGTAAATTATAAAGTTTGTCATTTTTAGTTTTTATAAACTACCCCCTAAACGAAGATTGGGGGGTGCCAAAGTTTGTATAGAAGAATTTTAACGTGATGTCCGATTAACTCGAAAGTCAGTATTTATACTTAAAACCAAAAATAAGAATGATGTGTATTCAGGTTTTTCAAAAATTTACCCCTAACTGGGTGAAAATGGGTAGTCTACGTCACAGCTCAAACCACTGAACGGATTGGGCTGATATTTGGCACACAGATAGTTATTAGGACCTAGGCGTGCGCTAACAAGGGTTTTTCGAAATTCGACCTTTAAAGGTGTGAAAAGGGGGATTTCGTTTGTGTGATAAATATTATTCCTTGAGTTAATAGACTTGAAACTTGGCACGAATACTTATCGAAGTAAATTATAAAGTTAGTCATTTTTTGTTTTTCTAAACTACCCCCTAAACGGGGATTGGGGGCTGTCAAATTTTGTATAGACGAATTTTAACGTGCTGTCCGATTAACTCGAAACTCAGTATTTATACTTAAAACGAAAAATGAAGAATAATGTGTATCAGGGTTTTTTTAAATGGGTAGTCTACGTCACAGCTCAAACCACTAAACGGATTGGGCTGAAATTTGGCACACAGATAGTTATAAGAACGTAGGAATCCACTAAGAAAGGGTCTTTGGAAAGTCGCCCTTATTCCTTTAGTTATTAAACTTGAAACTTGGCAATACTTGCCACAGTAAATAATAAAGATTGTCACTTTTAGTTTTTTAAGTAATCCTTCACATAGACGAATAACGGGGTGGCAAAGTAAGTAAGTAAAAATTTTTACGCGCTGTCGGATTAACACAAAACTCGGTACGGTAGGTACTAATACTTAAAACAAAAAAATGTAAAGTACGTGTTTCAGGGTTTTGTAAGTTAATAATTGACTTAACTTGAATAATACCTTCATTATGTAATGATACAATAATATTTAAACCACCGACTACATAATTATTATCATTATGTTGTAGCAGCCCGCGTCATTGTGTTGAGGAGCTCATGGCTACGTAATAACAGCCGCACGGGTCGATCCATCAGGTTAAGCTACGCTTGCCGGGGTTGGTCCGTGGATGGGTGATCATCTTTACATACCGAGACTCCTCCGTGCCTCGGAAAGCACGTTAAGCCGTTGGTCCCGGCTTTCATTTGTGGATCTTTGACAGTCGTTACGGGTCGTCAGAAGCCCGAAAGTCTGACAACCAGTCTTACCAAGGGGTATCGTATTACCCAGTTACTGGGTTGTGGAGGTCAGATAGGCAGTCGCTCCATGTAAAATACTGGTATTCAGCTGCATCCGGTTAGACTGGAAGCCGACCCCAACATAGTTGGGAAAAGGCTAGGCAGATGATGATGTTGTAGCAGCCCGCAGATATGTTTTTCATCAATAAAAAAACGGAAATATTGCCCGTGTTGCGAAAAATGGGATACATAATAAAATAGTACCTAAGTCAAAACTGTACATTAAATACTTTGAAAATAAGTAATTAGTACGAGGTGTGGGAATGAGTCTGATGCCAAAAATATATTTTTAAGTATTTTTGTCCGTTTGTCTGTTTATTTGGATGTTTGTTCTGGATTAGCGCAAAAACGGCCCAACGGATATGGATGAAAGGCACACAGATAGTTTATAACCTCCACCCTAATTGCGTAATACACGATCCACAATCTGAATCAGTTTGAAACAAATTTCTAATCAATCCTACTAATATTATAAATGTGAAAGTTTGTGTGTTTGTGTGTTTGTATGTTTGTGGGTTTGTGTGTTTGGATGTTTGTTCCTCAATCACGCAAAAACGGCTGAACGGTTCGGATGAAATTTGGCAAACAGATAGCTTATAACCTAGATTAACACAGGATACTTTTCATCCCGGTAGTAGGTTCCCATGGGTTAATTTTAGACATCTACACGGGCGAAGCCGCTGTCAAAAGTTTGTTTCATATAAATCTGTCCGACTTGGTTAATGATTCAGTACCTTTATAGATAGAAAAGACCCTTAAGGAAACCAGGAAGACCGATAGGTATTCAATCAAGTCATATTTCCCCGGTCTTCTTACTTCGAATACTATAAGATTTATTTTCAGTACTTCAAACACAAATAATAGTCTTACATACTATGCCTCAGTAATATGAATTAGAACTTCAAACAAAACATACCTATATACAAAGTCGAGTCATTAGAATTGACATTACAAAGTCAAAGTTTATTTTATTTTAATGAGTCTATATACAAGGCAAGAGTGACTGAGATACCAACGCACAGCCTAAACCGCTGGTTCGAGAGACATGAAATTTGGAAGGTGTGTTCTTTATGAAGAGTAAGTTTCCACTAAGAAACGATTTTTCGAAATTCCACCGCAAGACGGTATAACCGCGGGATTTCGTTTGTATAAAAAAATCTTATTCCTTGAGCTAATAGACTTGAAATTTTGGCACGAATACTTATCTAAGTAAATTATAAAGTTTGTCATTTTTAGTTTTTATAAACTACCCCCTAAACGAGGATTGGGGGGTGCCAAAGTTTGTATAGAAGAATTTTAACGTGATGTCCGATTAACTCGAAACTCAGTATTTATATTTAAAACCAGAAATAAAGAATGACGTGTATTAGGGTTTTTCAAAAATCTACTATTAACGGGGTGAAAATGGGTAGTCTACGTCACAGCTCAAACCACTAAATGGATTGGGCTGAAATTTGGCACACAGATAGTTATTAGGACCTAGGCGTGCACTAAGAAAGGGCTTTTGGAAAATTCGACCTTTAAAGGGATGAAAAGGGGAGATTTCGTTTGTATGAAATTTTTTATTCCTTGAGCTAATAGACTTGAAATTTTGGCACGAATACTTTTCTAAGTAAATTATAAAGTTTGCAATTTTTAGTTTTTATAATAATGTGCAGTAGGGTTTTTCAAAAATCTACCCCTTATGGGGTGAAAATGGGTAGTCTACGTCACAGCTCAAACCACTAAATAATTTGGACTGAAATTTGGCACACAGATAGTTATTACGACCTAGGCGTGCAGGCGTGCACTAAGAAGGGTTTTTGGACATTTGATCTTTAAAGGGGTGAAAAGGGGGGATTTCGTTTGTGTGATAAATCTTATTCCTTGAGTTAGTAGACTTGAAAATTGGCACGAATACTTATCTAAGTAAATTATAAAGTTTGTCATTTTTAGTTTTTATAAACTACCGCCTACACGAGGATTAGGGGGTGTCAAAGTTTGTATAGAAGAATTTTAACGCACTGTCCAATTAACTCGAAACTCAGTACATAAACTTAAAACGAAAAATAAGGAATAATGTGTATCAGGGTTTTTCAAATCTACCCCTAACGGGGTGAAAATGGGTAGTCCACGTCACAGCTCAAACCACTACGGATTGGGCTGAAATTTGGTACACAGATAGTTATTAGGACGTAGGAATCCACTAAGAAAGGGTTTTTGGAAATTCACCCTTATTCCTTTAGTTATTAAACTTGAAACTTGGCAATACTTGCTATAGGAAATAATAAAGATTGTCACTTTTAGTTTTTTAAGCAATCCGTCACATAGACGAATAACGGGGTAGCAAAGTAAGTAAGTAAACATTTTAACGTGCTGTCGGATTAACTCGAAACTCGGTACGGTAAATATTAATGCATAAAACAAAAAAAAATTAAAGTACGTGCTTCGGGGTTTTGTATGTTACTATCTGACTTAACTTCAATAATACCTTCATTATGTAATGATACAATAATATTTAAAATACCGACTACATAATTATTATCATATGTTGTTACAGCCCGCAGATATGTTTTTCATCAATAAAGAAAAGGAAATATTGCCCGTGTAATTGCTACGAGGTGTGGGAACGAGTCTGATGCCGAAAATATGTTTTTAAGAATTTTTGTCCGTTTGTCTGTTTGTTTGGATGTGTGTTCCGGATTGGCGCAAAAACTGCCCAACGAATGTGGATGAAAGGCACACAAATAGTTTATAACCTGCACCCTAATTGCGTAATACACGATCCACAATCTGAATCAGTTTAAAACAAATGTAATCCATTGTTGCTTCATAAGTTTGAAAAAAAAATCTGCTCCACAACGTAAATAACGCAATGAATGTTGTTGAACTGTCAAAATGAAAGATTAGTCTTAATCGGTTACGAAAATAAGTTACGCAATTAGATAACTGGATTAGCACATAAGGTGCTTTCAATCCCGGGCGGTAGTAAGTTCCCATGGAATTTTTTCCGACATCCACGCGGGCGAAGCCGCGGGCAAAAGCTAGTTCTAAATATTAATAATGTTGAGCCTAAACTCGGTATTAATAAATAATTCGGCTCAATTAGCATTCCTGCTCATCACTTTTAAGTTAAGGATGCTTCTGGGTAAAATCAAATTCCTTTCCGAAAGTCGTGTAATAATTGTTTGCACAGTAAAAGCGAGATATTTCACTTTCAACTATGTAGTTTCAACAAAAATAATAATATGAAATGTCACGCAGACTTGCCTCGTGCAAATCTGAATGACTGAAATCATCCCCAAATATGACTAATACCCAAATCAAAACATTCTACCAGCAGCATCCGTATTTTAATTAAGAAAACTATTATCAGAACAATTGCTCGCTTGCTATAATAAAACCAAAGTGGCAATATTCGTACGTCGACGCGTCTGACATTGCGCGTCAGTGGATGGAAACGACACGGCCTCTCGAGCGACGATAAGATACCGAGCGAGTCGGGACGGGAAAATCTCGGCGATGCGATGTGAGCCCGTGAAATATGTCCGGGAAATGTGTGGCGCACTACGCTTAAATATTGCTCCGGTTTTCGCGATATGAGTTCAGAATGGAAAGGAGTGTTGTCATATTGCAGTGGGGTTTCTGTTTTTGCCTTCTAGATAGTTTTAAAATTATTTTGGAGTTTTTGGAGCTGTTCTGTGTAAGTTAAAAACATTGAGATTTTAATTGAGTAGGTTAGAAGCATCTGACAAACATGAAGATAATAACGAAGGGATTTAATCAAAGGATTAAGTAGCTTGGAATGCTGAGTGAAGTAAAGTTTACCATCAATCACTTACTAAAACCAATTCACGAAACACTTAAGTTAAAACAGTAAGTAAAACAACACAAGGCCCCAAAAATACTTGATACGTAAATGTTGAAACAAAGGAAAAGTAAGAAATTCTAATACAAAAAGTAAGGCTTAGTAAGGATGTCAATGATGATGATGGTTATGTCATCAATATTAAATACATTTCACAAAAAAATACTTTAATGGTGTGTATTTGAATTCCAATTTACAGTTCCAGCAGTTTCTATAACGGCACGTGCAACTATCAGCAACTAACTACTGTCGAATAAAGAATAAAGGGATTCTCAGAATAAAGGGCAGCTGACTATGTTAAATTGAAGTAAGTATACCACACACAGTCAACACGCATAATACACAAAACATCATTATATATAGATGTCAAACGGTCCCGCGTTGCGTCACTGCACGCGAGCACATCTATCTACGGTGCTATAGTTCCACATACTCCAGCTAACAGGCCTGATGATGGAAAATATACCTTAGGTACTGAAAATAAAGGCTATGGTGATGGTAAATCAGTATGTGCGGCACTCGACTTGATAGGTACCAGTGCCGGCGAGGCCAAGAGACAGATAAATATCGCTTTATACTCATCGCATCGCTTTGAAGCCGTGCGGTCAGTAATTTTCTCGCTCTCACTGCTGTGGCGTTAGCAGTCTCGTGTATATTTATCACGGTGATATACTAACGCGTTACCGGCGACGGCTTTTACGATTATTGTTCTTGCTTTTGTTTGTAGGCTCGCATTAAGCATATGGAAAGTTTTTCAACGTTTGTTCAAGCGAGAAGTTACATGGTTTTATGTTGCAGTTAGTTTCTTTGTGAGAAACTTGTATACCGATAGTTTCGTCCGTAAAGTTATATTAATAGCTGGAACTCTTTAGAAATCAGTAATACCAATAACCATAATGAAATTGATATCAAAGATTCAAATAAACATTAATAGGAAGAGAAAACATCAATTTTCCTTTTATCTATTAATAGTACCAGACATAATATAGCTAGTTTCAATAGAATCATAGCCAGTAGCCAGGCAAGGTAGCATAACATCAATATTGAAAGACTTATTTATCAGAGCGAGAGAGCAAACAGTGGATGAGTAGACATTACAGTAACAGGATCCGTCGGTTCAAGGTCCATATCTTTATTGGTTACACAATACGTCAAAAGAGCTGCCATTATTTCTAGCCCTCCAGAATAGTTATCTACATAACTAGAAGGATCGCCAACGGCATATCTATAGAAACACAACCGACTTAAAAAAAAAACACTTAAAAAGTGAAAAATTACTTTAATTTCGGAAGTCGGTGTGTTTGCTCTTCAATTTTCGTTTTTTGCCACCGACTTTCGAAATTAAAATTATTTTTCACTTTTTAAGTGGTTCTTTTGGAAGTCGGTTGTATTTTTTTTTGTTAAAAGTTTTAATTTTTCACTTTTTAGTTGTGGTACCTACCCCACACAAATTCTAATACCACTACCTGCTATGTAAATAACAGTGATTGTATCAAATAAGATGTCGTCTAAATAGACTAAATGGAAAAAAAAAAACGTAATTATTGAAGCTAACTCAAAAACTACTTAAGCAAAGTTAATAAAATTTATATGGGACCAAACGAGAAGCATCGGCTTTCAAATAAAAAAAGAATCATCAAAATCGGTTCAACCAGTCGAAAGTTTTGAGGTAATAAAAAAAAAAATACAGAGGAATTGATAGCCTCCTCCTTTTTTTGAAGTCGGTTAAAAAGGCGAAGTTTTCAGAATTACCAAAATTCGTGGACGTAAATGCCGAATTCTTATTAACCCACATAATAAGTTAATCGCTGGCTGCTAATACATATTGTGTTAGTACTTTAATTACCAAAGATTCAGCGGTAATTTTGGGAGCTAAAGTTTTGTTTAACAAGTATAACAATCATCAGATTTACTTAGAAAGTTACACGTAGCCATAGTAGAGAATAAAGAGGAGTGAGGTTAGCAAATAGCGAGATCTTTGCCACAAGTTGGTTCTATAGAAAGCTATATATTAGCAAAGTTAATGCCCCTAAGCAATAAAAGCAAGGAGATCAGAAATCTCTGCCATTACCCACACCGGCAGCCAATAAAACAACTCGAAAAACGTAAACCGAAACCCTAACTTCTATTTACGATAGGCAGACTATACTCTATAATTTCACAATGTTACATAAAACTCTTCGGATAACACGCTACAAATGAACACTGTTGTAAATTGACAAGTCTACGTCGCATTACCACGGGGCAAAGCGCCATTTTGCAAAATGTATCCTCACGCGGTAACATAATGAGGGTGACAGAGGCGTGGGAGGAAACAGCCTGCGAGGCGCGAGCCCCCTGGCCCTTTGACGAGCTACCGACCGCCGCCGCGCCGGAATGGGCTTGGTCGTTAGTGGCACGGTGAAATATTTCTTCGTACTTTTTGTTGAGTGCAGACTCTGTTGATAAATATGGCGTAGTATTATAATATCTGTGGCGTAGTATATATAATTTGATGAATATGTGCTAGATGTGACAAAGACTCATAAAGATGATTTGCAAAAGAATATTCGAATGTTTTTTTGTAAATTAAGTATTTCTATAGAAATCGATTCGATGAGAAAAAATATTGTCTTGCTTGATTTTTTGCAATAGTTTATCATTACGAAATGCAAAGTTACGACAAGTCGTTCGACTTGTCACTGAACGAAAACTGTCAAGTTTAGTTTACCAAATCCATAACCTCGTTTTATATATCAATATCGGTTAAAAATAATATTCGAGCCATCGACACGACATAAGAAGTAAGTATTAGTTAAACAAATATTCACATTATTGTCACATTAAAATATTTAATCCAAAATAATAATAAAATACCAAGTATCAAGACCATTCTTGTCGCGCTATAGCCCGTCAGCACAGGCAGGCACAGTCGACAGCGAGGCGCGGCCCGGGGCGCGGAGCAGGCGCTACACCTACCGCGACACGCTAGCGATAGCGAAATACACGCAGCGATGTAGATAATATAAGTAGATACTATGCTATACGTATTGTCTGCTAGGCTGAACAGGGATTGGGCGGGCCATGTATGCAATGTAGGATGCATCGGGACGGATGGGTCAGAGTCATTAGTTCATCATGCAGTGGGAATCAGAAGACGGGCGCCGGCGCCGTGCCACCGCACTGTGGATCGAAAAAAGGCTCTAAGCTTAAATTTTAAAGTTTCGATTTTTTACTTGAAATCGCTTCGAATAGCCAATAAACATGAATAACATAAATGTATCATAGGATTACAATCTGGTAGGCAAAGTGGCAACTTATTATTTTTTTGGAAAACGTGAATCAATCTAATGCTTATATCTCCGGAATTCGATTTTTTCAGATTCAGAGTCGTTATTTTTTTTAAAACGGCACTATATCTTGTTGTATGAAATATGTCAAAAAATCATAAATAAATAGTAACTTAACCGTGTGCAAGGATATTCTGGTTATTCTCTCCGTTCCGGAGATAATAAGGATTAGCTTCAAAAATTAAAAAAAAAAAAAATGAGTTGTCACTTTGCCTACCAGATTGTATGTATCCTATGTATCTGCTATTGAAGTCTCATGGGATTAGTATGCTCCAGAACCATTCTCTCCACATCATCACTATAACATTTAGTGGTCTTACTTTACTCAAACATGTTTGTCATCGACGGATAGCGCTAGACACTTACATTGACAGAATTTTACAGGAGGTATGTAACGCATAATTATTCTTGTCCGAAATGAATTTTGCTACTTTAGAATTTTGGTCCTGGGTTCCGACGAAGCAGATTGAACAGGTGCTCAGGCAATGGGATGGATTTATTGAGCGAATTGGGTGCAATGATGATTAAGTACTAAGACCACTTTGACTACTAAACTTTGAAACTTTTGTTTAGAAAAAGTAATGTTATTGGTAACAAGTACTTATATTGTAATGATATTTGCGGTACCAAAGAAAACCTAAGTAAAATAAATATCCTGCAGAGTTGACATTATTAGTCTACTCTACTACAAACTATTTCTGAAAAGCTTTCAGGTTAACAATAACAAAACAGCAAAACACGGGTCTAACAAGACCTTCACAAGACTGAAAATAATAATGTACAAAAAAATCCGTGAAAAGAAGAAAATCGTCACTCGGGGAGCAGGGGCTAACGAGCAGTAGGTACCAGGGAGGCATGACATTATAGAGGCACGCGCCATTAGACGAACGCTGGGCGGTGGCGGAACGGGCCCTATTTCCGGAAGGAAGCGCGCCCGGAAGCCGCGCCGCGTCCGCCCCGCTGTCGCTAAGTTACTTCGCCTGCTACTGAGTTATGGTCGCCTGGTGTCTGCACTAGATTTTAATACGGCCATGGTAGTCTCAAGTTATTCCGGTGCATTTTACTTGGGTAGAAGAAACTTGTGTTTATTTTTATTTGATACTTACAAAGTTGTAAATGATCTTACCTGAAAAGTAAAAAAAAAAATACAATTAGTATTTTAGTACTTAACTCAAATTTACCCACTTATGAAACCACATAGCAATGATTACCAAACAATTTTCTAATTACAATCTTTCATAATCGAACAGCATGATTTTATGTTTTTATCAGTTTTTGATTCACTGGTCCTTTGAGTCTGAATTTCGACAACTGTAACACTAAAGGCTCGTGCAAATTGGCGCGATATCGCGGACGCGACAGGCACCGCTACTCTTGTTAAGCCGGCGATATCGCGTCTGTTTGTGGGAGCCTAAAAGAATCGACAAAATACGATACCAAAATTCACAAATACACAACCAACACACCTACAACCAACACTCCTGAAAAAGAACCGGTTCGATGTCATATGCACAGGCTGTGTTATTTAGTATTAGGACCGCGAACATCCAGTATGCGGGGCACTGCCGGACTAGGGAAACAAGACGCGGTCAGGGATGACATAAATCAAAATTAAAAGTGGATTACGACAGGGTTGGCGCGTGGAGCCGCGGTATACCCCGCTGGTAAATGAGGGGCGAGATTCTGTGTTGTATTAATAGTGAGCCTGATTTTTTAAGGTCGTTTTTTTTTGTAATTGTCGGTTTTAGTCTTTAGAAGATGAACAACTCATTGTATAGTTAAAAGTTTGTAACGCAGGCTTCGATTATTTATATGTCTAGATAGAGTGTCGCGATTCAAAAGAACTAAAACAAACAAGCCAACTGTTTGCTGGTGTGCGTGACAGCTACGTCTTACACTCGTGTCACGTCAGCGTGCTGTCATTGTGCTTTTCTAGTGTGCGTAGCGGCCAACAGCTGGACGCAATTTTTTTCGACGAGTTCACAGCTTTGCATGTCTATCAAGACATATTTATATCGTTGCCTGCAGGGGATTCTAAGTAGTACCCATGCAAGGAATAAGCCAACCCCTTGTCTCAGACCAAATAAAAAACCAAGACAGAGCGCTGTCAACAGTGACGTAAGGCCGGTTTCGTAAACATATGTGCACTTAGTGTGGTGTAAATTGATTGTAGTGTCATTGTAAATAGGTAAGTGTAAATGTGTGTGTGTGAGCGTCAATGCACAGAGCTTTGGTGTAGTTTTAGAAGCGCTCCGTCTTAGTTTCTTATTTGTCCGAGCCCCTTGTTCTAAAATTGGAAATATGGGTTGCATTTGCACATTACTTGTTTAAAACCTCGTGCAAGGACTACCTAAGTTGGTTCACATTAATAGTGCTAAGTGCAGTGCATGGAAAAAGTGGGCATCGAACCCGTGAAGTGGCGACCTCTGGCTCAACATTCAGCCGCTGGACCTATTATCACAAAAACGTCATATCGAGATTATCATAACGTAACATCACGCCTGTAATTCCCGGGTTAAGCAGAGATGTGCCTATTTTATCGAGATTCAGTCAATCTGCCTAGCCTTTCCCCAACTATGTTGGGGTCTAACCGGATGCAGCTGAATACCAGTATTTTACATGGAGCGACTGCCTATCTGACCTCCGCAACCCCACCAACTGGATAATACGATTCCCACTTCGTAAGACTGGTTGTCAGACTTTCGGGCTTCTGACGACCCGTAACGACTGTCAAAGATCCACGATAGACAGCCGGGACGTTCGGCTTAACGTGCTTTGCGAGGCACGGAGGAGTCTCGATATGAAAAGATGGTCATCCATCCACTGACCAACCCCGACAAGCGTAGCTTACCTGATGGATCGACCCGTTCGGCTATTATTACTTAGCCACCAGCTCCTCCTATTTAATCGAGATTATTAGAAGCTTAATAACCATTCGGTAAAGTTTTAAAGCAGCCGACCCATCTCCTTTAGATCAAAATTAAAATTCCATCACTTAAAAAGCTACCAAATCACGCACACGTATAAGCTAGAGTATTTTGTTTTATATCGGTTCACGCACACACCGATAAAACAGTCAGACACAAAGGATGGGCCGTCCCGCACTCCCGATCTCGACATATGGTGGGGCGGGCCAAATTGATAACTTGATAACACCCGGAATCCCGCAATCCCGCAACCCGGGAACCCGCAATGCCGGCCCGGGGCTTATCCGGGGAAGAAAAAGATAATCTTTTTAGTGCGGGGCTGGCCGCCTGTTTATTATTTTTATGTAAAATCGTAATTTATCTGGATGGAATAATAACATGCGTAACACGTATGCTTCGTTCCTGAGTAAGTATTGAGTTTTTATTATATAACTTTTTGGGTAGATGTATTTTGTCAGAGTAGGTATAGATAGAAAAGCCCTTTGCCCAGCAGTGGGACAAAACATAATACGAGTATCACGCCTGTATTACCTGAAGGGTGAGGCAGAGGTGTACCACCCACATTTCGCCAGTTCTGTAAGTCCCATGTCCCCCACCATCAACCGAGCACAGTTCCAAACCCGGAGTTTGCGGCTACTAAGAAATTCCTGATGGAAAAAGCCTAATAACATCTGCCTTGACCGGCCTGAGAATTGAACCCAGGGGCTCAGCAGTAGCCCAATGAGGCAGTCTCCATTAGTACCACCACAGAGTTCACAGAAGATTGACCGGATATTCTGAACTCAGTCAATTAACGCTCCAACAGGAATAAGGTCAACCATCACTAAAATTGGCCAAACTTTGGCCGTAATCATCCATTCATCTTTGTAATTTCAGTATAATTTAGTATTTTCTGTATCACAGTAGACATAAATCCTCTAATTTATGTAAATTATGTTCAAAAGTTTACACTTAGATTATAATAATCTAAGAGTTTACAAAAACAACGTCGGTATGAACAGTCCGGGTGAAAAGATTGTAAAAAAATTCTCCAAGTGAAAGTGCAAGTGCCAAATGTCATGATTTCATGAAATAGTCATTCAATGCACTTTCATGAACTTGGAGAGTTGTATTGCTGATTCTAATTTTTATAATTCTGTAAATCCATATTTGTTACGGGCGCAAATCATATTTAGATCAACATACAACCTGACACCGACCTGCAAATTGCAAAAAACGTAAGAAAATTTCAATTTCGCGGGCTACCTTAGCGCATCCACCTTAAAATAAAGTTGCCAGTTCAACAGCTATCTAAGTGGTTTCCGACACATGTTTTTTAGTATATTTACGTAATATCGTCTTTGAGATATTGTTGACTACTTCTGCTTCACTTTAAATTCGATTTTTATTTATTTTAGAGACAAACTTGATATAGTGCTGTCGATATCGATATTTTAAAGTTATTTACTTATTATAACTACTAGAGTAATCACATTGTTATCGATAAAGGTATCTCTGAATAAGTTAGATAAAAAATTATGAATTGAACATTTAGATTAAACCCATAAAACCTTTCTACTTATTGATTGTTACTTACATCCAGTTACAAAATTATTACATTTGGGTTCTGCCTATCCCCATTTAACATAGATTATGTAGGTACCAAACCCCTTTAATCCTATTGATTTGTCGAACGAATTGTACCAGGATTACAGATCAGGTGAGGACATAATTTTACAGTTGTAATATCTCATTAAGCTAGCGGCGACCCGGGAAGGGGATCGGGAATGGAATTAAACGCCGCCGGGACCGCCCCGTCCCGGGAATAGTCACCCCGGGATTGTTGGATACCGATTATAGGTGCTAGATGTGACACTGTATTGTCATTATTATTTTTTCTTATGCTGTTTATGACAACGCAACTAGGCAATGTCAGGCGAACCGTTCATGTCCTATAACAAAACCGACTGGAATTATCAGCGACTTAAAGGTCTAAAAATACAGGTTGACCAATCATAAAAAAGCTTTAAAACGACAAAATGAGGCTAAGAAACTGTGACTGAAACTGCAGTTTACAGTTATTTCGCCGTTCACCGCACGGATCCTGAGTTGAAATCGAGATCGTTTCATTGCATACTCGATGTCTCAACTTATGGTTTGGAGACAACAATGGGCCATTTAAGGGTCTTTATGGAAAGGTTTAACACCGTAAGATCGTTCGGATATTTGGGCTTTGTGTGAGTTTTGCAGAGTGGCTCTGCAGCATTAGTAACGAAAAGTTTTTTCCTGAATGCTGAATCTGGCTATTTAGGCACAACACAAGCTTCAAATTGAAATTTTCACTGCGCTGATATTAAATGGTGACATTAAATTATATTATAGAAATTTTGGTTTCTTGATCCGTCTACCTCATTGATTTGTCAACCATTTCAGATGAACTATAATAAAACCGTGTTTCTCAGGTCAATGAGAAAAGTTTAAAAAAAAATTGGCCACTTCCTGTAAACACTGCATCTTGTACGGAGGGTCCAAGCGTAGCCCACTCGCGCAAGTTCGATCAGACACTAATTGGGGTGTGAATTTGCCTGCGGGCCCCTCCGTCACGTCTCGGATCCGAGGGATCTCTAAAAGTTGCATGATTTAGTGCTGTATTTCGTCTTGCAAAAGGGAGAGCTTTGAGTTCGGAGGGAACGTTCTAAGTTTGAAATTTTAAAACGTCATTCACGGGCTGAATGGCTTGTGTTTTGTTTTTGAAGAATGTTGTTTCTTACCTACATAAGTTATAGTTAAATGGAAATTGTCTGCAGTCTTAAATCATCAAATGGTAATATGGCACTACTGAATGGATATTCTTCTCACGTATCGTTTTGAACTTTACGAGAAAAGCACATGCCATGGTCAAAATATTAGAAAGTCAGGAGTGAATGTTCGACCAGAATGTTGGTCATGTAGAATTATGTGAGGTCTTAACTAGGATTGACTTTATTTTAATTATACAGGGTTACTGGTAACTCGACGTATTCCTTGCAGGACGTCATAGTAGGGTTAAAATGCAACAAATTAAGCCACCAAATGTTCTACCGAAATTCAGTAGTTTTTGAATTAGTTAAGAGTTTTAGTTTTTTAATGAAAATCCCAGATTAAACCATTTGAAACCAATTTAAAAATGATTTACGGCGCGACTGTACTGAAATTTAAGTTATTATCATAGTTGACGCCGTAGCAGACCTTTGTTAATAATTAAAAGTTCAATAATGCCTAAAACTTTGGCAAATATCACTAACAAAACATTTAATATTTTGTCATTTTTGCTATTACTTCAAAAACTAAAACTCTTAACTAATTCAAAAACTACTGAATTTCGGTAGAACATTTGGTGGCTTAATTTGTTGCATTTTAACCCTACTATGACGTCCTGCAAGGAATACGTCGAGTTACCAGTAACCCTGTATGTATAGTATGCAAAAGAACAACACCGTTCTCTCCCGCACACTCCCGAATATTAGTGTCGTCTATCGACCACTTCGTGCCGATTCCTACGTAGGTATATGTTATTTCAATGTACTAAGAGTACTACCATCTACTAAGGTAACGGTTTATTAAAATCCCATCTGAAAACCAGCGCTGCAATGCAACGGCTAATTACGGATTTAGGATGTTCTTTTTCTGAATAATGTTACGTGATATTGATTTTGACCGGTATGTATGTATGAATGATTGTATGTATGTATGTATATATGTTCATCTGTTCTTTCATATCTTCTATACGGCTCATAACAATTCGACAAATGAGGTATCATTGAAAGCGTCTTGATCGGTTATAGGCTATGTGACGTCACATTAAGTTGAAAATGGCGTCCTCTAGATGAAATAAATTCATGAAATAATTTTTTTTTTTAATCAGCCTTTTTGGGTATCAAATGAAAAGGCTTATTTAGCACATTTAAAAAATATATTAAAACCCCAAAAAAATTAATTAAATAAAAGTTATAAAACTAAAACCCAACTAAGACAAAAGAGTAAATCAACCAAAAAGGCCAATCAAATAAACAAGACATCACAGACAGATAAATTAAAAATCCGGAGTCACAAATAATCTGTTCAATTTATGCCCTAACACGTGTGACTCCGGAATTTTAATTTGTCTGTCTGTGATGACTTTTTAGGTATACCTTTTTAGTTGACTGACTTTTTTGTCGTAGTTGGGTTTTACTCTTATAACTTTTATTTTTTCTATAATTATTATAATTTTGCAAGAACAAGAGACAATTAAATATTTCTTTTTAAAATTCCCAATGCTAAAAGTGCAATATCACTTCGCCTTGCTTATCTTAAAAATTGGCTTCAATTTTCAAACACATTCTATAG
Source organism: Lithophane leautieri (assembly GCA_949152455.1). Taxonomy (NCBI): domain Eukaryota; kingdom Metazoa; phylum Arthropoda; class Insecta; order Lepidoptera; family Noctuidae; genus Lithophane; species Lithophane leautieri. Next base: position 10,208,949 of record OX424480.1, on the reverse strand, counting down.
TTCCAACTTCGAATTCAAATATAGAACGTGTGCGGGCCGGTTGGCGGCACGTTCGCCATTTTACGTAGCGTTTTTACGATGTACCCGATAACGTTTACGAGGCGCGCTGAGTGGCGTCGCCGCGGCTCGCCCCGACTGATTGCATGCGAGGGCACCGCGTGTATAGGCAGGCTTGTGCCAAGTTTCTTTTTTGTCGATGTTGAGTTTAATTAATGGGTGTGATGTTAGTATCTAAATGTCTACATTGATGATGATTTAATGCCAATTCAGCTAAAAATTGATATATATATTTTAAGTTACGATGGTCAAGTAGGTATTTAATGAAATGGGACAAAAAAAAATGTTTGCGTTACGTATGTTTTTTTGTATTCATAGTTTGATTTAATCAAATACGTGGAATATCAAAAAACACATAAATATCTGACAAAAAAAGAAAAGAAAAAATATAATAAATATTTTATCGATATCGACGATATCCGTTCTTAGCCACATCTCTATACGGGTCGTGTATCCGTGACACATCGTGTAGTGTAGCCGCCGACATCGCGCGGCGTATTTTATGCGCCCCGTCGCGCGGCCACGACCGCTCCCGACAGCAGCCCCCGACCGTCCCCGAAGGGCTACCACTACCGCTACCAGACAATTTTTTAAATCTATCTTAGAACATCTACAATGCTGTTCACATTTTATTACACGTTCTTTTGTTTTTCTAAACAGAAAGTCTTTAGAGATTCATAGAATGATCGATATTGTCTGAAAGTGAAGTATTTATGATATATCGCGTTTAATTTACGTGTCCCGTCGCGCCTTAGTGCGCAAGATAACAGTGTTGTAAAGGGCTGACTCAAGGGAAAAATAATATCTTGCTAACAGTTTCTGAAGTTTTATATTTATGTGTGAAAAATTTTATTTTGTGATTCGGAACTTTTGCTCTAGCGAATATGAAAAATTTATAAACAACGCAATTGCATTGGGAAATTAGTTGGATAACTTGGCTTGACTTAACTAATCCCTCTTGTAAGAATTGAATCTAAAATCTAAAAGATTCTATAGGATCTCTTAAGTTCAATTCTTTCGAATCGATACTGAACCTTACCCCAAAACTGTGGCCGTATGGGCTTAAACACATAAATAAATAAAAAGAAACAGTGCCATAAAAACTGCCAACCCTGCATTAACCGCGTCGAGCCCGTGCGAACCGGGCGGCAACCGGGCAGCGACCGGCGACTAATGACCGAAAAGGGCCTTCCCTACGAATTATAATAAGAATGATGATTTCGTTCGAAAAACTGTGACTTAATTGTTGTTCAAATGTAGATGGCTTTTCGAAGTAACGAGGCGTCAAGAGGGAAACAGAAAAAGATAAAAAAAAAAAATTAACCCCTTCGCCGTCAAATTAAGCGTCTGCAGATTCTTTGGATCCTATGCGATCCTCAATAGTCAGGATTTAACTTTTAATCGCATAACTAAAACATAAATTACCTTGCTTACAATGAAGTGTGAGCGAGGGTAATAATCACACACTAATAAATAAAAATATTCTATTTCCCAGCAAAAAAAGAAGTCTAAAAAGAGTACACTCCAGGAATAAAAGCGCTTTACAGACTTTATACTCCAGCCTTCTGCTTGATTTAAACGAACTCCTATGCCTTTGATGGTAGTATTAAAAACTAAGGCGCGCTCTGCACACATAATGTTCTGATTTACGGCATCATAACATGGTTTATGTTTATACTGTAGCCACCAGTGCTTCCCATACTTTATGGTGAGCCGGTTACAAGATAAATATAGTGCAGCTTTTCAATCTAAAGTCTGCTATCGTCATGGGATTAATCTATATGTGGTGATGTGGTGTGTCGTATGAATTCGAAAACTCCGTAGTCTTATGGAGTTCTGGTTGAAAAACCTGGGGTTTATTTTCTCGCGTTTAAGTGTGGGTCAAGGGTGCGTAAGAGTACCTTGGCTTTTTACACGGGCCCACCCGGAAGTTCCTACGAGTACGTCCGGGAGTTTTGAGGGTGAAACTGGGGAAACTCGGACGGATGCGGGCTTAAGCACGACGGTCTCTGTTTCAAATATTTCTAATTGAAAAATCTTATGGACCTGCGATGTTTCAAGCTCTTCAACTTGAAAACGAAAATGGCAGAAAAAATAAGCCAACGAACTCCCCAATGATTTCTACTAATCCCTTAACGACATGTAAGGAACCAGGAAATCATCATCTTCTCTAATTTAGGTAGAGCAGTCGGCGTTAGTCGGCAGTTCAAAGATTTATAGAAATCCCAGAAACAGTTAATCCGTCAGTAGCTCATTCCGAACAACTCGGTTGCAAGCAAGTAACAACTCTCATATGGGACTCATATTCGTTTCCGTCCGTGACGTTACAGGAACATTTAATTCGTAATTTGCATGAGAAATCTTAAAACTTCCTTCTTAGCTGGGAACTCAGACCAAATAAAAAACCAAGACGGAGCGCTGCGAACAATACAGTGAAGCATGCTAAACTACACCACCGCTCCGTGGATACACGCTCACACACACACACATTTACAACTATTTACAATGACACTACAATCAAACTACACCAAACTAAGTGCACACATGTTTACGAAACTAGCCTCACGTCACTGTTGACAGCGCTCTGTCTTGGTTTTTTATTTGGTCTGAGGCTGGAAAGTGTATATTCAAGCGAAAGAACGAAGTTGTTGTTGTCGTTTAAGTGAACCTATTGCGACATGCGACTGAATCCTGCCGGATTCCCAGACTCTTTGATTTGAATTGTTAGTCTGGAGAAACTCAAGCCACAAAATAAATAATAAATCGATGATAACTGATAAGACATGTGTAGGCCGATAACCTCGCGCGCGCGTTTTTTCCTAGGTTAGGGCATATCAGGCCATCCGGTTCTAACCAAAACTCCGAGAAAATCTGAACTGGTATACTTAATAAAGAAGCTAGGGCCAGCGCACACGCAAGGCAAAAACCTTGCCTGAATAAAGTTTTATTAAAAAATCAATGATAAGCAGCTGATACCTCCTTTTTATCCTGTTTTAAACCCGGATTATCGCACAAGCGTGTTAAAGATTAGCTAAAAGATTCAACTTTATTCAGCCGGATCGGAGTCAAAAACTTTTCAAACTACTTAAGATACTGTTTCCACTGTTTCCCCCTTTCTCTCTGCCATTCGTCCCGTGGCTGATACAGGCATGTTGTGTGAATTGTCTGAATACATTTAATATATCAATTTTCGCACCTTATTGTAGGTATTTTATCATTTCCTTCAGTCGATCCTTTTCCTCCTTGTTTTAGGTCAAAATTCGGTTAGAAACGTTTCAATTCGGTTGTTGAAAACATCGCTACCGACATCGCTACCACATTTACGTCAATCTCACTCAATATTCAAGTTATATCTCTCAATCGTAATAAAATATACGACGTGAGAACCTCTAACAGTGTAATAAAGGGAACTTTGGCGCAAAACGTTAACTTTTCAGTGGAGAGAGTAGGTGCCGACATAGCACTCGATAGCTAAAGTACTAGGTATACATGTGTTGGTAGGAGGTGTGCGCGCTCGTGGCGGGCGGTAGCGCCGTCGGTCGGATGTATAAAGTGGCGCGCCGGTGGCCACATGACATAGCTATAACTCCGCGGTAGCATGACAAACAGCCGCCCGGAGTGGTGTGGAGTCGACAAGTTTTGTTACGAGGATATTTCTTTTGTGATACATGTATTTCTTTTGTTGGAGGTGACATTTGATTTGACACTTGGTGCGTATTAGCAATGTAAAACATCTTAGAGTCTGTATTTTTCACTCTTAATTGTCATTCAAGTTAATTTGCTGTTTGATTTATTTACCTATCCGTTATGGACCACTTTACCATAGGTACTCCTTTTCTGGCCTGCATATTTCAATTTGTAAAGTTTCACTAAGTCCATAGTTTGGCAGGCATACTGCATGATTGATCATTATACTACCGCGATAAGCAAGGAGGAACTGAGAAATATAAATTAAATAGTACTCAGCAATTTGCAAGTTTCATAAGGAAACAATATTTAATATTATACAGAATGATACGTTGTTACAACCATGCATAAAATAAACACAACACCTAAAGTCCAACATCCATCCTAATTTAAATATCCTACAACCCGAACCGGCTCACAAAAATAAAGTAAAATAAAACAACCAAAAAAATCTACACCTAATTCGACTCCACCGGCGTATAATGCACGCCCGACACCGGAGGGCGCCCGTCGCTAAAGCGCGATACTACGGGCTCGCCTCGGGCGGCGCGAACCAATTACCCGCCGCCGCCGCGCGGGCATTTACCCCCTCCCCCGACCGCCCGCCCGGCCCCCGACCGAGCACAGAATTACTTATCTCTTCGCGCCGCTGCCATCCTGGTACTCTGCCGCCAGACGTACGCCCGCAATGCGAATGCGCTGCAACTTTTTGTCGCGCGTCCATGCGTCATGCGTGTCCTTTTTGCATTTTCCGGAACAAAAAACGTAAAAATAATGTCGTGCGACTGTTGCGTGCGGGCCGCTGATAGAGAACTGAGTTATCATGGAGTTGCCGTTTGAATAATTAAAAGGATATTTTCACGATATCTGTTCGTTTGGTGGTTAATTTAAATAAACGCTGTATGAGACTCATTTAAATATGGGCTACACCTTTCTTTTAAAACCTGTATAAACCAAACACAATTTTGTAGGATTTGCGAAAAAATATATGAAATGTTTGAAAAGCGGATATTGGATCCGCGTTTCAACTTCGATATCGATAAAAAATCGGATCTCTTATGTCGCAACCCTAGTTATGAGCGGACAATACTGATAGGAGAGAATATAAATTATCACTAGTATAGTTAAAGTGTGAAAGGATAAGTATGGTCCCGATAATGTCGAGGGGCGATAATGAAAACGTGCAAAACTCGCGCAGTTAAACATTCGAAGAGAATTATAATGAGCCCGCGCGTTGGTACAGGACGTAGTTAGGACATAACACAATATTTTAGAAAGCCCCAAAATTAGGACCAATGTGTTTCGAAATTAGGGGCTCGTGGCTAAATAATAACTATCGCATGGGTCGATCTTCAAGGTTAAGCAACGCTTGCCAAGGTCAGTCCGTAGATGGGTGACCATCGATTACTTAACGAGACCCTTACGTGCCTCGGAAAGCACGTTAAGCCGTTGGTCCCGACTGTCTTTTGTAGATCTTTAACAGGGGGTTTGACAAGTGGATACAATCGTCGTTTTTAGTCAAAGCCCGAAAGTCTGGCAAACAACTAATCAAGTCTTACCAAGGGATATCGTGTTACCCAGTAACTGAAAGTCAGATCTAGTTGTTCGTGCAGGTCAGCGTGTTAAGAGTCATGTTTGTTAGGTAATACCAAACATGAAATTGGATGATCTGTTCGTCTGTATGTTTTTTTTTTAAGTGTATGTCCATCGATATTTTCGTCAATTTTGGACCGATTTTTCTTTTTTTCTTTTGTAGTGAAACCTTGCGGCGAAACCATACAATTTTTATTAACTTTGCTTGGGAAGTTTTTGAGTTTGCTTCACTAAGTCTTTATACATGATGTTACTAATTTTCTGTCACTGTTATTTATAGCGGTATTCGAATTTCGAATTTCCACCTACCAAAACTAAAAAGTGTTTTTTTTTTTACAAAATTTTAACACCGGCTTCCGAAAAAGAACTACAATGTGAAAAATAACTTTCATTTAGGAAGACGGTGGCAAAAAACCGAAAATTCAAAACCAAAGACACCGACTTCCGAAATTAAAATTATTTTTCAATTTGTAGTGTTTTTAAATTGAATGTTGAATAAATGTGTGAACTTTAATAAGTGTGATTAAGTCCTGTGATATTACAATGTACCGACGAAATAAAAGAATTTTTTTATTTCAATGCGACAATATATGAAAAAATCCCTTCAAACTCAAACTCAAAGCATTTATTTCAATTAAACCATTTACAGGCACTTTTGAATTGTCAAGGGGTCGGTCAGTCAGAAATATGAAGCTAGTTGCCCATTCCAAAGCGTAGTAGGTACCTATGGAGAAGAACGGGCAAGAAACTCCACGGACACTCTTTTATATCAAAATATTGTTACAATATATGGGTTACATCATTCATGTTGAAATTATACATGTGAGAACAATGTAGAAAGCACGTTAAAAGCGTCCGCAATTATAACATAAAACAATTTAAAAAAATTAATAAGCAGCTAAGAGATGACCAGTCACAACTGACGGCGCCGTTTCACGAACATGACGCATAGATCAGCACCATTCAGCTCAACCATTTTTCAGATTTTCAAAACCATAATACAATGTGAAAAGTTTATGAAGTTACTGAAAGTTATGTGGTCGGAAAATGACCTGCGCACGCAGTACTAAAAGCAAACACAAATAAGTTACATTAAGTCCGCGTTATGAGCTGAAAACTATTGCCTACTTTCAACACTTTTTGCTTCACGAGAAATGGAGGGAGTAATATCCTAGAGTGCCTTTCATCAAATAGTTATTTTGTCGTTATTTTTAATCATAAGCATGTATTTTATTCTGCGAAAATAGGTAAGTACTAGGCTCGTTTCAAAACCTTCGGGTAATTTCAAGTTATAACTTATTTGGCAGATAAAGTTTTACATAATTATTCTCATTCTACTTTGAATTTCCGCGCATTATTTGAGAAAAGTACTGCCTGTATGTGAGTACAAGACTTTGCCGCAACCAGGCATTGATGGTCTCACGTATGTGAGTCTCGACTTCGCCTCGGTCCACATTTTCACGATCTTCCATCAATGTTGCAGGCCGCAGACAGACATGAAATAGGTATTTTTTCATCTAGATTTGTGCTTCTCGGAACGAAATTCAAATTCGAAATTGAAAACATAGCTGTCCATGTACACACAGCTACACGTCAAGCTATACATTTCCAGTTTAAGCTGATCTCGCATTGTATAGGATTTCCGTACCATGCGAGGTCAGCTTATACTGGAAATGTATAGCTTGATGTGTAGCCCATGTGTACATATAAATAGTGTTAGGCAAGGGAATAGAATGTACACGATAACCTAAAACTAAAATACTGTTTTAATTAACATTGTATACCACATACAACTCAAGCCCTCCCATGGGGGTAGGCAGAAACTACAGAACGCCAGCTGATACGATAATTAATAATTAACATTGTAATTAAATACTAAGATTTCAGTCGATCGAAACGTATAGTCATTCTGCGCAGGCTTTAGCGATACTATTCAATTCAGAGATGATTGAATTATTTATGGAAATAGAAGATTCGTTGATCATTCACGATAACTATTTGCGTACACCAAGCTTTGAAATTTTGTGATTGGTGGTTACAAAGACAGGTTTAATTTCGATACTATTTGCGTAAAATATAGACTACTACCTAATTGAACTTAATTATTAATAACTAGCTGCGCCCCGTGGTTTTCCCCGCGTAAGTCTCGATCCCGTGGGAATATCGGGATTAAAAGTATCCTATGTCCCATTCCAGATTATGGTCTACCCATATGCCAAATTTCATCTAAATCCGTTCAGCCGTTTTAGCGTGAAAGCGGAACAAACAAACTCACTTTCGTATCTATAATATTACTAGCTTCCACCCGCGGCTTCGCCCGCGTGGTATGTCGATAAAAAGTAGCCTATGTCCTTTCTCACGCTCTAGACTATCTGTGTACCAAATTTCATTTAAATCGGTTCAGTAGTTTTGGCGTGAAAGAGCGACAGACAGACAGACAGGCAGACAGAGTTACTTTCGCATTTATAATATTAGTAAGGAAGTAAGGATAAGGATAATATATAATATAAGTATATATATATATATATATATATATATATTTAAAAAAATCATAGGTACTTACTTTTTTTTTTTCTGTAGGTACGTCTCGCATTGTATAGGGTTTCCGCACAATGCGACGTCAGCTTATACTGGAAATGTATAGCTTGATGTGTAGCCGTGTGTTACAACCACAACTAACATCCATACTTATACTGATATTATAAATTCGAAACTAACTCTGTCCGTCTGTTTGTTTGTATGTTACCTTTTCACGCCTAAACCACTGAACGGATTTCGATAAAATTTGGCAAGGAGATAGATGGCATCCCGGGGGAGAACATAGGCTACCTTTTATCGACTTATGGCGGAAGCAAGTTAAATAATAAATCAGTTAGTATGTGAGTTCACGGAATGTAAAATTAATATCATAAAAAGCGTAGGTAAGTCGCAGAGCTGCCTACACCTACCTTTAGGTTCCTTAACCTATTTATAGTATAGCGTAGCTCATAATTTATAATTATCGCTCCATATGCAATTTCTGAAAATTGTCGGTTCTCTAACAAGCCTCGGGCCTCTCCACCAGACATTCTGCCTACCCCGTAACAGACACTGAACACGTAGCACTAGGTACCACACTATCTTTCGTAAGTACAGCACTATCTATCGTATCTATATATTTTCGGCGCGCCTTTGTGAAGTCGCACCCGTGCCGCCTCGCGCCTCCGTCTAGGGTTGTTACATCCGACCAATTGATTTATTCTGTAGTTTCGGAGAGGTAACAATAATATGTTTAGATTACGTAAAGTCCTGAGGGCCTACCACTACCGATTACAGCAGTATTATTTTAATATTACTTCAGTGTAGGAAAGAGATGAAGCTCTACAGGACGTATAGCTCTATCTCTTTCCCCCACGAAGTAAGATTAAAATAATACCGCTGTAAGCGGTGGTGGTAGGCCGCCAGGGCAGGGTGATGGGATGTTGTGTAGTTAGATATGAGTGGGTTACTGATTTTATAGGATCAACAAGTAAATTATTAAAACAGATTGAGGTAGAATGTTGTGTGTGTCGAAAGGGTTTTTTTTTATGAAGAAAGAATTAAACATTGAAACAAAAAAAATAAAAAAAAGACATAATTGATTTGATTAACTCGCTCACCAATTAATGAATTAGCTAAAATCAACCGACTCAGGAAACACTGGACTCAAAACCCAAGGCCAGAAATCAAGCTTAGCTCTGACGAAACATGGATTCCCTTCTTTCTAGTGCAATGCAAGCTATATAGTTAGCCAGCTATACTATATAGTACGTACTAATTCCATTAGTGCAAGTACTTAGTGTTAGTTAAGTACAAACATTCAACATTCACTCCCCGATTAAAACAAACACAGTCCAAAATCAAAACCTCCCGAAATCCCGATCCCGAAACAGCTGAAAACCGAAACAAAAAACGTTCGAATTTCAAATATAGCTGCTTCATCTAGAAAGCCGAGATACAAACCTATCTATAATACTAGGTATTCCATATCTACAGTGCGGGGCAACCCTGTGTATAATTTACGAGGCGAGTCGCGGCGGCGGGCGGGCCGTCGACGGCGCGCTCCGGCCGGATTTATGGCGTAATTTTTACAATGGTCCGGGTCGGCCGGATTATACAGTTCTCGGTTCTTGACCAGGGTTTCAGTTTTGTGCAGTGGTGTCCGAAATATATTGAAATTGTGTGGGTATGAATTAGCGTTCTCAAGTTCCCAAATATTTAGACTGTGTGTATTAAAGACGATGTATCATTTACAAGTCATGCTTCTAAGCTCAAAAGGACGACTTATCAGCGAAAATTTGCTACCCCCGAAAGGTGTTAATAAGAAAAGGCGGGTTAATTATACCTGTGGCGAATCAAGGATAGAGCTAGTAAGGTAGGCAGGATCGCTTCATTACTCAAAAGATTGGGCAATCAATCAATCAATCTGCTTAGCCTTTTCCCAACTACATTGGGGTTGGCTTCCAGTCTAACCGGATGCAGCTGAAAACCAGTATTTTACATGGAGCGACTGCCTATCTGACCTCCACAACCCACTGGGTAATACAATACCCCTTGCTAAGACTGGTTGTCAGACTTTCGGGCTTCTGACGACTTGTAACGACTGTCAAAGATCCAAGAATGACAGCCGGGACCAACGGCGTAACGTGCTTTCCGAGGCACGGAGGAGTCTCGGTATGTAAAGATGGTCACCCATCCACGGACTAAGCCCGGCAAGCGTAGGTAGCTTAACCTGATGGATCGACCAGTGCGGCTGTTATTACTTAGCCACGAGTTATTCAACTCAAAAGATTGGGCAATGTTTAAAATTGTCCAAAAATGTGTTCAACACTTCAGCAGAGCAATTGATAACGTGCCTTGTAGAGGGGTGCATTTTTAAAAAGGGGTTGATTTATTTGTAGTGTTTTTAACCGACTTCTTTAAAAAGGAGGAGGTTCTCAATTCATCTGTTTTTTTTTTGTGTGTATATTCCGCGATTTCTCCGCCAATTATGAATCGATTTTGATGATTCTTTTTTTGTTTGGTAGAAGAGGCTTCAGATGTGGTCCCATTATACTTTGCTTGAGTAGTTTTTGAGTTAGCTTCAATAATTACGTATTTTTCCCACTTAGTCTATGTAGACGACGTCTTATTTGACTCCGTCACTGTTATTTACATAGGAGGTAGTGGTATTCGAATTTGTGTGGGGTAGGTACCACAACAACACACACAAAAGTGAAAAAAAAACGAACAACCGACTTCCAAAAAAACACAAAAAAACTGAAAAATAACTTTAATTTCGGAAGTCGGTGGCAAATAATGAAAATTGAAAAGCAAAGACACCGACTTCCGAAATTAAAGTTATTTTTCATTTTTTTGTGTTTTTGTTGGAAGTCGGTTGTTTTTTTTTTTGGAAAATGTTTTTATTCTTAAGGCGAAAGCGTCAGTATAGCCCGCGAAATTCAAATTTTCTTACGTTTTTTGCAATTTGCAGGTCATTATCAAGTTGTATATTGATCTAAACATGATTTGCGGTCGTATTAAATATTTATTTATAGAATAAATATAATCATAAAAATCATCAATAAAAGTTCGTCATGGAATAATGAGTATTTCATGAAATCATGACATTTGAGGAGAATTATAGTGATTATAATTTTGTAAATACATAACATCACACATATTTTGATCTAGGCACAACCTGACACCGATCTGCAAATTAATAAACTGGCCAAGTGCGAGTCGGACTCGCGCACGTAGGGTTCCGTACCACTATCTATAAAAACGGCAAAAAAAAAAACACGTTTGTGTTGGAATACAACAAAATATATCGGTCCCACTTAAGTAGTTTGAGAGTCCTTCTCTTCCCTACGTATTTACATTGTGCATAACTTTATTAAAGTTAGACGCTAGTGTTCCGTCTGGACTAAGCGAGAGCGCACACACACCTCTCCTGCCAAATAAATATAATAAATAATTATATAGAAATTATAACTGTGTCTTTCATTGGTTCTCAAAACCCAATAGGTTATGGGCCCAGTGATATAGACTTTAAATAACATTCTAAGTTACTTTTAGTGATTCTTTTAGTGATTTAATAAAATGGATAATCTTAAAATGAAAAGAAATATTAAACCGTTTGATGGGGACAAATATAGTGTGTGGAAACTTAGAGTACGTAATTTATTAAACGAACTTGAAGTGCTTAATATAATTGATGAAGAAACTCCTAAAGAACCGAACAGTGAGTGGCACAAAAGACAAAGAATCGGTAAGAATACGATAATAGAGTATTTATCGGATTCATTGCTGGGACTTACAAGTGAAGAAAATACTGCGAAGGAAATTTTCATGAAGCTAGATTCCATCTACGAAAGGAAAAGCATAGCAACTCAACTAGCTTTGCGGAAAAGGTTGTTGAATTTTAAGTTAAATGAAGAAAACCCCTTGACTAAACACTTCCAAGAATTCGACGACTTGTTAATCGAATTAATCGCTGCAGGTGCAAAATTAGAAGAAGTAGATAAGGTAACACATTTATTTATGACTCTACCTAAAAGTTATGATGGTGTTGTCACAGCTATTGAAACATTGGCAGAGGACAACTTGAACTTAACCTTTGTGAAAACTAGACTTCTTGATCACGAAATCAAATTGATCAATGAAAGACGCGATACAAGTATGAAAGTTCTCCAAGTGGAAACTACAACAATACCGGGTACTACAATAAAACCTAAAACTCAAGACCGATACAATTATAGAAATACAAACATGCGACGGAACTCGAATCGAGGACAGTTTTATAAAACCTCATTCAAGCTGAAACATGATAGAATGAAACAAATAAGATGCAATTGTTGCGGAAGAAAAGGTCATGTCCAAAAGAACTGTTATTATAATAAGCAGGTGAAACAACGTTCCGAAAACAATAGAACAGTTCAAACTGTTAATATTACGGATGCTGAAAATCCAAATATCTCGGGATTTTCTTTTATGGTCGGCGGCTACGGAAAAGTGCATGACGATCAAAACGAGATAACATTTATTTTGGACTCGGGTGCCTCAGATCATTTAATTAATAGAGAAGATCTGGCACGAAACTTTATGGAACTGAAAAAACCAATAAACATCTCAGTTGCTAAGAATGGAACATATATAAGAGCAACGAAAAAGGGCAATATTGGAGTAACCAGCTACTTAGGAATAAAGGGAATGCTACAGGATGTCCTTTTCTGTTCTGAAATTCCTTACAACTTACTCTCGGTGAAGAAAATGCAACAAGCAGGAATGACCATCGTTTTTGCCAATGATGGTGGTGTGCAAATATACAACGAGGGTAAGATGGTAACAATGGGTAAGTCTTTGAACAATTTAATTGGTATTAATTTCATACATGAAAAATGTGCTTTAAATGCTAGAAGCTCATCAAATAGGGTCGTACATAATAATAATTATGAATTATGGCATCAAAGGCTTGGTCACATAGGCAAATCAAAGTTTGTGCAAATAAAAAGCAAACAATTTTATTCTGATAATGAAAAAATAAATCATGTTACACCAAATGATAAATTATGTGAAGCTTGTATAAAAGGAAAACAAGCATGTTTGCCATTTAATAAATCAAAGTCAAAAATTATAAAACGACCTCTATTCAATGTGCATAGTGACGTGTGTGGTCCCATCACTCCTTCAACACTTGACGACAAAAACTATTTCGTAATTTTTGTCGACGAATATACACACTACTGTGCGACATACTTAGTAGCTCATAAATCTGACGTTTTTGGTACGTTTCAAGATTATGTTGCAAAGTGTGAAGTTCATTTCGGTTCGAGAATTGTCAATTTGTATTGCGATAATGGTGGTGAATATTTGTCAAATGAAATGAAAAAGTTCTGTGTGCAAAAAGGTATAAGTTACCACTTAACAGTGCCGCATACCCCTGCTTTAAATGGTATTGCCGAAAGAATGATAAGAACTATAACAGAACGAAGTCGAGCCATGGTATCTGGTGCTAAACTTGACAAAACGTTCTGGGGCGAGGCTGTGTTGTCAGCTACATATTTGATAAATATCAGCCCTACAAAAGCACTGAAAACCGCTAAGACACCATTTGAATTGTGGCATAATAAAAAACCACAACTTAAATATTTAAAGGTTTTCGGTTCAACAGTTTATTTTCTGAATAAAACTAGGAAAACCAAATTCGATGAAAAATCCTTAAAAGGGATATTAATTGGTTATGAACCGAATGGTTATAAGGTGTGGGATGTGGTAGACGAAAAGTTTGTAAAAGTCAGAGATGTGATAGTGGATGAGATTAATTTCTTGTTAAGCAGACCAGTTAAGTCTGACAGAGTTGTGCCTGAAAATTGTAATAACTCTGATAACTTTGACAGACACAACGTAGAGAAAAAGTGTAAACAGACTGACAAAATACCTGTATCATTAGGTCCACCACCTAATAAATCTGTAAGTGAAACAGATATGCATCAAAACAGTTCTTCATTTCAAAATAGGTTGACTTTATCTCAAAATGAACTGACTTCATATGGTCAAAGAAGGAGTGAGAGGATTAAAAACTTGCCTACCGTATCTTATAACGAAAATGAAGATGATATTTCTATGAACTATTTGCTATACGCTAAATCTTTATTATGCAAAATACCTACATCTTATAAAGAAATTGCATCCAGGAACGATAAAGCTTTATGGGAAAAAGCTATTAATGAGGAAATTAAATCGCTCATTGATAATGAAACTTGGACACTTGTACAAAGACCCGAAAATAGAAATATCATTGACTGTAAGTGGGTATTTAAAATAAAAAATGATGAGTTTGGAAAACCTCTAAGATATAAAGCTCGTCTAGTAGCTCGCGGTTTTAGCCAGGAATATTTGGTTGATTACAATGAAACTTTTGCACCAGTTGCAAGAATCTCAAGTTTTAGATTCTTATTAGCCTTTGCTAATCAGTTTAATTTATTAGTCCACCACATGGACGTAAAAACTGCATTTTTAAATGGGAAATTAAAAGAAGATATATTTATGAAAACCCCTGAAGGAATCCCAAATGCAAATGATTTAGTGTGCAAATTAAACAAATCGTTGTATGGATTAAAACAGTCTGCACGCTGTTGGTTCCAAATGTTCGAGCAAGCTTTAATAGAGAAGGGTTTTCGATACTCATCAGCTGATCGTTGTATTTACATTCTAGATGCGGGAGACATTCTTGAAAACATTTATGTTGTACTTTATGTCGATGATCTTGTAATTTCAACGGCTAATATAAATACCATGAATAGTTTTAAAAACTATTTAATGAACAAGTTTAAAATGGTAGACTTAAAAGATATCCGTTGTTTCTTGGGAATCAGAGTCGAAAGATATAATAATAAAATAACATTAGACCAGAAAATGTACATAGAAACAGTTTTAGAAAAGTTCAACATGAGTGATTGTAAAACTGTTAAAACACCTTTAGAAACTAAAATAGATTATGCCGCATTGAATTCAAATGAAACAACAAAGACCCCTTGTAAAAACCTTATTGGGTGCTTGATGTATATAATGGTATGCACTCGTCCTGATTTGAGCTTTAGTGTAAACATCTTAAGTAGATTTGCTAACAAAAACAACAGTACACTTTGGTTATATTTAAAAAGGGTTTTACGCTACTTGAAAGGGTCAATTGATTTAAAGTTAACTTATGTGCGGAGTGACAATATAATTAATGTATTGACTGGCTTTGTTGATTCTGATTGGGGAGGTGATGAAATAGGCCATAAAAGTACAACAGGTTATTTGTTTAAATTATTTGAACAATGCACAATATGCTGGAATACAAAGAGGCAACTCACAGTGGCGGCTTCATCCACTGAAGCAGAGTATATGGCTTTATTTGAAGCTGTTAAAGAGGCACTGTGGTTAAAATCCTTAGTGACCAGTATGAACATAGAATTACCCAATGCAATTCCTATTTATGAGGATAATAATGGGTGTATAAGCATTGCAAGTAACCTTACGAGTCACAAAAGATCAAAACATATAGACATAAAGTACCACTTTTCAAGAGAACAAGTGGAGAAAAATGTTATTAAAATTATTTATGTTTCCACAGGTAATCAGTTAGCTGACATCCTAACGAAGTCATTACCGACAGTGCGTTTTTCTGATATGAAAACGAAACTCAGTATAATTTAATACGTAACATATAAGTACTTATAAACTATAATGAATTGAATTATAGAATGATCTATGTACTTATAAACTATAAAGAATTGAATTATAGATAAGAATGACTTGGTCTGATTAGGTTTTCCTGGGTTTTCCCTAATCCTGTGCATCGAATGGTGGACCATATAAAATTGTGCCCCCAGAGAAGGAAGGTGTGTGATATTATTATTGTAAATATTATTTGATCATTTATTTTGAGAAAGAGGATTTATTTTGAGGGGGCGTGTTGGAATACAACAAAATATATCGGTCCCACTTAAGTAGTTTGAGAGTCCTTCTCTTCCCTACGTATTTACATTGTGCATAACTTTATTAAAGTTAGACGCTAGTGTTCCGTCTGGACTAAGCGAGAGCGCACACACACCTCTCCTGCCAAATAAATATAATAAATAATTATATAGAAATTATAACTGTGTCTTTCATTGGTTCTCAAAACCCAATAGTTTGTTGTATGGGAGCCCCCTTAAATATTTATTTTATTTTGCTTTCAGTATTTGTTGTTATAGCGGCAACAGAAATACACCATCTGTAAAAATTTCAACTGTCTAACTATCACGGATCATGAGATATCGCCTGGTGACAGACGGACGGACAGCGGAGCCTTAGTAATAGGGTCCCGTTTTACCCTTTGGATACGGAACCCTAAAAATAGTAAGAAAATTTGAATTTCGCGGGCAATCTCAACGCATCCCCCTTAATATCCAGCTCGTGCTTTAAGTAAACATAATTATGCAAAATGTCAATACAGTCTTATGCAATCGGTTAAGGGTGAAAAAGCGCGCTTTGAGATCATTTCGTAGGGTCATTCATACAATGCCATAACTCGTGCTGACCCTTTGTAGGCCACGTGCCCGAGTGCGTACTGGTCCGGTCCTTAATTAGTGGTATTCTGTGGTGTAATATTAATATTAGTTTAAGGGGGATGGGCCCGGGCCGATTTACGAAAGAATGGAAACAGTTTTAAGGGACATTGTGGTCTGATTTGAAGAGTTGGTAAGAGAATCGATATTTATAGACAATATCGAATCCTTTTACATTACACACAAATACATTACTTATAGGTTTACTTTTACATGTCTTTTTGAGGGATTACTAAAAGTCTGGAAAACGTACATAAAGATGATACTTATAATTATTGAGATTTGGAAATAAGAGTAGTACCTATCTATTTTACATGAAATTATCAACACACAAAGAAAGCTATCCAAAATTCAAACAATATTATTTTATTATTATTTTTTACTAGCTGCGCCCCGCGGTTTCACCCGCGTAAGTCTCGATCCCGTGGGAATATCGGGATAAAAAGTATTCTATGTGTTAATCCAGGTTATAAACTATCTGTTTGCCAAATTTCATCCAAATCCATTTAGCCGTTTTTGCGTGATTGAGTAACAAACATCCAAACACACAAACTCACATTTATAATATTAGTAGGATAGTAGGATTAATCTTTATTCTTTTATTATGTAAGTACTACTGTTGGTATACCAAATAAATAAATAAAATGAACAGCAATCGAATACGTGGACACCAGGCGATTATAACTCGTAGGCGAAGGCGTAGCAAATAAGAGCTACACTGTAGCGTAGCACCAATTACTGTAGCGCAACGCGTAGCGCAAAGAGCCGCACGCTCGATAAGTCCAACGCTAGGCGTTGATTGCGATTTGCGAATTTTCATGAATATTTACTCGCGTATAAAATAATCTCCAAAAATAAACAAATAAATTTACAGTTTATAAAAATCTGAAATTCATTATTTTATTGACAGAAAACGCACTGCCTTAATACGCTGGGATAAAATGACATTTTGCACAAGAGTTCCATAGACTATAGGTAGTAAAAGTGAGCAATAAGGAAGGAATTCATCCCCCAATGGGGTTAAATAGGGGATGAAAGTTTGTATGGAAGTTCGTCATTTCGCCCCATACGATTTCCCATAAATATTTTTTCCACTTGCTTATCATTTCCCCGAATTTGACATTTACAAATTCGTCTAAAACATTTTTTAACTAATTAAGTATATTAAACTAACAAAGGGCGTGCCCGCTAACCGGCATCGGCAATAGAATAGCGTCCATAAACGATTTTTTTTTTTTAAATATAACTTCGGAAATATTCACAGAAAGAAAAGAAAGAAAATACGTTTATTTGCGGTAAACATGACGTAAAAAAAAAACAACAATAAACACAAAGAAAAAATAAGAAATGGTTGGGGGAAACTTGCAACACACAACTAATAAATTGATAGGTACGTAAAAAAATACATTATGTACACGCACACTTGCATTTCAACGTAGAAAGACAAGTGTGACAAGTGTGTGTGTGTACTTAGTGTTTCTTTTCCATATCAATTTAATATTTTTTGTGAATATTTTTAGTATGAACCGTGATAGTTAGACAGTTGAAATTTTCACTGATGATGTATTTCTGTTGCCGCTATAAAAACAAATACTAAAAAACAGAATAAAATAAATATTTAAGGGGGCTCCCATATAACAAACGTGATTTTTTTACCGTTTTTATAGATAATGGTACGGAACCCTTCGTGCGCGAGTCCGACTCGCACTTGGCCGGTTTTCTTAACATGTATAGAGGCTATACTATTGCAGGTTAACGAAAACGCCCTTCGTTGGGTAATATACTGTATTTATAATTCTATGAAATACTCCACATATACATAGCCACCAAACCTAACCCAAACACAACAAACAACTTCAAACATATTTTACGTCAGCTTAAAAGTTTTACACATACTGCCATGCACACTTGCACAGTGCACCAATTATTACGTAAATTGCAGCATCAGGCGCATCCGACACCACTCTGTACTATGATCACCTCAAAACTAGAGTTGGTCAGTTGTTAGAGAAGTTTCTAGAAAACAAAACTAGTTTTCGCTGACGTAATTTTCGTGTGTGAAGACTGTTTCGTTTATTTTGCTCGGCTGGGTATTGTATACTAGTCCCTAGGGAAGGAAACAGAGTACCTACGTAAGGAGTCAGGACTAGATATAGCACAGATGAATACAGATGGTTTACTCCGCATTTTAGGTACGTATGAAGTTACAAGTACGCGGCGGGCTCGTCTTGTCGGGCCAATTTAGTGAGCGCAACGTAGTCAGAAGATATATGAATTACGCGGTGGAAAGAGCGGCAACTTCTGTGAATATAACTAGTAATTAGCGCTGTGCGACCTGAATTGAACTTTATTGTGTCGTAGCAAGAGTCGCTTTTTATTTGAGTGAACCATCTGTATTAATCTGTGGCTAAACGTAGAGGTACTAATGTAGAAACCACCATATTTCCCCGTTGTGTCGTGGTCGGTCGGCATTTGTTTCAAAATGCAGACTTGCTGCATCACCTGCAAGGAGGTTTCATTGCAAGTCTGCATGTGAATGTGGAAGCCGCAGCTTGTATTACTTCTTACTTCTGAGTTTAAGGAGTTTCTGTTATTATGCTGGTAAAGCCGACATGATTTTTTTGGAGTGTATGTAAAAGAGTTCTCCAGTTCTCACAACGTCTTGGGACGTTAGAAGGCTAGCTAAGTTATATCTTAGAAAGTTTTGATGTGCTACATCTTTCCTCCCGCTTTCCTGCAATCTGTGGGAGTGATTTCGTGAAAAGGGACGGAAGTGTGTAACAGAAAACCGAGGAACCGCGCGCTATTTGATTTGACCAATGAGCACGCGCGGTACTAGAGTGGGCCGTCAGATAGTACCAACCTATTTTCCGAGAGGTTGGTACTGTCAGCCACAAGATGACAGATGTTACACATCTTAAGGGAATACAGTAAGCACCGCTAGTTTAAAAAAAAAAATAGCAATTTTTAAAGAGTGATTTAATTAATTAAAGTTTAAAGTGGGAATAAAATGTCGATCGGTAACTTCCAGGGAGTGATGATTAATGATTACCAAAGGAGTGTTCTTTTCAGCTCGTTCGTATGTAAGAAGATGTCAGCTATGCTAAAACCCACCCTTGTGTACACAACCTCCAAAACATAAATCCGTCAGCAGTCCATCGACTCATCCGGGGCGCTGGTTTTTTTTTTGTAATGCAATGGTAAGCGATTCGCAGCATGTGCCTCAGCTAACCCCCGGCCGCGTCGGGTGTGATGATGCGGAATAATTTAATTGCTGCACACCACGACGACTCCGTCCGCCATAGCTTGACGTGTTTTTTTTTTATTTACTTTTTTTCGACGTGTTACGTGACTCTGATGTGTGGAAAACGGAATTTCGTAAAATAATTTTTGAATGTTTAAAAAAAAACCGAGTCCGAAGTTTCATGACTTACGGTTTACAATTTTATGTCGATATCCGTGAAACTCTTTGAAACCTGTTCACAAATCACGCAAAAAGTGCCACAGAAGACATAGGCTTAATCTTATTAGCAAAAGGATTAGGAAAGCCATAAATTATAGGAATTTAAAAGGTCCCCATTCCAGCTTACTAATAAGCGTTTAATTCCGCGCAGGTAAAAACGAGGTTGGCTCAGGGTTGGTCCAGCATTCATTTTAATCAAGTGTGTCAAGCCCCGATTGCCTAATGAATTATACCACCGCAGCTTTGTTTTATTAATGCTGGCAATGCGGCGCGGGTATTTTTATATTTTTAGGCTAAAAACTTTTTGGTTTTCCAATTTGGAACTGCATTTGAATTTCGAATTTCGTCTCGAGTCTTTTTCTATGCGGAGGGTGCAACTTCATAAAATTTAACTTTTAACTTGTCAAAATATTTGGTAAATTGATGGTTTTTTTGACAGATTGAATGTGAACGTTCTTAAAAATAAGGGAAATGCGCTGCCGTGTTTTCAGAAAACAAAGAACCTAAGTGTTAAGCACATACTTACAGTACCTAGGTACTTACTTTTTTGGAGACTATAAAAGTTTGTAATCTGCAGAACTCGGTGAACATTGATATTTTACAGAATATTTTTTATGCGCCATTTTGGAAGCATGATGCCACTGATGCTCTCGTGTATTCTCGATTTCTGGTTGTGCATATTTGTTTTCACTGTATCCTTAGGCCACGGTATAAAAAAAAAATAACCGTGTGTATGAATGGTACAAAGAGTGCATAGCTTTTTGAAAAAGCCTGCAATTTTCAATCTCTTAATTTATTACAATTTTAAATTCTATGGTTATAACGCATTATTTCATCATGGAAATTCCATAAGAAATGATCAGTTATACTTATTCAATCAATAAATTAAATTTTAAATTTAAAAAACCCCCGACAGGAACGGAGCGTCTAATAAACGTTTTTTTTTTAATATCTAAGGACACTCTCGATCAATTCACGTTTCAAACAAAACCAAAAAAATCAAAATCGGTTCAGCCGTTTGGCAGCTACGATGGCACAGACAGGCACACAGATACGTTAAACTTATAACACCCACACAACTTCTTTTTCCGTCGGGGGTTAAAAAAACCAATACGAGCGGTACAAGTCGTTGAACAACTTCAAGAAGAAGTACGTCATCGCAATCGCGACAATTGATCGATTCATCCGATACGAATGATCAAGGCGACATAGCGTGACAGGAGGTTCATGCGATCAAGTCGAACAAGCAGAAATGAATCTATCGCTGTTATCGCCCACATATCGCCCGTGCCTTCTACGTGTGGTCGCGGCCACAGCCATTGTTCTCCACGTTTTTGCTAAAACGTGCGCCCGAAGCGCCTGGCGAATATAAATTGAATGCGAACGTTTGTTTAAAATTTCACACCGCGCTTATTGTCCTGTGTGCATGGATACTGGCGAAATATCCCTCAACGCGCCGGTTTTGTATAGGCCTACCTTACCTATTGAAACTATTCAGAGAGAATAGCTTTGGATACCGTACCTTCGTACATACACAACCGGTACCCGGGCCATGACATAATTATCTAGCTTCCAAAGGCTGTCACCATGTGGATAGGTGACAAAACGATGCTTCAGCTAGAAAGCCGAACTTTTCCCATACCATGGTCTTGACAAGGTTTATTTATTACTTTTACTTTCAGTGCTTCGTGATATATAAGTAATTTTAATTGCGCTCCGCCGCGGATAGTTTTGGACTTGGTTTAAAACTCTTAATAACAAGATATCCGAACAAAATATTAATAATAAGCGGATCTCTGAGCCGCAGTGAGTTCAGGTGAGACCAGCCTCGCGGGATAGCTGACTCTTTAATAAACATGAGGCAGCAGGCTGGGCCGCTAATAATAAATGAGCGCGGCCCGCCCGGCACGTCTGAACACCCGGCGCGCAAGGGAAACTAGGAGTTGCGTATAGCTGCGCTATAACTACAAGCTTCGTCTTATAACTTTAATGGTACTCGTTATGATTTGATGAAACCCTGGTGTATGAAGTCAAGGTACACATCAGTTGGTCTGAATCTGAATGTCGGTCAGGAAGGAAAGGACAAAATTCTTCATAGTGCGACAAGAATATGAATGAATTTAGTCATGAGGAAAATGTTTACAGATACGCAGATACACAGATACCTACATACCTTAGGATCTCGCGCACTTGAAAGAAAGAACGAAAGAAAAAATCTCTTGCCCCCAAATGCATTTGATACTATTATAATCTCCGTTCCGATGTTGGTACTAATAAGCTGACACTTTCTGTACTCGGTTTGATAAACAGACCGACGCGACACACCTGATGCAAAATGGTTAGTTACCGCACCGCTGCAAACGTCACCGGCCGGCCATGCGCGACAGACACCTGCAGCACCTCAAGGCTTTTTGATGCGTCGCCAACCTTGTTGGAAAAGTTAAAGTGTTTCATGTGCTTCTATTTTCATCAGCAACCCTTCTTGGGGAAAAAAAAAAACAACCGACTTCCAAAAAATACACTAAATAGTGAAAAATAACTTTAATTTCGGAAGTCTTTGCTTTTGAAATTTTTTTGGAAGTCGGTTGTTATATTTTTCACTTTTAACTTGTGGTACCTACCTATCCCACACAAATTCTAATACCACGACCTGCTATGTAAAAATAACGGTGACCGAGAAACTTAAAACATCGTCCACATGTAGGTACTAAGTGGGAAAAATACGTAATATTGAAGCTAACCCTAAAACTACGCAATTTTTTATGGGACCATCCCTGATGGATGCCAAACCAAACAAAACAAAAAATCATCAAAATCTATTCCTAATTGGCGGAGTAATCGCGTAGCAAACACACAAAAAAAACATACAGAAGAATTGAGAACCTCCTCCTTTTTGAAGAAGTCGGTTAAAAATAGGTCCTATTTTCTATGCACTTCATGTTTAATTCTCTTATTGGCAATTCGGCACGAGCTAACGCGATCTAAGCGGGCTACATAATGTGTAAGGGAACAATTTAATAGCCCATGCCGTGAAAAGTTTTAGCGAGTCAGCAAACACTAAAAGTTACCAGAATAACTGGTAACTTTTAGTGTGGTGCGTAAGTTCACCTCATGTTCAGAGCGGTCACTTACCGTTGGAGCAAACAAGTCCTCGAGTGAATAGTGTGGAAATCGTTGTGGAAGTTTTTTTTTTTTTTTTAGATCGGAAGCCTAGGTATCGGCAATCGGAGAGTAAAGGCTCTAACATACTGGCGCGACCATTCGCGCCAGTATGGAAAATAAATTCGTTCCCTCTTTGTAGACTGAATCCCGGTGAGTTACAGTAGTGAATACGCCCAAATTTTAGGATAAAATCTTTATAAAACGAAATATTGGTCTTTTGAAAAAAAAAAATTGTTACGAAATGTTCATTATTAAATTGTCTATCCATTAGTGTCAGTAGCAAAATTGAATAATGTTTACTTTATGTGAAGATTTTTATGGTTTCGTTGGAAGGAAAGAAACATACAATTACTCCTTTAAAAAAAAAAGAAATGCACAATTTTGGAATTAAGATTATGTAAAAATTTAATGTATTTTTACTATTTGCTATTTCTTTTTAAATAACAAGTAGATAGCTCCTAAAAACTACCAAAAAAGCGGCTAGAGTGGACTTTTGCTCAGGGTACCGCCTTAACACGCCAAACAGCCGCAAGCTAGACCGCCAGCACCCTAATTACGTAATACAATGATTAATCAGATTTGGAATCGGTTTGAAACAAATGTCCAAACTATTGCTTCAAAAGTTCGAGAGAAAAAAACTGCTCAACAACGTAACTTACGAACTTATGAAGCAATGGATTACATATTTTGTTTCGAACCAATTCCAATTCTGATTGATCGTGTATGTATCTAATCTGTATCTAGTCTGACCCGCACCCGAATTGCGTACCTAGCAATTAGGGTGCGGGTCAGACTAGATACAGAAGGCGGAGAATCGGTGTTGAGTTGCAACTTGGGAGACGCTTCCAGCTGCGTACTGTGATAGGTTGAGTAGATTGATTTAATTTGGCGAACATTATAGTTAGAGATGGGTTGTAACAGGTTAATTATCACTGTTACTCTGACAAAAAAATAACAGATCCAAATATCTGTTATTAAATAACAGCCTGTGATTTTTGGATCTGTTATTAAATCACAGCCTGTGATTTTTGACGATAAATACGTATTTAAATCTCAATCGCATATCTTCTTTATTTCTTTTGGTTTAAAGTCTAAAATTGTACCTATCTGTTATTAAATAACAGCCTGTGATTTTTGACGATAAATACGTATTTAAATCTCAATCGCATATCTTCTTTATTTCTTTTGGTTTAAAGTCTAAAATTGTACCTATCTGTTATTAAATCACAGCCTGTGATTTTTGACGATAAATACGTATTTAAATCTCAATCGCATATCTTCTTTATTTCTTTTGGTTTAAAGTCTAAAATTGTACCTATCTGTTATTAAATAACAGCCTGTGATTTTTGTATGGATGACAAATATGTATAAATCTCAATTGAATATCTTCTTTATTTCTTTTCGTTAAAGTCGAAAATCGTATCCAAAGTTTTAACAGTAACAGCCGCGGTAACAGTCTTGAGGATCTGTTATTTTAAGTAACAGATATGTTTTTATTGTTAGGAGCAATTGCTATCTGCTATTTTTTAATATCTGTGATTTATATCTGTGACGATAAATACGCCTCACTCCTAATTATAGTAGTAGAAATCATAAAATCCTTCATTTTAATTACAAGTCTTTATGAAAAACGGAAATCTATTACCGCAGTCCCATTGTACATGCGTTTCGTTCATGATAAGCCATTGATTGGCTTCTTGATTAACAATGTCCGTGCAAATTATCGACTCACGCACAAGTTTCAGTTAACGATCGATGTTCAGAACTTGAGATACAATTCTAACATTTTATATTTTCACCATCATTTTGAACTGGCTCGTTCGTCTGCAGAGCATGAGACAGTCACTGGATTCGATTGCGAGGCCAGGCAGTGTTATTGGGTTTCCCCATCAGGAATTTCTCAATAGCAGCATAGAATCTAAATTTGTGCCGGCTCAGAACTGACGATACCTTGTCAGGGAATACACACTCATAGGTTCAATTTATTTACGTACATAACTACCCAAAACCTGAACGAACTATCATTATGTAGATTGAATAAAAAATATTTCGTTGGTTCCATGTTAGTAATCGAACACTATATTTCTTATCACAAAGCGACCCGCTAAGCCACTGCGCCAATCGTAAAGTTTTTCCACTTCTTTACTGCTATGCAGCAACAAAACCACGACAATTATTTTATTCGACCAATAACGACAACATTTTACAACCGAAATTGCATCCTATTGGTCCATTTTTGCCCGACTACGGCGTAGAAAAAAGGAGGGTTATGATTTTGACCGGTATGTATGTATGTAAGTATGTTCATCTGTTCCCTCCTATCTTCTAAACCACTCATCATAATTTGTCAAATGAGGTATCGTTGGAAGCGTCTTGATCGTCCGCAGGCTGTAGGCTATGTAAATAAAAATGACGCCCTCTAGAGGACATAAAGTAAGGAATTAAAAAAAAAATTGTTTAATCGTACCATGTTGGGTATCAAATGAAAGGGCTTAATGAGCACATTTCAAAAATATATTTATTATAACCCCAAAAGAATTTAAAAAAAAAGTAATAAAACTAAAACCCATCTACGCTTAAAAAGGCATAAACAAGACACCACAGACAGACAAATTAAAAATCTGGAGTCACACGTAACGACGTGACGGAACGACGGCAGGCCTATCTTATGATAGGCCTGCCGTCTTGGGGGGGGGGGGGGTTGCATCACGTCACATTATCAAAGAAAACCCACCCGGATGATATCATGCCGCTTCAATGAGCTGTGCATTCAGCATTGCATTAAAATAACGCCTCTTACAAAGTTATGCAAACCTAGTACAGAGGTGGCACAGATCACCTGTTCTTTGATCTTGCTTGTTCTACTTTTCTTCAAGTTCATTCATCCGATGATCCCCATCTTCTTTGGGGATTATCAGTATACGTATAGTGGTGAAGATAGTTCAATGTCTCCTCAAGTTCATTCATGATGTTGTTTATTAATTAGATGAACAGCATTCATTCCATTGCAAAATAAAGCAAGCAATGTTTGATTTGAACATCGCATTGCCGCAACTGTCAATGGAGTATCTCAGTAAGTTATGTTTCCTTGGTATATTAGAAACGAAAATCACCTGTTCTTGTTTATGAATCAAACAGCAACAACGTCATAATCGTTTATTATCAAGTTCTGTATCTATCTATGGTCTAAGTCTGCTCCAATCAGACCCTCTTTTTTTTTTTTTTTTTCAGACTCCTAATGTTCTAACTCTGTTTCTCATGTTCTGTAAGGTGGTGTGATGTGGTGTGACCGCAAGTTTTCGAACAGCAGGATAGTCTTATGAAGAATATGCCGGTTGCGCGTTATATACAAAATCGTCATTATCATCGTCCAATAAGTTTGACATAAAATTAAATCAAAGCAATATAGACTACATATTTATGTATTCTGTCTGTGACAGTTTTCAACAAATAACCAAATAACAGCAAAAATTGATTTTGATAATTGCGCCCCGTCCAGTCGGATGACGACTGTCGCAATACCGCTAAAAATTATGAAGAAACTAAAATATCCTACATTGCTATTCTGTAAAGGCTCTTACATACTGAGGCGATTCGTCGCGCGACGCGAATTTTAACAAAACAATTTCTCACGGCCTCAGACCAACAAAAAAAGAAAGACGGATCATTACCTATATCAAACGTGTAGCCACAAAACTATGCTCCTGCAAGTAAACACACAGGCTCACGCACACACCTACACAAAAACTATGCTCATCGCTCCTAGTACGTCACGAGACGTCGTCTAGTAAACTTCAATAAAAAAAATAGAATTATGCCTTCTTGTGTAGTGAAAACTTGTAAAAACAATAGCAAATCACATAAAAAGTCTCACGGAATCACTTTTCACATGGAAGTACTTCAAATAACATCGTTTCTTAATTTAGTTAACTATGAATTTTAGGTTACTTGGAACAAAAACCTGAACGAATGAACGAACGAAAACAGTGACATTTAAAGTGCGAGGGTTGCCATAATATGATTTGAAATTTTCCCGTTCGATATTTTTTATTTCGAGTAATTATATGCGTTTTTTTTATGTATTTAATATTTTAGATTTCCAAGTAATATTGAAAATAAAAGTAAATGGATAGTAGCTATAAGAAATAGTCGGAATGATCCAGAATGGCTGCCATCGAAAACCAGCGTGGTTTGTTCCGATCATTTTGATAATAATGACCTTTATTCAACTAATCGTGGACTTCGCCGTGTGATCAAAAGCGGATATAAAATTTGAAAAACAAAAATGAGATTTTATCAAAACAGTAATTAAACACGAGACTGTATTTTTTATTTTATTTTAGTTAGTTTCTCAGCTTAGTCTAGCTAATTTAAATACTACTGTACCAAATTTTATTTTTTAGATGTTATTTCCATCGTCCTACGTAATTGCTGAAAACTCAGTTTCACAAAGTTCTGGCTGTACGTTTGTTCAAGTATGTCCTAATTCTTCATTTATCTTCCTAAGGTTTTAATCAAAAGCTGCCATTACTCGTGTATTTTTTTTTGTAGGAGTTACCAGACTTGCCTCATGTAGCCATTGACGATAGGGCTGTATGTAAATGCACTTTGTACTTAATTGTTATTATATTTTGCGATGTAAAAAAAATGGTTTTGTTTCGGAATCCTTCCTAACAATTGAGTTACAATACCATACTCAACAATATCTTACTCGTACAATATTATCCTACCCAAAATATTATTCCCCAAATTATAGGGAAAAACTTTAACAAATGACAACCCTTTTTACATACACATAGATAAAAAGGTGGCTTCACTTTTGATGTACGTAATGCTCCGTCTTTCTTTTTTTGTTGGTCTGAGCTCACGGCGAACAATGCGGCGGCGGCGGCGGCGTGGCGTCGCGTCGCGCGACGAATCGCCCCAGTATGTAAGAGCCTTAACCATCTCACCGTCAAAATTTAGGTGAAGTGAGCGTGGAGTGAGCTGTCATTGTCATCGACACCTACTGATGCTAAGGCAGTGACAGTTCACTCCAAGCTCACTTCACCTAAGTTTTCACGGTGAGATTTTTACAGAATAGCACAACTGTTCTTATTTATGAACCAAAGTCAAACAGCAAGATGTTTCACCGCCGCCGGAGAGCAGCACCTACTTTGGAACTGAAAGTTGCGCGCGACAATAATTACAAATTATAACATTAAAATATGAACGATTTACCGGAAATAAGTTATAAACTTAAGTAAAATAATAAGTTAGGTCTTCTTGTGTTCAAATCAGTGACGCAATGTACTCGTATTACGTTAAATAAGTGCAGGTGTATGGACACTTTGGACACTCAAACTTATGGGACATCTTTGGTCAGGGGCACCGTATTCGCACTGGGTGTCGGTGGGATCTATAATCCCCGCTTTTGCTAGGCATTTTTGGAGCATTTTGCATTTTGATAAGGTAGATAATGTAATAATGCAAGTATTATTAAGTGGGTAGGTATTTCAAATTACCACATTTAAAGTTAACGGTAGTAGTAATCCTTTAGGTAGTTTTAATCCTTTTCCAAAATAAGTCACACCGTTATCATCAGCGAACTATTAATTTATAGTAAAATTTAACCCTTAAATAATGATGTATCGCTCACCTTAACCGGCGGGGTCGGAATGTACAGCGGCGGGTCATTTTGGGAGCCAGTGTAAACGTCTTGACCTTCAACGCCTGCAGTACATCTTTCGGCGTCGACCACGCTATATCTGCACACGATGCCGTCGGCTGGTTTCGCATCGTAACCAGGCGGCTTTCCAACATGGAAACCCTTCGCTTTTACCCAAAAGCGGAATTTAGAACTGTCCGAACTATTGCACTCCTCCCCTCGCAATGTACGGAGGATCCGACCATACTTCTTCAAAGTAATCGTCTTAGTTTTAGCTAAATCCCCGTACGTCTGTATGACCCACGGTTGATACGTCGCAAATAAGTCTAATTTCGGATCCCCAGTCTGCACTTTCGCTCTCTTGTTATTGTTCTGCTCGTTTTTTTTATCAGTTTTGGAGCTGCTTGCTGTTGATTTACGCTTTGAGGGTTTCCGCGGAGTTTTCTCCGGAATAGCCTCTTGCGTTAACTTCTTACGAAGTCCCCGGTCACTAATCATTGCTGCTGCCATGTTTAATAGGTTCTAATTAGCACTGCACTTTTAAGTTCATGCTCGTCATTGTAAATCACAGTTTAATTAATAATCGAACTGATCACAATGTCACTGTAGTACTTCGTCTCTATACTCTTTTCTGTTTTCCATTAGGACAGTAGGTACGCAACTTGAAGCGTTCTGAGAAACAGTTCGGGAATTGTTTTCGTGGAAAGTTGTCGAACTGAAAACTCCGAGACTCGTGCGTATAACTTTGCGAACGCGAACTTTTGACTGCGAAGTTCGCGTCGTCCTATAAGAACTTTGTATAGATAGAGGAAAACTTTTCCCGGCGGGCGGCGATCGGACCGCGGAAGGATGTCGCTCGGCCTTTTACTATTGCTGATTACAACGGTGTTCGTTTTCGTAGATAAGTCTTCAGGAAGATGTCACAGTGTAATTCTTCTATCAGATGCAAAGTTTTGTATATTTTTATTTGTCCCCGAATTGGCTCAAATAAATAAAATTCAAAGTCCAAAATTTCCAATCGAACTTTGTTAGTAAACAGTTCTAAGTCCACCCAACAGGTGTCAGTCCAGAAGTAGCAAAGAAAAAAAATGGCAAACCAAAAAAGTGGTTGCTGCGTGCCGTCGGGCAGGCGTCCCGTGCGTAGTTCGCGACGTGCGAGGAACCGAGCGACAGGGACCCACCGTGGCGGCCGCTCGCGGACAGCGCGCGCGGAATACTGGCGCGGGCCGGGCGCCGGGAGCGGCACGTGCGGGCAGACGGGCCCGACGCTAATTGCCCGCAAAACAATCGCCGATCGTGGGCCGCGGGGCGCCCGCGATAATGCTCGCACTAGCCCGTCCTTCGAGATAACGCGCGCGGCTATTGTGCGATAGATAACTTCTACTCTTCAACGCGATAAAACGGCCCATCGTCGCGAGTTGCGGCGCGGCCCATCGTCCTCTAACTCGCTACTTACTTACCTATTATGTATAATGTGGAGCTGTTTGTATTTGTTTATTGTTTGGCGCAATTCAATATGATTATTATTGCGTGTTGTAGTAAATAGCTGGTTACAAATAGGGATGTTGCAGAGCGGTGTATGCGCAAAGCTATCGACCTCGACACCGGATTAAATAGTAGTTATTGGCAAAAACTAATTGTGTATCTGCACTATTATTGGGTACCTACCTACCTGTGTCGGGGGTAATCCCAAACTCAGGGCATATTCTTTGACAATATCTTTATTTCCAAAATAATTTATTCTTACTCTTAATCTAAGTTCTTACTTAACTAGGATCCGAAATTCCGAACCCACATAATCGTCTACAAACAAGCAACAACTAAGTATCCCAATTCCCAATCATACCGTAATAAAATACCTACCAATTCCACTTACTTTCTATCAGACGAAAGTTTCGATAATATTATATAGACTTGTGTCATAAATTATTAAATTGGATTTATAACTAGAAACGTACAAACGACTAAAATGACCTAAAATGTTCTGCCTGTGACAAATACTTACCAAAATCGATATGTAATGTAAGTAGTAGCCCGGTCGTATTTCCTGTGGATTCTCCAAAATTTTCATTCATACAAACCTTGTCCAGACAATTACGAATACAACAAACAAATTAGACATAAATTTTTTGAAGTCGGTTAATATTCTTTGATATGGGGTTCATTTTAACGGAATAACACAACAGCGTCAGAGTCAGTACCGTCAGAGAACGATTTCGGTTATTTTTACCCGACGGCAAAGAAGGGTTAAATGTTTTTCGCACGTATACTATGGAATAATATTGTGTTTTTAAAATATGTCAATATAAAATTGCACACCTTACCTACCCAATTCAAAAAAGAAACATCTCGCAGTTGAAAATATGAGATTTGCTATTCCCTAGTGGCGGCCGGGCATCCGGTCGAGCCTGCCTGTTGCCTGCCCCAACGCGCACTACACAACTCGCAAGCGCGGCCAAGCGCACGCGCATCGAGACAACGACTTCCAGTCTGACATGTAAACATTTCATGCACACAATATTACTTAAATTAAACCTTGCACTACCTGAACATACAGATCAAATTGGTTTAAACTGAAATCACACTTCTGATGTTTTAAAATCGTAGGGTTGACCGGCTGCGCGCGCATTGCGCCCCAATCTTGTGCGCACGAGCCCGCACTCTTGCGCGAAATGTGCGCATGTTACTAGGCGAACATAAAATAAAAAGAGCTGTGACGCGGCAAGACCACCGGCTGCGCGCGCGCCTACCGCGGCATTCACAAGTTTGTAACCTTCCCCTTTCGTGTTCGAGCAACAGAAAATAATCCTTATTTCAATCAAATACGTTATAGTTTTGAATAAGCTATCGTCATCTACAGTCACAGATTTTTTTTCTCGTTGCCAAAGTTGGCTTTTTGGTTGGGTTCAAGAAAAAATTCTTCAGTTCTATGCTGCCCTGTGAACTTGATGAACACGTTAGCCATGATTTTTGATCATTATTTTTTTTATTGATTTTGATCGATTTGCCAGTCGATTGTTAAGTTTAACGTTTAATAATACTTCTGTAGCCGGAATCAAATTGGGTGGTAAATGGGGCTTCCCAACACTATCTAGGTAGTTCAATAAAAATAAGATAAAATTATTAAGCTAAGTAAAAAAAACAACTTTTTTTTTGTAAACGAAAACAATGGATAATCTCTCGTGTTTTTAACAAGAATCAAATTAAAATTATATTTGATCACGTAGATTGAGTAAGAAGAATCGATGTTGCTTCATTGAACGAATTTGTACTAGGCTCGCATAACGCGATGGGTCTCTTTTTTTCGTTATCCGAGATCCTTGTAGTACAGCTATTAGCTAATAGATGGCGCAGGAAGTTGTTAGTTTTCCAAGAGTAATGGAAAGGTTGCCAAAACCCAGAAGAAAACGCTTGAGTTTCCTGAAATCTTTTTTTTAGGCAACCCTCTTTGGACTTTTGAACTTGGCACCTAAAAATACGGTTATGGTAACCAGCGTATCCTGGACAGTCAGCCCCGCGGCCCACCCACTTTGCTGACTCGCAAATTCTCAATACGGAGTCGCAATAGGAGAAGGAAAAACATCCGCGTTGTAATCGATCCATCAATATTAGTTAATTGGGATAGTTTAGGTACCGTATCTACCTAGGTACATTTTAGGCTCAAAATACCTCAAATCAATAACTTAAAATTTTATCAATTCATGAAAAACAAAGAAATAAATGTAATGGGCATTTCAAAACAAAGGGATAATAGGTATTTCAATATTTTTGGGTAATCCAGAAATATAGTATTTTTATAAAGACACCTATTTACGCTATTTTTTAATGTTTTAAAGGCTTTTACTTAAAAACTTACAGACTAAAAATACTAAATATGTACAAGTATATAAAAAAGGTAGGAATAATCATAGGGCATAAAAAAAATTCGTACACATCGGCGCTGTCAACAGGAAAAGAGCCCAAAAGGCTGGCAGCATTGCCACGTTGTAAGGCAATAAAGCAATGCTAATTGTTTGGCCAAAAAACAGGCCCTCTCTCTTGGTCACGTGAAGAATCGACCAACCGCTTGTCGATGTCTTGAAAAACTAAGTGAGCACTCGGACCCCATGACTCTAGCGAGTGTACGTGTAGTGTAGTGCGCTCGAGCAGTATACAGCCCAGTAAGATTGGAATATTTGCGCCTTAAATCCCTGTTATTATGTATTTCTTCCTTGGTTTCAAATCAATGCGCAAGAATCCCTCCGATCGGATGGACTTGGCTGGTTTTGATTCCAACTCCGTTGAATGAGTACTAGGAAAACATAGTTTAATCATAATCTCTCAAACAAAGTGTTACCGGAAACCCCCAAAAAAAAAATCTCTCAAACAAAGTGTTACCGGAAACCCCCAAAAAAAAAAATGTTTTACCGGAAAAAAATGTCTGGACGGAGTAACGTTTTGATTTTAGTCCGCCAACTGATTACTAAGAAAACATGAATAACAAGATGGTGGCTTACATTTTTCACCGCCAAGGCGCTGTTGTTGGTGATAAGCTGCGCTGCGCCGGAGTTTGTTGATGTGGAGGACTGGCTGGACCAATCAAAACCGCGTAAGTCAGTTACGCGGTTTTGATTTTACTTCATTGAATGATTACTAAGACAACATGGTTAAGCAGGAGGCTCCAACATTTTGTATTGTGTAATAATTAATAAAAAGTCAAACAGAACGGAGTTACGAGGTTTTGACTTTACTCCATTGAACGTGTACTAAGATAACATGACTACGTAGTAGGCTCTAACATTTTACAGCCACTTTAAATAGTACAGCACTACTGCTTATCTTTTGTGTTCCTAGTACAATTGTTCCTAAAGAAACTCGAAAACGCGTATGCGCGTTTCCATGAAATGCAAAGCTTTCTTGCAAAACGTACTTCCTCAGCATATTTGCTGAATTGATAGGTCAATTTTACTCTGTCCCTTTTCAACGGTAAACAGAGTGAAAGAGATGTAGAAAATATCATGCTATTCTAGCTCTGTATCATATCGGCGTATCGGTGACATATTGCGACTTCTTTCGTAGCCCGATTTACTAGGAGAACATGTAAGTGCAGTTGTGGAATCGACCTTGGAATGGACCTGCCGATACCATGAGATAAAATAATACTGTAAAGATGCACATAAAAATATGAAGTGAGTGATGCAGTTTTTACGCAGATAAAAGAGAAACTTTGTGGAAATGCCTGAAAATAAAATTATCAGTACAAGTTCAAGTTCAAAACAAGGCAAATTATTAGCAACTTTGTTTTTTAATCAATGAGTATGCAATTTTCTGTTAATCGTATTAATGTTCAATGCTCTAACTGAGCTGATCTGAGCTGAAGGCAATTATGAATAATTTATGCTGAAGGAAGGCTCATGCCCAACACGAAAGATGGGTTGGCGCTGCCCTACTCTCGCTTTATAAAACAACGAAATGACGCTCCCCACTACAGCATTTTACGTGCGCCGTGTACGTAAAATGCGGTAGTGGAACGCGTCATTTCACAAGCTATTCCGTAACGTAGTTATTTTCTAATGTCTCTTATTTCATGCTATCCTGGTACACAGGCGATGCAACAAATCCAAGAACAACGTATTGGCATTCTGCTAACACCACTCGCTTGCTTGCCACTGACTTGCCACTGAACTGAGAAGAGTATGCTTCTATAATAATTAATAACGTGCGTTATGGCTCCGGAAACAGGAGCGACGCGCTAATCTGCACGAGCCTTTAAAAACGCGCCCCATATTTCAAATGTACCTATCGATACTATGTCAAATAGTAGATGGTAAATATTTATTACATCATCATAAATGCTATGTATACATAGTCAGTCCACCTATAACTCGCCAGTTCTGTTAAGTAATTCTCTTAGCAAAAGGGGCGACCCTCTAGTATGTCATCAACCGGGCACAAACCCCTACAGCTACTGAGAATTTCTTGAAGGGAAATACTCAACAACACTTTTTTGACCGACCGCGACGCGGAAATGGAACCCAATGACCCGTGCTCAGTAAGCTAAAATTCCGATGGAACTCGGTTGCGGCGACATGTTGAGCAGGCACTGTGACTGTTATCATATTGGTACCGGGATGGCAGGAGCTGACAGGACACAGATGTAGATCATACAGATACAATCGGCGCGTTGCTAACGCGGGCCTTTCGTAGTGCCGCGCCAACACGCTTCGCAGTTCGCCGACGACGCGTAGGCATGTCCCCGATGTCACTTGTCGATGTAATTAGTGCTATTTTTGAAGCGAAAACTTCTTTATGGGCGTTGAGCGATTTTTGGTAGGGGAAAAAAGGTTTCGCGTCAAACGACATGCCTGCGCCGACATCCTGTAGTAGTAAGTGAAGTTAGATTGACTACGTGAAAAGTTTAATTTGTTTATACTGTGCATTGTTTATATTGTGTTTTAATGTTTTCACTTCTTTCGGCAGTCTCCATGACTGCCTATTTTTACCCGACTGCCCCAGAAGGAGGGTAATGTTTTTCGAGAGTATGTATGTCTATTTCTTTGGCACGCTCTGTAGCCTAAACGGCTTGATGGATATTAACATACGATTTTTTTTCATCTGAAAATACAAAAAAAAGCTCGGGGAAGGTTTTTTTTTTAATTACAACAATATTGTTATCAAATAAAAGCTAGTAATGAGTATATTCCAAATACGTAGATTAATAAAATTAAAAAGCTTGAAATAAAAAATTAAAATTAAAAAACAAAAAACCCGACTGCAAGGTATTGCAGGCGGGGTTTTTTGTCAAACAAATAACCTGAAATATGGTGTAACTTTTGATTGTTCCCGCCTGCAATACCTTCCATAAAACAAAGTTCAATGCTTGTTTTTCTCTTTTCAGTTATAGCATTTTTGACACCACTGTCTGTTTTATAAAACTGTCAGGTGTCAAGAACGGATTCTTTCGACGGCCGGACTGTGGACTTTGAGCTGGCTTAGCGTAGTACGGATCTTATTATAATAAGATGCCACCCTGTTTTTAACCGACTTCTTCAAAAAGGATGAGGTTTTTTTTGTTTATGTTCATTGAATTTTTTTTTGGCCAATTATGAACCGATTTACAAATTTATTTTCTTGTTCGAAAGGTTATACTCCAGTGGTGATCCCATATAAATTTTACTAACTTTGCTTGCGTAGTTTTTGAGTTAGCTTCAATAATTATTTTTTATTATTATTTAGGTTTAGAGTCTGTGTCCCGTAACAGTGAACCGTGCTTAGGCCCGTAACGTTGATCCTTGGCTGAATAGTAAGCCTCCTGAATTCAAGTTTAGTATGACAAAGTAAATACGCTTTTGTAGATTACTTTAGCATCTTCTCTAGAATAGTGGGGTCGCGTCGTATTTACAGGTTAACTTATCTCGACCATACAGGAACTGGAGCATCAGGAACTCTTCATCAGGTATTCTTTGTGTAAGTGTAAACTTTCTTTCAGAATATCGGTTATCGATGACCTGCAATTTAATAAAAATATATCCCATCCCTACCGACACCTACTTAACTGCCCGAGGCAGGCAGTGCCGCGGTTTGATCGCTACTCCCTTCCCCTTCTATAACCTCCTGCCCCCCACGCCCGCGGCTTATCTGACGCGGAAGCCCGTCCACCAGATATATTTCATCTCGCCACTCGACAGTTTTTCTGTGCCCACTGAGTTCAGTACTCTTAGCGCAGTCTGGATGCCTGGTATTTGACCATAATTTTGTTAAGTAAAAGTTGGAGTTATTCGTAATTATTTGCTTTTTTTGGGGGGAGCCCATTCCACGAGGACAACATTTTTGTGCAAAAATGCAAACAATTTTCGCTCAGAAGTAAGACTCTGGAGATGGCCGCCAGCTATTGATCCTATCTCTAATGCATTAGTATTTTCTTTGAAATGGCGCTAGGAATAAACGCGATGGAAGTCAGAAGTCAGAACGCATTGAATTTTAGCAGTAAAAACTTTTCCAAAAAAAAAAAAAACTACCACGAGTTCCAAAAAAACACTACAAAGTGAAAAAAATACTTTAATTTCGGAAATCGGTGACTTTGGTACTTAATGAATTTTCGTTTTTCAAAATCGGTCCACAATTGACGAAAATATACATACAGACGAACATAGAACCTCCTCCTTTTTGGAAGTCGGTTAAAAAGTAGCAAAAGGACAGGAGATAATTATTTTTAATTGTTACAACATTGTGTTTTGTTTCATTGTATTGTGAAGATCAATAATGTGTTCAATTTAACTGCATCATGTTTCAGGCTGTTTCAGTTACAAGGAAATTAGCAATTTATCACTTCACGTCTTGTCAGTGAGTCAAAGTTGATGTCAATCAAATGCACTCCTTGAAGCTATTTGAATTTCAGGATAAGGTAGAGCTGTGTTTGACATTATTTGAATATTGATTTTCTCTGATATCAATTACAACGTTGATACGTCACATTCATAAGATCACTTTCTCCTACCTGTGAGAGGAACTTTAGGCTAAGGAAAGGAAGGAAAAGGAAGGAAGGGAAAGGTACTTACTATAACTACGATTACAGACTTATTAATGTTTTTTTTGCATATTTTAAAGCCCGCTTATTTCGTTTAAAACTACGCCCAACGTATATAATACAGAAAGACCTCGATAAAAATGATTCCGTCCGACATCCTTTGACCTAAATCCCGCCTCACAGCCCGCGGCTTACTATAAGCGTTTAATTAAAAAATTCACGCCTACAAACTCACCTAATTAGTGTCCGTGGGACTTAGCTTTGACTCTGTATATTTCATGATGTCTTAGTAGGTTGGGTAAGATGACTTACGTAGGTACGACCGAGACGTTATAACTAGGGTACTGGGGATCCAGCTAGCTAAAGTCTGTTTTTTAATCTCGTAGACTAATTTGACAGGTGCAAATGTCAAACTCCGTATTGAAAAAACAAACAACAATCACTTGAAGTGTAAAATTAGTCTACAAGATTAAAAAACAGACTGTAGGTTTTCAAATATCTTTATATCCGGCTGTTTCAAAAAAACTTGCAAAGAATAGACAAATTATTCTTTAGTGCTACCTCAGACCAAATAGAAAACCAAGACAGAGCGCCAGCGCCAGTGTCAACAGTGACGTGAGGCCGGTTTCGTAAACATGTGTGCACTTAGTTTGGTGTAGTTTAATTGTAGTGTCATTGTAAATGTGTGTGTGTGCGTGTATGCACAGAGCGGTGGTGTAGTTTTAACATGCTTCACTGTATTGTTCGCAGCGCTCCGTCTTGGTTTTTTATTTGGTCTGAGGTTGTGAAAATCATAGGGCGAGAACTTTCTGATAAACAAGTTTCTTTGATAAAACCTAGCCTAATTAAAAACAAGAGATACGAGTGAATTTTTCATTAGTAGGTACTTAATTTTCAATTAAATAGTGGTACTTAAGTATCCATTTCTTGTGTTCAAAGATAGTCTAACGTAATTATGAAAGTATAAAGGCTCCCCACAAACAGATGGGATATCGTTGGCGCGTTACTCTTGTCGCGCCAGTTTGCACGGGCCTTAAACAAACATTCTTTTTTTAACAATAATTATTGCTAAATAAATTAAAATTGTAATTTAAAAATCATTGACACAAATTGAGGTAATAAAACAATACATAATTTGAAATAAGAATTTTGGATTTTTAAAATGTCACTACATATTAGCATCCATTTATTTTCATTATATTGAGATACTTTTGAAACAGACCCGCAGACCGTAATGTTTTGACTTGACAACCTCAAACTAGCTGAATAACAAAATATCTAAATTGGGAGTTGGAACTTCGGACCGATATCGAAGTACTATTGTTGGAACAAATCGCAAATGGCATAGATACTTTTAGTTTGATATGCATAATTATTCCCTTTCAATAAATAATGTAATGCTGTATTTGAAACTGCCTTGTAGTACTGGAAATATGCTTGCTATTTATGTTACTGAAACTATTGTTAGTCAAGTCATCAAGTGTCAATCTTGAAACTAAAAACTGACAGTTTAATTATTTTAGACGAGATAACTATGAAAGTTATTGGCAGTGAAGGTCCGTCCATGTAAAATACTGCATCCTAGACGTTAGACGCGACAAGGCTAGGCAGATGACGATGCGGTAATTGAGGTTTATTTGATTCAATTGATTGTTTACCTACTAATACAAATTTTCAAACTCGCAACCATAAATAAATGATTTCGGTAACAACTTATTAAAATGATTACGTCAACAGGATTGAACCCCGGACTATGCGAAACGCCTATACACTTTCGGTCCGGATAACACACACACGAGGTGTGTTTTTCCGCACCAAAGGCAAGAAAGCGAGCGCTGTCGTGCCGCGAGTACCAGGGTGGCAGAACGCGGCAGGAGTAAATTAGGCGACGGACACTCGGCTCGGCGCGAGTCGACGCGCGCACTCAGCGATATTGTTATCGGCCCGCCCCGGTTGCGGTGGGGTTGGCAGGTAAGTTGTGAAATAGTTTTATTATTTATTTTACATTTTTGTTGTTAATGATACGTTGTGAGGTCTTAACACTGCACAAGTCCAGGAAACATAAATGCTTTTTTTTTAAAGATGGAATAAAATAATCAGTGAAACTGTTTTTTAAGTAATAAGTACTAATATTAAGTTTTCTTATTGCTGTTTGTAACATTTTTGGACATATTTTTGTTTTCTCTACTCCCCAACCAAGAATTGTTTACACTGATAGTATTTTAACATAATTTTCTACTATAATCAGTACTAATATACTACTATATGTATACTATTTTCAGTACTTAAGTGTAACTGTGTAACAAATTGTCAATCTTCACCATATTAGAATTAAATGTTTAGGTATCATTTAATGTGTTTATTTTAACGACTTTACTAACTTTATCGTACCCGTCTTTAATTCCGTATCAAAAATGGTATTAATTTTTAACGATGAACTAACTATTAAGGAAAATAATAATAATTTAAAGTTAATACGAGTGCGTAGCAGCCCTGTGATACCGGCGTGGCGGGGCGGAGCGCGTCGCCCACCAGCCCGGGAACAAAGCAGCCGCGCGCCAGCGCCACTCACCGCGTGTGAACTGCGACTAAACCGGCTTGATACTTTACAATTTTAATTTAATTTAACATGTACCTAATTGGAATGTGGGTGTTCTTATATTATACACCTGTGTCTAACTAAACCTTCGCGGATTACATTATCTTATGTGTTTTAATTTCATATTAGATACAAGTCAGCGAGATGTTCGATGTCAATATTGTTGCCGCGAGGACGACTGTGGAGATTGGTACAAACAGAGGCCTATGGGCTCCAGCAGTGGGTGGAGTAGAGCTGTAGATAATGATTTAATTATACGAAACTCAGCTAGTAGCAATAAATTTCATAAAAGGTGATAGCTATGTGGCTACTAAGCGAGAAAGAGTGAATAGTATTCACTCTTTCTACCACATAGCAGTATTCACTGAATACTTCTTGAGATGACGACTGTGGAAATGAGACATTGATGTCTTGTTTGCGATTGTCTCTCACCTATCCAGGTAAGCAGGCGAGCTAGTTACAGGATCTTATCGTCACGGATAGTACTTATAATATGACTGCAGTCAATAATACAAACTATAATACATACTATTTGTATTTGGTATACAGTTTACATGCGATACGGAGCGCGGCCTGCTCGGGAACAAAGCAGCGAGCGCCTGTGCCACTCACCTTGTGCCTACTGCGACAACACCTACTTGATACTTTACAGTTATTATTTAGATCTAAGAGAACCGACTATCAAGTTAGGGTTAGGAAAACTGCCCGATTGCCAGCGCCTTACGTGCCTATGTTCTTTTGGCCTTAGATAGATAAATCCTGCCAGGGTTGCGGGAAAGTCCGAAAGGGATACCGGGACCCTTGGCAACAGGCAACTGAAGGAATCCGGGCGGGTTTTAGTCAGTAAAAGTCTGACACGCGCTCCCGCTCCGCCCAGAGTGGGAGAAGTCGTCTGATGATTTTCCGTAATCAAAAAAAAAAAAAAATTTTTTGCTACTCTCTTCAATATGTACACCATAAAAATTACTTACAGCTATAAATGTAGACATTTTACATAGGGTGACACAATGGACGGTCATATTGCTAAAAGCGATCTTTTACAGACAACCATTGGATGGATTAAAGTAAGAAGGAGACATAATACTGCAGGTAGTCAGTGGTGTACCATTTACATATCACATCTTTATACATATATATATATATATACAACAATAAACCTGAAACAAGAACGAGGAACTGTATATAGGAAGCGTTTTTTACCAGAATTTGTCAGAAAGTGGATAAAGTATAGAGATATAATATTACATAGAGTGCGCGTCTTGCACAAATTCCTTAGTGCGCATCGTAGACAAGTGAGCTATAGATTAGTGTTGGGTAGGACATACGAGAGGCACTTCAAATGTCCCATACAAAATGATTGAATGTCCCAACACCTCGAAATAACATTTTGTACCGCTTCACTGTGACAAATGAATGAATCTCGAACTGACAAGTGAGTGAGTGTGGCGAGGAACGTCGGCGTCGTGTTATTCAAACCCGTGTCCACTGTTCATAGTTTGTTGCGCACACTTTATACTATAATTATATCTCTATGGGACAAAGATTGAGTGAGCAAGGCATTCCATAACCGTACTGATTGAACTGTGAAAGAATTGTCATAAAAGCTGGTGGAATGTAGGTATCTCTAGTCTCAAGTTTTCCGATAACCTCAGATACCTTTTATGTGTGCCATGAAAGCCTGTGAATATCTAGTATCTTAAGGTTAGTTCTGTACCCAAAGGGCGCCAGCGGTATCCGCTACCGGGTTCCATTCCGGAGGAAGGGTCCAAGCCGCACTTATTTTGTAGATAAATATGCCAAGTATCAAGATTGTTCGATAACCATAGCGGTACATTACCCAATGATTCACCGGAGGCGCGGCGCGGCCCGCCACCGCGCGCCGCATCGGCATCGTGAGTCCCGTATATTGTAGTACCGCGCTACACAGCTATACACACACACTCACCCATGATAATGCACACAAACAAACACATCGTTCATGCAAACACCAAAATGTGTGATCGTGTGTTCATAACTTTG
Organism: Lithophane leautieri; assembly: GCA_949152455.1. Taxonomy (NCBI): domain Eukaryota; kingdom Metazoa; phylum Arthropoda; class Insecta; order Lepidoptera; family Noctuidae; genus Lithophane; species Lithophane leautieri. Next base: position 10,167,123 of record OX424480.1, on the reverse strand, counting down.
AATGCATACGAAACATATGCACACTCGCACTTATACTTAACTAGCTGATGCCCGCGGCTTCGCCCGCGTAAATGTCAGTTTTTATAAACTAAAATCTTCCTCGAGAACCACTCTATCCATTGGTGAAAACAGCATGAAAATCGGTGGAGTAGTTTTTGAGTTTATCGCGAACAGACAGACGCGGCGGAGGACTTTGTTTTATATGTGGTGAATGGTGATGAATTGCTAATGGCGAGCAGCATGTGCATTGAAAACATGTCTACCTACAATCATGGCGGGGCCACACATTGGACATAATTTGACTCCAAGATGTAGCCTTGGAGAGCATTGGCTCCAATGTGTGATCGGCCTTGGACAGATATTGGACAGGATTTTACTGATTTTTGCTTAACATTGGATTTGATGCCAATCCTGAACCAATGGCCAAGGCCAATGTGTGGCGCCAGCATTAAGCATCAACCTACATAAAACATTATGCATAATTATTTATTACAAAGTTGCATGTCTTTCATCTGCCTAGCCTTTTCCCAACTATGTTGGGGTCGGATTCCAGTCTAATCGGATGCAGCTGAAAACCAGTATTTTACATGGAGTGACTGGCTATCTGACCTTCACAGCCCAGTTGCTAGGTGGTAACACGGTATCCCTTGGTAAGACTGGTTGTCAGACTTTTAGGTTTCTGACTACCTGTAACGACTGTCTGATCTACGAATGACAGTCGGGCCCAACGGCTAAGACCGCCCCCCCCCCTCCCTGTTTTTAGATTTGTGCTCTCAAGTTTTTTTGTATGCGCTGGCTGATGATAGAAATAAAAAGAAAAAAATTGTGCGGTTAAGCTACACTTGCCGCGGTTGGTTCGTGGATGGGTGACCATCCATATCGAGCCACTGCGTGCCTCGGAAAGCACGTTAGTTAACTTGGTCGCCATTATTCCTAAGAGTCTGCGCCACCCACAGACTAAGTAGTACTCCACTGAAGCGCATTTGACGCGGCGCTAGTGTCTATAAACTATGACAATGGATCAGATTGCATTAAAAAAAAAATGAGTTCCACAATTTTCCCGCAACCTTATTTCATAATAGCGCAGTTGCGCACTCTACTAAATTTTTCACACTGAAACTGTTAACGTTACAAAGCGCCCTCTAGTTACTGAAGGCTGTTTTAAAGCAACCCTAAGGTTCTATGAAAAAAGTGAAGATTGTCACTGTTAGTAAAGTTGCTTTCTTGCTTCACATCTGGCAAAACCAAAACGTTTATCATATTTTTCAATAGATGTCGCTAGTAAATATTCAATCTTGTTAAAAAAAATCTGGTTTCAGTAAAAGGTGAACAAAAATAAAACGAAGTTTTAGTCATTCGCACTAAGAAAAACGGGTTTATTCAATTTGTTAAGATTATATGCAACTTGCAACGCATCTTCCATAAATATTTATTATTTTAAAATAAAGGCACGCGAGGTTGTCCACATGTGGGATTTTATACAACATTCATTGAGCCGATAGTCGTGAGTCGTGACGGCTAATGGCATAATAGCCAAGGGCCTCGACCAATGACTATATAACCTCTTGACTGCTCATGCGGGCGACATTCGATGCGCGCCAGCGGCAGCGGTCGGTCGTGTTGCCCTGTGTGTGTTTCGTGCGTTACAGATATTCCGGAATCAAGTGTTCCCGAGTGCGTCATAGTCATTGCGACTATCATCGATCTATTAGCTGTGTGTCTTTTTCAAGACACAGTTAATAAAATATTTCTCTTAACAGAGTTTATTGTCAAAACGTTCGTCGCGTATTTTTGATCCCTTCTGGATTAAAAACCACAGTTTCGTGGTCCTCGGCTGATACCTTACGGTGTTAACGAAACCGAGGGGGTGTTGACCCAGACGCACCCGCCGATCCCCTTCAGGGTGAGGCAGAAAGTTGGACGGGTCCCAGTGTTCGGCCTTGGGGGATCTCCTAGTCGGCATTGGTGACAGTTTTGCTTTCACAGCTACACACCTGGAGTGGTTGGGTGTATCTACCCCTTCACACCAGACCCTGTTAGGACCCCGTTGCACAAATAAGATAGGCAACGGGCAAAAGCAAGCTTAGGGCTCACCTTAAGTACACAACCTCCCTGTCTATACCCGACAGGGAGGGTTTTTACACATCCCCGGGCTACCCTCCCGGGGAGGTAGGAGTAGGAATCATTCCCTCCCATTTATAGATATGTCGAGTCCGATAAAAATGGACCCTCTCACGAGGAAACTATTTTCCCTCGTAATGAGGCTATTGGCTAAACCAACAGACAACCAATTAGCTCTCATGCGAAAGGAGGTCGATCTCCTTTTGCCGCTTCTAGAGCCAAGTCCCGCTGAATTAGCGGAGTTCACAGATGCATTAGGCATCTCCCAGTCGCTCCCTAACATAGAGCTTGAGGTCCCTTTTGTCCGCTCCCCTAGCCCGGCCTTCAGCCCTGCCTTCAGCCCCGCGGTAGAGTCTATGGACGTCACCGAGCCCGCACCCTCTTCTTCAAAGAGGATTGCCACACCGATTTATAATAACATTGCCTCTGACGGTGAGAATGCCTCTCCTCCTTCCTCTCCTTCCCAATCGGATGACGACGGGTTCACCCCAGTCACCGGAAAAGGGAATAAGAGGAAGAAGAAGAGACAATCGTCCAGTCAAGCAAATAAAGTCGTCGCCGTTGACGTCATTTCCCCCACCCCGACCCCCGTAGCGCAAGTGACCGGTACAGTGCCCAGTAGCACTACCGTTGTCGACACCGCGATTTCCCCCTCCACCTCGACCGCCGCGATAGTAGCACAAGCCGCTCCGGGGCCTCGCTTAAATAAAAAATCGCCCCCTCCCCCCGTGTTCATTCAGGACAAGGGGAAGTGGACTGATGTATCCAAATGGTGTGTCGATCATAAGATCGCATTCACCAATGCCCGTTCAACCCTACAGGGTATTAAAGTCACGATTCCGACCGCGAATGACTATCGCGAACTGACCAAACTCCTGAGAGCCAGAGGTGTGTCATTTCACACCTTCTCGCTCCCAGAGGACCGACAGATTAGGGTCGTTATTAAACGCATCCCGAAGGAAATCTCCCCCGATGACGTAAAAGCCGACCTTCAGTCGCAAAACGTTCCCGTGGACGAAGTCCACCGTATGCACCGCTCGCGTGGCGGTGAAGCATTCGACATGATACTTGTCGTCTGCTCTCCCGTAGAGGGGCATCACCCCATTTTCAATTTAAAATCTCTCTGTAATCTTACAGGCTTTCTCATCGAGAAACCCCGTAAGAACGGAAATATAGGGCAGTGTCATCGCTGCCAACTATACGGTCATTCGCAGAGGCATTGTCACGCGAAACCCAGGTGCGTAAAGTGCCTGGGCGAGCACGGCACAGCCGACTGCAACCGTCCCAAAGATCGTAACCTTTGCCTCAGTCCTCCCAGTTGCGTGTTATGCGGACAAGAGGGTCATCCAGCGAATTACCGCGGATGTTCAAAAGCCCCCAAATCCAGTTCTCCCAAGCTTACTAAGCGTGCTGACAATCGTCAGCAAAGGGAATTCCCTTCCGCTCCCTCCTCTCAACTTCCACAGAGACTTAGCCCTCAGAGGCCTAGTCCCTGGAACATGTTAAATCATCAACATGCATTCCCAGCTTTAGCCACCGCAAGGCTCCCTCCCGCTCACACTCCTCTATACTCGCTCATGGATCCCCGTATCCGTGCCCACCCCCACCCTTCTTTACCCGCGTTCTATACGCCTCAAACGCAACTTGCGCCTACCTCCCACCGCCTAGCTGCCCCCGCGCCCTCAGCGCCTCCCGCAAAACGCGCACCCGCTACCGTAGCGCCGTCGCCGCGTCCCACCCCCACCCCCGCTCCCGTGGCCAATACCCCACTAGATCCGTTCAATGAGATTACATCTACGTACATGATGTTTCTCTCTCCCCGCGCTATCCGTATGGCCGCCGAAATCAAGGCAGCCAGAGATAGTTGTAACATCGCTCAGATCTCGGTGATCTATAATGCTTATCCCGAGATTAAGCAAGCCCTAGAGTCCCTCGCTAAGTCAAATCATAATGTCTAACGCCATTATAGAAAGATTTAAGCCCCGATCCCTCAGACTAGGTATATTCAATGCGAATGGCATCAAAGGTCAAAAAGAAGAGATCGCTCTCTTTCTTCGCGACCATCAAATAGACATCCTCCTCATACAGGAAACTTTTTTAAAACCATATCTCCGGAATCCCTCCATAGCGAACTATCGGTTGATTCGTAATGACAGAACGCGCTGTCACAGAGGCGGCACCCTCATTTATTATAAAAAGGAGCTGTACTGCATCCCCATAGAGCCCCCCTTTTCCCTCTCTCTTATAGAAGTATCCATATGCCGCTTAGGCATGACCGGTCATCAACCGATCACTATAATATCGGCCTATCACCCTCCAGGCATCGGGGAAGACTGTCAAGTCCTCTCAAATGACCTCTCAATCCTTCTCGGCTTAAGTAGCTCCGTTATAATAGCGGGCGACTTTAATGCCAAACATCCCGCTTGGAATAGCTTAGTCACCACCACCAGAGGGCGACACTTGCTCGATCTCTCAGCCTCACTGAACTTCGATATCATCGCTCCGATGACTCCCACTCATTTCCCTCATAATATTAGTCAAACTCCCGATGTACTAGACATGGCGCTCCTTAAGAACGTCAATTTAAGATTAACATCAATAGAAACGGTAGACGAGCTTACCTCCGACCACCGTCCGATAGTCATGAGTCTGGCCCCCCGCATAGGTCTCTCGGATCCCTCCCAAAATCCCAATGCTACCAAAAAGGTCACGGACTGGAAGAAAGTAAGCGCAAAGCTGAAATCCAACACGTCCCCCCAATTGGACTCTATCCCCGATAAATTCGACTCTATCGCTGACACCACGGCCGCGATCGACTCTCTTACAGATCACGTACAGTTTGTTTTGAACGAATGTTCAAAGGAGACTCCAGTGACGGAAGACCGTCGCTGGAGGCTCCCGCAGGATGTACGTGATCTGATAACGGAGAAGAACGCGTCCACCCGTGCCTACAGTAACTTTCCCTGTTCCGCAAACAAGGCCCATATGCGCTATTTACAGAGATCTGTAAAGAAACGCGTAGCGGAGCTACGTAATGCGGGATGGGATAAGATGCTGAGCGAACTAGAGCCAGAGCAACAGCCCTTCTGGCAGTTGACTAGGAACTTGAACTCCGATCAGGTCGCGAGTATGCCCCCCCTAGTGCGCCCCGATAAGTCAGTCGCCTTCGACGACATAGAAAAGGCAGAGTGTCTAGCTGATAGTCTAGAGGTTCAATGCTCTCCCAGTACCCTACCAGTAGATCAAGCTCATCTCGATGAGGTGGACGCTGAAGTCGAACGTAGAGCTACTCTTCCGCCCGTAGAGGACCCTGATGATCCCCTGCTCCCCGTCGCTCCGGACGAGGTGCACGAGATCATCAAGGGTCTTAAGATTCGCAAAGCCCCCGGTTCAGACGGTATCACCAATAGGGTGGTGCAATTGTTCCCAGCCCATCTGATAATGCTACTGACCACCATCTTCAATGGTGCTCTGAGCAATAATATATTCCCTAAAGCGTGGAAAGAAGCCACAGTCATAGGTATCCCGAAACCCGGCAAGCCAAAGTCGGCACCGTCGAGTTATCGTCCCATTAGTTTGCTCAAGGTCATAGGCAAAATCTATGAGAGACTTATTTATAAGCGACTCAGAGACTACGCCGAGACCAAAGGCCTCATCCCCAATGAACAGTTCGGTTTTCGAACTCAGCACTCTAGCGTGCATCAGGTCCACCGGATCGTAGAGCACGTAAGTGCTGGTTTCCAGCACGGCTCTATGACCGGTGCTATCTTCTTTGATATAGCGAAAGCCTTCGACAAGGTTTGGCACAACGGATTGTTATACAAGTTATACCAACTCGGTGTGCCTGATCGTCTCGTACTCATAGTACGTGATTTTCTGTCGGATCGCACCTTTCGTTATCGCATCGAAGGAGCCTTATCCTCCCCCCGACCCATACGTGCGGGTGTCCCACAGGGCTCAGTGCTCTCCCCGCTCATATTTACTCTTTTCACTAGTGATATCCCAAAGAATAGAAAGGCGCAGTTGGCTCTGTTCGCAGACGATACGGCCATCTATTACAAGGGACGAAGTCGTGACAACATACGAGCCACACTCCAGAGAGCGGTCAACAATCTTGGCGCCTGGTTTCAAAAGTGGCGTATCGAAGTCAATCCCGACAAAAGTCAAGCGGTTTTCTTTATAAAACCGCAACTTCGTAGCTTTCTCTGTCCCCCTCCAGTAACTATGTTCGGCAAGCCGATCCCTTGGGAGAAGCAAGCCAAATATCTAGGTGTAATACTGGATCAAAAACTCACGTTTCGAGAGCACATAAAGCAGGTTCGTTCGCGAGCCGCTTTCGCTCTAGGTAGACTCCATTCCATATTAAATGCGCGTAGCAAATTGTCACTAAAGTGCAAATTGCGTACCTACACCGCGTGCATTCGTCCCATCATGACCTAAGCGGGTTCCGTCTTTGCTCAAGCAAAACCCCACTACATTCATAGGATGCAGACACTCCAGAATAGATTCCTTAGAAAGGTCACGGGAGCACCCTTTTATGTTCGTAACGAGATCCTACATCTCGACCTAAAGATCCCCACCATCCGCCAGTTTCTCAAACGCCTCTCAAAGCGTTATTTCGACACAGCTGTCACACATCGCAACCCTCTGGTTGTCGAGGCCTCCTGCTATGTCCCATCCAATATTAGTTCGATTCGCCGTCCGCGGCATACTCTCTCAGAGCCAGACGACCCCATAACTCTCCTCCAGGAGAGCCGTAGGGAGACCAGTACAGTGCACAAACACAGACGCCTCCCGTCATTCCGACCTCGCCGTCGAGGCAAAACACGTTCGCGTCCGCCCCGATTAAATTCACCAACCCCCCGTCCCTTGTCCGATGAAGTAGTGCCAGCCCGCGCCGCAGCTGAGCACGTAGCTTTAAAAATGTTTTTATAGAAAATATTTCGAGATAAAAATTAATTAAAGATTGAAATTTGGAAGAAAATTTCAAAGTCCCAGAATGAAAAACCCTTCGTGTTTTTGTCAAAAATTATTGGTCAGATAGTAGGGCGGAGCCTATTAAAACTCAAAATAGCTGAAAACAGCGTCAAAATGCGTCACCGGGATGCAAAGTTATAATGGTTTAGTGAAATTACTGTCTTCCTAAGGTGGATTCCCCGTATAATAATAATAATGATGATATTTTGATCCAGCCTGTCCCATCTTGCTGTCCCCCCGCCAGTGATGTTGCCCTAAGCCGAGGTTCGTACCCCACAGGGGGTGCCCTTAGCGAGCACACACTTAATATTAATTTAGAATAGTTTATGCCCCTGGCTGGAGGCCCTGAGTGTAGAAGCTTAAGGCAGCCACAGGAATGTCCGGTTAAGAAGTCATGATTTCAGAAATCAACTTCAAGATGCCCTAATTAAAAAAAAAAAAAAAAATGCGGGCGACTCAGGCTCACGACACATATGATGAATAGCACTGATACTAGATGGAAATACGAGTGGCCATTTTAGTTATGACCAGTTATTGGATCTCTGCACACGCCGGTATTTTGATACATTTTAAAACATTTCTGCATAAATAAAAACAATTATGAGTTCCTGTTCAATTAAATGGTGTAGGAAATTCTCTAGAACATCTAGCTATAAAAAGATTGCATTACTTTTCATCGGTAAGTAAAATAAATATTTTATTAAGAATAATTGCAGGGCTCAAGCTAAACTGGTTGATTACGTAAATGGTACAAAAAATGTACACCGCATTGATGTCTTTTTGAAGAGTCCCTTTCTCTCACTAGGGTATTGCAATAAGTCTGTTCCTTTCTATGTGCACTTATACTGTAGAGTGTTGTGACAACTACAAAATAAAGTCTATCTAAGTCGATAAAAATTACGATGTTTCCTAATGGTAAAAAAAAACATTAAGTACTTAATGTTTACATTTTAGATTTCAAAATGTTCCGTAACTGAAAGAAAAGTGGATTAATGCAGTTCACAGGGAAAATTGGTTTCCAAATAAATATAGCATTGTTTGTTTAAGGCATTTCACAGCAGATTAAAAATAAGTAATAGCAATGTCAATCCCTGTCGGATAGAACAATAAATTCTTTTAAGGGGCCGGCGGAGCTTCGATTGCAACTACGAATCAAGTGCTACAAATGTTGCGCTAGTGTGCCTGTCGGAGCGATACACACAGCTACCGTGAACTGTACGACCACGCACACATTTTCATTGACATGACATTTGCTTGACGCGATAGCACTACTGGCTATTGAAAATTTATGATAAATTTGGGTGTGTTCCGTAATACCAAAAATGATGAATGAAAACTTAATGTTTTTCCATTTTTTTTTCGATAATTTGAAATTTATAATATAGGCTATGTTTCTGCTGAAACAATATCACAAGTATTGTTGTATATAATACAGAAAAAACAACATGAAAACATGTCATTTACGCTGTAAAAATGTGCGAAATTCAATTCGCTACAACTTCATTTTAGTTAGGTTTTTTGGAAAAAAAAGATGTAGGAACCTAGATAAATACTGTCTCAATCCGAATAACAACACACTATGGTGAAAATATGCTCAAATTGCAAATGATTTAGGTATTACGTTTGTATGGAGAATTCATCCGTCGCCGTGTTCTTAAGTGAAATTCAAATTTAAATAATTTATTGTTCAATTAGGATTGTAGACGTCGATTTTATCGATATCGATATTATTGTTGCAAAACTGACTTGTGCATCACTATGTTTGGAACTTTCGTCCTAACATTGTTGCATCGGCCAATCACAACCGCTTTAATTTCTTCGTCCCCCGGCCCGCAGTGGTGAGTTGTGTGCCTAGACGAAATCGGTCTATCAGCTCTCAAGTGGTTTAATTCTCTTTGGCCTCGACCAACACTTGAGGAGGCTCGCGTTAGGCAGCTGGATCAAGGGCTTGATCCAGAAAGCGGTACTTTTGGACACGGCGCGTATCGTTAGGACGTTCTTCTCTGAAGAGGTCAGGGCTCTTGAGAGAGGAACCTCCTGGAAGCTTGGATATTCCCGATACCAGCGGGCTACTATTTTTTATATTTTCATAAAAATATTTTAAAATGTACATTATGTAAGTACTTACAAAAATGAAATAAAGGTTATTTAATTTCATAATAATTAATGAATTATCATTATATTTGTGGTATAATAAGTTATTAATAAGACATTTTTTTATTGTTGGCCTAATTTCTCAGCCGCACCATTATTTTGACCTTGCCTTGCACCTCTAAACTTCTCATGTTCGCCTAGTACTTGCCGTTTCTGCGGCGATTGTGACGGGGCAAATCCGTCCGGACTGATAGACGTTGTTTTCTGTGGATAAAGACTACGTCTCAAAATCACAAGCATGAGGCATGAGAGGTAACAAGTTCATTTCAAGTTTAAATCTATGATATTAATCAAAGAATAGAAGAATATTTTAGGTACTTAGACCTTGTTTTATTTTCCACTAGCTAATGCATAATAACCGACAACCACGCGGGCGAAGTCGCGGGCATCAGCTAGTGGTAAATAAACTAAAACCATACTAAAACCTTACTCGAGAACCACTCTATCCATTGAAAAGAGCATGAAAATCGGTGCAGTAGCTTTTGAGTTTATCCCGTACAGGACGACAGACAGACGCGGCGGAGGAGTTTGTTTGTTTTATATTATGTAAGGATTAGCTACAATAGAGAAGCATTAAAAAAAGATGTCTTAATAATCTAAAACATAGCCTAACCCTAATCAGCCTAATTATGTTCCCACAGCTGGGACACAGGCCTCCAGGGTTGTGGGCCGTTATCCACCACGCGGGCTCAGTGCGGGTTGGTAGATGTCACATGTCTTCGAAAACATAATGTATGCATAGGTACTTATTTTAATACGGGCTGGAGTATGCTACTCCAAGCTCCACGTCAATGCGCGTATTTTGCGTAAATTGTATTCCGTTAAAGTCCTATTTGTCATGTAAAAGAATAAAAAGAAGTCCTAAAGAGTGCAATTGTCTATTTTTTGTCTCATATAATACTGTAGGTAGAGGTACCTAATTACCAAGTACTAAGTTAAGAATCCACTATTAGTAGATTCTTAACTTACTAATTAGGTTCGCTTATTAGTAGGCAACTAATAAGCGAACCTAATGATTCTTAGTATTACTTACTATGAAAGTGATTGTTTTTGTCAGTCTTAGTTTTGGCAGGTTTTGGTCCTAAATAAAACCATTGTTTTTCTTTCATTGACCATTTGATGAATATTCAATAAAACCGCCTCTGCCGTTATGTGAGCCTAGTATCTGTAAAGTCCACGGACGAACGTGACGGGGTGAATTGGGACGCAGGAGTGACGTAATAAATGTACATGACAATATTTTGTTCTCTACACTGATTATGGTTGCCTGGTATACAAAGTTGCTTAAACGAAATGTGTCAGGGTGATTTGGTTACTCTAAACTCTATCTAATTGCCAGACGGCAAAGTCCAAAATCGTACTGAAAACGCAACGTCTCTCTGGTTTTTTAGGTTAATCAACAACCCTTTTCGCCATGTCTGTCTCTCCGCGGCTTAGCTCAGTCAGGCACTGTGTACAAGAAAGCTGTAATTTGGTATGGGTTAAACATAAATTAGTTAGCGCAATGATTGTTGTTGAACTGTCAAAATGAAACAGATTAATTAGTCTTAATCGTTTACAAAAATGTGTTACACAATTAGATGCTGATGATGATGGATGACCAACGAGACTGCTAGTCAGACTAGATTAGTAATGTCATAAAGTAAGGTCTATAATTATAGTGTCCGTAGTGGTCGCAAAGTCGTACGTAACTTGCAAATGCAAGTACTGCTGGAACTCTCGCTAAACGCAAATGTGACGTGGGTTTGATTCCCGTCGGGCAGATTTATTCAGTTTTTACCCGACTACGGCGAAGCAAAAAGGAGGGTTATTATTTTGACCGGTATGTATGTATGTATGTTCAAGTCTGTTCCCTCATATTATCTTCTAAACCACTCATCACAATTTGACAAATCAGGTATCGTAAGAAGCGCCTTGATCATGCACTAACACGTGCTACTCTGGAGTTTTAATTTATAATAATAATTAATTTAATTACTCTGCTTACCTTCAATTTTAACATAGCCGACGTGTTATACAATAAATAACACGATGATGATGAAATAACACGCCTCCTGCAAACTTATGAGTGCCTGGTTTTGGCTCCGCTTGTGGACAACATGTGACGGGGTAAATTGAAACGACGGACGATCGGACAATCGCTAGTCGTATACGAAGCTCCTTCAAATTCATGTGTCCCTGGTACTTGTGAAAAAGACGTCGGGGCAAAACGGAACGATCACGAGCAACTCCGTTACCATCTTCTACCGACTAATAAATGGGTATGGTATTTCGTTCTTGGGCATTCGTTTCTCCGTTGAATTGATCGCTGACGGAATGGAGCGCTTGACGCCATCAAACTTGAAAGTTTGGCGAGTGAAAATGTAACAAAACAACAAATAATGTACATGTTTGAGAATAAAAAAATATAAATAACATTTTAAAACTACCAAAAAATTAAACCAACTATTAAAAAATCTAGCAGGCCAAGTGGTTTCGAATTTGTGCGGGGTAGATAGGTAGGTATACGTAACGAAAAAGAAAAACATTTTACAAAAATAAACAACCGACTTCCAAAAAAACAATACCAAGTGAAAAATTGCATTAATTTCGGAAGTCGTTGTCTATGGTTTAGAATTTTTGTTTTTATGCCACCGACTTAAACTATGAATAATTCGTTGACACAACCGTTTGTCCATGAAAGAAAGAAAGAAAAATTATCTATTCTGCACAAACAAAACGCACATTACAAAAAAAAAAAATACATAAAATACACAAAGTAGTCAAAAGCCTCGTATTCAATAAATAAAAGTTTGTCAATTAATATAATCAACGTTAGTTCTCTAAGTAGTCTGTGATATAATCATTGCTTTATGTCTTTATGTCACCTTTCAACCTAGCTACGAACGATTCGCCGACAAAACACAAATAGAATATTCTGTGACTATTCTGAAATATTCGCTCTGCTGAGCATGAGGTCTTGGGTTAAATTCCCAGGTCAGGCAAAGTGTTACAGGAATTTCTCAATAGCATCCCGGAGACTGTATTTGTGCCCAGTTGATGACAATAGGTTCGCTCCCTTAACCCTTTGGAGGTTACTACTACCTATGTTTATTCTGAAAATGCGATCGTTCGAGAAAAGATGTTTGGAGCATAAAGTACCTAACTTACGTTTGCGGGCAAGTGTTAATCGAACTAATATTGTAATTCGGTTTCAAGTAGGGAAGCAAAACTTGCGTATTTCAAGTACGAAGCAGCTTCGAAGTCATGTGTCCCTGGTACTTGACAAAGCTGTGACGGGGTTAGTTGCACAGAGTACATTCTAATATACTGACATAGAGACCAATCTTCGGCGTAAAAATGGGCAACCACTTATGCTTAGCCCCTAACGCCATCTGTTATCACTAGTATGAATCTTTTCTCATCCTATCTATAACTATAGCTACACCTGTGTAGGTGCAGGCCATACGTACGTATATATAGGTACTATCATAATTTCATGGATGGTTGTACTGTAGGTTTTTAAGGATTTATAAATGAAACATTTTATTAATCAAAACAAGTTTATTTGTGTCTTTTATAGCACTTATTTAACTTCTTGGCTTTTATCTGTAGATTGTCCTCATCATCATCAACCTGCCTTCTCCCAGCTAATATTTTATTAATATTTTTAAATCAAATGCACATTTGCACAACGAAACACAGAATGCACAGAAAGAACACAAAAATATCGCATGAAACCGGCGCAAGCGTCAGACACACAGAACATTAGTACTCAAGAGGTCAGACATCAGCAGACATTTGCGTTTGGGGCTTGGGGCTACCAGTTTATTGAGAAATAGACCACCAATGAAATTCTACCATCGCTGCATTCTACTGGGGTAAAGTTATTACAGAAATTGTTAAACGTTTTCGGAATATTTGTTATAATTTCCCAAAAACAAACAAATGTCTTATTTACAAATTATGTACTATTAATATCTTTGGAATGGATAAGTATTTGTCACAAATTATAATAAAATCTACTATTTTAGTAGCAATCAGCCTTACAAAATTGTCAATGTTTGATTTTGTTTAGTGCCATCTGTTAGAATTTTAGTGAACATTAGTGCAGAACTGCCATCTTGTAGACCTCCGTGAAGTTAGCCGCACGATTTAATTATTATGAACTTTTGTTAATCCTAATCGTTAGAGAATCGTTAGAGAGGGTTAGAGAGAAAAGAAAAATCGTTAGAGAGTAATTCGTTTTTATGTAAATACAATTTTAATTTTTCGTGTGAAGTTGGCCCCCCTTCTCGCAAAAATGGACTTAGACGTAATTTTATTTTTTTAATCGTTTGCGAATCGTTAGAGAGAGATTGAGAGTTACACAAAATCGTTAGAGAGTTAATATTTTATTTAATATTAAATCATTTCTAAGAGCGTGACGTTAGCCTACCTCTGTGAATTTTGCCCCCGAATTAATTATCCTCAACTTTTGTTAATGCTAATCGTTAGAGAATCGTTAGAGAGAGTTAGAGAGAAAAGAAAAATCGTTAGAGAGTAATTAGTTTTATTTATCAACGATTTTAATTACTTTTGTGAGATTGGCCCCCATTCCCGCAAAAATGGACTTAGACCTAATTAAAAAAAATATGTAGTTTGAGAATCGTTAGAGAGAGATAGAGAGTTAAAAAAATAATTAGAGAGTTAATGTTTTAATTGATATTAAATTATTTCTGAGAACGCGTTTTACTCTAGAGCAGATTAAAGTTTAGAAACGTGCCGCCTCGATAGGGGATAGGGGAGGGAGGAGAGGGGAGAATGGTTAGTAGATCCCCCCACTCACCCCTGCCGGAGATACAAAGTTTTTTTTAAATCTTTTTTAAATATGACAAATCTTATAGGCTGGGACCACACCAACGGATTATCGCGATAATAAACGTTAACGGTTGGTGTACCACACCACAACTTACCTCGAGAATTTGTCAACGGCATTCACATTGGCGTTTAACGTTGGGTGATAGCGTTTAACTCTGGTGGCGGTATTTTAGGCAGATCAAAGAAATTTACCGCGAGAATTATTGCATTGAATGAAGCGGCCACACTTACGTTTCTCATTGTGCACCGTGAGTAGTACTACTGATACGATACATGATGCAGAGAGACGATAATAGATAAGAGTGGTAAAGTTGTGTATTTGATCAACCATCATTTAACAGTGATACCCCGCAATCAATAAGAATACGAAATATTTTTTGTAGTTTCAATTTGATTCGGTACTTATAGTGCATCATTTATGCTCAAAACACAAAAGGTGGGTGCTTGTCGGGAGCTGGTCGGGTAGTTTTTAAACCACCGACGTGACTTGGTCAGAATCAGGAGGCAGTTGGTTCCTAATAACGATGCCCTTTTCCAATCGGGGATCGTAAGGATTCTGTGCCGATCCTGGCTCATACTGTTATGAGCGTGGTGAGTAGTCCACTTATTGTCTAACTTGGCACATATATTGCGCCATATTGTGTTGGAATATCCCGGCAGTTTTGGCGAGGATAGATAAGTTCAATTTTTTTTAAGCATTTAACTACTTCTTCGCCTGAAACGGCAGCTTTCCGTGGCATTTCGATACAGTAGGTCCGGGACACAATACAAGTAGCACTCGGGCGGGCTGTTGCTCAGCACTGATGTTTTATTCCACATGTCATGTTCGTGAACGGGCGCCCTCAGTTGAGACTGGTCATCTCTTATCTGATCTGCCAGGGTTTATTTTTAATCTTATATTTTGAATTGTTTTTGATTATTTTTCGTTTGATATTGTTCTCACATATAGAAGCACCAAGAATACTGTATCCAGGATTTTGTAATATCTATATACATTTTTAAAAGAGTGTCCTTGGAGTTTCTTGCCCGTTCTTTTCGATAGAGATCTACGAATTGGAATGGGCAGCTAGCTTCAACTTTTTGACTAACTGACCGACTCTTTGACAATTCAAAAGTGTCTGTAAATGGTTTAATTGAAATAAATGCTTTGAGTTTGAGTTTGATTCAAGAGCGCGAGCCCGCGGCGTGGGGCGCGTGTTGCGGGGCGCTGCACGGCACCGCCTGCGCAGGCAAACGCCGTGCATCGCTACAAACATACATTATTTGCTTGTTACACAACATCTCTCAACCTTATTTCGGAAGATACAATAGTAATAGCAGGATTCAATATATAATAATAATACCAAATTACTTAACCGTCTGGCCACGGGACATTCCACTGCAGCGAATTTTCACGCGATGCGAACGGCGAGGCTTCTTGCGACTAAAACAAATGAATAAAAACCGGCCAAGTGCGTGTCGTACTACGCACAATGAAGGGTTCCGTAGTTGAAATACTTGTTCTTCCATAGCCTACTGTTGTGATAGTTTTCCTTTTAATTTCGTAGCTTATACTTACTACTGCCGTGAATTTTGCACATGTCCCAAACCAACCATTTAGCTGGCAAGGGGGGAGACACTTGACTGTAACAGAAATTTGCACTTTAAAGCTTAATATTTTGCAAACGGATCCCTGAATCCAAAAATGGTTTTTAACCGACTTCAAAAAAAGGAGGAGGTTTCGTCGGTTTTTCTAATTTATTTTTTTATTTTTGTTACCTCAATACTTTCGAGTGGGTGGACCGATTTTGATGATTCTGTTTTTATTTGAAAGGTGGTGCTTCCTGTTTGGTCTCATATAAATTTTATTAACTTTGCTTGAGCAGTTTTTGAGTTAGCTTCAATGATTACATATTTTTTCCCACTTAGTCTATGTAGATGATATCTTATTTGACTCCGTCACTGTTATTTACATAGGAGGTAGTGGTATTCGAATTTGAGTGGCGTAGGTACCACAACTAAAAAGTGAAAAATAAAAACATTTTACAAAAAAAAAACAAACGACTTCCAAAAAAAACAGTAAAAAGTGAAAAATAACTTTCGGAAAGGAACTTAGGAAGTCGGTGGCAAAAAATGAAAATTGAAAAGCAAAGAAATTTAAGTTATTTTTCACTTTTTTGTTTTTTTGGAAACGGTTGTTTTTTTTTATAAAAAAAATTTATCTCAAACAAACTCACCATATTTTTGAATGACGTTTCCAACGACAGCTCACACAAAAGGATAGGCGAGAAAATAAAAGTTCCCACAAAAATGTTGAAATTTGGTAATTTATTGTGACCCAAACTTGGGACGTATAACGTAAATAAATACATTTTGAATATGGGAGTCACTTCTGGGGGACAATACAGAAAAAAAAAGTACCTTATGCATGCGCAATAATATTAACAGTGTGAGTGTGACATATTAAATGGAAGGGCTGGTAGTGGCTCTTAATTTTTTTTACATTCAACTTACGAGTAATTTACTTTTACTTTACGACAGCGAAGATAGGAAAGTATACAGGGAGCCTAAAGGCTCGTCCAAACAGGCGCGATATCGCGGGCGCGACAGGCAGCGCTACTGTTGTCGCATCCGCGATATCGCGCCTGATTGTGGGAGCCTTAACATGAGCTGCCATTTCTCGCCTGTCGCTCAGTGCGTCTTTCTGTCATCCGACACAGGGCATTACATATGCTAAAGGGATACGACAAGACAAACAACAAAATGACAGGTCGTGGTAGATACATGGTGAATAGTCACTCCTACGAGATAAGTTCATAAAAGTTAACACGCTGAATTCAGTTTTTCTTTATAGAGATAGGTAAGTACTTCTTCAAATTAAATGGTTAACAAATTATTATTCAATTGACAAATTCAATAAGTTGTGGCTCCACCCACGGTTAACGTCTATTATCGTGATAATCCGTGTGTGTGGTCCCAGCATATGAGACTTGTCATATTTAAAAATCATTAAAAAAAACTTTGTATCTCCGGCAGGGGTGAGTGGGGGGATCTACTAACCATTCCCCTCTCTCCTCCCTCCCCTATCCCCTATCGAGGCGGCACGTTTCTAAACTTTAATCTGCTCTAGAGTAAAACGCGTTCTCAGAAATAATTTAATATCAATTAAAACATTAACTCTCTAATTATTTTTTTAACTCTCTATCTCTCTCTAACGATTCTCAAACTACATATTTTTTTTAATTAGGTCTAAGTCCATTTTTGCGGGAATGGGGGCCAATCTCACAAAAGTAATTAAAATCGTTGATAAATAAAACTAATTACTCTCTAACGATTTTTCTTTTCTCTCTAACTCTCTCTAACGATTCTCTAACGATTAGCATTAACAAAAGTTGAGAATAATTAATTCGGGGGCAAAATCCACAGAGGTGGGCTAACGTCACGCTCTTAGAAATGATTTAATATCAAATAAAATATTAACTCTCTAACGATTTTGTGTAACTCTCAATCTCTCTCTAACGATTCGCAAACGATTAAAAAAATAAAATTACGTCTAAGTCCATTTTTGCGGGAGGGGGGGCCAACATCACACGAAAAATTAAAATTGTATTTACATAAAAACTAATTACTCTCTAACGATTTTTCTTTTCTCTCTAACCCTCTCTAACGATTCTCTAACGATTAGGATTAACAAAAGTTCATAATAATTAAATCGTGCGGCTAACTTCACCGAGGTATCTTGTAGCCATAGTTTTCAACAAATCATGGTGTAACCCGACAAAATAAAAAGAACACCTTTCATCTTGTTCGCTTAAGGACTATAATATACTTCGTGATTTAGTATAATTGTAACCACTGACTTCCCCAGTTTTTTGTACTAAGATTGAACCACCTGGTTAGTTGAACCACGCGTGGACGATAATTCTATCAAAATGTCTTCATTACAAAATGACAACGGTAGATGTCGCTACGAGTTACTTGATGAAGGAAGGAAACTTGGGCATGAATTCGTCCTAAACTATTATAGCCACGTGCCGTACCTCGGAAAGCCATTGGTCCTGTGCTTGATCTCTCTCCGGTCATGGCGGATTGCCGTCCCATCGGACTATGAGTAAGAGTGGGAGTCTGTGTCGCACACATTTGTGCATATCTCCTGCGTCAATGGCTAGTCTCCTGAGATTTGCCGCCATGGTCGAAATTCGGTCTGGAGGACCCAAAGATTACAATTTTCTTGAGACACTTTTGTATAATCATAATTTATTAAAGAATTGAAAGACGAACGAAACTAAAGGACGCCGCTTTCTATAAGTTCTTCTACTGGCCACTAGATGTCACTAAAAACACTCTCGAATATTGTTTGCTTCATTTCCCAGTAGCATCTGCAGCATGCATACGTCTACAACAAGCGGGAGAATCGTAGGCAATCGATATTTTGTATTCATCTCGCATGCAACAAAAAATGCATTTATTGCCACTAACTGGACAAACTATGACTCAAGCTGCTATTGAGAAATTCCTGATGGAAAAACTGAAGGATTTGGCAAGGGGGTAGTTATGTAATATAATTATAAGGGACGTGCTTATTGCCATCAACCGGATAAAATTCCAGACTCCGAGTGACTAAAATAAAACAAATTAAAAAAATTGAGGCACTGTTCGAAAGCGACTTACGTTGTACCTACTTGTAAGTGCAAACGATGATGAAGGGATATGCCATGGCCCAGACAGGTTAATATACTTTCTTTTCTGCTTACCTTTAGTGAACGTAGGCGTCATGATTATAAAGAAAACTGATGATATAACACGCCTCCTGACAACTTATGAGTGAGTGTAACATGTGACGGGGTAAATGGGAACGAAGGGTAGCGAACCATCGCTAGTCGTATTTCATATACGAAACTCCTTTTCAAATTCATGTGTCCCTGGTACTTGTGAAAAAGACGTTGGGGCAAAACGGTCTCAAACACACTCTTGCGTTGCGGATGTTATGTGGCGGCAATAAAAATAATCCTACTACGAGAACCTCGTGAAAGCTGAGAAAGAGAAACAAATAAAATATCTCGACTTAGCACACGAGGTTGTCGACATGTGGAATGTGAACTCGGCTATCATTGTGCCGATTGTCGTAACGGCCAATGGCCTGGCCAAAAGCCTCGACCAACATCTCTCGAGGCTCTCGTTAGGCGGTTGGATCAAGGGCCTGATTCAGAAAGCAGTACTCCTTGACACGGCTCGCATTGTGAGGAGGTTCCTGTCTCTGCAGCCCTAACCACCGGTAGCTTGGACCCTGCTCCCGACACCGGTGGACTTCTATTTTTTATATTTTTAAATGTTTTTATATTCTAATATTTAAAAATGTAATTTATAAGTGAATTTATGAAATAAACGACATAATAATCCTACTAATATTATAAATGTGAAAGTTTGTGTGTTTATGTGTTTGTTACTCAATCACGCAAAAATAGCTTAATGGATTTGGATGATATTTGGCAAACAGACAGTTTATAACCTGGATTAACACATAGGATACTTTTTATCCCGATATTCCCACGGGATCGAGACTTACGCGGGTGAAACCGCGGGGCGCAGCTAGTACTTCAATAAAAGTGTTATTCATTACCTACTCTAGATTTTGATCATTAACGTATTAATTTTAAAACGTTGTATAATACTGATGATACACGTGCGTTAGATGATTTCCGCCTCGTGTCGGCTGATAGGTACTCATTAAATTTAAAGATGAACGAACTGGCCCAAAATTAGTCATTTTTACTCGCTCGCTTCACTCGCTCGTGAATCAAAATGCCACCTGTCGGAACGCGCCTACCTTCCGCATTTATATCATAAATAACTATTTTTGAATACTATTAATAAAACACACACAATATTTGATATTTCTTTTATTTGCTGTCAAAATTCCGTAGATTCTAACAAAAAAGTCAAGAGCAGGTGACGAGTTAACAAACACCACATTAGGAGCATTTTGTACATTTTAATAAAAAAAAAAAAAAAAAAAACAAGGCCTATCGCAGGCTGATTATTCTATAACGATCGGCATTTACAGTATCAGTTGTCGATGAATTTTAGTATCTCGATTTGACCACTTGCACTGGTTTCTGAAGGCCTATTGAATCCAGTTTTGTCAAACCTTATTTCGATCATACCAGTAGTAATCATGAGATTTGACGGGGTGTTAGTTTATTTTTTTGTTGATCATGCATGATTGAATAACCGTAGAACATCGACATTATGAAAATGTTAGCTGATGACACATTCCGGCCTAATCGCGTAACACAATTTCAATCCCAATCTGATTGATGATTTTTAAGGAGATTGCCAATCAATTGCTTCATTGTTCGAAAAATTTGTCAACTCAACAACGTAAATAACGCAATTAATGTTGTTTGTCAAAATAAATGCCATTGCTACTGTGTGTTACGCAAGTGTACCAAATCATACCGACCGTGTGACATGCGTTTTATGTTTGAATTGGCTTGCGAGAGCACTGTTTCTTTATTTCTTGTAGCGTTTCATATCTCACTTACAATACGGCCGATATAACTTGACAGGTCTGAACTTGGCTCTGCGAACTTTCGCGTATGTTCTCTCACTCACACTCGCCTCAGCCCTCTACGCGAAGTTCGGAACTGCAAAGTATGACGGCGGTACTGTAAATAAGTAAAAGCGATGGAGTGGCCAATGATGTAATTATATATTACATAAATTGCGCTTAGTCGCAAGCCAAAAGAAAAAGTAAGCAGACCGATCGATGGAACCAGTTGTTAGATACCTTGGCCCATCCAATGGCCATTTTTGAACAGTCAAGCGATATAAATAAGTCTCTTTTTAATTGATAATTCACACATTCTTTACTTCGTTCGACTGTTTGAGGCACAAGCTAGTAATATATCACCATCTTAAATAATTTATTTTGAAGTCGCCAAAACAGCTACATCCTTTTCTCGTCTAAATAAAATATTGAATAAAACAATATTGTATATACATAAATGAATGTTGAATACCTTACTAGAATGATGTGATATTACCACAGATTAATACAGATGGATCAGATCACTCTGCAAAATAATTTAAATAAAAAGCGACTCTTGATACGATACAATAAAGTGCAATTCAGGGGGCTATATTAATTTACAAACGTGTCAGTGGTCTCATAATGATGATTTTTTGACAGACTTGCCATACAAAATCTGTCAAAAACTCATCACTGTGAGACCATTGACACGTTTGTAAATTAGTAGACTTGGCCCCCGGGTCGCACAGTGATAATTACCTACAATTCAGCTAAAACTTGCTTCTCTTTCTAACGCTACGTTACACCACTGAATTGGCCCGACAAGACGAGCACGCCGCGTACTTCTAGCTTCATATTTAAAATGCGGAGTGCGCATTCTGTACTATTCTGTGATATTACTGATTTTCGTACCTACCGTGTTCCTTAAAAAGGTACGTGAGGAAAAATACAGCTGTTTTGGTAATGTAACCGCCAATCTTACAATGCTGAAACCAACAGAATTCATTAATCACTCACTATGTACACATTAAATAATTACACTTACAAGTTCATGTGATAAATTAAAGTAAGTTATATTATTAAAATAGATGAAAAATATGCTATTTACAATTCGAAAGTAACGCCTAATGTTTAACACTAGACTATAGAAATATCTTAAGGCGAAAGTGTCAGGGTAGCCCACAAAATTCAAGATTTCTTACGTTTTTTGCAATTTGCAGGTCAGTATCAGGTTATATGTTGATCTAAATATGATTCGCGGCCGTATCAAATATTTATTTAGAGAATTATAATCATAATAAAAATCATCAATACAGCTCTCTAAGTTCATGTAATCCTATTGAATGACTATTTCATGATATCATGACATTTGAGGATTATTCTTACTTATGTTGTATTGCTGATGCTAATAATCATAATTCTGTAAAGACATCTTTATTACGACATCCAAATTGAAAAAAAAAAAAATGTAAGGAAATTTTAATTTAGCAGGTTACCTTAGCGTATGCCAGTTAAATAAATTGAACAAAAAAAAAAACTATCTTGGCATTTCAAGATACAAAGGCCGATTCATCGCAGTTCATATTTTCAGACTTGATTATTCCAGATAATGGCCTGAACTTTAATTGCACACATTTTGTCATAAACTTTATATCTCTGCATTTTGTCATGACAATAATCGCTTACATACAAGTCTTGATATATACAGAAAATCAACGAAACACAATATTTTAACGTATGTGAATGAATCGTAAGCTGTTCTCAATGCGAGTTTCTTGCCTGTGGCATATAAAATAAAATTGAAGCAACAAATGACTTGCACCGTCTAAAATTCAACAACTTACATTGTTGCTTCAACTTATGTCACAGGCAACTACTGAAGGTATGATTCCGAACAACGCTGCACGCGGCAGTGCAGCCCTATGGTGCAGCCGCGTCGGCTTATTGGTGATTCGCATGAATTTTGCCCGCCCGAAACGCGCGAATCGACACTTGTAAATAATATTATTTTTTCTTGAGGTGATTTGCACGAAGTTAATTTATTTGTATGCGAATGGATTTCTGGAGTTGTCAATTCTTTATACATTTTCTATAGGTTAATAAGTGAGATTAGATTCCGAGCATGGTAGCAATGTCGCGCAGCATTACTGCCGTGCTTAGAATGTAATCTCATAAAAACCTATAGAAAATTTATGGGGACCAGTAGTGACGCGGCAGCACTGCCACGTGCAGCGTTTTTCGGAATCATACCTAAGTCGCACCACCTGCCCGGGTGTCACCACTGTGTGGATCGCCCGGAGGACACGGTAGAGCATACGGTGGAGGTATGCCCTGCTTGGGCGGAGCACCGCCGTGTCCTCGTAGAGGCGATTGGCGGCAATGACCTCTCGCGTCCGGCCCTGGTCCAGGCCATGGTACGGAGCGAGAGGGCATGGGAAGCCGTCACCTCCTTCTGCGAAGCAGTAATGCTCGCGAAGGAGGAGGCGGAACGCGTGAGGGAAAGGCAAAGTTTGCGCCCTCACGCCCCTTACTGCTGCCGCTGGAGACGCCCTGGGCGTCGGGAATCCCAGGCGCATTTCCGGCCACCATAAGCGCGGGCTTGCAGACGGCGAGCAATGGGTAGCTCGCCGTCGGATAAGGACCAGGCCCGGGTCGATAGCGCGTCGTGTTCCACGCGCGCCTCAAAGAGATGTCAGCATAATTGACGGGGTCCGCTAGGACCGATGCCTGCCAGAGTTGCGGGAAAGTCCGAAAGGTATGCCGGGACCTTGGCAACAGGCAACTGAAGGAACACGGGTGGGTTTTAGTCAGTAAAAATCTGACACGCCCTTCCGCTCCGCCCAGAGCGGGAGAAGTCATATGATGATTTACCATACTCAAAAAAAAAAAGTCGCACCATCATATCAAGCTTTATAAATAGTAAATACCCTGCATTAATACAAATTTGCCGTGTAGATATTATGTAATTACAATGGGCGATTTGGGTCTCATAAGTGATATTTTTTACCAGTGCCATTTCAAGTGCGTTATTCGAGTCAGTTATTGACCAAAGTGGTCTTTTTTGAACGACCAAAAAGACTTTTATTGATAAAAAGAAACTAAAAACAATTCGTTTTTTTTTTGATGTTGACAGCACATCGGAATATTATAGCTTCAATTTTTATAACTAGTTTTCATACCGTTGCCAAATTTGTTTTTGTATTAGAGAGCTCAGAACCCACTTTGGCCTATTATTATGGCGATCATTTTATAGAATTAGGCATGCATTCTAAAATTAAATTTACAAAGGCATTATGAACTATTGTCAAAATATAGTCCAAATTGTCGTTAAGCTCAGTGACGAAAGATACAGACTTATTTTGAATGCATTGGCAAGCTAAGGACGGTAGGTACTCAAGAATATAAATAACTTTTAAAATGTACCTAAGAAATCTATATAAATAAAAAAGAAATGCTATTCTTTGGTAAGCGCATCACTAGAGAACTGCTGGATAGGGATGCCAATAATGCCAAAAAGTATCGATAAATCGTATCGATACTTATAAAAAATATCAATATTATGGATTTCGATATATCGAGAAAAAAACGATATGTCGGTGAAATTTTCTATTTTTTTAAATAAATAGTAATATTCGTGATACTCAGTTGTATTTGTTTTTCATTCATATTATAAAAGAAAAATAGTCTACTTTTTACGGCTCTGAATTCCAGCGGTTTTATTCACTGGCGGCAACGGTGTTGCTATTGGAAATATATCGTATTTGATACTTGATATTTTATATCGATACATCGAACAAAAACAATCGATGTATCGATTTTTTTCTGCAAGCCTACGGCTGGACCGATTTGTCTAATAATTATTTGTTTTGAAATGTTCGTAATAGTTCGATTTATGTTTTTAAGGAAAGAAATAATGGAAATTTCCGAATTTGAAAATAACTGAACTTCCGTTTTGACAGCATTTCTGCCGGATGCCTAGTATTAAAAAACATAGCTGTTTATTTAAACAAAATGCAATTGTATGAAACACATACCTATTATTTTAGTCAAACTTTCATATTCATGAGTACTTCACCGCAAGATTGTAGAATGTAAGCGGTGTATCGTTAGGTATAAAAGCTACAGATAATAAAAACACTTATTGTCAAGTAATTTGATAGTAATGAGTATACAATACGGCCGATCCATCACGGCCGGTATGAACATAGGTTCTCCGAACTTTTGCGCATGTTCTCTCACTCACACTCGCCTCATGTCACCATTTGGTTCCTAAAACATGTTACTGCGCAGCCTTCTGCACTAAGTTCGGACCGGCCATGATTCAAGCTGTATTGTACTAATAAAAACTGTTACAGAAAGGTCAAATGGTGGACAATGTACCCAAAAGTATGAACTTAAAGTATGGGAGCAAGTTTGAAATTCGCTATAAAATAAGCTGAATAATAAATACTATTCAGCAGTAAAGGCAACAAGGTTTATTTATGAATACTTAGGTAAAACGGGCTGGTATCCGCAACTCCACGTCAAAGCGCGTATTTTGCGTACGGTTTTTTTTTTTTTTTTTTTATGAATACTTACTATTTAATAGTAGTATAATATTTCATTCATGAATCCCGAGTCGCTTCCATACTGAAAGTTGTTTATAGTATTATTTTTCTATTAGACTTAGTACAGACAGTAGTTATGAAATAAACACCTGTAGGACAATTTGGACTATATTTAAATATCTAAATACGAAACTACATCCCTATATTTTATACAAGGACTACAGTTCTCAGTACTGATTCCACGGCACATTATCTATAGAATGTTTCTTTAGTTTGTGTTTCTTCAAATATTTCGAGTCTATGAAAGCTTCTCCGCAAATTGAGCATACATATGGGCGCTCCCCTGTATGTGTTCTGAGATGAACGACCAAATTCCCTTTGAGGGCAAAAAACTTCATACAAACTGAGCATCCAAACTTCTTTTCCCGAGTATGAGTGAGCTGGTGAGTCCGTAAATGTGTTTTCGTTTTAAAACGTAAAGAACACAGTTGGCACGGGAAAGGCCTCTCATTTGTATGTACTCGCTCATGCATCAGCAGCATAGCTTGGCTCGAACACCCTTTGCCACAAATACTGCATTCAAACCTTTTTACGTTCTTCACTTTCATGTTCTTGTGAGTCAATATGTGAGTTTGCATGTCTTTCTTAGATGGTAGTACTTCACCGCACTCCGAACATAACAATTCTGTTGGATCAACAATGTGTGAGCTTTCAATATGTTGCTCTAATGCGGACTCCACTGAAAACATCTTCTTGCATAGCGAGCAAGCATAACCAAGCAGTTTACCAAGATTTGTAGTTATTTCTTGCTTGACAGTCTTCATTAATTCTTCTTTGACCTTAATCACTTTAGATTTAGAGCAGTCATCAGATTCTTTGTGATTGGTCAATGCAGCTTTATTCTCAAATGATTGGTCGCATTGATTGCATGAAAATGGGTTCATATGCGTTAACCTATGTGTTTGCATTGTGATTTTTTGGTGGAATCTCTTGAAACAGATGTCACATTCGAATTCTCTGATGCCGCTGTGAATCATCATGTGACGTTTCAAGTTGTTTGGATTAGCAAATGTCTTGAAACAAATATTGCAGCGAGGTTTGATGTTGTTGTGACCATATTTGATGTGCTGAGTCAAAGCATTGCGTCTGATAAGCTGGTTGCAGAACGGACAAGTAATTAGGAGCCCAGTACTGCTATGAAGTAGCATGTGTCCGGTAAGAATTTCTGCAGACTCAAAGCCTTTACCACACAAATTACACAAATGTTCCCCAGCAGGATTGTGTTTGTACTGATGCTTCTCATAATCGGCCAAGTCTTCGAACTGCTCTCCACAATCACATAAGAATGTCCCATCTTCTTGTTGGAGTACCGTAGCTATTTGGCTGTCATCCGCGTATTCTATAACCAATTCTGAACCATCGTATTTCAGAATTTGGAACTGGGAGGAGTCATCACCTTCACAGAAAATCACTTCTTGGGACAATGCATCTCCATCTTCATCTTCGTTTGTGACTAGTTGAGAATCAGTCAAGTATTGAATCCTGTCGTTACTTTTCAAAAGGATAGTGCCATCAGAGTCAGTTGTAGTCAATATTTTGATGAAGTTTTTAGAACTAGGCAGCTCATTGATAACACCAGAAGTAATTGTTTCAATGGTTTCATCGTCTTGCGCCTCTTCCATTTCTGCAAAATTTTGGTCATGAGACATACTGTCTTGGGTTTCATCTATGTTCATGGCTCCATCTAAATCGTCAGTTTCTTGGCTCTCTTCCTCATTCTCTAGTATGGTAGCTGGTACGTTAGCTGAGACTTTGGTGTTGGACATGAGGAATGATTCAATTGAGTCTTCAAACTGAGTCTGAGAGCTTTGAGTTGGTTCTTGTGTGTAAGTGGTTGTAGTCTCTTCATTTGTAACAATATCTTCATATTCTTCTTGTTTAATGTTTGTCACTTCTGTTGTTTCTTCCTTATCTTTATCTTTAGGGTCATCAATAACCAAGACATAATAGTAATCATCATCACTATCAGTTGGCTCTTGTTTAATGATAGCCTCAAGTTGCTTCATGGGATCGTTCCCAATATCGTCATCATCACCGCTAGGTTCATATTTAGGCAGATTATCACTTTTAGATATATCTAATACAGTGTTGAGCTGTAGACGTAGTTCATTGTCCATTTTGATGCACTGTTTTCGGAACTGGTACGCGGAGTTCATGATAGCATAACAATCTGTGCACAGCTTCTGCGGTAAACCATCGTCTTCCTTGACCTGAAATTGAATTGATCATTACTTAAAGATGAGTACATGGAACTGCTATTAACAGAGATGATTGATGACAATTGCTTTTTTATAAAAACTGACTGCCTCTAGTGGTTGCAAGCACTAGTGTTGAATATGAAGTCCTGCTTTCGATCCTCAGGTCGGGCAGTGTTATTGGGTATTTTTATCTGGAATTTCTCAGTAGCAGTCTGGAGTATGGATTTGTGCGCGGATGGCAATAGTCTCGCCCCCTACTACATGGGCCTTAAACATTGGCGAAATGTGAATGTACTATAAGTACAAAACCCAACCCTTCAGGGAAATATACAGGGCGTCCCACGGATATGCCACATGGAGGGAAAGTACCTTGAATATTGTTGATGGAACATTTTACTGAAAGAAGACATTATTTGAATTTTAAAAACAATTTAAACTGCATTCATAGATATTTAAACAATTACATGGTTGAACCGGGAATCGATCCCTTTACATGAGAAAAATAATCAGCCTGTAGCTTTATCATAGCGATCGAAAGGCTTCATCATAAGGATTATTTTTTGCTAAATAACATAGTGTCTCATATAAAAGGAAGACCATTTTATCTAAATATTCCTTATCTAAATATTTAAAAAAGTAATAATACCTAAATAATGTATCAGAAATGTTGTCATGTTTTTAACAATATAAATATTGATAGGTTGGTTTGTTGGTTTTTAATTTGAATAAAAAATTAATTCTGTTACTAATTGTAATTTTATATGCCGATTTGATATTTGTACGCCGTTAACGGGAAAACAGAGATACTTATTTATACACATAAATGCTATCAAATAAAAACTTTGAATACTTATCATTATTAAAAACACTCTGTAATGTTCACTTTGTATTTAGAGCAATAATAACATGCTTTTTATTTATTAGTTATTTCACTAATTACATTCTATCTAGCTTCAATATCGGTGACGCTTTTGCCGCCTTTACTACATTCCCTAGCCTTACTTTATAAGAAAAATTATTGTCAGAAATCTTCAATGCAAAATCGACCTACTACATATATTACGCTAATACAATAACGTCGAAAATCGTTTGCAATCAGTTCATTTTCGCGGCGAATCTAAACGTAAAGTGAGGTTATGTTCCATGTCAATAATTAACAAACTGACATACTTACATGACATTATAGCGATAATAACTCAGAATACACATCATTTATCCCGAGGCAAAGTACAATTATGGGAAATTTTACGTACCTCGATTGTAGTTACTTCATGAAACTTCTCAGTTACATTCTGTTCCGAATCTAGGAGTGACACTTCGGAATTGGCAGACAAACAACAGCGGCAGAGATCGGACCACGTATCCATTTCAATAGACGCGCATTATTATCCAACCAGTAACACCTGGAAAAATTAATATAAACACTATAAAAATGCATTGTTTTGACAGTTAGTAATCAGAGACCACAATACAATAATAAGGTATCCAAAGAGTAAAAATTATCTACGGACCATGCCCATAAAGACGATCTACTATTCGAAAATTATAGACAAGAGACGAGCGTACAAAATGGAGGCAACTGCGCAACGGATGCGGCGTCACAATAGAGAATTATAGATAGTGATTTTAACTGTCATGGTGGCACCACTGACATTTTTTACAATACGTTCCGGTCAACACAATTTTATTGTAGTCTTTATCATTATATTATGATAGTAAAATAAAAAATTTTATATTATGATAGTAAAATAAAAATTTGAAATGAAATCAAATAAGCAGTATTGCTTATTTGATTTCAAATTCTTATTTTTATTAACAATATTTTTTATTTATTTTACTGCGCAAACTACTTTCACAGATGAAAGTTATTTTCTCGTATATTGGTTATGGTTTGCAGGCATGTTAAAATGACTAAACGGGAAAAAAAATTAAATTTCAATTAAATAGGCATTGTTATGATTTTACGGCTAATTTCTTTTAATCAATAGGTATTTAAAAAAAAATGTATCTCGATCATAGACAATAATAAAAATTATCTCCACTGACAGTCGAATAACAGACTTGATATTTTTGATCCACAGAGTAAGTGAGAAAACAGAACATTTTGGTCATAAAATTTTGTTGATTTCTTTTTTTTCACTTCCGCCAGGAACAAAAATTGGGCGATGACGTCCAATGGGTAAGCATGGTCCATTGTGTGACCTCGGTTGGTTAGTGGTGTTCATCAAATTAATTTTTTACAATAATAATAATTATGGTATGGAATCCAAAGGATTTGTATTATAGTATGCTTCTAGTGGACTAGCGCCTGAAATTAATTATGTATCTTGATCCCGATATTTGTTTTTATGTAATTACCCAATCAACAGCCGAGTTTGCCAATCTGTGTACTTATTTCAGAGCATTTCAGAGGACGAATTGCAAGCAATCTTCAAAGACTGCGGATCATAGAGTATAGACTCTGGCAAACGAAAGTTGAACCTGAAAACACGCGCGAAATTAAAAAAAAACAAGACTTTTTATCCCCGTATAAAGTGCGATAACACGTTTTGATACTTGAAACTTTATTTTATTTGAAGTGAAATTAAATTTCAATTATCAAAACGTGTTATCGCACTTTGTACAGGGATAAACAGTCTTGTTTTTTTAAATTTCGCGGGTATTTTCAGGATCAAATTTCGTTTGCCAGACTCTAGTAATTTATGCTGCGGATCAAAATTCAGATTTAGCGGACGTAGCGTAGCGGAACGGTGTGTAGCGGACAAAACAAGATAGCAACGTTAGTTCCGATTTTGGCCACGTGCCAAAAGAACCTTGTTGCGTTTTACCTACATTCATATTTTCGGGTGGAATCTCAAATTAAATGATTTCATAAAATGCAAGGTAAGCGATCGATTTAGTTATGTGTTGTACCTATAATGGTGAAAAGCAATACTTTTGTGATCTAGTTGTGCTTGATGTACGTGATAGAATAAAATAGAAGAGCCAAAAAGCAAGAACAAGCTACACAATGGATCATTGGATCATCATAATTTTAGCTGAGAAATGTCCACTGCTGGGCCTCTAAGCGGCGCCACATCGATCGTTTCTGTGTCTCTCGCATCCTGCGGATCCTACAGCATAGTTACCTAGGAGGCCTTCATTATGTAGCACTAAGGGCCCGGTCTGGTGAAGAATGACGAGATAGAGGCTAGACTAGAATCATGGGATAAGGCAGAGAGAGAGAGAGAAACTGCGGTCTTCGTAATTCAAAAGTGTTAACCATACGTACAGAGGTACCAACTCAACAATCATCTTTATCGTTTTCTATTGCTCAAAATTGATTGTATTTTTTTAACCTAGATACTTTATTTGCCTAAGGGCCGATTTTTCAATCCTCAGATAAAGAATCGAATAGCGTTTATTCCATAGATAGCAAGATTCTGGATTTTTCAACAGACAGATAGTCAGTACCTGACGAATAAAGCTCGTAACTGAGGAATAAAGTTAACTGTCCCTTCAAGCCCCAGATAATACGTTATTCTAGGGAATAAATAACGTTTTGACGTTTGTTTTGAATGTGCTTTGTCTCTGCGTGTTTTCGTGCTCTAGTGTTATTGAAAAGATGGATGTTTTTGATTCAATTTTCGATAGTTTTTTTTTTTAATCTCCAAATATCACTTTTCTTACATTTTCGGGACGACATTATTTTAACAATTTAAAACCACTAGGCTCAACTTATAGTACCAAGTCGAAAACACAGTTAATACACAGAAAATTTGTTTGTTACTGATCCTTTTTAGCTAAATACATGCCCACTTCTATTAACTTACCTACAAACAAAAACTAAAAGGTCGCCACAATAGCTGACCATCTGTGGATTTAAACAAAAGCTAAGAAATCTCGTCAAACACATTTTTTGTTTCTATTCTTGTCTAACTCATTGAATACTGTATCTGTGCGTCTCGCTAGCACATAAACAGTCTGAAGTTGGTTAACAAAGACTACGGATAACTATTCTACAGTTAATAAACGATTGAAAAATTGAAAATATTTATTCGCCTGATAAACAGCCAGATAGTTTTATACGCTAGGTAACTATTCAACGATTTAACTGAGGATTGAAAAATCGGCCCTAAGTGATAGTGATACTTTATAAGTAGTACATAAAGATTCATGCTAAGGGCGTGATTCATATTTAGGATAATCTTTTCAACGAGATTACCTAGGTTTAGGACTTCACTGATTTGGGATATGGCCTCCTTCTGTGAGACCGTAATGGTTTAGAAGGAGGCTGCTGAGCGGGCTCGTGAGAGGATTGATCCCGCTCGTAGAAGAAGGCGTCGGGGAGGCAACCGCTTCGACGCCTAACACGCCGAAAGCCTGCCTCCCCAGAGATATGCCATAACAGGCGATGCACAGAGGGGGTTTCGGATCAGTCTTTTGAAAGGTAACGGAGCCCCTTCCATGTTCAGATGGTGACCACCGGGGTGGTGCTAGTGAGGTAAAAATCCTACACTCCCAGCCGTTTGAAGGTTTCCCCAAGAAAAAAAGGACTTGACTGATTTCTCCTATGTTAACCGAAGCCTAATGGATATTACAAAGTAGGATACCTGGCTGATGGTGAGTGGTCGTGGCCTATGGGTGGCCTGCCTGATGGTGAGTATTGTCGCTTTAAAAGTCTGCTAATTTATTGGTCTTAACAAATAGCTATGATGTTCGAGAGTTTGTTTAAATTACCCGTTTTTCATAGTATTTCTTTTCCTAATGTGTCGATTTGGCGTTCAAAAGGAAGGATACGAATTAAAATACGTTCCGAGTTTGTAACTATCTGATGTTGCTTGGCGACAGAAACAGGTATTTAAAGTGGTAAAAAAAAAAGTTTTTTTCTTGTGAACGAAGCCGATTGTTCTCATAACAAATGGCGCGTAAAGTGCGATCTAGAATTTCCGCCAAAACTTACAAGATGGCGCTTGAATACGCGAACCTCTCTTGATAGCGGCCACAATACGGCCTGATTGATTGATCAGCCGCCTGTTTGCGATTGATTCGAATTAGAATTATTTGGTTCGGAGTTTTCTGTACAATGAATTAATTTGTGTATGTATAATGTATGCATGTATTTTGTAGAAAATGCATAGTAAAATAAATTAACGCCTAAAAAATTGGTATCCTTTTGCGGCTAAAACTTTCGTTGCTATCAGTAAGATGGTTTTATTTACGGCATAAAAAGGGATATATATCTATTATATTAATGTAGAAAACGGCTGAATAAACCCTCTACGCCGATACTTGGATGATGGATGGACTCTGAAGGCACTATTCAATCAAGCCCAGGGAAAGTGCCCTCTCATGCTTAGGTATATCTTACCCCTACTATTTGTAGTCCGTGAAATATTATTTTAATTTTATTTCTTAAGAAAACTTACAGCTAGGACAGATAGTTGACATTTAGTGAAAGAAGGCCAATTAAAAGTTTTCACTGACAATATTAGGGTAGCATAAGAAACAGCAGACAGGCAAGCGAAAGTAAGAATAAGTGAGGACTCGGAAAGAATTAAGAAAAGATTTTTAATTTAGAGAATTTAATGATTTTCAAAGAAGTTTTTACACAGTATTTTTTTAAGATTAGGAACACTGGTGGAGAATAAATCAAGATCACTCATACACATCGAGTTGTATGCCCTGCTAGCTCTTATAATATAAGAGTTTTGTCATGTCATTTGGTTTAAATAGGTTTTTATTTTTAGTTTCTTATTTATCTTATATAGATTCTCCTCTAATAGACCTTGTGAATGTGAGAACGTTGTAGGCTTAGTGAACTGTAGACCTTTTTTTTTTTTTTTATGGAACAATTTCAGTTTCTTTTAACTACCTACATGAAACTCCTTGAAAGGCAGGCCTACACTGTCCTCCCATAACTATTAACACTGTAATTCGAAAATATTGTAAAAGCCAATTATCTTTTAAAAGAGTAACCATGGAGTTTCTTGCCGGCTCTTCTCCATAGGAAACGACCAATTGGAACCGTGCACCTAGCTTCTGACGTTTCATAAGTGCCCATGTAGGCTTATGTGAAATAAAATATTTTGATTTTGATTTTGATTTTGATATATGCACGCACAGAGGGAACATACAGAGGTTGATGATTCCTTAAGGTGAAGGATGGAACACGCAGCCCAATTTTGCTCATCAATTCTGAACAGTCGGTTGACCCATTTGCCAAATTGAACAAGAATACCATGTCAGCAATTTTTCTCCGCTCAATTAGTTGAAGAATGTGAAATTTCTTGCAGCGGTTGTAATAATTAGGCAAATACGTTTTGGATCTAAGCTGAATGCACTTAAGAACTTCTTTTGAATACTTTCGATGCGATTGACTTAAGTATTATAAATAGGATTCCATACTGGTGAGCAGTCTGTATTCGAGATGACTGCGTACAATAGCTTTTTGAGTGTTTTGATATTTTTAAAATCGGCTGATTTCCTCAAGATGAAACCTAGAGCCTTAGAAACTTTTTTAACAATTTTATCGATGTACGTGTCAAAAAGAAGTTTCGAGTCAAAAGTGACGTCTAATCGTATTAACTCTGGCTATTGAAGTGTTGGCTAGTTTGTAATCGTAAAGAATAGGGTTAGGTTTACGAGTGAAGGTACAAGTATAACATATCGAGACATTTAGATCCAAGCGGTTGGCCGTACAATACTCTTGGAATCTGTCGAGATCATGCTGGAGACGTTCCGCATCTTCATAAGTTCTGATTTCACTTAGAATCTTCATGTCGTCCGCAAACAAAAGAACTGTTGAGTTAGAGAAACATGAAGAGACGTCATTGAAGAAGATATTGAATAACAAGGGTCCTAAAAGCGATACCTATGGAATCCCTGAGGGGGTAATTATAGTACTCGATGAGTATCTCACATACACAGAAAGTGTCTAAAAAATAACTGCAGTCGCACGGGTCGATCTATTAGATTGGTATCGAGATCCCTTCGTGCCTCAGAAAGCACGTTGGTTGGTCACGTTGGCCGTTGGTCCCGGTTATCATTCGTAGATCTTTGACAGTCGTTACGGATACTCAGAAGCCCAAAAGTCAGACAACCAGTCTTACCAAGGTAGTGTAAGTACTCAGTAACGCTGTGGAGTTCCCGCACGTTCCATGTAAAATACTGGTATTCAGCTGCATCTGGTTAGACTGGAAGCCGACCCCATAGTTGGGGAAAGGCTAGACAGATTGAGAAAAAAAGAAAATAGGTACCTACCTATAGGGTTGGCAAAATTTTCAATGAATACTTTAGAATACAAATTATTTAATAAAAATATACATTAGTTATGCCAAAATAGCCCCAGCTCAGCCACGCTCAGCATAAAATTTCTAGCCGCCTCTGTGGTCTTGTAGTTAGACCAACTGTCTCTGACTCAGAGGTCCCGAGTCCGACTCCCAATGGGGGCCAAATTTTCTGTTCGGTTTGGTTGGTGGTAGGGCTTGTTCGTCTGGCTAGCTACCATCATCATATCTAACTCTGTCGTCTATTTTTGTGTTTCGGCTGCTAGAGGTTAGATAGCCAGCTAGTTCCTCTGTGGTTGAGGATTCCGGGTGAAGCTCGCTTCCACCTTCGGCCTGATCATCACTTACCATCAGGTGAGATGCAGGCCAAGAGCATCCCCGTTATGGTTAAAAAAAAAACTCACTGGTCTGGTTGAAACGACGAAAAAAGTCATTTCAATTGTCAAAATATTTTCGTAGTGGGTTTACAAATAACAATTATTATCAAGTCGGAATAAACTCGACTAGATTAATCTGGCGTATGGTTGTCTCAAAACTGGTAGTGGTCGAATGGAAATCGATTTAAATAAAAACGTTTGGTAGCACATTAGTGCCGGGTAAAAGCCTTCTGTTATAACTTTTATACGATCAGATTTATTTATCTGAGATTTGGCATAAAATTCGCACTTTGGAGTAAAAGGAAGTGTGTGCTGTGCTTATTTATGAGAGCGGTTATTTGAACAAATTGATTTTGAAGGTTCATTAATTCAACATAATCGTCATTCGTTAGTTCGAAAATAAAATTGTAGTAAAACAAAAAACACTACTATAAGGATCTCTTGGCGCCCGTATGAGTAAACATTCGTACAATTGTTTTGGGAAATGTATTGAAAAAATTGTTCCAGGACATTCGAAGCAAATTGGCTGTGACAGTCGGATAGACAGACAGCCAGCCAGCCAGACAGATACACGAGTGATCTTATAAGGGTTCTGGTTTTTCATTCGGACGTACGGAACCCTAAAACCAAGATGGCGGTGTCAGTTCCGATAGTGGCCGCGCGCTAAAAAATCCTCGTACAGCTATAACATACGTCGTGATTCCCGTGGATTCATTTGGTTGACGGACTTATTTATATGTAAATACGCAACTGCTGGACTAAGGGTACCAGGAGAACAGGGTGTGACAGGAGGACAGGTGGCGCGACGTGAATGACGTGTTGCATTTGCGAAAATTTGGGTACATTGTGTTGTGGCCTTCAGGAAAACGATACCTAGTTAATAGATGAAAATATTTTTATATTCTTGTAGATACGTACTCATTTACTTTCTTAAATTTTTTAGTTAACCTATGTTGTCCCGCTGCTGGGCAAAGGTCTCCTCCATACTTTTCCAATTTTCTTTATGGTTCTCCTGCTAACCGCGGGGCGCAGCTAGTGTGTAAATAAAAAAACTTCACACCACAATATTTGATAATGTCAAATTATTATCATGCAACCCTAACCTAAAGTAAGTCAATCCCTAGTGTCTAGGTTTAGCGGGGCAATCATTTTTCCTGATTTTAATTATAACCCGCTATTCAATAACGTGATTTGAATTTGGACCTTTAAATAACAAATCGTATGAAAAATCTTACAAAAGAAAAAAATACTAACAAAAATAGTTTTTTTTTTATTACGTCCCAGAAATTGTGAAAAGTAGAATATTATCCTCGGGGATAAAGCCGTCTAAATCCATCACTCCCCCTCGACTTCGTTACGCTCGGGATTCAATGTAGCGCTCGTGACATTAAACACTGCTATATCCCCTTGGTGAATAATCTACTATTAAAACAGAATGAATTCACTTTAAATTAATGATATTGACTTGAAACTAATTATTAGCAATCATAAATGGCAAACATGTCTGAACCTGTATTTCTTTCGTTATGTCATCCTGCATGCACGTTTTTATTCCTGTACGTGTACACTTTGGGCAAATAAATATATCTTTATCTTTTATCTTTAATGTTAATGACTGAAAGAAATCATGTTTATTACTTATCCCACCACGAAATGACTCTATCTTTTATTTTGTCCCACCATTTACGCTTACGTGTTTTTTTATGTGGAGCATGTGTTTTTTTATGTGGAGCATGTGATTTTTTTGTAGATTTAATAGTAATAGTGGTCGGTGTCGTTTCAGTTGTGACTTCTGGTCTAGGTTTAGTAGTTGTACTTCTTGGTATTTTGCCTAGATCTGCTGTGTTCTTTTCTGATTTAGGCGATACGCGCTCCAGTGTAGAACTTGTATATGGTTGACCTGTTTTAGGTTCTCCTTTTTCTTTTGGTTTTCTTGGTCGATCTGGCTTAGTATTGATATTTTTTACCGACTTCCATATATTTATTTCACCCGCAACGGAGACACTCTCCGGGTTTTTTTTTTCATCTTTTACACATGGTCTTCTTTTACATTTTTTTTTAGGTCTAACGGAGAAACTCCCGTTCTCGGGGTATTCGTCTTCAGTATCATATTTTTCATTTTGATTAAAATCATCTGAGAAACTGTCGGAGTTTTCTTGCTCATCTTTTTCATAATGTGGTCTTGTATTTTCTATATTTTTCTTTGGCACAACGGGGTCACCCGCACCCCGGTCCTCGGAGTTTTCGTCTTCAGTATTTATTTGTGAAAGGTGCTCATGGTGGTTATGTTTTTTAATTTTTTTAGTCTCATCGTTGTAACTGTCAGGGTTTTCTTGATTATGTTTTTCATAATGTGGTTTTGTATTTTCTATATTTTTAATTATTTTGTTTTGCGCGTCATGGTCACCAGCACCCCCGTCCTCGGGAAATTTTTCATCAGTATTTATTTGTGGTAAGTGCTTATGGTGGTGGTGTAGGTGAGTTACAGACCATTTCATTGAGTCAACAGGTTCATTTGAGTCGTATTCGTTAGGTTTTTCTTCATGTTTAGGAGTTCTAGTGGATTCACTAGTAGGTTTCTTATTATTATTATTATACCCTGGTGGCGGTGGTTTCAGCGGTCTTGGACTAGTGAAAATAACCCGGTGTCCAGGATGATAATCAAATAATTTTCCTTTTTTTTTCGGATTTAAACGCTTGTCTATTCTTTTTGGAACTGTTCCAAACTTGTACTCGTAATCTGGACCGAACCTCAACCTCAAAGAGCTATCTGCATAGTTTGAAGCTGTTGAATATACAGGAAGCTGCACTATAAATGACCAGCTAATATCTGTAACAGAGAACATACCGGTCACTTTGACGTTATAGACATTACTTTTGTGTTTCGGCGGTATATTATTGAAATAGAGTTATTTTTCTTGTGTATGCTCTCGTCCCGTTTTTCAATTTCAATGGGGTCGGTGTTCCTTGGACTTTACGGGATTCCCAGATAACATTTTTGAAAAAAAAAAATGGTTGTATGGATGAAAATGACCCATCTTCTAGAGGACCCATCACATAGCAGTCATCTACACATTCTGTATATCAAACTAAGCGATATTAAGCAAAAAATATTTCTGGGAAAAGACTTCTGGTGCCAAAAATCGCTGTTTGCGGTAGCGCGTAATGTAAAGCACGCAGCACTAGCCGGGGATCGTGGGAGGCGCACTAGTTCCCATGAGCCCCGGCGCAAGTGTGGGAAGGAAACCCCGGGGTGGTTTTCAGACCCCTCCGCCCGCCCCAGGGCGGAGGACATCCATGAGGATTATCCAAACCGAAAAAAAAAAGAAGGCTTCCAGTCTAACCGGCAGCAAACGCAGCTGAATACCAGTATTTTATATAAAGCGACTGCTTATCAGACATCCATAACCCAGGTATAGGGTAATACGATACCCCTTGGTAAGACTGGTTGTCAGACTTTCGGGCTTCTGACGACCCTTAGCGACGGTCAAAGATCCACGAATGACAGCCGGCACTTAAAAATTACTTGCTTTCCGAGACACGGAGGGATCTTGGTATGTAAAGATGTTCACCCATTCACGGACCAATCGCGGCATGCGCAGCTTTATCTGATCGATTGACCCGTGCGGCTGTTATTACTTAGCCAGAAGCCCCCTCACCCTATCATAGAGGTCAGAATATTGTTGTGGTAGGTTTGTTGCGCAAATAATAAATAACTAAATGAATGGATGCAAAATTTAATATAAACAAAAATATACGAGTATGTCTTACATGATATCAGATTCATAGCTACACGGAGCTTTTGTTATCACAATTCACAGTTATCATTTCGCACCGAACGATATGAGACGGACGGCTTGGCACTAGGTGAACTGAGTTACAGCTCAAGAAATATAATATACCCGTAGATTATAATTGGAAAAAAGCAAATTATAAAAGATTTCATGTTATTAATTATCCAATTTAAATTTCTTGTCTCGTTTAATTGCTTGTTTAGTTATGATTAAGATAAAGTATTAGTCACGAATGACGGATAACAATAAGTGGAAATGATTAACTTTAATTAAAACAGTCTACACTAAAAAATATATTCTATAATAATATTATATTATTATTATAAAGAGAGACCGAATTTTGTGAGTTCGTGTTTAAGTGGAGGGTAATCTCCGGAACCACTGCTCCTATTTGAAAAATTCTTTCACCATTTGAAAGGATCACTATTCCAGATGGACTTAAGCTATAATTATGTAAATATCGACAAAAGAAGTACTTAATAATATTAATGAAATACTATCTTGAATTCATTCAAGCCTAGTACTTTTTTTTAGGTTACTGCTCAGAATTTGTGCACAAAGTGTCGTGCACAAGATGAGAACCTAACCTATCCGAGTCGGGGTGCCCCAATTTCCCGATACATCTCGACTTAGTAGAAAGGCAATAAGAACTTAGGATGCGAGAGCGAGCGAAGCGAGCTCGGGACTTGGGGCACCCGACTCGGACAGCTTAGGTTCATTAGGTTTATTTTTTTCTACCATTCAGAAATAGGAGCCGCTAGCTCCGCTAGCTCCGTCGACTACGCTATACTTCAAAAAGTTTATATTTACCATATAACTTTTTTTTGACCTTGACCTTCGACACGTTTGACATTGACCTTGAAAATGTCTTATTTTTGTGTGAGGGATCTCTTGCCCTCCTCCTCTCCCCCTTCCAACTCCCTCTAAATTTCATTTATCAACATTTTATGAGACTTATGACATATCAAAAAATCGTTTTAAAAAAACTATGTGCATATCTGGCAAGAGGGTTTGCTTACCCTCCCTCGCCCCTCGAGGCGGCATGTTTTTTCACTTTAACCGCGAGATTTAGGGTACTTACAGAGCTAAACTGGCCTAAGTAAACATTTTACCACAAGAAAGTCCACATCTATCTATCTGCCTAGCCTTTTCCCAACTATGTTGGGGTCGGCTTCCAGTCTAACCGGATGCAGCTGAATACCAGTATTTTACATAGAGCGACTGCCTATCTGACCTCCACAACCCATTAAGTGGGTAATACGATACCCCTTGGTAAGACTGGTTGTCAGACTTTCGGGTTTCTGATGACCCATAACGGCTGTCAAAGATCCACGAATGACAGCCGGGACCAACGGCTTAACGTGCTTTCCGAGGCATGGAGAAGTCTCGGTATGTAAAGATGGTCACCCATCTACCGACCAACCCCGGCAAGCGTAGCTTAACCTGATGGATCGACTCGGTGCGACTGTTATTACTTAGCCACGAGCTCCTCACAAGAAAGTCTATATCAAACATCGTTTGTTATGCGGTGCATTACAAAGGATTATTTTTATTTATATACTTACGAGTATTTATGTTTTAGAATCTGTCATTCGTGGATCTTTGACAGTCGCTACGGGTCGTTAGAAGCCCGAAAGTCCAACCAGTCTTACCAAGGGGTATCGTATTATCCAGTGATTGGGTTGTGGAGGTCAGATAGACAGTCGCTCCATGTAAAATACTGGTATTCTGCTGCATCCAGTTAGACTGGAAGCCGACCCCAACATAGTTGGGAAAAGGCTAGGTAGATTGATTGATTTGTGGCGGTATCTACATCGCCACATGCGAACTACGCATCGAAGATCTGACGTCACACAAAAATCCTGACGTCACATAAATCCTGCATCGCGCAATTAAAGTTTACCGTGCAATGGACATATATACAAGAACCCGACATGATTCGTCGGGCAGTTGCCCGCCAGACACAACACCCGTCTGGTCGGAGGATCCTCCCTTTTCTATGGTGGATGAGTGAACTTTACACCCTGTTCCTCATACTCATACATTGTATATATGTCTATTGCACGGTAAACTTTAATTGCGCGATGCAGGATTTATGTGACGTCAGGATTTTTGTGTGACGTCAGATCTTTGATGCGTAGTTCGCATGTGGCGATGTAGATACCGCCACAGATTGATTCATTTATGTCTTAAATATTGTGAAAAGGGTAAACAACTTTTAAATAAAACAACTGATTTTGGAAGTTGTGGCAAAAATCAAAAATACAAAACCAAAGACACCGACTTCCGAAATTCGCTACAGCTTCCAGAAAAGGATGGTACGGCTGTGCCTTAGTTAGTTTTTTTTAATTTATTTTTCTTGATTATTAGGGTTCTGTACCCAAAGGGTAAAACGGGACCCTATTACTAAGGCTATGTCCGTCTGTCTGTTTGTCCGTCCGTCTGTCCGCGGCTTAGCTCAGAGAGTGTTGGTACTAGAACGCTGTAATTTGGTATGGGTTTATGTATAAATCACGCCGACAAGGTGGCAAAAAAAATCGTAAAAAATATTTTGTTTAGGGTACCTCCCCTACACGTAAAGTGGGGATGGTTATTTTTTCTTCGTCGATTCCATGGTGTGGGGTATCGTTGGAAAGGTCGTTTAAAAATAATGGGAGTTTGTGAAAACCATTTTTGGATTCAGGGATCCGTTTGCAAAATATTAAGCTTTAAAGTGCTAATTTTTGTTAGAGTCAAGTGTCCCCCCCCCTGCCAGCTAAATGGTTGGTTTTGGATATGTGAAAATTCACGGTATACAATATAAAAAAATAAAAGGAAAACTATCACCGCTACGTAAGCTCCACAAGTTACCGAGTAATAATCGGCCAACTTAAATTTGCAGTTGCAACAACATGTGATGTGTGTGAGAACAAGTTTTTCAACTACAACGTTAAGTTTGCTGGATAAATTCATCCCAACTGCGGAACCCTTCATTGTGCGTGTTTGGACTGTTAGGGTTAATGGTTGGACACCAAAGGAAACACGGATTTAAGGATTTCAACAATACGTTTATTATCCTTTTCTTTATAGATTGGAAGGTGTGCTTTACTAGTATTATGAGAGACGTGTGATCCCACACAAGGCTCAAAGTATAGTACAGTCTCTATGAGAAAGTAAGGATTTCAGTCAAGTGGTAAGGGCGGGCTCGGACAATATAAATAATATTTATGAGTTAGAAAGAGAACGAGTATAGTGCAAGTGTTGATGTAGGATCGATTTGTTTTTGCTATACTCCAACATGGACATGCACTTGGCCGGTTTTTTTTAGATTTTGCTTGATTTTTATTACGTCGCAAAAAGTGAAAAGTGGTTTATTATCCTCGGGGATGAAGGTGTCTTCGTCCTAAGCAAGCTTAAATCCCACACTACACGACTTCATTACACTCGGGATTTAATGTAGCTCCAATGACATTAGACACTGCTATATCCCCTTGGTGAATAATCTACTATTAAAACACCATTTTTTATTTATGACGGAAATAAATCATTTGTTCCACTCAAGCCACGAAGTGACTGTATGCGTTATACTTTCCCACCATTTACGTTTATGTGTAGTGCTATGCGGAGCATGTGATTGTGTTGTTGATTTAATAGAAGTAGTTGTCGGTGTCAGTTTCGATTCAGTATTTTTTGTTGTTATTGTACTTGGTGTTATAAGTAGATATGTTGTTGTTGATTTTATATGTAATTCACTCTCAAGAGTAGTTGTTTTCGGAGCATGTGTTTGATTTCCTCTTGATTTGCTAGGTCGCTTGGCTGTTCTTTTTTTGGTCACAGTGGACCAATAAGGCCACCTCTCGGGGTCATATATTAGATTAAAATCTCCATGAATTCGAGCCACATCGGGTAATCCCCCGTTCCGAGAACGTAGGTCTCCTTCTTTAGTATTTTTTTGTAGTCGGTTCATATGGTGGTGGTGTTGGTGAGTTGTAGTCCATTTCATAGATTCATTTGAGTCGTATTCGGCAGGTTTTTCTTTATGTTTAGGAGTTCTGGTGGGTTCACTAGTAGCTTTTCTATTATTATTATACCCTGAATGATTATTAAATAATTTTCCTTTATTTTTCGGTGTCCGTATTGGCGCGTAAGTATAATATCCTCTAAGATGATTTAAACGCTTGTCTTTTCTGTTTGGAACTGTTCCGTACTTGTGCTCGTAATCTGGTCCGAACCTAAAAGAGCTTTCTG
The DNA here is from genome assembly GCA_949152455.1 of Lithophane leautieri. Lineage (NCBI taxonomy): Eukaryota > Metazoa > Arthropoda > Insecta > Lepidoptera > Noctuidae > Lithophane > Lithophane leautieri. The sequence continues at coordinate 10,124,050 of OX424480.1, read as the reverse complement.
CTTGGTTTGAAGCTGTTGAATATACAGGGAGGTGCAGTATAAGTAACCAGCTAATATCTGTAACAGAGGAGAACAAACCAGTCAGTTTGTAGGTCCGTTATAGACATTACTTTATCTAATTCGGGGGTAAGTTATTCAAATGGGTTTATTTTTCTTCTGCCTGCTCTCGTCCCGTTTTTAATTTAGGGTCGGTGCAATACGCTCATCCCTTCAGTTCTTCCCTATCACCCCTCACTTTATAATTCACTCTATTCTCATAACTTGGTCTTTATCTGCTCCTGCATCCAATATTATTATATATGTTTACATATCTCGGGACCATGGGGTCCCGGTCTTTTGGAAGGCGTACGAGGGGCCGAAGCCAACTCGCAGAGGCCCGTTAGATGTTTTTAATGGAATGAGGCACCAACTGACGATTATCCCTGTTCGCTCTATACAAGTGCAGCCAAGGATAATCCCCGGTTGAAGTAGGACTATTGCAGAATAGGGAAACAAAGATATTGGATTATGAGTTTTGGTGGCTAAAGTGGACTGGTAATCTGGAACTGTGGAAGGACTATGGCCCCTGCCTGATCAATGTTTTATATATACACGGATAAAATGGCAGGGGGTGACTTGCACACTCAATAATGGGCCCCCGAAAATGATCGCTAGCACATAGTGACATAGCGACAAGGGGGCAACACTTCCTGAGATGCTTGAGAGGAGGGGAGAGGTATTCCACGGCTATCAGGACAATCCCGGAAGTACGGTCAAGATCCCTACCAGCATCTTACTGGAATACTTCCTTCGAGCATGTTTGCTCTTGCGAATCTCCACTCAAGCCGGCCAATATAGGCAAGAATGAGGTGGGAGCTCTGTTCCTCGTCAGTGTTCACTCCAGCCGGCCAATAAAGGCAAGCCAGAGGTGAGGAATAAGACTTCTCCCGGGAGGTAGGGTCCGTGGGGTCGCTACTGCCCATCAGCTCGCCACATGCTGCCCTGCGGGTTTTTGTATCTCTCTTGGTCTGGCTCCTCATCCTAGACCTGTTCCGGCAAAGTAAACTCTACCGGCACGACCTAGAGTTCGAAGCACGCAAGCCCCACCACGACGTCAACGTAGAGATACGGCGGTGGGGTATTATTATTATTATTATAAGCCTGTGTTATCCCACTGCAAGGCAAAACCCTAAAATAATTGCTCGAATAATAAAGAAAAAAACACAAATAAAACAAAATAGGTCTATAATCAGGAGCGTAACAGAAATATAATCAATCATATGAAGCCAAATGGCAAATTCCTTCAAATCGAATGGATTGTGATTGAAAGTGTATTACGAACTTAGAGTGATGTAGAGAGACTGAGGAATAAAGAAAAGTAGTCAAAAGAGTCATAGCTGGCTTAGGCCTGAAGTCCTCTTACGCTGATGTCGGTCGCGTACGTCGGCCGCGCGTGCATATTTACATTGTGTTCTATATAGCACCTAAATGCGATGCTGACGTCCGCGGCGCGTACTACGTTGCTACGCGTACGCGACCGGCCGTACGCGACCGACATCAGCGTAAGAGGAATTCAGGCCTAAGAGTCAGAGATGGCAGATGGTTTATGTTTATCTCTGGTAAGGCAGCAATACTCTATATGTACGTTGTCCTAGTGCCAGCTCAACAAGTAAATGTTTCTTCATGCTAGAACGCAAAAATGCTGGTTGGTGGCAAAAGCTGAAATAGTGAGAAAACGTACTTTGAGTGCTAAATAAAGTAAGCGTTTTATACAAAAATGAACATTATTTTTATAATCATAATGTTCATGCTCGTATGATACGAATGACAGCTGGGATTAACGTGCTTTTCGTGGCATGAAGAGGTCGTGTTATGTAAAGATGGTCACCCACGGCCCAACCGCTCCAACCGTAGCGTAACCTGAAGGCCAATTATCGTACTTAAAACGTTCACATTCAAGTCGCAATCTGTCAAACTTGTCAAAATGTTGGTAAATTGTTTGTTTTTTTTAACTGATTGCTAATGAGATGTGAATACGAACGTTCTTAAAAATTACGGGAATTGCCCCTCTGATCGATCGACCCGTGCGACTGTTATTACTTAGCCACAAGCCCCTCACCCTATCATAAAATCTATGGTCAGAATATTGTTGTGATAATTAAATGAAAGGTAATGGCTGCAAAGTCTAAAAAAAAAAAAATATCTTACGTGATATCAGATTCATAGCTGCACAGAGCTTTTGTTTTCACAGTTATCATTTCGCACCGAACGACATGCGACGGACGACTTGGCACTAGGTGAACTGAGTTACACCGCTCAGGAAATATAATATCCTGTAGATTATAATTGTAAAAATAGCAAAATAAGAAAGATTTCATATTATTAATTACTCAATTTAAATTCTATGTCTCGTTTAATTTTTCGTTAGCTATGATTAAGATAAAGTATTAGTCACGAATGACGGACAACATTAAGTGGAAATGATTAACTTTAAATCAAACACATTTTGTGAGTTTGTGTTTATGTGGAGGGTAATTTCTGGAACCATAGCTCCTATTGGAAAAATAATTTCACCATTTGAAAGGTACATTATTCCAGATGAACATAGGCTATAATTAAGTACCTAAAACTGTACAAAATAAGTACTTAATAATACTAAGGCCTCATTTACGGACACGCGGGGCGTCGAGCGTGGCGTTGGGCGGCGGCGCGGCCCGCACTGAATTCAAACAATGGCGTTGTATGAGTGCGTTTACGGAGAAGCGATTTTACACGCGTTTGCTAAAAATGGAGTGTTTTATGCGGCGGGGCCCGCGGATGTCACCGCCGCGTCACACGCGGCGTTTAAAGCGGCGGCGCACGCTGCGGTGCCCGCGGCGGAACCTTCTGCCAGTCTTATTTGAAAATCGCACAACGCAGATGTAGTCACCGCCGCAATGGAGTACGATATGATCGACTTTTTTTTAGAAGAAAATTCTATGTCAAAAATTGATAACCTCTTCTTTTTAGAAGTCGGTTTAAAACAGACTTAAGTACACCGCATGCGCCGCAGCGTTGCCCGCCTCGTTGCCCGCCTCGTTGCCCGCCGCGTGCATCGATACACGCTTGACGTTTCGCAGCGGGCGCAGCGGCGGCGGCGGGCACTGCCACTCTTCCCGTCTCGGATCTCTAGGAACAACATCGTATATTGCCAATTTGCCATGTTTGTGTTTACGCGTGCGATGATAAGTGCCGCTTCACGCGCCGCCGCTCCGTAAACAGAAAAAAATTTCGACGCGCCGCCAAACGCCACGCTGCACGCGCCGCGCCACGCTCCGCGCCACGCTCCGCGCCACGCTCCGCGCCACGCCCCGCGTCTCCGTAAATGAGGCGTTATGAAATCAATTCCGTCTGTTAGTAGTTATGTAGAAGCCAGGGTCGCTAGTATTTACACGACTGCCCAAAAGGGATTGCAATATTTTTTATTATATATGAGACTGAATAATAACGTACCCATGGATCGAAATTAGGTAATGAGAAGTATCTATTCCCGGTTAGTGGAGCGTTATGGAGCAACTTAATACTTCATCTTTCTGTTTATTATGCGCCGACTTAATGTAAGTATATTAAAAGACACATTGTGTGTGACTTACTGAACCCATACACACCTACATCCACGATTTATCTATCTATCTATTGCACGCCTTATAACGCGAAGCATTCAATCTGCCTAGCCTTTTCCAAACTATTTTGGGGTCGGCTTCCAGTGTAACCGGATGCAGCTAATACTAGTATTTTACATGGAGCGACTGCCTATCTGACCTCCACAACCCAGTAACTGGGCAATACGAAACCCCTTGGTAAGACTGGTTGTCGACTGTCAAAGATCCACGATCGACAGCCGGGACCAACGGCTTAAATTGCCTTCCGATCCACAGACCAACCCCGGCAAGCGTAGCTTAACCTGATCGATCGATCCGTGTGGCTGTTATTAGCTTTCATATATCTTCATCCTCATATATCCTGCCATATAACGCGAAGCGCTTGAGGTAAATATTCTCAACTTGTCAAATCAAGTGCTGTCTTAAACTTTGATTGCCTCTTATAACATGCAGATCGCACTTATACGTAGAAAAACTATCCTTTATAATGACAAATTAATATTTATGATACAAAGAAAAAACTGATTGAAAAATAATCTATGGATGTCCGTGTGTCTGTATGTATGGATCCCGTGTGTGGTTATTTTTAGGGTTCCGTAGTCAGTAAGGAACCGTTATAGTTTCGCCATGTCCGTCTGTCTGTCCGTCCGTCTGTCCGTCTGTCCGCGGCTTAGTTCAAAGTCCGTTGGTACTAGAAAGCTGTAATTTGGTATGGATATACAAATAAACCACGCCGACGAATTGGTAAAAAAAAATTTAGAAAAAAATTTTGTGTTTTGGTACCTCCCCTACATTTAATGAGGGGTAAGTTTTTTTTTTCTCGTCAATCTCGTGGTGTGGGGTATCGTTGGAAAGATCGTTTAAAAATAATGGGAGTTAGTGAAAACCATTTTTGGATTCAGGAATCCGTTTGCGGAATATTAAGCTTTAAAGTGTAAATTTTTGTTAGAGTCAAGTGTCCCCCCCCTCTGCCAGCTAAATGGTTGGGTTTGGAAATGTGAAAAAATTCACGGCAGTACTATATAGCGTGTATTCCCGTTCGTCGTTCAGGTTAGGTACTGCTCATAAATTGTGCACAAAGTGCTTTGCTCAGAATACCGCCTTGTATGCATGCAACGTACTACAGAAATAAAAAGTATCTATCCTATGTCTTAACCTAGGTCATGGTCTACCCATGTGCCAAATTGCATTTAAATAATTTTAAGCCGTTTTAGCGTGAAACTGTACCTAACAAATACACAAACAAACTCAATTTTGCATTGTTTTTATTAGTTAGGATAGCACTCATTTTTATTAGTTAGGATAAATAAGTGAATAATTGAACAACAACCAGACTCAAATTATTCAGTGGGACCAATGGGAATTAAAAATAAAATGACTAAATCATTCCCGTTCGTCCGACTAACAAAGTCATTGGGACGAGCGGGAATAATTAATATAATTTATTAAATTCGTCCCACCAGTGGGACGACGGCAGTGGGACGAACGGGAATACACGGTATATAGTATAACGAAATTAAAAGGAAAACTATCACCGCTACGTAGGCTCCACAAGTTACCGAGTAATAATCGACCAACTTAAATTTGCAGTTGCAAAAACATGTTCTCCCATACATTTCGTATGGGAGAACAAGTTTTTCAACTACAATGTTAAGTATGTGGGATAAATTCATCCCAACTACGGAACCCTTTATTGTGCGTGGTTCGACATGCACTTGGCCGGTTTTGTTTTATTCACTTTAAACTTGCCTGCCCTGATTTCGTATTGAAAATGGCGGTTTAGTTCATATCGTTTAATCGATATTAATAAATAAATTGTTTACAATTTTTCTGTTTTTGAATGAGCGTTATGAGGCGTGCATTTTGGATTTTCCAAATTTTTTGGTAATGCAAGTTACGAAAAATTTTATGAACTGCAAAAGTAACTTTGTGTTCGCATATTACTTATATAGGATTACAAAGTTACAAATGCAGTTCGTTTCTGGAAAACGGGACTGAGATTGCGGTATGTTTTAGTTTTCCCTGTTTTATAAGCTAAATGTGTTCAAAAGGAGATGTCCCAAATTGTATGGACAAAAAACCCAGAATCGACAAGAACGAAATGTTTACCAATGGGATATTTGACGTCACCAAAGGGGCAACCCAGAAATCCGTAAAGCATTGGAGCTAAGAGCTAACAAAAATGTGAATACGAAAACCGTAGTCACGTTGTTTCTTTTCATGTTGTCATTGTTGTTTGTGGCGTTATTATTGTTGGTTATTCTGTTGTTTCCATTTTCAGTTATGGATTTAAAAAAATAAAAATCTAGTGAAACCTGAAAATATATTTTATTTATTTATTTATTTATACTTTATCGTACACCACAAAAAACATAACAAAAAGAAAAAAACAAACACTACAAAATATGCAATGGGCGGTTTTATCGCTTTCCGCTTTTATTTACATGTTATCAATGCATTTTTATGACTAAAAATCTCCGCAGACTGTTTCAGATCTGGCCCAGGAAAGATAATTATAGTATGGGCACTCGGGCAGTGTGGCGACAACGTATTCAGCTTCAGCAGAACTCTGAGTCCGCGTGTCGATTCTACTGTATACAGGGTGAAATTGAATTCATGGGCATCCTCATACGGGGGTGAAAGTTGTTCATAATGATTAGTATAATGACCCTTTAAAAGAATGCCCATGAATTCAATTTCACCCTGTATAGTAGTAATATCTTGTTGATCTGACGTGTCTGGATTTTATTCGGCACCTTATTAATACATTTTCTTCCTCGTCATTATGTGTTACACTCCCAGGATGTTTTTAAAGTCAGTAGTGTATCATAGTTCAATATATGTAGAAAATCAGTATATTATTTGTTTTGTATATTGTTTGTATTTTTGTTTTTTATCAATACTAGTCATGGATCTCGCCAGTTAACCTTTAGCTGGTCGTGCCATGGGTGTAAGGACAACTGTCAAACGTGTCGAATTATATTATTGTAATGTAGCATTATTTAAGTATATAATAATATGAAAACACTAAGTACATGTTATAATAACATAGGTAAAAAATGTAAATGTAATAATCATTCTTTTTTCACGACTGTTATTACTATTATTCTTCATTTTAACGAGACTTCTACTTTATCTTCGTCAAACTATTCATGGAACACTGCAACCACGGAACATAAATTTCTGTTCCGTGATTGCAACGTATTTTAACTCACACATATTTTTTTGCGACATCTTTGAATATTGTGTGTCTGTTAGATCTATTGTGTGACCTTAGAATTTTGATGATCGGTGAGTGAGTGTCAGTGACAAAATGAAAGAAGTCTGATTTGCTATAGTTCTTAAAATACAGGTTAAAATTAAATGTAATTTGGGAATATACCTAGTAATTTTTTTAATTTTTTGTTTGATTTTTTATCACGTCGGAAAAAGTCAAAAGTAACTATTCTTCAAGAGTCTTTAAAAAACCCTGTCAGAAATTGACACGTGTTTCACCTCTCAACGAGGCATCCTCTGGATGACGATTGACTAGTCGCAAACTAGAACACGGCGTGTTCTTATGACTCTTGAAGAATAGTTAAGCGGAATAGGTTAATAAATATATCTACGTCTATTATATTTTATAGTGGATTTCCGCAAAGTCACGCCTTAATCAATTAACTAAGTCAAAAGTAGATTATTATCCTCTGGGATGTCTTCGTCTTAAGCAAGCTTAAATCCCGTCCGTGCCCGTGACATTAGACACTGCTATAATAGGGAATATGCATGTGGTTCAAATAAGGGTCAAGTATTTTTTTTATAAACTATATTTATCCCCCCTAATCAAAGTCAAAGTCAAAGTCAAAGATTTATTTGCAGATAAATATGGTTACAGAGTTCTTACAATGGTAGGTTTTTAGTAGCTTAACATACTTAGTCATAACATAATGACATGCAAATTTTTGGTACACCGATTATTTAAATTTAAATTGAAGGAATTCTTTCATAGTGTAGAAGGTATTTTCAATGAACCAGCAGCCATGGCCACCACCAGCGCTTCTTCTTTGTTGTATGAACATATTTTTTCGTTGTTTTTTTAGGTTTAGTAGTTGTTGTGGATTTAATAGTAGTAGTTGTCAGTTCCGTGTCAGTAGTTGTGACTGATGGTCTTACTCTTTTAGTTCTTCGTTTTTTAGGTCTTGATCTTCTGGTTTTAGTTCTTCTTCTTCGTTTTTTTTTTGTTAAAGACGATTCTACCCCGTCATTCTCAGGTGTAGTTAAACTTCTTTGTACGGGTCGTGATATCCAATCAGTAGCCTGGAATAGCCGCCCTTCATGCTTGTATGTAGTTAAATACCCAGGTATCGGTGTTAGTTTTCCTTTAACATAATATGGTGCAGAAGTCCATTTCCCATATGGTTTTTTGTCTTTTATTTTTGGAACTGTTTCGTCTCCGAACTCGTAATCTGGTTCGAACCTAAAAGAGCTTTCTGCATGGTCTGAAGCTGTTGAATATACAGGGAGGTGCAGTATAAGTAACCAGCTAATATCTGTAACAGAGGAGAACATACCAGTCAGTTTGATGTTATAGATATTATCTTTTTAAATTTCGGGGTTAAGTTATTGAAATAGCTTTCTTTTCTTTTTTCTTTTGTCTGCTTCGTCCCGTTTTTAAATCGAATTGGGGACTGAGGAATAAAGAAAAGTAGTCAAAAGAGTCATAGCTGGCTTAGGACTTTTTTTTTTTGAGGGTGGGTTATCATCGAATGACTTGTCACACTCTAGGCGGAGCGGGAGGGCGTGTCAGATTTTTTTTGACAAAAACCCACCCGTGTTCCTTTAGTTGCCTGTGAATTCGTCTTACGTCGATGTCGGTCGCATACGTCTGTCGCGCGTGCGTATGTACATTGTGTTCTATATAGCACCTTAATGCGACACTGACGTCTGCGGCGCGTACTACTTTGCTACGCGTACGTGACCGACCGTACGTGACCAACATCAGCTTAGGAGGAATTCAGTCTTAGAGTCAGAGATGGCAGATGGTTTATGTTTATCTCTGGTAAAGCAGCAATACTCTATACGTCTGGTTGTCCTAGTGCTAGCTCAACAAGTAAATGTTTCTTCATGCTAGAACGCCACTATGCTAGTTGGTGGCAGAAGCTGAAATAGTGAGAGAACGTACTTTGACTGCTAAATAAAGTAAGTGTTTTATACGAAAATGAACATTATTTTTATAAACATAACGTACATGTTCGTATGACACGAATGACCGCCGGGACCAGCGCATTATTTTTTTTTAGGGTATGAAATCATCAAATGACTTCTCCCGCTCTGGGCGGAGCGGAAGGGCATGTCAAATGATAAATGATAAATGATTTTTATTTCTGTAAGTAGGTTTGTACAAACACTTTTACACGTCAATCACATTTTTAAAACTAGATGAGGTCAGCGTTTCCTATCTGACTACTCTGAGAAGAAAGGCCGAAACAAACTCAGAGGTCACAGTCTCTTTTAAAGTCCAGACATAATCTTGGTCAGATAAATTGATTGATTTGTCAGACTTTTACTGACTAAAACCCACCCGTGTTCCTTCAGTTGCCTGTTGCCAATGTCCCGGTATCCCTTTCAGACTTTCCCGCAACCCTGGCAGGTATCGGTCCTAGCGGACCCCGCTAATTGTGCTGACATCTCTTTGATGCGCGCGTGAAACACGACGCGCCATCGACCCGGGCCTGGTCCTTATCGGACGGCGAGCTACCCATTGCTCGCCGTCCGCAAGCCCGCGCCCATGGTGGCCGGGAATCCGCCTGGGATTCCCGACGCCCAGGGCGTCGCCAGCGGCGGTGGTTAGGGGCGTGAGGGCGAAAACTTTGCCTCTCCCTCACGCGTTCCGCCTCCTCCTTTGCGAGCATTACAGCTTCGCAGAAGGAGGTGACGGCTTCCCATGCCCTCTCGCTCCGTACCATGGCCTGAACCAGGGCCGGACGCGAGAGGTCACTGCCGCCAATCGCCTCCACGAGGACACAGCGGTGCTTCGCGCAAGCAGGGCATACCTCCACCGTATGCTCCACCGTGTCCTCCGGGCGACCTGGTAACCTGATGGCCTAGTCTTCTACTTATAACGTTCACATTCAAGTCGGAATCTGTCAAACTTGTCAAAATGTTGGAGAATTGTTTGTATTTTTGACAGATTGCTAATGAGATGCGAATGCGAATGTTCTTAAAATTTTCGACCCGTACGGCTGTTACTACTTAGCCACAAGCTCCTCACCCTATCATAGATCTATGGTCAGAATAGTTGTGATAGGTTTGTTGCGAACATAATAAAGATGTTAATGAAGGAATGACTACAAAGTTAAAAATTAAAAATCATATCTTACGTGATATCAGGTTCATAGCTGCACGGAGCTTTTGTTTTCACAGTTATCATTTCGGACCGAACGATATGCGACGGACAGCTTGGCACTAGGTGAACTGAGTTACAGCTCAAGAAATATAATATACCCGTAGATTATAATTGGAAAATAGTAAAATATGATATTATTAATTACTCAATTTAAATTCTATGTTTCGTTTAATTCTTCGTTAGCTATGATTAAGATAAAGTACGAGTATTAGCCACGAATGACGGATTACAATAAGTGGAAATGATTAGCTTTAATTCAAACACACAACCACACTAACAATATTTTAAAGTGAGAGAGCGAATTTTGTGAGTTTATTTTTATGTGTAGGGTAATCTCTGGAACCATAAGACATTTACGTGTAGGGACCCCTCCCTACACGTAAAGTGGGGATGATTTTTTTATTTAGGAATCCGTTTGCGAAATATTAAGCTTTAAACTGCTAATTTTTGTTAGTGTCAAGTGTAGCTAAATGGTTGTTTTTGGATATGTGAAAAAATTCACAGCAGTATCAGTATAACGAAGTTGATAGGAAAACTATCACAGCTAAGTATGCTTTACAAGTTAACGAGTAATAACTTACATTTGGAGTTAGAATGTATGGGAGAGCATGTTTTTCAACTACAACGTTAAAAGTTTGTGCTTGGGATAAATTCATCCCAACTACGGAACCCACTGTGCGTGGTTCGACACGCACTTGGCCGGATTGCTTAAAGGACATTGACCATCCATATATGATGATGATATATGGAGTTGGACCAAGTGCTGCCCAGAATGGACACATAGTGCATTATGTACCTTGGGCGTATACTAGTCGGTAAACCAAAGCTCAATAAAATCTATCCGAGGAGTTTTGAGAAAAAATATTTTTTGTCGAGTATTTTCTATTGATGAATACCAACCACCCAATGGCGCATTTTATCAAATAATGGCAGTAGGTATGTTAAACAACGGGTACGTATTTGAATATCGAAGATTAAAATACCTACTGTTAAAATATCGATGTTCATAACATCGAAAATGGAAAAATCGAACGACCATAAAACCGAAAATTAAAATAACGAAAGTTTATAGTATCGAATGGTTAAATATCCTACGTCCAATATATCTAAAATCTAAATATCTACAAAAGTTACATCGAAAGATCCAAATATCGAAGTACAAACTATCGAACGTCCTAAATATCGATGGGTACATAGAACATCGAAAATGAATATACCTACGTGTAAAAATGGGTTAATTTTCAACATTTAATACATTCATTAATTCACCCTAAAAATACGTACCTACAAGTTAAAATATCGAAAAAAAATTGATGTAAGTAGTATGAGTGGAAAAAGGTTGCTTCTGCAACGTCTCCGGCGCTACGGGAAGTGCAACCCCTTCGCCCTTGAGTAACAAAGAATAGGCACCCATGTTCACCTCCGCAGCTTCGGCTTGCTGGTCGCCTCCGGCGACCAGCCTCAGCCGCTACGGCTCCCACGGGTGCCTATGCTTTGTTACAGCGGGCGGGGGTTGTCCTCCCTTCGCGCCTCCGGATTTTTATATACACTCTAGGGGTAACAGCCAAAAGACTACGTAAATTCGGGGTGCCCCAATTCGGTTTTGGAACAATTTTGACCTATTTTATCCATGAAAATCAGTGTCTAGTGTACAAGCATAGGTCAATCGTGAAGGTATTATTTAGGTCTTTAAATTAAAATATTTTCTTGAAAGTCAATATGTTGTGCTACTAAAGTTAGTGACAGAAACGTATCGCTGCAAAACCGACTCCACGTAGTCTTGTCTGCCCTACCCCTAGAGTGTAATTTAGAATCGCGTAGGCGCGGAGGGGCGAGGCAGCCCGCGAGCTGAGGAGCAGGTGGTTTTAACACCCGCCGCCGCAGCTGAGGTTGGCCGGCGAAGCCGGCCAACAAGCCGAAGCTGCGGTGGTGAGCGTTTAGACCATCTGCGACGTTAAGCTCGCGTGGGACTGCCGGAGCCCTGCAGCGCCGGAGCCGTGACAGAAACCATGCTTGCTTGCATGTTGCATGATTGCTGCATGCTTGTTTGCTGCTAGATGGTAATCAGTTACTAGGTGAGCAATGGGTTTGCAGGGTGTGAGAATTTCACATCTACCTACATTTATGAATACATTCATACTGCCTATATAATTTTTTTTCGGTATTTCAACTAGTAGGTATTTTTAACGTAGATATTATGAATTTAGATGTATGAAATGTTGATATTTTGAACTTAGGCATAATGTCATTCGATATTTTGAATCATTCGAAATTTTAATCACTCGGCATTTCAATCTTCGACGTTTTAAGCTTAGGTATAACAATTTTCGACATTTTGATATAATCGATATTTAAATTTTCGATGTTTTGAACATTGGTATTTTAAGCGTAGGTATTTTAATCTTCGATATTCAAATACGTACCCTAAACAACACATTATTATTTCATTTGCGTGCATATCTCTTTCATTTTAAATATTTTTTACTGACCATCCATATAAGGAAGTTGGGTCAAGTGTTGCCCAAAATAGACACATAGTGCATTATGTACCTTGGGCTTATACTAGTATGTAAACCAAAGCTCAGTAAAATATATCCGAGGAGTTATGAGAAAAACTATTTTTTGTTAAGATTTTTTTTTGATGAATAGCATCCCTCCAATGACGCATTTTATTAAATAATGACAGTAATTATGTTAAACAATATATTATTATTTCATTTGTATGCATATCATTTACATTGTAGTGTAAAGCATTTGTCAATGCATTTTCAACGAGTCCAAAAACGATAGTGCTGTCTTGTTTGGTTGAGGAGTTCCTATGGGTACTTTCCAGCTCCATCACCAGACTCTGGATATTACCTTGGGCTATACTAGGCACTTGTTAAGAAAAAGCCAACGAGTCCAAACACGATGGTGCTATCTTGTTTAGTTGATGAGTTCCTATGGCCACCTTCCAGCTCCATCACCAGACCCTGGATGTAACCTTGGGCTATACTAGGTACTTATCAACACAAAGCCAACGAGTCCAAACACGATGGTGCTATGTTGTTTGGTTGAGGAGTTCCTATGTATACCTTCCGGCTCCATCATGAGACCCTGGACATTGCCTAGTGTAAAGCACTTGTCAATGCATATTCAAAGAGTCCAAACTTGATGGTGCTGTCTTGTTTGGTTGAGGAGTTCCTATGAATACCTGCCGGCTCCATATAAAGGCAATAACTTTTTAACCCTGGGACCGATTTATTTTTTAATTTTTTTTTATGTTTAAATTGATTCAAGGAATCATTTGGAAGCACTCCCATAGCTGGGCAGCATTTGGTCCAAATTGGTCAATATCCTTTGAATTTGACGTATTGATATCGATGTCATATTTTTTTAAAGGGAAACAAGTACTTACGTCATGTCGCGAAGAGCGTTGGTACCTATATTATTTTTAATTTTTTTTGTATGATACAAAGCGAATAACTGTGGTATACCGAATCACTGAATACGTTTATCTCCGTTAAATTTGGTCTGAGGTTCGGATTGTTTGTTTACGTCATACGTACGACTAAACCGCACCGCGGCAGCAACACGCGGCGTTTGCAAGACACATTTCTGCCGCGCTCTAGTGTGGTCTAAACCGACGAATGTTTGCGCGGCAGTACTGCGCGGCATATCCGGCCGCGCACTTTAGTTGGCATGAAAGCGATTGCGTGTGTCGTAGCTCTGTTTATAATTCGTCCATACACAATTACTGACGAATATTTGCTAGAAATCTTTGTGCGCTGCAGGTAAACAGAAGCGTTCGCGCATGGCAATCATCCAAACACAGCGCGGCAGCCACGCACGATTGCCGCTCTATGAACAAACCTTTACACCCAATGGGTTTTTGCCTGTTCAAAAAAATTGATTCATCGGGTGTAGGGTCACTCCAAAGTTTTGTACTACTTTTGAACCGACCCGTACCTCTACGTTGACGAACTTAGAGAGTAGGCACCTTGATACCTTGATTCACAAATAAACTCTGGAATCCGCACAGACCCCACGTGACTAACAGTGTGATTATTTTGGCGCGACTAGCTAAAGGTTAATCGTTGCAAAAAAGTTTGTGATCGCGAGGTTTACTGTTCGCAGAAAGTTAAGTAAATATGTACAAAAGAAGTACTAAATAATATTAATGAAATCAATACCGTCTAAGTTAGTAGTTATGTAGAAGCCGGGGTCGCTAGTATTTACACGACTGCCCAAAAAGGAATGTAATGTTTTTTATTAATGAGATTGGCTATTGGCATTCCTGGTCATCACCCCGACCCACTGGGGAATCACCTCAATCACCACAATCACCGCAGACAGTTCCAACCCACTACGAACTATGCGGCACCCGGTTCCGACTCACTGGAACCTCAACTGGCACTGGCAAGCATTGCAAGATACAAGACTCAGCCCACTATCGACATTGGGTCTCCGGAGGGGAGTGGTCTTAGTAGCCAGTCGTGGATCGAAATTAGATACTGAGGAGTACCTATTCCCGGTTAGTGGCCGTTAGTCCTGCGCTTGTTCTCTCTAAGGTTTTGTCGGATTACCGTCTCATCGGACTATGAGAATGAAGGAAGAGAGAGTGCACCTTTATCTCCACACGCTTGTGAACTCTCTTATCTCCCGCGTCGATGAGGGTGGCTGTCATGGCCGAATTTCAGTGAAGAGGACTTATTATTATTACAATTGCCAAGAATTGCTCGGTTTTATAGCCCGTCTAAACAAGTCCACATTTACCAGTATGGCCACGGCTTTAACAAACCAAAAATTACCAGATTATAATTGAAAAACAGACACGAAATTATGAATAATTAATAAATGTAAAACTGATTAGCAGCTTATTAGCAGTAGGTACTGTGTTAGTCTTCGTACTGAGTTGCGTCAATCTGCCGTCTCGACTCTCGATATGTTATGGACGGATTCTTTTTCCCGTAAGATTTTATTTTTTATATATTATTTACACACAGTATCTATATTATTATCTACTATTCATTCATCTATATCTATAAATATTATTAATTAAATACTTCAAGTAAATCCGCAATGGGAGCCCGCGTAATTCAAATGTTCTTACGTTTTTTGCAATTTGCAAGTCAGTGTGAGGTTGTATCTTGATCAAAATATCATTCACGACCATATTTTTTTAATTTTTATACAGTATTATAATCAAAGTCAAATATCTTTATTGTGAGACAGTGGTTACAGAGTTGTTATTGATTAATTTTGGTGTGCGTTTGCACTGCTCCACCATGTTAGGCATACAATAGTTTGAACAATTTGTTATCTTAGATCTAAGTTTATGTGATATATGTTAAAGAGATATATTTTGCATCAAAACATAAATACAGTTTGGCACTAACTCATCACGAATCTGTCGGACAAAAAATCATGTACTGTGTAATATGGTCTATTTTGCAAGAAGTCATTTAATTTTTTCTTAAAAAGTTTAACTGTTTCAATTTCTCTTATTTGTTTAGGAATCATTAGTTAGTTCATTAAAACGTAAGATAATTTGAATTTCGCGGGCTACCACGGCGGATCCACCCTACAGTCGCTTTTCGTGTTTGTCTGTGTAGCCGTTTTCTTCTTCTAATCTATAATATTATTCTATATTATATTATAGGTTAGGATAATGTGAAGGGTAATGATAAGGGTGTAGAATTTTCATATTTATGTTCATAAATGAAAAAAATGGGTGAAAGTGACAAAGTGTTGTAGTGTAAACATGGTCGATTTATTGTAAACCAAATTTTTATAAGTTTTATTAGAACGAATAGGAATTATTATACAGATTACGAAACAGTTACTTAAGGGTTTCATAGTAAATATAACATTTTACAAAAAAAAACAACAAAAAAAGTGAAAAATAACTGTAATTTTCGAAGTCAGTGGCAAAAACCGAAAACTGAAAACCATTTCCTGCTATGTAAATAACAGCGTCGGAGTAACTTAAAAAATCGTCCTTATACTAATTGGGAAAAATACGTAATATTGAAGCTAACTCAAAAACTACGCAAGCAAAGTTAATAAAATTTATATGGGACCACCTCTGAAGCGTGACCTACCAAACAAAAAATCGAATCATCAAAATCGATTCATAATTGCCGGAAAAACCGCTTAACAAACACACAAAAATTTTTTTTTGGGTGTTTTTCCTTTTCAATTCGTCTGTATGTTTATACAGACGAATTGATAAGAAACTTCCTCCTTTTTAAAGAAGTCGGTTAAAAACTAGCGAGAAATCGGAGTTTACATCAGACTTTTTTTTGTCTACTTTTGACAGCTGTCAGTTGAAGGGATAAAAAGAAATATTGATATTTTGTCAAGTCGTAAAAATCGTGCGAAGCAGGGCGGGTCATAATTCAAGTTATTAAGTTATAATATAACAATGTTCATAAATCTTCCTCCATCCACCTGCATCTATGGTGCAGTCAACAATTTTCAGCTGTGTCGATTTAAAAGAACTTACTTCAGGAAAAACTCACACTTACCAATTTGTTACAGTTATTTGCTGGGTCCTCATATTCCATCAACTTGCACTGTTGCAGTCCTCAAGTTATGCCGATAACACCTTCGCATCTACCTCCAAGCATGACAATCCAAAATATTGCGAAGGAATATGCAGAGATGTAAATGTAAACCTAAGGAAAAACCGCCCTACATTGTCAATGCTTCTACAAAATGCCTTGCCTTTGAAATTTAAGGTGTACCGAAGGAGGTCCAACCATGATCAACCAGAGCACAACCCTGTCCGGGATCTGACGGATTTTATGTGTGATTGCGGTGCAAACACGGATACTTCACACAAACATTGGACTGATTCTCTTATATGGCCTATATATCAACCAGCATTTGAACAAGGCGCGAATAAAGCAGCAAGATCGAACCCAAAAGGATGCCCTGCTGACTTAGCGAGATGTACAGAGATAAAATGGCTTGAGTAGAAATTGTACTGCTAGAAAGTCCACATTAAAAACATCGTTTAATATTCAGATCCATTACAAAGATTTATTTATATTTATACACATGTTTTAGATGGTGGTTAAGTAATACCAGCCGTACGGGGCGATCCGTCAGGTTAAGCTACGCTTGCCGGGGTTGGTCCGTGGATGAGTGACCATCTTTACATATCAAGACTCCTCCGTGCCTCGGAAAGCACGTTAAGCCGTTGGTCCCGGCTGTCATTCGTGGATCTTTCACAGTCGTTAAAGTTCGTCAGAAGCCCGAAAGTCTGACAACCAGTCTTACCAAGGGGTATCGTATTACCCAGTCACTGGTTGTGGAGGCCAGACAGGCAGTCGCTCCATGTAAAATATTGGTATACAGCTGCATCTGGTTAGACTGGAAGCCGACCCCAATATCGTTGGGAAAAGGCTAGGCAGATTGATTAATGTTTTAGATATTCTTTGCGGGACATGCACGCGGTTGGAACGAAATTCCTAAATTTTTGCATACTTGGTGAATTAGAGCTAAACTACACTTTTGTTAGAGCTTGATGACTCTTTTGTTACGTAACAGAAGTGTCGTGTCGGTCAAAATATTACACATTTTTCGGTCTAGTTCTCATTCGTCAAGTGTGCAGAGTATGACGTGCGTTAAGGAACTTTATTCCAATTACAAAGTGTAAAGTTTATATTGATAGGAAGACTAGGGCCTAGGTGAGACCCCTGTGGGACTCCCGATTTTGCGGTTTTAGTATGAAGAAGTTAGACTCTCAGACCGCCAATGATTTTCATCGGTTGTTTTTTTTTGTAAGATATGGGGAAACATTAAACTTTACACCCAACAGAGTAATTTGCCAATTTTTCTCGTTTGATGCCATTTATTTACTACTTACCCCTTGTCAAATGCCTTCCTAAAAACTGTTAAGTAGGTATCGTCTGCAAATCGTCCGCGAATGCATCACAGTAAGGTGAGAGAGAGTGCGATGGACAGGGGGCCTGGGCCCACGCGACGTTGTGACTTGCAGGCACGCCGAAAAATCTGTGTTTCATAAGCGGCTATATTTTACCGGGGCACAAAGTTAGGACCGCTCATTTGCATCAGCTGCACAGCTCAGGAGCAAGGAGAAAAGATGATGATAAGTTGGAAAGATGATATCTCCCCGTCTATATTGTCGGAAATCAAATATTAAAAAATACTAGCTATAAATATATAAAATAATAGCTATCTAAAAATACTAGCTGTGCCCCTCGGTTTCACCCGCGTAGATCTCGATCCCGTGGGAAAATAGGGATAAAACGTATCCTATGTCCTGTTTCAGGTCATGGTCTACCCGTGTGCCCATCCTCTCCTCTCTAGAGTATAGGCAACGTCGCGGCGCGGCACCGGCGTCGAACGGTTCGCGTATTGCATTTTTACACTCGTGATAACTTCGAAATTAAATGTCAGATTCGAATGAATTAAACAGTATTTTACTGTTACATAAATACCCTTGATGTTAAAACTATTTATTTGAATAAGAATTAATATCATGTTGATAAAAATTCTTTCTCAAATAATGCATTAATTTCGAACAAATTTGATTACCATTACCATAAAAAATCCTATTGGTCGTAGCGTAATGTTAAACAGGGTGTAAGGGACAGCCCTCTGCAGACTGATGGGATGAATTCAGCATATCATTCTAAGACGACCGGTTTTTCAATTCCAACCAGTAGTTCCTATGATTAGTGCGTTCAAACAAACAAACAAACAATCTCTTCAGCTTTATAATATTAGTTATAGATAGATAGGTAGATAGATGTTGGCATTAGAATGCTTCAATGAGTTTGTGTTATGTTATATAATGTTATCTTATGTTCCGATTTTTTTTTCTTTTTTTTACTTTATTACAGTTATTTTTATTTTCTTTACATTCATCCTTGACAGTTTATTCAAAGGAGTTTGCTAAATAAAAATAACAAAATACAGATTACATACATAAAGGAAGGGCTCATAGGGCGACAAAAAACTCTAAGTTCCGATGAAGTAAATAAATATAAAAATAAATGAGAAAGTTAGCTGATACAAAATCATGTATAGATAATATTCAGAAAGGTGTTTGTACACACAGTGTTGTTCACGTGAATAGTTTAATAAAAATCAGTATTTAATCACAGTAATTAATGCCTTCCTGCCAGGGTTGCGGGAAAGTCCGAAAGGGATACCGGGACCTTGGCAACAGGTAACTGAAGGAACACGGGTGGGTTTTAGTCAGTAAAAGTCTGACACGCCCTTCCGCTCCGCCCAGAGCGGGAGAAGTAATATGATGACACCAAACCCACAAAAAAAAAAAAAAGTGGTTAATTCCATAAGCAATTTATTTCTAAAAATTATATTTGCAAACTAAAATCATCACAATCACACAGAAAGTCCATCACTACATCCTGAACGGAATTAAAGTTGTAACCAGGCATAGCATCATGATTAAACCTCCTCAGCTCTTCCATCTTCAGCGGCACCATATTTTGGAGCTTGTAAAAAGTAGGGCTGCGGTTTCTTAGATTCACTTCTCGGCATAGATCGACACAAATTTTAGAATTGACGTGCTTGTTGGCCAAGAATTCATCTGCGGAACTTGATGACTGCAAAAGTGCAGAATGATGAAGGATGACAATCCAGTAAATAACTGAAACAAAAAAAAATTGTTGTATGTTCAGTCACCAACACATCAAGCTACAAAAATCTGTCTTTCTTTCGTAGATTTTAAACTTTATCGCTAAAGCACTAGGTTCAAGGTTGATTGGGAAAGTTTGACAGTTTCAGGTAGCTTGATGTGCTGGCGTCTGTACTTGGCAGTTTGAGAAGTACTATCGAAGAACTTCATATCTTAGCAGTTTCAAAACAAAATCCCGTGAGCACGATGCCCACATCTGTTACCGCCCCGGTTCTATAACGGCCGAGCGCTGCAAGCAGAAATAGTCCTTACGGTGCATAGATATGAACTTCTTCGATGGTATATACAGTGCCCTCCAAAAGTTCGTTGACATTTTTTCACTACAGCTGTAATGCCACATTATGATTTAAAATTCTTGTTTCAACTATACAGTATACACTATAACGTTTTTAGGGAACAACAACGAACCGTTATAGTATCGCCATGTCCATGTGTGTATCCATGTATGTCTGTTTGTCCGCGGCTTAGCTCAGAGACTCTTGGTACTTTAGGGTGGTGTGGTGATGTGGTGTGCCACGTACGTCACGTTTAGATC
The DNA here is from genome assembly GCA_949152455.1 of Lithophane leautieri. Classification (NCBI taxonomy): domain Eukaryota; kingdom Metazoa; phylum Arthropoda; class Insecta; order Lepidoptera; family Noctuidae; genus Lithophane; species Lithophane leautieri. The sequence goes on along the minus strand of OX424480.1, from coordinate 10,103,834 downwards.
TTAGTTTAAGTTAAGGTAGATAAGCTATGTCCATAGGTATATTATGATATATGTCACGCACGGACTAGGTATATATTACACTAATAAAGGGAGTCTGGGGTCTTCAGTCTCCAGTTGACTCATGGACAAGTACACGACATGGTATTTACTTAACCCCTCCTTCCCTCCACATCGCAGTGGTCACCAATTTAGGGGTATGAGGAACAGGGTGTAAAGTTCACTCATCCACCATAGAAAAGGGAGGATCCTCCGACCAGACGGGTGTTGTGTCTGGCGGGCAACTGCCCGACGATTGAGGTCGGGTTCTTGTATATATGTCCATTGCACGGTAAACTTTAATTGCGCGATGCAGGATTTATGTGACGTCAGGTCTTTGATATGTACTTCATATGTGGCGGTGTAGATACCGCCACAGTACTAGAAAGCTGTAATTTGGTATGGGTGCAAATATTAATCCGACAAAGTCAATCTGCCTAGCCTTTTCCCAACTATGTTGGGGTCGGCTTCCAGTCTAACCGGATGCAGCTGAATACATTACATGGAGCGACTGCCTACTTGACATCCACAACCTAGTATCTGGGTAATACGATATCCTTTGGTAAGGCTGGTTGTCAGACTTTCGGGCTTCTGATGACCCATAACGACTGTCAAAGATCCATGAATGACAAAGGCTTAACGTGTTTTCCGAGACACGGAGAAATCTCGGTATATAAAGATGGTCACCCATCCACGGGTCAACCCCGGCAAGCGTAGCTTAACCTGATGGAACGACCTGTGCGGCTGTTATTACTTTAGCCACGCCGACAAAGTACAATAAAAGCATGAAAAAAAAAAATATTCGGATAGGTCACTCATGAACTCATGATGACCTAAAGTGCCATTAAGAATATGAATTAAAAATCTCGACTAACTAAAAAATTCAAGAATTCAAAATTCATTTATTAGGTTGATAATCAGCACTGATTATCAACGGAATAAATGAATTTTGATTTTGATTGTATTTTATTCTGCACAGCCTCTAATAATTAAAGGCTGTTTATTTTAATAAACAAAAAGAAAAAAGTACTTACATACAATATAATTCATGGTTGGATTAATATTCTTCTTCATATATCGAGACGTTAGTGGCGACTGATAAGCTCAAGCCTACCAACTACTTATTAATTATTGAATTATCAATGGATGTACCTACTTTAATTTACCATTATAAGTTAATCATAAATTCGTGTATTTTAATCGTTGGATTATAATCAGTGATCGAAGTAGGTAGATTGAACTGGGGCCATTGATCCGAAACGTATATATTAATATGGACATTACTCCGGAATTGGTGGATTATTAAAAACAAAACCGGAACTTATGTAGGAATTGTATTCTGCCAGAGTGGAAGGAGTCATTTGATGATTTGCCATCCTCAAAAAAAAAAGGTAGGAATTGTAATAAAATGAGCAATATTATATTCTTCATATAAATTTTTTTTTATTTTTATTATTCAACAGATAAATAATGAATTAATTTAGTTTTGATACATTCCTTTAAATTTTGAATTGAGTAGTAATAATATCACTACCAACATTAACAATATTTAATTGAATCCGGAAATACCGGAATTACTTTCCGGAAAAATGGCTTATCCATGTTATTTTTTCTGTGTGCATTTATGATACAAGTACCAAAAATCAATCTACCTACTCCGATCACTGATTATAATTCAGGAATTAAAGTAGTTATGGTTGCGATGTAAAGCTACGGGCGAATGACGTCACTGAAAAGTTATTTAAGAAAGTTAGTGTCAGTTCACACCGAGACGAGACGCGACGCGCACTTTATTTTGATCCGATACAATATCGGATTTATTTAATACACAATAATGCCGAGATCCGACGATCGGCGATTTTGCGGACGGACACCGACGAGCTCGGACGATGGATCGTGGGAAAGTGTACGTGCGGGGCCGCGCACCGAGGCGCTTCCGATCGAATCTTCCGAATCCCACGATCGGTAATATTGCAGATGGATACGAACGGCAGATGACCACAGACCACCACGCACCGCACACCGAGGTGCTTCCGATGTCTGCAGCACGTACACCTTCCCACGGTCCGTCGTCCGGGCTCGTCGGAGTCCGTCCGCAAAATCGCCGATCATGGGATCTCGGCATAAGACGTAGCTGTCACGCACACCAGCATATGTAATGGGTTGGTTTGTTTGTCTTAGTTCTTTTGCAGTGCGACACTCTATCAAGAATTCGACACATTAATATAAGCAAAAATTTAAACCCGAAATTCAAATTTTAAGTTTTCATTTGAAAAAATTCGGAGGAGCTCGTGGCTACGTAATAACAGCCGCACGGGTCGATCCATCAGGTCAAGCTACGCTTGCCGGGGTTGGTCCGTGGATGGGTGACCATCTTTACATACCGAGACTCCTACGTGTCTCGGAAAGCACGTTAAGCCGTTGGTCCCGGCTGTCATTTGTGGATCTTTGACAGTCGTTACGGGTCGTCAGAAGCCCGAAAGTCTGACAACCAGTCTTACCAAGGGTATCGTATTACCCACTTACTGGGTTGTGGAGGTCAGATAGGCAGTCGCTCCATGTAAAATACTGGTATTCAACTGCATCCGGTTAGACTGGAAGCCGACCCCAACATAGTTGGGAAAAGGCTAGGAAGATGATGATTTGAAAAAAAAGAGGTTTTTATAACCTTAAATTGTCGTCGATGATTTTTGGGTTCCGTACCCGAAGGGTGTCAAACGGAACCCTATTACTAAGCCTCCGCTGTCCGTCTGTCCGTCGATCTGTCAGCGGGCTGTACTGTATCTCATGAACCGGTTAACCGGTTAACGGTTTAAAATTTCACAAATTGTATATTGCTGTTTTCACTACAAAAACAACAAATAAAGACTAAATAAAGTTAATAATAAAAAAGGATTCCAAAAAAAGTCTTTATTCGGCGTTTTTTGCTGGATCTTAATACGGTATGGATCCCCTAGTGCGCGAATCCGAATCGCACTTGGCCGGTTTTGTTTAATTTTTTTCGTTTTTCAGACAAGGCGATTATTGACCTTGAAGTATGCTGTAGCCTCAGACCAAATAAAAAACCCAGACAGAGCGCTGTCAACAGTGACGTGAGGCCGATTTCGTAAACATGTGTGCACTTAGTTTGGTGTAGTTTGATTGTAAATAGTAGTAAATGTGTGTGTGTGCGCGTGTATGCACAGAGCGGTGGTGTAGTTTTAGCATGCTTCACTGTATTGTTCGCAGCGCTCCGTCTTGGTTTTTTATTTGGTCTAAGGCTTTAGCCAAAATCCTAAATGTTCAGCACTAAAAGCCTATAGGCCGATATTATGATATTAATTTCCATTACAACAATCATTGTAGCTATACATAATAGCGCCTATTCAAACCAGGTTAATACACTTCATTTGTTTAACAACTTCAAGCGAGCGAACGAGACGGATTTATGAGTTTAGCACAAGAGCGACAGTGACGGAAAACAATAGAACATTGAAGGCATGCGAGCAGTTTGTAGATCGCACAAAGGATTCGGGGTCACGAGGCTAACGGGGCAGAATTACCCGAAATTGGGGGAGAATTACCCACAATCGTATTGCTTCAGTATTGTTTTAGAATTCGGGCTGAAAGTACGATTGAGACCCGAGCAGCGCATCGACGCGCATCGGAGGGCATTTTTCAATGCAAGTTCATATTTACAGGTAATCTGGTGTAGGCTGCAGGAATTCGCTGGATGCGAGAAGCATGGAACCGGTCGAAGTGGCAGTGCTTGAGATTCGGCAGTCGCTTCTTCTTCTTTTCGTGTGGTTAGTGACTAACCTGGTGTCAGACTTTTTAAGCCGCCTAAGGACCTCTGACTTGGCTTCACATGCCGTTGATAAATCTCAGCAGTTGCTGATTCCCACGCATAGATTGCCCGTGATGCTGCCCCGCCACCAGTCAAACAAAGACGCTCGAGAATGCGCGCGGATGCGAGAGACTTCCAGCGCACTGTACTCAATACTCAATTTTTTATTGCATTCCATATGTTACATTGATGGTACAGTAAATAAACGATCGATATGGACCCTGTCGGGCACAGCAACATTAGGAGAGAGGAAGAGGGCTAAGCAGAAATGTAATATTATTTTAAATTATTAGATGTGTTTAATTATGTAGGTAATATATTATTAGGATAGTATAAATAGGTATAGTATATTAGTTATTTTTATTTTATGTATTGAATAAGAATAATCTAGGTAATTATTATGAAATTAATAAGTATAAGTATTTTCATTATTATTAAATTATTTTGTTATTTATGTATTCATATTTTCATATTTATATTTGATTTTCTATATCCCATATTATATATATTTCATAATGTTTGGTGTTTATGAGGGTAAATAATTTTATTTTGCAGTCGATTTATCATCCAAATCTGTCTTCGCTTCGCTCCGGTTACATCCGCTCCGATGCGCGACATCAATTTCGCATCTAAGAGTCTAGAACTCTAAACCATTAAAAAGTATTCGCTTAGCAAAATTTAAAAGGGAGTGTCTCGTGAAATAACAACTTGTAACTTATAATAGTGATAGTAAATTCAGGAAACGTTAATGCATTCAATGTTTCAAACTTATAAGCTTTTCAAACATTTGGTGTTTCAAAAGAAAAACATACGTGAATATTGTGAAATAATTTTCCAATACTGGCAACACCGCACTGAAAGACCACTGGGAATCGGGAGCTTGCCCGAACGTGCTTCAGTCGGTCGCGGGAGCTCGGCCTTGTCACTCGGGCCCGAGCAATCGATTGCCGCAATCGGAACAATCGAATTAAAATCGAAAACCAAATTCACAATAACCTAACACAACATCAATAAAAGAACATTCTATTTTCAAATATTTGAAAGGTGACAGTTGAATCGAATCGTGCTTCGTGTTCCATTTATGAAATGAAAGTAGGTTGTGAGAGTGCACAGGATACGCTAGCGAAACAGGGATATTATTAAAAAATAGGCTGTTTTCACGCTGTTGTTGTGAGAGCGAAACCAGGTGAGTTTTCATTTATTATTTATAGAAGCATTTTCTTTTTGCTGGGAACAAATTGCCTTGGGACTGTGCCCTTACAGCGCGACATCTATATTTTAGAGCGAAAAAAAAACTGTTTTCGGTTTTAATTTGTCACCATTTTTATTTATTTTGTAAAAGCTTACCCGCGTTTAAAATATTGCTTTTAGGGTTCCGCATGTCAGAATGAAAATACGGAACCCTTATAGGATCACTCGTGTGTCTGTCTGTCTGTCCGTCTGTTACAGCCTCACAGCCAATTTGCTCCGAATCTATAATGGACCGATTAAGTTGTTTGGTAGGGTCATTATCAATTTTTGTTACCCAACCATGAAAGTGTTACGTAAATAATTAATTTTTAATATTTTAATTCACTTATGGGAGACAAATACGAAAATTAAAAAAAGTTTTGCATACTGTACCGTGTTACATACAAATGAAAGGAGCTTGCTGTGAGGGTCTCACTCAAGTATTTTTATTTAATAACTTTAAAATAAATATTTTAAAGTTATTTTAGGAACTAAACTCCGAAACTACCGCGCTTGAAAGTTTGAAAAAAATACATGGACACGCACTTAGCCGGTTTTTTTAAATACTGACAGCGTCACCGTCATCAGCCTTATAAAGTGCTTCGTAGATCTTTTGGCGCTAAAAGGAGGGGCGCTGTTTGAAAAAAAAAAATTTTTTTCACAATTTTTTTTTTTAAAACAACATGGCGGCTTTACTTCCAATTTGTACACGCACCAAAAGATCCTTGCACAGCTATTAACTTGCTGCACTAGGTACAGTGCTTTCACAGTTTTTTTACCTGTTCATATACGCGAGTGACACGTTGCTGCTGTTGGACGCGTCAGCGGCGGCCGCCCGTCGACGCGTCTACGGCTGCCGCTGACCAGTATCGACGGGTGCAGTTGGCTCTGCTGTTGGCAACATACTCCTCGTGAGCACTAACAGCAACCTTACAGCAAGGAGGAAAACGTCACTGTGATGCAAAATTCGTAGTAAAAAATCCAGCCAGTGAAAAATCTCAATCATATCCAATAGTACACACGGCGACACGTCAAGCTATACATTTCCAGTATAAGCTAAGCTCGCATTGAGCAGAAATCCTATACAATGTGAGATCAGCATAAACTGGAAATGTATAGCTTGATGTGTAGCCGTGTGTACATTAACTAATTCCATGTTCACATCAAATCATTTCGTGTCATCTGTCGTGGGAATCATGATAGACGTACGAACTTAATATATAAAACTATAGTATAAAGACAAGAGAGATAAAAAAGAAAGTTAAAATCTTAAACCTAACCTCAGACCAACAAAAACCCAACAATACATCGATATCGATTTTGTACGGCTTTCGTACAGCCGGAGTCACACGTAATCTGTACGATTTATGCCTTAACTAGCTGCGCCCCGCGGTTTCACCCGCGTAAGTCTCGATCCCGTGGGAATATCGGAATAAAAAGTATCCTATGTGTTAATCCAGGTCATAAACTATCTGTTTGCCAAATTACATCCAAATCCATTAAGCCGTTTTTGCGTGATTGAGTAACAAACATCCAAACACACAAACACATAAACACACAAACACACAAACTTTCACATTTATAATATTAGTAGGATTTATAATATTAGTAGGATTATATGACTAAGTAATGACGTTTGACTGCTTCGATTCCTTTCTTTTTAATGCAATTATTTTAGGGTTTATATAAGTCACACGGAATTCATTCAACTCATTTGGACCGTACTTAAAAATGACGTATTGTCAATTTCCAAAGTGATTCCAATTAAGCTTGCTGCACCATATGCAAGCTATATTTCTTATCAGGCATTTTTTGTATAAGTAAGGCACAACAAGGAGCTTGAAGTTAGAAGGTAGTTCGTAAAAAGAAACACAAGTACCAGGGTGGCAGAAATTATGAGATCTCAAAGCTCAAAGCGTGCTCGTGTACAGTGTGCGAGCGTAATTGCTTCCTGTGGGGAAACTCGGCGTGTGAAGAACGACCTCTCTCCACCCTGTTGCTACCAGGCTGCCATCAATTCGAGGGAGATGTAATTAAGCCAGCTATACTCAAACGTCATCGGGCTTGAAGCGCTTTCCTTTGCGTTCTATTTTTGATTTGATTATGTCGTTAAATTCGGTCAAGTGTTATTTTGAACTCACGATTGTGTTTTTATGAGAGATTTTATTTGATTTTTGCCACATGGAGCATTTTAATGTTTTTTGCTTATCAAAGGAATTCACAGATAGAGGTGATATAATCTCGTCAATTGATCATACATAAAATTACGACCTCTAATGATTGCAAGCCACCGAACTTCCTAACCATTTCAGCAGTAACACCATAAAATCTTACCACATCTTCATGTGACCTATTTTCAGATCCAGTTTGTTAGACACCTTACTTTGTAACCGAGCAGTAATGCAGAATAACTTAGCAAGACTCCATATTCATCAAGTTAGGATTACACTTGTAAATAAGCGCTTAGCCCACGTTGACGCGGCATTAGGCACACACGAGCGAACATTGCTTTCATTAAAAAAAATATTTGTTGTTTTTTAACAGTGAGTTATTCGCATTGTTTTTAATCTAACTGCAGCACTGTTATCTATTTTTATTAGAAGTAAATTTTTGAGGAGGCGGTTATAGTAGTTAATTGATTCAGGCGTTAACTTGCGTCCGGCGCTCGGTGTGGCAATACGTCGTGTTCGGTTTCGCGACAAGTCAATCGTCATCCTGAAAGTTCTGCGATATACGATTCAAGGAAATGTACTCGGTTCCTATAACTTATTAACCGCAATTACTCATTAGGAAATAGCAATAAACTATGTGCGTTTAAGCAAAGAATAAGTTTATAGTATCACGCCTGTATTGCCCGAAGGGTTAGGCAGTAGTGTACCTATAGTGGGATACTCCCACATTTCGCGAGTTATGTTTAAGTCCCATGTAATAGGGGGCAGAGACTATTCCCATCAACCGCACACAAATCCAGACTACTGGCTACTGAGAAATCCCTGATGGAAAAACCAAATAACACTTTGCCCGACTTAGGAATCGAACCCTGGACCTCATGCTCAGCAGAAGCGCTTGCGTCCACTAGACAAACGAGGCAGTCAAAGAATGAGTTCCTTCACAGAATTACTAGAACCTATACCTGTATGACCGCGGACGGGCCGCGCGCGTACCAAAAACTATTGTAGTTTAATTAGAAAGTCCTTGAAGAATTAAGATAGACACCTACTTGAAATAAAACTCATTAAGAACATCTAAGATGTGCTAAAGCTTCTTGCCTTGAGGCTCAAAGTGCCGCGTGTAGTACGCTTTGAATATTCTATGAAAGTTTCAGCGCTAGACGAGCGCACAAATATACGAGTAGTTACGAATAGACAGCTGTATTATAAGAAAACGATTGATGAACGTAGTGTTTTCTCAGTTATACTCGTTCAATAGGATCATTTATAGGGTTCCGTACTGCAAAAGGAAAAAATGGAACCCTTATATGATCACTCATGTGTCTTTCTGTCTGTCACAGCCAATTTGCTTCGAATCCAATCAATCAATCTACCTAGCCTTTTCCCAACTATGTTGGGGTCGGCTTCCAGTCTAACCGGATGCAGCTGAATACCAGTATTTTACGGAGGCACGGAGGAGTCTCGATATGTAAAGATGGTCACCCATCCACGGACCAACCCGTGCGGCTGTTATTTCTTAGCCACGAGCTCCTCATTTGCTCCGAATCAAAATGAACTGATTAAGTCGTTTGGTACAGTGGGCCCTATCAGAATACCAGCGCTGCGGTATTTGTTTATTTCTCAAATATCGTAGCATTATGCTGAGATAGGAGCCTTTTTGGCCTCGCACGGGTTTTGTTTTCTACACATTGTTTTATTTTATTGTATTAATTTTGTTAGTTTTAATGTTTGTTTTTATTGTTATATTTCCTGTGCGTGTCCCAAATAAAATATTTTTCTTTCTTTTTCTTTCTATACCTATGTATTTCTGTGACCCAAACACGGACGTGTAACGTAAGTAAATGCATTTTGAATATGAGGGTCACTATCGGCCCTAACGGAATGCCGGTGCTGCGAAATTTAGGAGCCTTTTGTCCTCGTATAGGACTTTCTGCTTTTATTTTAATTTGACACACTCATAGAAACATCAATTAAAAAAAAACAAGAAAAATAAAAAACAAAATAAAAAAATAAAAGCAGATTAGATATTTTAATTTTACTTTGGTTTCTTATTTTTCTTACTTTAAAAAAAAATATATTTCTATGAGTGTGTTTTAGTTTATCTTGTGGTTTACTGTGTGAGTCAAAAAATATATTTTCTTCTTTCTCTCTTCTTTCTTTCTTTTGGATGGCAAATTAGAAAAAAAAGGATCTCAAATACATATAAAAAAAAAAGATATTTATCCTTAAATATTATAAAACAAAGTCCTCCGCCGCGTCTGTCTGTCGTCCTGTACGCGATAAACTCAAACTACTGCACCTATTTTCATGCTGTTTTCACAAATGGATAGAGTGGCTTTCGAGTAAGCTTTTAGTATATAATAACCGACATCCACGCTCGCTCGAGGAGCTCGTGGCTAATTAATAACAGCCGCACGGGTCGATTCATCAGGTTAAGCTACGCTTGCCGGGGTTGGTCTGTGGATGGGTGACCATCTTTACATATCGAGACTCCTCCGTGCCTCGGAAAGCACGTTAAACCGTTGGTCCCGGCTGTCATTTGTGGATCTTTGACAGTCGTTACGGGTCGTCAGAAGCCCGAAAGTCTGACAACCAGTCTTGCCAAGGGGTATCGTATTACCCAGTTACTGGGTTGTGGAGGTCAGATAGGCAGTCGCTCCATGTAAAATACTGGTATTCAGCTGCATCCGGTTAGACTGGAAGCCGACCCCAACATGATTGGGAAAAAAGGCTAGGCAGATGATGAACCGACATCCACGCGGGCGAAGTCGTGGGCATCAGCTAGTGATAACATATGAAAATTTACCATTCTCCCCCACCCTTATCTCCGAAAAGATTGAGCCTATTTTCAAAAACATAGAAAATAGTTCTATACTTTTAAATTACAGGAAAACCTTTAAGAAGTCTATGGTCTTAAAATAACATGGTAAATCTTCCAATACTGTGCGTACAAACTTGCATTTGCAGCGAATTCATCCCCTCCTTCATTTCAACCCTTCATTGTGCGTGGTCCAACACGCACTTGGCCGGTTTTATATTTACAAGAAGTGTTTCTTGCCTATGAGAGGCGAGAATGTCAAGCGACAGTCTTAGAGAATGTCGAGAGAGGACGCAAAAATCCTGCAGTATCAGTTATTATTTTATTTACCCTATTTCAAGAAATCAAGACATTTACGGCTAATTCTAACTTTGAGATTGGTATTGATTGTTCTAATGATTATAATTCTGTAAATATCTACATATTTGTTACGGAAGCAAATCATATTTTGATTAAAATTGTAAAAAAAAACGTAAGATGAATTTCGCGCGCTATCTTAGCGCATCCCCTTAGGTCATTTGACGTGTTTACTCCAGCCATGGTGTAAAATCAACTAGTTTGCACTGTTTGCAGGGGCCTGCCCTATTATGACGTGTTAATGCCACCATTTTTCCAGTGTGAGTGAGAGACGGAGCTATACAAGGCCGATAGCACCATCCTTTTTTCGCAGTGGAATAATGATGGTATTAATACTTCATAATACTACCCCAGTTCACCTTTATAACTTCACTCAATCCTGTTTTATAAAATTTAGAGGACAGATGGAAAGCTATAAAAATAATAGAACTTACGAGTGTTCACTTTAACTTGTCTCTTGCCGTTATGTTGGCACTATTGCTTGTTAAGCTTGGTTGCAATACTAATAGAGTTTAAAATGGCGGCTGACAGAACAGTAGAGTGCGTTTCTTCAAATAGTTCCTATGCCGTACTGTGGCTGCACTGTGTTGTACACACGGCTACACATCAAGCTATACATTTCCAGTTTATGCTGATCTCGCATTGTATAGGACTTCCTTACAATGCGAGGTCAGCTTATACTGGATATGTATAGCTTGATGTGTAGCCGTGTGTACGTCTAATACAAATACGAAACGCCGCTACGGCACTACCTAATAGGTCGGTTTTTAGGGTTCCGTACCCAAAGGGAAAAACGGGACCCTATACTAAGGCTCCGCTATCTGTCTGTCTGTCTGTCCGTCTGTCACCAGACTGTATCTCATGAACCGTGTTACCTAGACAGTTCAAATTTTCACAGATGATGTGTTTCTGTTGCCGCTATAAAAACAAATACTAAAAAACAGAATAAAATATTTTTTTATGGGGCTCCCATACAACAAACGTGATTTTTTTGCCGTTTTTGTAGATAATGGTACGGAACCCTTCGTGCACGAGTCCGACTCGCAATTAGCCGGTTTTTTTCAAATTTAACACAGGATCCAACATTACGACAAAGGAACTATTTGATGAAACGCACTCTAGTACCGATCACATGACTGCAAAATTCAGTGCTACCAATCGGTTCACGGGTCAAGTTATTATGAACACTCTGTAGTAGCAGATTTGATAGAGAAAGATGTACGGGTAACAAAATTGTTTGTAACCCGTCTTTGGTTAAAATGTTATGTTTACTGTAGCAGTTTTCGAGAGATATAATTCCCTTACGAAATAGACAGTTTATTGCGCATTTAAAGGGGATGTGCTAAGGTAGCCCGCGAAACAAACATTTTCTTACTTTTTTTGTAATTTGCAGATTAGTAGGGGGCCTAAAACGGCCACATTAGCGATTCCTCTAAAAGCAATTAATTTCCTGAATTTCCAGCTGTCATTAGCCATTCCTCTAATTTGACACAAAAGCAATTCATAATATGTGAACCATTTTACGAATCTCCATAGAAAACCGTCAAACAGATTTTTTCATACTAGGAATCGCACGCAGATCCTAATATGAATTGTCAGTTTGTAACATTTTACGATGATTCATAATATTTTCCTACTAGCTGCGCTCCGCGGTTTCACCCGCGTAAGTCTCGATAACGTGGGAATATCAGGATAAAAAGTATCCTTTGTGTTAATCCAGGTTATAAACTATCTGTTTGTCAAATTTCATCCAAATCCATTCAGCCGTTTTTGCGTGATTGAGTCACAAACATCCAAACACACAAACTTTCACATTTATAACATTAGTAGGATAGTAGGATTATGATTCTACCAAAGTGGCTGTTTTAAGACCCCAGTGTCAGGTTGTATGTTGATTAAAATATAATTCGCGATCGTAACAAATATGGCTTTACAGGATTATAATCATTAGAATCAGCAATAAGAAGAATCAACAGTCGGTGACAAAAAACGAAAATTGCAAACTATTGACACTGACTTCCGAAATTAAAGTTATTTTTCCCTTTTTTTTTTTTGGAAGTCGTTTTTTTTTTTTTCATTATACTTTTTTTATATGTATAGGTAAGGTAAATATATAGAAGATTATTTAAATAAAACATTACTTTCATGTAACGTCGAAGATTACTGTGTTACCTACTAAATAAGTTTATTATAACAATATTACATAATTTATGTGATGAATGTCTTACATTGTGGCCGTAATGCGATGAAATAGGCTTTGCTTAGGCCAGGAGCCAGTGACTGCAAGGTTATAAATAAGTAGATACATCCTTTTTATCATAAACAAAGTTATTATTATGCATGTACTATTGTTTTATTTTGTGCTGCATCTTATAAATGATCTAGTAACTAATATGTTTTTTATAATTACTCAAAAAATTTACGTGAAATTAACACTTGATCTTGCCTGATCTTTTCTGAAGATACCCTTAGGAATATACTAAGATATAAGTCCTTATTAACTTGACCGCAAAATTGCCCGTCGCGTCTGATATAAATAGATTTCGTCTCGACTTTCCAAGGGCGCCTAAATTAGAATACTGCTAGTACTAGTAGTGCCTTAAAAGGTTCCTCACAGTTTTAGCTCCCAGAAAATAGATGTCTTCTCTCAGTCTTGAACACTTCCAAGCTAATGGAATTTTATTATACTCTATTCTATTTATGCTAATAATATAAAGAGAGAGAGCAAATTTTGTGAGTTTTTGTATAAAATGGAGGGTAATCCCCGACACCACAGCTCCAATTTGAAAAGAAAGACTTGCAATGGATTTTGTTGCTTCACTTCTTCCTCCCAGCTAAAACACTGGAACTGGTGAAGGGTGGGCGTTTTGGAGGACTGTCTTGTGTAATTTTGATGTTCAAAAAGTGATGATTCTCAGCGTAAATATAATTAACATTTATTTAAAACTGTAAGCACACAAATGTACCGGCGGATTTGTGCTATAGAAAATGCCAATGACATTCATTGGCATTTTCTACTAGCTAGCTAGCGACTGACTGAGATTAGTTAAGGATGGCTGCGATTGGAGAGGTATATATCCAGCAGAAGACTGCTTTATTTACTTCTGCTGCGACTAATGATGATGAATGCAAGTTTCATACTCCTTGTCTCCTAAACTAAGATAATAACGACCAACAAACGTAAGCTATATTTTTATTACGTTCGTTTCGGAACGTTGTGGTTCATAAAATGGACAATATTTCTCTTTTCATGGTCCAATAGGCTTTTTGGTTGTAATTGTTTTTATTAAATGTGACTGTTTCTAGAATTGCTGTTTTTCTGATGTAGCTTATGGTAGATAAGAAGGGATGTTTCTTTTTAAATTTTGTAAGCTTATGCTGTTCTCAAACTACAAAGTTCTATGTTTTATGTGCCCCTAATACAGAGGAGCAGTGGTGGCTCAGTGGTAACGGCTCCTTGAACCCAGACAGGCGCTTTACTTTGTGTAAATAATTTCATCACCACTGCTCTCAAAACGGTGAAGGAAAACCTCGTGAGGATGCCGGCATGTCCTAGAACCAAACATTCAAAGACATGTGACAAACTACTAAGCTGCACTGGGCCCGCGTGGTGAATTACAGCCCTTCCACTTCCTCTCCCAGAAGAGGCCTTTGTCCCAACAGTGGGAAAATTATAGGTTGATTATGTATTATGTAATACCTACAAGTTATCGTGATAACTTAAGGATACTAGTAACAACATATTTTGTGTGTGCTATCTATTAAAGTCATAATTATTTAGTATGATTCTGATGGTCTTATAGAGTATGATTTTTTTATTAGCTGTTCTTGTTATGCAAATAAAATACCTCTGCTAAACATGCCATTTTACATACATATTAAAAGCAAGAGCGGGCACGAAAACTTGCGAGCAACTGGCAACAACCAAGTCTTCAGTATATTTTCATAGTTCAATGAAACGTCTTCATAGATGGGTGGGTGAGCACGAATTTCAAACGACACGTGAAAGTACTTTTAAGATAGTTTTATTAAAAACTATATTTTGAAAGCGTGTTCGAGTTTCGGCTTCTTTTGTGGTTGCACCAGTAGATATTATTTTAAATTTTATACATAAAAAAAATGAGGGAAATGTTGTGAGTAGTTTTGAGTATGAATGTGGATGACTATAAAAATAAGGAGAGGATGACCAAAGAAACGATGGATGGACTGTGTGAAAGATGATATGGCTAGAAAGTGGGTGACTACCGAGATGACGACTAATAGAGAAGTATGGAAGAAAGGGTAACGTTGCGCCGACCACAAAATAAATTGGGTTATCCCAATGCCCTGTGGTTGCCCTTATGGGAAGGAGAATTATGATGACGTATGTAAAATAGAAATAAGACAGGGCTTGTTTATTTATTTATTTTATTATTTATGTACACACAGTAAAATACAAAGAGATACAACATAATTATAATATGAGTACAAAGGTACTGCTTGTTATTAGTATTAATGTAGGAATAATGTTCTAGGTATTATTCTGCAACCAAGCATGTTTCATATTCGTGTCAGATAATTCTTAGGAGCTTATTTTTCTTTTCCTTTCATCATTATTGACAGTATCATCCCATACACTGCTGAGTAGATCACTGTTGTGTCATGCTTCCCTGGTAGTACAAGTCTCATCCAGGTTTTACCCGAGCACCGTTGTTGTTCTGCCAACACTCCATTAAAACCTTTTTCGACAAACATCACGCTTATTTCCCCTGAAGGGTTAGGCAGTACGCCCAAATTTCGCCAGTTATGCTTAAGTTCCATGTTATAGGGGGTCAGTCTGTTGCCATCAACGGGGCACAAATCCAGACTTCGTGCTGCTACTGACAAATCCTAGAGGAAAAAACCAATAATAACACTTTGCCCGACCCAGGAATCGAACACAGTACTTTATGCTCAGCAATGATGCTTGCGTCCATTAGAACAGTGAGGCAGTTACAGTGGCATTGACAAGTATTCAGTTGGCAATGAATAGAGGCATTGTTTAATTATAAATGTACCATGTATGATAACATATTGACAGAGAGCAGTACCCTGTTTATCAAAAGTTACAAGTCTAGACGTTCACAAGTTACCTCGTTAAATTCATAGCTCATCTCCATATTCATAATCAGCCTTAATGTTCCCACTGCTGGGACACGGGCATCAGGTCATCTCTCTCTTTTGACCACATTTAAAAAAGAAAATCGAATTTAAAAATAGATTGCGGTACTAAGCACGACACTTGTAAACTTGTAAGACGGAATAGAGAGTCGCCGGACACTCTCAGAATTTGCTATGGTTTTCTACAAGTTGTAACTTACAAAGAATTTTTTGACAAACAAAATCACGAATAAAAGTGTAAAAATATAAGTACTTGTGAACTAAATAATGACACTTGTAACACGTAATTAACACGTATAGTTTTTTTATGATAATGAAATTTCATACAGGAAAGATGCTTGTATACAATTTTGATAAACAGGGCACAGGTCCTTAAGACACATTCATATACATAATCCTACTAATATTATAAATGTGAAAGTTTGTCTGTTTGTGTGTTTGTGTGTTTGTGTGTTTGTGGGTTTGTGTGTTTGGATGTTTGTTACTCAATCACGCAAAAACGGCTGAACGGATTTGGATGAAATTTGGCAAACAGATAGCTTATAACCTGGATTAACACATAGGATACTTTTCATCCCGGTAGTAGGTTCCCATGAGTTAATTCTAGACATCTACACGCGCGAAGCCGCCGCCAAAAGTTCGTTTCATATAAATCTGTCCGATTTGGTTAATGATTCAGTACCTTTATAGATAGAAAAGACCCTTAAGGAAAACCAGGAAGACCGACAGGTATTCAATCAAGTCATATTACCCCGGTCTTCTTACTTCGAATACTAAAAGATTTATTTCCAGCACATCGAACACACATAATAGTCTTACATACTATGCCTCAGTAATAATTCAGTAATATGAATTAGAACTTGAAACAAAACATACCTATATACAAAGTCGAGTCATTTGAATTGACATTGCAAAGTCAAAATTTATTTTATTTTAATGATGAATATATACAAGGCAATGGTGACTGCGATATCAACGCACAGCCTAAACCGCTGGTCCTAGAGACATGAAATTTGGAGGGTCTGTTCTTCATGAAGAGTAAGGTTCCACTAAGAAACGATTTTTCGAAATTCCATCGCTAAGAGGGTGAAACCGGGGGATTTCATTAATATTAAAAATCTTATTCCTTGCGTTAATAGACTTGAAACTTGGCACGAATACTTATCTAAGTAAATTACAAAGTGTGTCATTTTTAGTTTTTATAAACTACCCCCTAAACGAAGATTGGGGGGTGCCAAAGTTTGTATAGAAGAATTTTAACGTGATGTCCGATTAACTCGAAAGTCAGTATTTATACTTAAAACCAAAAATAAGAATGATGTGTATTCAGGTTTTTCAAAAATTTACCCCTAACGGGGTGAAAATGGGTAGTCTACGTCACAGCTCAAACCACTGAACGGATTGGGCTGATATTTGGCACACAGATAGTTATTAGGACCTAGGCGTGCACTAATAAGGGTTTTTCGAAATTCGACCTTTAAAGGGGTGAAAAGGGGATTTCGTTTGTGTGATAAATATTATTCCTTGAGTTAATAGACTTGAAACTTGGCACGAATACTTATCGAAGTAAATTATAAAGTTTGTCATTTTTTGTTTTTCAAAACTACCCCCTAAACGGGGATTGGGGGCTGTCAAATTTTGTATAGACGAATTTTAACGTGCTGTCCGATTAACTCGAAACTCAGTATTTATACTTAAAACGAAAAATGAAGAATAATGTGTATCAGGGTTTTTTTAAATGGGTAGTCTACGTCACAGCTCAAACCACTAAACGGATTGGGCTGAAATTTGGCACACAGATAGTTATAAGAACGTAGGAATCCACTAAGAAAGGGTCTTTGGAAAGTCGCCCTTATTCCTTTAGTTATTAAACTTGAAACTTGGCAATACTTGCCACAGTAAATAATAAAGAATCCTTCACATAGACGAATAACGGGGTGGCAAAGTAAGTAAGTAAAAATTTTTACGCGCTGTCGGATTAACATAAAACTCGGTACGGTAGGTACTAATACTTAAAATAAAAAATGTAAAGTACGTGTTTCAGGGTTTTGTAAGTTAATAACTGACTTAACTTGAATAACACCTTCATTATGTAATGATACAATAATATTTAAACCACCGACTACATAATTATTATCATTATGTTGTAGCAGCCCGCGTCATTGCGTTGAGGAGCTCGTGGCTACGTAATAACAGCCGCACGGGTCGATCCATCAGGTTAAGCTACGCTTGCCGGGGTTGGTCCGTGGATGGGTGACCATCTTTACATACCGAGACTCCTCCGTGCCTCGGAAAGTACGTTAAGCCGTTGGTCCCGGCTTTCATTTGTGGATCTTTGACAGTCGTTACGGGTCGTCAGAAGCCCGAAAGTCTGACAACCAGTCTTACCAAGGGGTATCGTATTACCCAGTTACTGGGTTGTGGAGGTCAGATAGGCAGTCGCTCCATGTAAAATACTGGTATTCAGCTGCATCCGGTTAGACTGGAAGCCGACCCCAACATAGTTGGGAAAAGGCTAGGCAGATGATGATGTTGTAGCAGCCCGCAGATATGTTTTTCATCAATAAAAAAACGGATATATTGCCCGTGTTGCGAAAAATGGGATACATAATAAAATAGTACCTAAGTCAAAACTGTACATTAAATACTTTGAAAATAAGTAATGAGTACGAGGTGTGGGAATGAGTCTGATGCCAAAAATATATTTTTAAGTATTTTTGTCCGTTTGTCTGTTTATTTGGATGTTTGTTCTGGATTAGCGCAAAAACGGCCCAACGGATATGGATGAAAGGCACACAGATAGTTTATAACCTGCACCCTAATTGCGTAATACACGATCCACAATCTGAATCAGTTTGAAACAAATTTCTAATCAATTGCTTCATAAGTTTGAAAAAAAATCTGTTCCACAACGTAAATAACGCAATGAATGTTGTTGAACTGTCAGAATGAAAGATTTGTCTTAATCGGTTACGAAATTAAGTTACGCAATTAGATAACTAGATTAACACATAGGGTGCTTTCAATCCCGGGCGGTAGTAAGTTCCCGTGGGATATTTTCCCACATCCACGCAGGCGAAGCCGCGGGCAAAAGCTAGTTGCTTCATAAGTTTGAAAAAAAATCTGTTCCACAACGTAAATAACGCAATGAATGTTGTTGAACTGTCAAAATGAAAGATTTGTCTTAATCGGTTACGAAATTAAGTTACGCAATTAGATAACTAGATTAACACATAGGGTGCTTTCAATCCCGGGCGGTAGTAAGTTCCCGTGGGATATTTTCCGACATCCACGCAGGCGAAGCCGCGGGCAAAAGCTAGTATTATATAAAGTAGTCATCCCTTGAAGGTAGGTACTGTACACACAATAGACGTTATTCTCAATAAGGGGTGGTCTAGTAAAGTCACTGTCAATAAATTGGTCGTTTCAGTCTCTTGAAACCGCGTAAATTCTGCCAACAAACAGATTTCAGGGACACTTGAAGTTCGTGCGTTTCTTGAGGATAGAAAGATCGACAATCACATTCGGTCGATAAAGGTTTTTGGGGTTTTATTTGAATTATAGTGACGAAATGAAGAAAATTTTTCATAGAATGACGCCAGGTTAAAAAAAAAAAATCTATTAGTCAGATAATAAAAAAAATATTAAACACGTATTTTTTGCCTTATCGTATGAATAAAAAATGACTTAGACAAAACGCATTAAAGTTAGGGAGCTCTATACGACACAACTAAGTATAAAATCTACCAAGGCGTGACGTCATGCCATATTTTAACTCAATGTATCGCCGTAGACTTTTGAATACGTAAAAAAAGAAAAATACGTGTCCATTATTTTTTAATAACCTACCTGAGGAATAAAAAAAAAACAATATCCGTATCGTAACCTTCTTTTTGTGATGATCATTTCATCCCCAGGTCAGGCCTAGGTAGAAAACCCCAATAACACTTAAGTTATTGGGTTTTTCTATCAGGAATTTCTCAATAGCAGCCAAAACTTTGGATATACATAACTGGTAAAATATTGGTGAACTATTCACCTCTGTCAAACCCTTTGGGAATAAAAAGGCGTGATCCAACATGAAAAACTGAGTCATCAAAGTTCAATAAATTACCTAAAACCTTTCACACGATACACATGTGTTAATCAATCAAGAAACAACTATAAGGCGGTGTCTAGACAGGTTTATCAAGACCCCGGGTGTACTTAATCCTGCATAAAACTGTAATGTGTCTTAGTCGAGGAGCTGATGTGTTCTGACAGTGTAGATCGGGCCTATAGATTGGGTGTAGAAGATTAAACTTGGTCCTGGAAAAACAGCGGTATGTTTCTTAAAAACGTACTGCTGTTTTTCCAGGCAGGACGAAGTAGTAATCCATATTTCGGATAACGTGTGGAAGTAAACATAACGACGTTTGTATTCCCATGAAGGTAAGGCAGAGGTGGTAGGTATATATTTTACCAGCTCTGTTTTTTTGGACTTGCTTATTCATACGAAAAACATTTACTACATATTCTAAAACTTTGTCTTACAATTCACATAAGATGAGATGTAAGTGAATTGTAAGTTTCGTTTTTTTCCTATTAAAACTGACTTATTTCTGTCACCTCGCACTTCAGGTCCAGTTAAAAACCAGTGTTAAGACTCTTACATACTGGCGCGACTGTCGTGCGACCCGACGCCGCTGGTATGGTTCTGCTGTGAAGTTTCTCAGAAATTGTTTTGTTAAAAGTCGCGTCGCGCGACAAGTCGCGCCAGTATGTAAGAGCCTTTAGTCTGCGTCAGGCACTTTTAGTTGTCTGGCTTTTTTGCTGAACTGGGCCTTCTTGGCGCAGTCGTGAAGCACACTTTCCTGCTAATTTCTTATATCGTACTTTACGCCTTTTATTTTTACCCGACTACGGCGAAGAAAAAAAGAGGGTTATGATTTTAACCGGTATGTATGTAAGTATGTATTTATGTATGTATGTAAGTATGTATGTATGTAAGTATGTTCATCTGTTCCCCTCTATCTTCTAAACCACTCATCACAATTTGACAAATGAGGTATCGTTAGAAGCATCTTGATCGTCCGCTGGTTATAGGCTATGTGACGTCACATTAAGTTAAAAATGGCGCCCTCTAGAGGACATAAAGTCAGGAACTAAAAAAAAAAAAATAGCACATTTAAAAAATATATAATTATAACCCCAAAAGAATTTAAAAAAAAATTAAGTCATGAAAACTATAACCCAACTACGACTAAAAAGGTATAAACAAGACACCACAGACAGACAAATTAAAAATCCGGAGTCACACGTAATCTGTTTGATTTATGCCCTAACACGTGTATCTAATCACGTGAATCTATTTTCTTTCTTTATATATTTCTTTCTTTCCTTGGAACTATCCGTTTCACATAGTACTCTGAGTGAAATACCTCAAAACATCCTCTGTACAGGTGTGTACAATGCGATATTTGTCAAAACAAAACGATCTTCCTATGGGTATGAGAGGAATGATTAGCTCAGAGGCTTGTTTATTAATCCGATCCAGCATTTCCCTTGCTGTCTCCCCCAGCGAAGCCCTAAGCGGCTGAGGGCGTCGCTTACGGACCTCGGCTTAGGCTAAGCCGAGATCCGTACACCACAGGGGGTGCCCTTACCAGGGTTGCGGGAAAGTCCGAAAGGGATACCGGGACCTTGGCAACGGGCAGCTGAAGGAACACGGGTGGGTTTTAGTCAGTAAAAGTCTGACACACCCTTCCGCTCCGCCCAGAGCGGGAGAAGTAATTTGATGATTTCGAATCCTCAAAAAAAAAAAAAAAAGGGGGTTTCCTTAGCGTGCAGTCGCTTAGTTTATAATGCCTGGCCTTAATTTATTGAACCATCCACAAGAAAGTCCGGGTAAGCAGCCGGAACTCCTAGGTTGACCTGCGAGATGCCATCCACAAAAAAAATAAGCTTGTTTAATTACGTCGTACTTTATTTTCATGTAGATTCTTCTCCTTTATATGAATAACGATCAAATACTGCGATAACCAATCGTCTGAAAAATAGCAGAGATTTATTATCGTCTAATAAATACATCTCGTTTCGATTCATAATTACATCTAATTTAATTCTAAAAATGAATGCAAATAATTAGAGTTTCGACTTCGTAAACGACTTAACTTTTAATGTTATGAAACCATATTTCACTCTATAAAACATGTCGGGAACATTTTAGATATTAAGCGTCATTCTGCTTTCAGCAGCGTGAGTGAGCGAGACAACAATATGCGAGTTGTTAGGGTTAGAAAGAGACGGTGTATGAATAATTCATGTATTGTGATTCGGTGCAGAGCTGTCATAGCCATTATGTTTTACAAATGTTTTATTCAATGTTTTGTTAAAAGTCAGTTTTTTTGGTAAAATTTATGTTGTTTTAGGTTTTGTTTATAGTTGTAATGACATACCTTTTCAACGCATTATTAAATCTTCTTTCTTTTCGTGTGGTTAGTAATTAAACTAGTGTTAGAGCTTTATGGGTCTCTGAATGGGCTTCGCATGCCGTCGAGAAATATGTTTCAGGCATGCCGGTTTCGTCACGATGTTTTCTTTCACCGTTATTGAAGCAAGTGATATCCGAAAAGTCAGAGGTACGGGGCTTGGGTTCGAACTCGAGACCTATGACTTAGCAGTCCGTCTGTCACACCACTAGGTTATCTCGGCTGTTTATTAAATCGAAAATCACTAACTTAATACTCGTAGAACTTTGTCACAATATTGTGGCTTTGTTCTTTGGCTTAGGTCCTCATCCGGGGTACAAACATACTCGTACCTATTTCTGTAGCCAAACAGCGTTGTGCTCCGATTTGAAGGGTATTGGAGCAGGTGTAAATGGAATGATAGGCACATGAGACATTTCAGCATTGTCTCTAGAATTGGAATGCACTGTCTCATGTATCGCAGATGCCTTTAGTTGTTTTTTTTTTTTTGGGATTTGGAAATCATCTATTGACACGCTCTCCAAAGCGTGTCAGACTTTTACCGACTAAAACCCACCCGTGTTCCTTCAGTTGCCTGTTGCCAAGGGCCCCGGTATCCCTTTCGGACTTTCCGGCAGCCTTGACATTGGCAGGCAGATGCCTTTAGGCTGCAGTGACCATCACCTACCATTTGATAGACTGCCTGTTTGTTGTCACCCAAGCAAATAGTCCTACGAAAAAAGCTAGGAAAAAAGAAAGAGGAATTCACTCCCAAAAAGAAAAAAAAAAAACTGCTTTATGAGATATTTTATAATAGTTTTACGGGATGACTTTCAGATGAATGTAGCACTCCATTCGATTAATTCTCCATGTACACACGGCTACACATCAAGCTATACCTTTCCAGTATAAGATGATCTCGCATTGTATAGGATTTTCGTACAAGGAGAGGTCAGCTTATAATGGAAATGTATAGCTTGATGTGTAGCCGTGTGTAACCTACCCGTTAGAACTGGTTTGCATACTTAAGAGATTGGCATATTCTTTGGGCGCATAGGTTTTAAATATTGCTGGCCTTTGAAATTGATTGGCTCATTTATTTACTGGGCCTTCCTTGCTAAGAAAGGGAGATGCTTTCTAAAATTAAAATAAATTGCTTCGTATTACATAACAATAATAAAACTCATGCCATCTTCCCATGAGGGTAAGTAGAAACTACAGAACGCCATCAGAGGGCCTAGACAAGTGACAATCGTTTCGAAAGTGTTTCGTTTTTCTACAACGGCTCAGTGACATAAGCTTTTCGATATGTCAGTTCTATACACGGAATAGATAAATAAGGTTGGAATGGTAATGTGGGCGTGGCAAGCGCGCCACAATTATGTTTCGATAATCATAACTCGACCGATTCATTCATTCACCGCGTTTCGTGCGCTTCGGACTACTGCGGAGAACAGAGCTCTGCTTTAAAATGCCGTGTTGTGCAATTATAACTTGTAAAACAAAAAGTCAGACCGCAAGTATAGAGCGAGGGGGTGTATCTTTCCATCGGTAAGTCGAAAATAACATTTAATTATAATTTTATTAGTAAAAAACAAAAATATTCTGATCACTATGAAATTCCAAACATTAACGACATTATTGCAACAAGTAAAAAAAAATATACATTGCACGATGTGTACTCGCGTAATCAACGCAATTACTAAGTCCGCTTACAATGTACTGCATGCGTCGCGTCCTCTTCACTTCAACCATTGACGTTTCGTCGTTTGCCCTGATTGGCCGTGATGCACGGTCGATAGTGAGGTGACCATGTGGTTAAATAAAATAGAAAGAAAGAAAGAAAGAAAGAAAAATGCGTTTATTGGCATTGTAGCAGAAAAATACACCTTAAAACTATAAAAACAGAAAACAACCATTAGAATGCCAAAAGGGCCTCAGCTCAGCATAATGTCAGATGGAAACACAAAGTGTACCACCTGACGCTGATTTTCAGCTGCAACCCACGAGTGTCATACGCTAGAATATTATTATAATAAAATAAAAACTGATCTATAAGAAATAAAATAAATAAATAAACTACCTAATAATTGTGAATGTTTAAAATGTTTATAAATAAAATATATAATATTTAAAATGGTAACATTCCGTTTAGTCGGCATCGGTCGGCATGGACAATCTGTGCGCAAAGCTGTCAAAAAATAAACTATTTGACGTTTTCAACATTTTGACAGGTTACATAAATTAGACGCAATAATGAATATAATTATGGAATTCAATATTATGTAATGTATTATCAAATAATGTGTTGGGTGATTGTAAAAGTATTATTTACCTAATCGTGTTCGTTGAAGTTTGTTTATGGGCGAAGGGTTAGTTAAGAGACATGAGATCAAACAATAGATAATGACAAAATGGTAAGTGTTCAATTATATTTTATGCATTGTGATTGTAATGAATTTTATACTATTTGAATAATAAATTAGATTGGTTAATTATTTGAATTAAGATAAAGGTATACGTTTTTAACTGTAAATTACAGAAACGAGATGGCGTTCTTAGAGATTATGGGATGAATGCAGTAACGAAGCAGTCACCAATATAGACGGAGTCACAGAAGAGAGAGTTCGCAGCAGCCCACACCCTAGGAGATCCCAAGCCAAGCCTGCATGCCAGGACCCCTGAGGTACAGTGAGCCAATACCAGTGTACATGATAAATTTGTAAGGGAATTTGTTCATGTAGGTATGAGTAACTTTCTATTAGATTTTGAAATATTGTACTGTTTTCAGGCATTGCATTGGTGATGGAAGATCATTCCAAGAGAGTGTGGCTGCAAACCTGAGGCACCCCCTGTGTGCTGTGGTTCTGTGCATTGGCTCCCGACAATGGGCTGTGCAATTGGCTCCGATAGTGGACCGAAGACTATACTATACTTAGATGGCTTATGTATAGAGTATAAAGTGACACGACTTCTTTGAAGGACAACAACACAAAAACAAAACACACACACAGTCGTTCTGGAAACGTCAGGATACACGTGCCGCTCTTAGAATAAAAAAAAATCATCGATAGAATTCTCAAATAATATAAATTTACGTTCGACAAAGATTCTTTTTGAATTATTTTATATTTAATTAATGATAGTATATTTTTAGTTAGATGTATAATGAGTCAATTAAATATTACAATAATTATTGAACGAATGATACAATATAGTAAATACTTGTAGATGACAGATTTACAGGGAGAAATTGAATTCATTGGCAACATTATACGAGATCATTGTACTCATCTACAAGTATTTACTATATTGTATTTAGTATTAAAATATAAGTAAAATCCAATTTTACTTACGCAATAAACTATAAATTTTAGGTTTCCTAAAGAACCTAACGCCAGGGAACAATGGATTGACGTGACAGGTAGAGGAAACTGGATGCCGATAAAGACGAGTACTATTTGCTCTATACATTTCAGTAAAGATGATTTTATCATTAAAAAATCAGGTTATTTGTAATTAATAAAAGTAAAATAAATATTTCTTAATATTTATTTCATGTTTAATTTTCCCCCATACATTCATCAGATAATTTATCGATAAAGAATATCGGCTTTATCAAGCACTAGCGTGTATGAACATTTTTATTGCTTTTTTGCGTGTGTGTGTGTCTATGCCTACGGGGGCTTAGTACTAATGTGCGAACGAATATCTGCCCTGAGATTTATGTGTGTCTGATTTGGTTGTGTGCGAAATATTTGTAAACATAGGAGTGCGTATGTGTAGAAATTAAAATAGTGGGAGACAAGCGGTGACACTGGTCCTGATACAAAATTGGAGTTAGGGCCTTTCCAACCTTATTTATCAATTCCGTGGTTCTATACATTTATGCCTTTTCCATCATCGTTATCGCTGATAGAATGTCACTTTATCTAGGGCCTCTGCTTTGATCCTTGCATACTCCTTTTGCTTCGGAATCATATTTTTTTTTTTTTTACTTCCTTCTTAGTTTTAGGATTAAGTTAGGATCGTAGCAGGTGGCGTTCTGTAGTTTCTGCCTGTCTGTGAAGTATCAATATATCGTGTTTTTTTTCAAATCCCATAACTCTAAGGATTTCGTAGTAATGAGAACATTTCAAAGAATCAACTGGCACTTTTTTTTCATTTCATTTTTCCTACAAAAATAATTCAACAAAGTCACGATTATGTTCGTAAAATACTCCCTTATGTGGACAAACTAAAAAATACATTTAACTCTTGACTATTTTTGCGTCGCGACGTTATTATATTTTTTTTTTCCATAAAAAAATTATGACAATCGTCATAAGTAAGTCGCATTTTCTTAGCTTTGAATATGAAGGATTGGTTTGAATGAAAATGATTTACTCGTACATAACAATGATACCCTAAAAAAAAAAAAACGAATTGAATAATAATTTACACGCCAGTTGTTTCTTAGACATTGCATCAGAGTTATGCTATAAAAACACGTTGTATGTAGATTTTCTTTTTAATCACTGATTTTAATATACGCTGCTTCTTTATTTCATAATGAAAAATCTTGCAAATAACGTAATCGTTTTACGTACCTTTGTGTACTTTAGTATTGTATATTTGTTTTAAAGCTGGTTAGAGCAGGATTAATGAAAACAAAGCCTTCTTATTAACCTGGGCTTGCATTATGAAATGTAGATAGAAACACACGGAAGAACGGTTGGGACGTAAGCGACTACTTTTTGTAATTTTATTGATTTTTTTTTAACAGTTGTTTCCTGTCAAAATCTGTCACGTGCACTAATGGCCGTCGCATATCAAATCAACTCTACACCAACCCCACTCAAAGTCATCATAATCATTTCAGCCGAAAGCCGTCCACTGCTGAACATAGGCCTTCCCAAAGCGTCGCCACATCGACTAAAAGAAAATAATAATAATAATACTTTTCATAAATAATAATCAGCCAATGGCTTAATTGCCAAGAGCCTCGATCAACACCTAAGGAGGCTCTCGTTGGGCAGCTGGATTAAGGGCTTGATTCAGAAAGCGGTACTCCTGGACACGGCTCGCATTGTTAGGAGGTTCCTTTCTCTGGAGCCCTGACCGCCGGTAGCTTGGACCCTGTTCCCGATACCGGTGGGCTACTATTTTTTATATTTTTAAATGTTTTTATATATTTTTTTATTCTAATATTTAAAAATATAATTTATGTGTAAGAAAAATGAAATAAAGACAATAATATTTTATTGATACAAATCCTTAAATCCTTACAATATGGTTAATATCTAACAAAGTTCACAATAGTCAAGGCATACAAAAGCTGTAACCCTGACTCCTAAACTAAGAAAACCTGTGACTTAGGAGTCAGTGTTCTACTGCCACTTGGACACAATATACCTTTGGAACTTGAGATCTGGTAAGCTGATAATTATTCGATATTTTAAAATTTAAAGTGTTACGTTTAAAGAATATAAAATGACTGTGTGGTGGATTTTGTATGTGTGTCTGGAAAAAGTATGGTTTATTTGTATTGCGTGTGTGAGTGAGAGTGAGCTTATATTGTTTCAATCACAGTGAAGATTCACAGTCCGCGGCTACAAAAATGTACTTCAGTGATTGTAGAAATAAATCACCTAGATTAACTCACCATTCTTAGAAACAGATCACCGCATTTCTGAAAACACTATTTTGAATAACACATTAACATGCTCCTAAAGCCTTTAGACCCGGCTGTCATTCGTAGATCTTTGACAGTCGTCTCAGGTAGTCGGATGACACCGACAAAGCAAGGTACCCAAAAACTCCGACAACCAGTCTTGTCAAGGGGTATCGTATTACCCAGAAACTGAATTGTGGAGGTCAGACAGGCAGTCGCTCCATGTTAAATACTGGTATTCAACTGGTTAGACTGGTAGCCAATCCCAACATGGTTCGGAAAAAAGCTACTTAGATTAACACAAAAATCATAAGAATTTCAACAAATAAAACTCTTATAAAAATATTCTAAGAACGATTTCTGCGGAATTCCCGAGTATAAATGATCAGAATGACGTGTAAATTCGACGTTTACCGTCTACTCACCATTTTTTTATTGAATTGATAGAATCTATCGTAATAACAAAATGGATTTCTGTCATAAATTGTTCAAGAAAACCATTGGAATGTTTTATGAAAAGTTCTCCATTTTTATTTCGGAAAATTCAGACGTATTTAATTTGATAGATTGTTTATAGATGTCGGCCGGCGTTTATTTATGTAATAGGTCTTAAAATAGAAGTTAAAAGCTTTCATTGTTCAGTTGTAATCTTGTTTTGTTTTTCTTATAAAAGTTTTGGTTTTTGGGATATTTATGGTAAGTTCTTGCTCGCGGTTGCAATCTCAGGCTAGGGAAAATCCTTAAATGATTCACAGTCCTACAGACCATTATAATATGGTACACAATATTTAAATAATTAGCACAGACACAGAATACATAATAGTACAAGTATAGAAGATTCACTCCGCAAAATCATTTAAATAAATAGCGACCTTTGCTTCGACACAATAAAGTGCAATTCAGGTCGCACAATGCCAATTAATTAATACACACAGTTATATTCACCTAGAAGTTGCCTCTCTTTCTATCGCGTAACTCTTTTATCTTCTAACTACGTTACGCTCACTGAATTGGCCTGACAAGTTGAGCCCGCCGCGTACTTGTATCTTTATACCTAAAACACGGAGTGCGATTGGCCTTGCACAGACCATAAATATTTAATATGGTCTGTCAACGACAACACACATCACACAACTTTAGTGACGTTACAACAATTTGCGTAAATTACAGAAAATTACCGGTTTCATACAAAACTAACCATAGCTAAATAAAATGCGAAAAAACCGCCGAGGCCGAATCTAATGCCTTGATTACACAAACCGAGTACAGTGGGCGAGACCGTGTCTAGACAAAGCTGCACCATACACTCCGTACGTGTACTTAAGGCATTTTGAGTTCACATTCACGCCGCGAGTCCTCTTTCGTATTTTCCACTGGTACCAACGTTAATGCTGAACCTAAATAGTTGACATTATAGTGGAATTCATTTAATATTCCCTTTGAACTGATGGTGGTATTAGTAGTAATGTAGGCTCCGTTAGAAATAAACCACCTCATTCGCCACCTCGTGACCACCTCGTGGGTTCAAAGGTATGTCCGTTTTCATTTGAAGGCTTACTAATTTACTGCTATTACCATTTCTCTGATTGCATAATGCGAAATATAACGTCCGTACACCGATTTTTTTTCAGCTGACTCGTCGCTAGCTATTTCAAATCTGTGTGTGATTTGAGAGATTTGGTGATTGTGACATAGGCATCGAGTTGCCGTCGATCAAAGTCACTGCGTTTGTACCTAGCATAGTGCACTCGTCATCTGAATGAATGGTCTTTTTGTCAGACGTATACAAAAATATACAGTAATTTGGCGTTTCCCAGGTCGCACGAAGTGTTATTGGGGTTTTCATCAGGAATTTAAGTAGCAAAAAAGTCATAAGCAGCCCGGAATCTGGATCTGTGCTCCTGTCAACAGACTGGCCCCCATTACATGGAACTTTGGCAAAATGTGGGTATTCTATAGGCAGTACACCTCTGCCTAACCCTTCGGCAAATACGCGATGTTTATGTTATGTTAATATAATAGAATAATCGTTTATTGTTAATTTTTTTTTTTATTATTTATGTACACACAGTAAAATACATAGAGATACGACATAATTATAATATGAGTACAAAGTTACTGCTTATTAAGAAATTTCTTCCAGCAGACCTGCGAAAGGAGAAATGAGAAAGAAATGTATACAATAGTGTGTGAGAACAAGAAGAGAAAAACATGATTATGCGAAGTATGTATAAATATACGTACACATATACGCAAGAAAAATTAACATTAATTAATGAATTTTCTAGTATTACTAACAGTATTTGTTTCCAAACATAATAATAACGATAATAATGTTGTTTTAATGTAATTACGAGTACTACTGTGTGGCAATTAAAATGCAAGTCATACACAATCCTATTTAAAATGTAAACACAAAAAATCCATCAGCTTTAAGGCTTAAAGAAATGATCTCTTGTTTTTTCAAGTACTTAGTCACTTAAGACCAAAAGAATTAAATGGATCCGTTTATCAGTACATCAGTACGGGTCATTGAACCCAATGTCAATGGAGCCCTCAGCAGGCGTAGCATGGCGCTTTCTATTTCTACGAAGAATAGACATAGCTTTTTCTATACAAAGTGATATTTCGTTTCTTCATTTTTGACATCGCACCGTAGAAATCCTTCTACAATCTGTCATTTTGTCTTTCATTTATATCGATCTTTGTCTAGGTCTTTTAATATGTAGATCGTTTCGGAAGAAAGTTTTTTATCCTTACTGTCAAAATCACACTGACCACTGAAATTTGTCTAAGGAAATGAAGACAATTTGAAACAAAACAGAGAATTCTGAGTCGAATTGTGTAAAAGAGTGAATTTCGTTAAAAGTGCAGTTGACTCTTTTTACTTAGCTGCCGTTGTACTGTCTACACGGAACGTCATTTTTGTCTACACTTCCGTCGACAAAACGGTGCTCATGCTACGCCTGCTGTACTAGCTACCATTACATAAATAAGTCGATAAACAAAGTAAACATATTTACATATTGTTGTGATTGGAGGTTTAACTTTTGTGACCTTAAATAAAAGTTTGACCTTATGCAAAGGTCAAACAAGGGCAAACGATTTGGTCTTGTAAGAGTATTTTTATTGATTTATTAAATTAACAAGCCGAGAACTATGTATTTCCCATCGGCAAACAAAACTTAATAACCACGAACGCGAAATAAGCCATAAAGGGGTTTATTTATAAACGTTGCTTGAAGTTAAGTAATGATTAGTGACTGTTTAACCATACATTTTTGACGTTTGAACGTCACTTATCTTTAATAATGAAAGTATGGACCCTGCACCAATTCAATCTGACATATAGTTGTCTAAGGAGCGCTCTCTTGTGTCCGATCTGTCAAGAGTGCTAACATTGTCCGATAAAGTAAATTAGCTGATGCCCGCGACTTCGCCCGCGTGGATTTCGGTTATAATATACTAAAACCTTACTCGAGAACCACTTTATCCATTGGTGAAAACAGCATGAAAATCGGTGCAGTAGTTTTTGAGTTTATCGCGTACAGGACGACAGACAGATGTGGCGGAGGACTTTGTTTTATAATATGTAAGGATAATCTTCTAAATAAATTAGTTATTACCCTTGTTATCATTTCAGCAGGTTATGGGGCCAGCACGCTTCTATAAATAAACCCCAAAATTACTTTCAAAAAATTATATTCAGTTTAAGTTTCTCAATATTAACCCTATACACCCCCTATTTAACAACTTAAGGGGGTGAATTTTTAAACAACCTTCCTTAGTTCAAACATTTGGTATACCAGGAACTCATGTGCAAAATGTTTTGCTCCTAGACCTAACGATATAGGATGTGCGTTTTCTGTCAGAGAATGAATGAATTTAAGAATTTAATTAACATACTAGGGACGGATAAAAACGGAGCCCAATAAAAAAAAATGAGATATTCTTGACACGGTAGAGTTTTTACGTTTTATTATTTTACGGCACAAGAAAATTCAGTAGTTCATTAGGTACAAAGTTCGCGTTACCTAATGAACTACTTAATTTTCGGTTTAATTTAATATTATATTTTTACAAAATAAATTGTGTTTGTATAAAAATATCACACGCGATTCGTGTTTAGAATCTTGTGTAGATGCACGCACGGATTGACGTGATTTGAACCTAAATATAGTAAGTAGTTCTACTAAATTAGGCTTTGAAATTGATATACTTTCGTTTTTTTTTTTCGGTTCCTTCGAAGGATTGCCAACGAAAGAACGTGAAAAGAAACATGATTTTTTGTGACCATAAATAAAATGAAAATATTTATTTGCTGTGTCATGCACATTGTGGCAAATATTGGCTACAATAAATAAATACCATAACTTAGATCTGATATTAATCCTAAAAAACAGAAACCCTTTGTGAAGAAAGCAGACAAAAAGTCTATAATAATAATTAATAATCCCTACGCGTAGCATTTCACTAAGTCGCTACAAAGGGTTTTAGGCCCGCTACGCTGGCTACGTCGTAGCATAGACTTATGCTACGACGTAGCCAGCGTAGCGGGTCAGCTACGACGTAGCAAAGAGGCTACGGCACACTTTTAACCTTAGAAAGAGTTTTTTTAATGTCAAAGCCTCTTCGCGTTGGTAAGCATTTGTGAAATGTTTTCAGAAATTGTATAAGAAATAAAACTGGCGGCGTGCTGGTTCCTATTTCAGTCATGCACCAATAGATCCCTGTACCGGATAAAAACTATTTGAAAAAAAAATAGGCTGTCATGGGGACTACCGACAGAAGTGAAAACTTTAAACTGGTATTAGCGCCATCTATATTCTATAGCCCAGCACTACGCGAAGATTTCAGTTCAAAAATGTGTGAGCATCTTATGGAAATACTCCAGACCCCAAAGGGGATAAACCTAAGACACAATTCCGTTGCGAACTAAAACCAACAAATATTTCCCTGTTATTATATTTTAGACTCCATTTGACTTTAATATATTCAAAATCGCTATGTGATCTATCGACTTGAGCGTCGGATTATGTAAAGTGGGTTCCGTAGCAAATATTTATGATTTGTGCGAGACCCATCTTAAAGGCGTATTATTATGCGGACTCTTCTTAGCCATCTATGTAGGGACGGCAGATGGACCGATTCGGAAGTTATGTGTGATTTATTTTGGAAGCTGGACCCTTTAGGAGACGATATTGTTTAGGGGTTTTAGGGTTCCGTAAAAATTTGCAAAATAGATGACTACATTTTGTGCATGGGAAAATTTACATAGGTATTCTTCGCCCGAAGGTTTGCTATGGGCATTTTTATCTACAAAAAAACTCGTTATTCTGATTTCATGTTAACAGGTGATCTATTCTGTAAAAATCTGACCGTGAGGCGAAGTGAGCTACCATTCCACCATATGACACCGTTGACAGCTTGACACCGATTGACAGCTTGACACAGATTGACACCGTTGACAGCTTGATACAGATTGACACCGTTGACAGATGAGTTCACATAAGTATTCATCCATCACCTCACACTTCAGGTACAGTTGAAAACCAGCGTCAGGCTTTTTTTGCTTTTTTCCCACTCCCTCTCACCGAGAAAGGCTTGTCTCTTCTCGGTGGGAGTGGGCCGTAATCCACCACGCGGGCCCAGTGCGGGGTGGTAGATGTCACATGTCGTCGATTTTTTGGTTCTAGAACATGCCGGTTTCCTCATGTGACATCGCCTTGGATGAGTCTGTAAAGGTGTTATAATTGTGATTTAAATCTCTCCCCTCTGCCTAGCCTTTTCCCAACTATGTTGGGGTCGGCTTCCAGTCTAACCGGATGCAGCTGAATACCAGTATTTTACATGGAGCGAGTGCCTATCTGACCTCCACAACCCAGTAACTGGGTAATACGATACCCCTTGGTAAGACTGGTTGTCAGACTTTCGGGCTTCTGACGAACTTTAACGACTGTCAAAGATCCACGAATGACAGCCGGGACCAACGGCTTAACGTGCTTCCGAGGCACGGAGGAGTCTCGGTATGTAAAGATGGTCACCCATCCACCGACCAACCCCGGCAAGCGTAGCTTTACCTGATGGATCGACCCGGTGTGGCTGTTATTACTTAGCCACGAGCTCCTCTTTAATAATTTATATAATTATAATTGTGATTTAAATAAATAATAATTAATAAAATGATGTATAAGTTCATTTGTTTACAATTCTAGTTGCTCCTTTCGCATAATTTCCAAAAACCAAACAGAGCAGTCGTGAACAAATCGCTATAGTTGATTTAAAACCGTCCATTATTTGGACAATCGACAATAATGGTCGATTTACTCACAGATTACGCCTTAATTATTTAAAAACAATGGATTGGAACACGCGATGGTCTCCACCTGAAACCTAAAAGAAACTCGACAGGTCATGGGAGTTGTTACTTTTTATATTGGCTACAAACGTTGGTAACAATGTTGGGGCCAAATGTGGACTGATATTTTGATTGTCATTAAATTACTAGTTAGGTAATAGGTAATAGGTAAAACGGGCTGGTATCCGCAACTCCACGTCAAAGCGCGTATTTTGCGTACGGAATTACTAGTTATCAAAACTGCTACTGCTGATCATGAAGTCCTGGGTTCGATTCCCAGGTCGGGCAAAGTGTTATTGGGGTTTGCCACCTGGAATTTACCTTTTATATGGACTTAAACATAACTGACGAAATGTGGGTGTACTATAAGGAACATTTGTACCCAACCCTTTGGGAAAAAATAGGCGTGATGTTATGTTATCTACACACGGCTACACAGCAAGCTATACAGTTCCAGTTTATGCTGATCTCGCATTGTAACGGATTTTCGTACAATGCGAGGTCAGCTTATACTGGAAACGTATAGCTTGATGTGTAGCCGTGTGTACTGGTTTTACAGGTATCTAATAATTTTACATTGGAGCTTTAATATGTGGTTCATGATCGGTAATATTGTAGGTAGCACCCATGTATAATTATTAATCTCACAAAATTAAATTTTTTGTAAGACATTTTTAATTAGAATGTACAAAGATAATAATGATAGTGTCAAAAATGTATGAAAGTAAGATAGAGATAGGCTCGATGCCAAAATTTGACAGAAACATAACTTGAAAGGCTAGCTATGACTTGATCAGAGCACTAGGTTTTTTTTTAAATTAGTACCTTCAAAATTTTTGAACGACCTTCTATGACTCTCTGAGACCTTGGTGATCTCAGAGAAACTGGTAATAAGATGCGTGTCCTTTGTCTCTTGTTTCTGATCAGTAAATACTTTATCTATTCAAATCATAGAAAACAAAATAATTTATTTGTTTATCTATGCTAAAGAAAATTGAAAATCTGGCTTCCTATTACAGTCAAAGCACAAAACTTTGGTCCAAACATTTTTCCAAACATTCCCGAAGCCAACTTAACACAGTCAGGTTTTTTCCTGTCGACGAAACCAAATTATTAATTAGCGTGCTTTAATTCGACCCTGGCAGTTTGTTACAAACAAAATATAACTCTATTCCATCAGTTTAAGTTTTATTTTCCTTTCAAAGGGATATTTTGGTAGTTATTTCGTTATTTCAGGTAGAAATGTAAACGCAGGTGGGAACACAACTAATGAGAAGATTTAATATTATTAATTACGGTTTTTATAGGTACTTGAATGGAATATTTCGTGGTAGAGCTAGGATAATACTAGCATGGTTTTGGGCTACATTTAATATTTGGGGTAGGTTTCATGCTGATTTGATAAGGTGATTTTTTATTTTATTTATGGTACACGTGATCCGAATTATTTGTATAAACGTTTTATTTTAGGCTATTTAACGTAATATATACGCATTATTTTGTCGCAAGATCAATAAAAAAGCCTAGCCTTTTCCCAACTATGTTGGGGTCGGCTTCCAGTTTAACCGGATGCAGCTGAATACCAGTATTTTACATGGACCGACTGCCTATCAGACGTCCACAACCCAGTTACTGGGTAACACGATACCCCTTGGTAAGACTGGTTGTTAGACGTTCGGGCTTCTGATGAC
This sequence comes from Lithophane leautieri, assembly GCA_949152455.1. Lineage (NCBI taxonomy): Eukaryota > Metazoa > Arthropoda > Insecta > Lepidoptera > Noctuidae > Lithophane > Lithophane leautieri. The sequence goes on along the minus strand of OX424480.1, from coordinate 10,068,106 downwards.
CCGTAACGACTGTCAAAGATCTACGAATAACAGCCGGGAGTTTACGTGGTCGGTATGACCACTGGTATGGATCGTGGGCGTCTAGTGCGCGAGCTACCTACATCTTGGAGAGTCAGACAAAAAATTCGAGAGCATTCGATGATACTCGATAATTGTGTTATTGGTAGAATAACACAATTATCAAGAAACTTCGAAATCTCTATTTAAACGCATAATAAACATTGAATCACATTATAATTATAAATCCAAACATTCCATAATTAGTCTTGAGACCACAAATGAATATTTATTTATCTAATTAAAGATAAACATGTTTTCGTTACAAGTATCGTGATGGCTCAGTGGTTAGGGCCTTGCCTCTTATGCACGAGGTGTTCAGTTCTGGACAAGTACCAATGTGACTTTCAATTTATAATTTACTTTCTAAGCATATCTTGGACATCATTGACTACCTTCTAAATATACTTTGGGCATATAGTCACGGGCTCTTTGAACGACGAATGTGACATGGAAAGGGAACGCAGAGCGTTGACGGCCAGGGCTAATATGCTGGCCCGCAAGTTTGCCCGCTGCACAAGAGAGGTAAAGATTTTGTTATTCAAATCCTTTTGTCAGACATTTTACTCCAGCAGCCTGTACACAGAGGGGCAAAGGGCTGGCATTCTCTGCGGGTCCAATACAATAACGCATTTAGAATGCTGCTGAGGCTCCGTCCATTTTGCAGCGCGTCCGTCATGTTCATGGAGGCATGCACAGACGGATTTAGCGGCGATCGGATGGTTTAGTGTACGAAGAGAGGAGGCCTGTGTCCCAGCAGTGGGAACAATATGGCTGATTATGTTGTCGGGGTGTCTGTACCGCCCTATTTGCTTCTGAATGAAGTATACATTTTTTGCTGACGCTTCCCAAGTTGTAAATTCCATGCCAATATCCATCTTTTTCGTGCCTTTTTTGCAAAGAACAAATTGCTGCCTGATAATGGTTTACTTAATGATCACAACTAACTTGGCCGCAGTTTAAAACTTGGTACACTTGGTGCCAAGATAAGTGCACCCAATTCCGGCCACTAAGTACGGAACTACGGGTGGGCTGGTGGGCTATTAACTTGCACGGCGGTGGATTAACACACTCGTGGTGGATATTTAAATTTAATTAGCGTTTTGTACTGTTATGAGGTTAAAGTGCGTTTTAGACGAATTAATTGTAATGGCGGTTTCCGTGCCGAGGAATATGATAGCAATTTTTATCACAAATGTGTATTCTCAAGTAGATTTTCTTGTTTATTTTATTAAGGCATTTTCTACCAGTCAACCTTTGGTTGATGCAGAGACAAACAGTGGTAGGTGCAATAACAAAAGTTGTGGAATAAATATTTATTTAAATACGTAAACCTATTAAAACTATAATGTATAATAAGAAGAAAGAATAATGCGAAGAATAATGTGTCACTCAAGGCTGGAGATCTGCCGTCCGACCTCAGCAATGAGAATGAATCGTATCGAGAAATAAAGATTGATTTATTTTTCACTTGTGGAAGATTGATTACTATCTAGATTAATATTGAAGGGACCGATTAAGGTACGTAACCAATTGGTTCAAAGACAATCTTTCTATTTCCCGAAAATAAGTGTTTTTCTACGAATAACCCGTACAAATAAAGGTCCTGCAAACAAGCGCGACGCGACATTGCGACGTGACTTATGTATATTCCTAGTTTAATTTATGTGAAAGCGCGATCTTCCGTGATGCGCCGTGATATGCCGTGATGCGACGTGATATGCCGTGATATGTCGCGTCAGACGCGTTTGTGTGGGAGAACCTTAATAAAGCGATTACTCATTTAGTGAGAGATTACTGATTCTTGTTTTTTTATGATATTGAACGAATAGGTAATAGATAACTGATTCTTGAATTGCGAGGGATTTTTATGATTTTTAATATAAATAATAGACTTTTTTTGTCTAGCTGTGAACTACTAAAGTTTGTGAAGATAAGAAAATAAACTGGAAAGTTGTTAAGAAACTACCCACGAATAAAACAAACCTATAAAATGAATGGGCTGAGTGAACGAAGAACATTCGCAGTTCCTTGTTCGTTCCCATTCGATTATCACAGCCATTTGTGCTCCCAAACTACTGTTTAATGGCTTAAGTAGAAGAACGATGTTGATTGTTTTGACAACGTGATTTACAATGACCGGGTGATAGATGGTAAACTATTTTGAGCTTAGTTGTTTACTAATACGTTTGGCTGGGCTGCAACCGTGTAAACGTTTATGGAAAATTATGACGAAAAAGGCGATTTGTGTTGGATCGATATTATAATAATATTAGCTGTGCCCCGCGGTTTCACCCATGTAAGTCTCGATCCCGTGGGAATATCGGGATAAAAAGTATCCTATGTGTTAATCCAGGTTATAAACTATACGTTTGCCAAATTTCATAAAAAATCCATTCAGCCGTTTTTGCGTGGTTGAGTAACAAACATCCAAACACACAAACTTACACATTTATAATATTAGTAGGAATAGTAGGATAGTAGGATTATGGTAATATTTTTCAGTTTCGCTATTACATGGCAAAATAGATGGAATAGCTTCTGCCAACCTGTTGATAACCTGCGGCCACTCAAGAGGCATGGAATTATCAATGTTTCTAGAATAGTCTATCCTTACTAATATTATAAATGCGAAAGTAACTCTGTCTGTCTGTCTGTCTGTCGCGCTTTCACGCCAAAACTACTGAACCGATTTAAATGAAATTTGGTACACAGATAGTCTAGAGCCTGAGAAAGGACATAGGCTACTTTTTATCGACATACCACGTGGGCGAAGCCTAGCCTAACTCATTATGTAACCATTAAAATAAATAAATTGAGATCAAACACTTTCACTATGAAAGTTGTAGTAAACATAAGGTTTTCTATTTATATTTATTGTTTATTATAACGCTATTTTACTAGGGGCTAAGCAGTATTTATTTAGAGTGATGTGTACAGTAGCCTAAATAGGTTACATAGATTCAGAGAAATGGGTTTCACAGTTTACACTAACCTTTCAAAATCAGAATCAGAAATCATTTAGAGGACAACCTTCAAAAGACATTTTGATGAATGAAACTTTTCTAATACTTATGACTTTTTTGAAATGTTTAAATAAATAATTGAGGTTAAAGGCTCTCGCAGACAGGCGCATTAACATGAAGTTCTTTGACATAAAAAAAAACCATTCCATAAACAGAAAACACTAACATCTGTAGATTTAGGATTTAGGTAGGCTTAATCATGAGTTTTGCAGTTAAACTGGTTAGGATTGCGTCAGCCGCCTTTCACGAGACGAGACGATCCTTAGGTCACGAGTGTGGCCCAAACTTGCTGTAGGATCGTAGTAAGAGTAAAGACTGTCCATTATTTAAAAGCAGGGCTGGATTTAAGGCAACAGGGGCCATGGCCCCGGGCCTCCACAAAATAGGGGCCTCCACAATTTGTTATTTTTTTGATAAAAAAAAAACACATTTGCAACACAAGGAACCTTTTTTAATGTTCTTTTCATGTCTTATAAATGACACATATCTACATGATCCTCATATGGTCTGGCCAAGATTATGTCTGGACCTTAAAAGAGACTGCAACCTCTGAGTTTGTTTTGGCCTTTCTTCTCAGAGTAGTCAGATAGGAAACGCCGACCTCATCTAGCATATTTTAATTTTTAATTTTTAATATGACGTGTAAAACTGATTCCGATATCCTATTTACAGAATAAACAATTTCATTTTATTTCACACGTTAAATTACTTTGATACCGAAAACCGAAAGAAATAAATTTTCCGATGTTCTAAAATTTGGGGCCTCCAGTTCTTGGGTGCCCTAGGGCTTCCACACCTACCAAATCCGGCTACGTTTTAAAGGGCTAATAAAATACGAGAGATTTTATTTGGTATCTTGATATCGGGTAGTTATAAATAGACTTTTGGATTCGGACTGGCAAGAGAAAGGTCATCGTGGTCATTTTCGACCCCAGCTGTAGCAGCAAGCATTTATTTAGAATAGCAGAGTTGTTGACAGATAGTAACTGGGTTGTGGAGGTCAAAGAGGCAGTCGCTTCATGTAAAATACTGATATTCAACTGCATCCGGTTATACTGGAAGCCGATCCCAACATAGTTGGGAAAAAGCTGGGCAGATGATGACTTGGTAATGTACCTAAGCCAGATTAATAATTCCTAAAATCTAATTGCTATTGCATTTTTCCACTCTATTTTTGACGACACGTGTGTGGTGGACACGTGTCGTCAAAAATAGACTGAAATGCAACGATGGAATCAACAAAATGTTACCCCATTCCTCGAAACATTAATCATAGAATGTCAGCGTACAGAAAACAAGTTGCCAAACTTGTGTTGTTTCCTATTTTAGTCGCGGAAACTATTAAAGAAATGTTTAGACTTTTGTCAAAAAATATTTCCAAATTCTCGTGACTTTTTGTCATGGATATTAGCTACATTTAAGTCATTAACACTTTGAGAAGTAGGTAGGCTTTGTACTATTGTTTGCTTCTCAGTTTTTAGAAGGCCTGGCAGGCAGGGTTTGTTATTTATGTAGAGTTTTGCAAGATATTGTGTAACCCTATCTATGGATACGAAATAAAAGTTAATGTCCGATGTAATATTTCAGCATCATGTTAGTAAGTATTGATTTATTTTTAGTATGTAGCTAAGTTTTTTACCGTCTTTAAATGCAATATCATTCGTAAGAAAAATTAAGAGACTACAAACTGTTACAACATTTAGAAATAAGTCTTACGTATAGGTCATTTCTAGACTGTGATGAAAATGGCTAAGTTTTAAAGTGACAGTCGATAATTCATTAGCTGCAAATTAATCCTACTATCCTACTAATATCCTACTATCCTACTAATATTATAAATGTGAAAGTTTGTGTTTGTATGTTTGGATATTTGTTACTCAATCACGCAAAAACGGCTGAATGGATTTGGATGAAATTTGCCAAACAAATAGTTTAGTACCTGGATTAACACATAGGGTACTTTTTATCCCGATATTCCCACGGGATCGAGACTTACGCGGGTGAAACCGCGGGGCGCAGCTATTATTTCATAATTTGCTTAAACATTCAGATGGATACGTCAGTTTTGACTTCTTTCTTTTTTTTCATACTTACGCCACTTTGTAAAACGATCCTTGTCCAGAAGTTGACATTTAGGACTGACCACCGCGGTTCAACAGTTCACAAGTAGCAATACTTATCATAATAAAAGTGAGAGCTTCTGCATCGCAAGTAGCCGGAGCGCAAACATCATGCAGAAGTGTTGCAACTAATCGATTCACAATTCGAGAGTCATTGAGTTATTTTGTAAGTCTGTTCTAAACGACAATAATACTTATTATACATTTGCTTCTTTTAAAACACGACCTTGCTCGTTTAGTGTGAAGAATACCTTTCTAAGATCGTATTAAGATGCTGGTTAGTATAGCACTTTGACATCGTTGGTAATGATGATGACATCGTTATTTCCACTTGTAGCCATAATATTTTAGTTTTTGTCATGTAATAGGTCATCAAATAGGTCAGTTGCCTTTCTGAAACACTACAAAGGGTTTGTCTATGCGTTAACTTGCAAACCTTGGAGACGTAGTTGAAATATTGTTCCGAGTGACTGTATAATTTCGCCGGCATCCATGACTTTTGAAGTTATTCGGAAAATAACTGGAGTTACCTAAATAGCTTGCAGAGTAAGCAAGCTGAAGTGGCAGTGGGCTGGCCTTTGTCGAAGGACCGATGGCCCGTGGAGCAGACGAGTTCTGGAGTGGAGACCGCGAATCGGCAAGCGTAGCGTGGAGCGCCCTCCAGCTAAATGGACCGATGATCTTAAAAAGATGGCTGGGACAGACTGGATGCGGAAGGCGGAGGGCAGGGTGTTGTAACGCAGCTTGAGAGAGGCCTATGTCCAGTCCAGTGGACTGCGATAGGCCGAGTTGATTGATTGCTCCATGACTTCTAAACCGGAATATACACAGTACTGCTTGAAGGCAGAGCTATAGAGATAGGTATGGTGGTTTTTCAACCCTGAACGAACTTTTTAGTAAGCAGCACTACTACTAGGACAGGTACCATTGGGTTAGTTGACTTGGCTGACTAACACTTGGTATAAAACCACGACATGAGATGTTCATTAAAGATAATGGTGTGCTCTTGCAATCATTCGTTCCACTAAGAATATTACGAAGTCCCAGAGAACAGTTGAAAAGTAGGATTTTCCAAGATATGATGAGTCAAATCAAAGTTTAGAAACGTCTAGAAATCGGAAGCATCCACATCGAATGACCTTTGCAATGCCCATATTAAGAAAAAGAAAGAAAGAAAGAAAATACGTTTATTTGCGGCAAACATGACGCTAACAGGACAAATAAAATATACGAAAATAACAAGTTGCGGGAAAATATGCGTCACATTCACGCAAAACGGCCATCGCTCAGCATAATGCTGCGACCCTATGCGGGACAGAGCCCCAGCGCTGGTTTTCAGTGACAGCCGGCGTTGACGTCATGACATCAAACGGTGTAGCATAAAACGAATTAACAAAAAATGCAAACAAATTATTTTAAAAACCAAAAACCCGACTGCAAAAACCTATAACCGAAAAGAGAAAAACAAGCATTGAACTTTGTTTTTTGTAAGGTATTGCAGGCGGGGACAAACTAACATTACACCATATTTCAGGTAATTGGTTATATTAGGAATTAACTCATTACTAGCTTTTATTTGGTACCTACCCATATTGTTTTAATATATTTTTGTTTAAACCGTCCCCTCCTTTTTTTTGTATTTGCAAATGAAATATATGTAAAAAATATAGCCTATGTTACTCCCACAATTAAGACAAACCTAACGACACCTCGTATGTTAAAATCCATCAAGCCGTTTAGGCTACAGAGCGTGCCAAATAAATAGACATACATACGAGTACATACAAGCATACATACATACTCTCGAAAAACATTACCCTCCTTCTTGGGCAGTCGGGTAAAAATGACTTAATTGCGAACAATAATGAATTTAAACGACCTGATCAGTCAAAGTGCTATACTAACCAGCATCTTAATACGATCTTAGAAAGGTATTCTTCACACTAAACGAGCAAGGTCGTGTTTTAAAAGAAGCAAATGTATAATAAGTATTATTGTCGTTTAGAACAGACTTACAAAATAACTCAATGACTCTCGAATTGTGAATCGATTAGTTGCAACACTTCTGCATGATGTTTGCGCTCCGGCTACTTGCGATGCAGAAGCTCTCACTTTTATTATGATAAGTATTGCTACTTGTGAACTGTTGAACCGCGGTGGTCAGTCCTAAATGTCAACTTCTGGACAAGGATCGTTTTACAAAGTGGCGTAAGTATGAAAAAAAAGAAAGAAGTCAAAACTGACGTATCCATCTGAATGTTTAAGCAAATTATGAAATAATAGCTGCGCCCCGCGGTTTCACCCGCGTAAGTCTCGATCCCGTGGGAATATCGGGATAAAAAGTACCCTATGTGTTAATCCAGGTACTAAACTATTTGTTTGGCAAATTTCATCCAAATCCATTCAGCCGTTTTTGCGTGATTGAGTAACAAATATCCAAACATACAAACACAAACTTTCACATTTATAATATTAGTAGGATAGTAGGATATTAGTAGGATAGTAGGATTAATTTGCAGCTAATGAATTATCGACTGTCACTTTAAAACTTAGCCATTTTCATCACAGTCTAGAAATGACCTATACGTAAGACTTATTTCTAAATGTTGTAACAGTTTGTAGTCTCTTAATTTTTCTTACGAATGATATTGCATTTAAAGACGGTAAAAAACTTAGCTACATACTAAAAATAAATCAATACTTACTAACATGATGCTGAAATATTACATCGGACATTAACTTTTATTTCGTATCCATAGATAGGGTTACACAATATCTTGCAAAACTCTACATAAATAACAAACCCTGCCTGCCAGGCCTTCTAAAAACTGAGAAGCAAACAATAGTACAAAGCCTACCTACTTCTCAAAGTGTTAATGACTTAAATGTAGCTAATATCCATGACAAAAAGTCACGAGAATTTGGAAATATTTTTTGACAAAAGTCTAAACATTTCTTTAATAGTTTCCGCGACTAAAATAGGAAACAACACAAGTTTGGCAACTTGTTTTCTGTACGCTGACATTCTATGATTAATGTTTCGAGGAATGGGGTAACATTTTGTTGATTCCATCGTTGCATTTCAGTCTATTTTTGACGACACGTGTCCACCACACACGTGTCGTCAAAAATAGAGTGGAAAAATGCAATAGCAATTAGATTTTAGGAATTATTAATCTGGCTTAGGTACATTACCAAGTCATCATCTGCCCAGCTTTTTCCCAACTATGTTGGGATCGGCTTCCAGTATAACCGGATGCAGTTGAATATCAGTATTTTACATGAAGCGACTGCCTCTTTGACCTCCACAACCCAGTTACTATCTGTCAACAACTCTGCTATTCTAAATAAATGCTTGCTGCTACAGCTGGGGTCGAAAATGACCACGATGACCTTTCTCTTGCCAGTCCGAATCCAAAAGTCTATTTATAACTACCCGATGTCAAGATACCAAATAAAATCTCTCGTATTTTATTAGCCCTTTAAAACGTAGCCGGATTTGGTAGGTATGGAAGCCCTAGGGCACCCAAGAACTGGAGGCCCCAAATTTTAGAACATCGGAAAATTTATTTCTTTCGGTTTTCGGTATCAAAGTAATTTAACGTGTGAAATAAAATGAAATTGTTTATTCTGTAAATAGTTGATAACCTGCGGGCCACTCAAGAGGCATGGAATTATCAATGTTTCTAGAATAGTCTATTTAGTAATAATGCAATGGTATAATAATAATGGTCAACGTGGTCAATACACAAGACCACGACATTATTAGCGTCATCAAAACCGATCACTTTGTACCAGGCAAACAGAGGCAGTTAGGAGCTTCTTCAAGACATATTCGCGGTGTCTTCGCGTCGATAAATCACTCTGTGCCACTGTGCCAACATCGTTCACTCATTATAAAAGCGATCAAGGTTGTAAGTAGAAAGGCCTGGACTTTTATTTAAAAAAAAGTATATAGATAGCTCCGTTTCGCGAGGATCGTGAATTCATGATGGATTAGTAACTATTGGATTAATCATTTTGAGCTCATCGTTCATCTTCCAAGTTTGTAATCTTGTAGTGTCAGCTATTCATTGCCTTACTGCTCTAGGAATTACGAGGTCCTGGTACAACCATTACTGAAAGTTTTTAGAGGCCGAAAAACGTTAAGGGTAGAAATAATTCTTTCGGTTGAATGATGAAGATTTTGTTGGATTAAAACGGCTCATTCTGATTACCGTCATTGGCAAAATCTCACACTGGAGGATGATGGGGCTAGGGGCTAAAGACCATCATTTTGCCAATTGTTTCTATCGACGCAACGGCGTCAACATTTCAAGTAATCTTTTTTGCTTTTGACAAATGCATGCCATTTATCTAACTAAAGTCGCCTTTTTATGAGTGTTAGCTTCCAATAAAAGCAAGATATCTTAAAAATGGGCTGCCAAAGGAAAAAAGCTTTACTGCTGAACTATTAAAAGGGCTTTGGATTCAGACTTGCTCAGTTGTACTAATGACGCAGGTATTGAGAAGAAGGACGAACTAATTTGCCAGTATTCTTCTTCTCAAAATATAATACAACCGAAGAAACTACCGAAAAGTCGTATCCTACAGATCGCGTTGATACAATTGATGACAAAGATTATTCGCAACGTAATCGATAAACAACGCGTCCTAATGTTTGATACCCCTGTCCCAAACATTTACGACTTTTCGCCTCATATAGATAACGCGTCTTCATTAGTACATAGTTGACAAGTCCGTACTCGAAACTGTGACGTAATTGAGATTTGAGTATGCAGGGTACCTACCTACGTCGAGTATTTTATGTGGGTCGAACTGTGCAATAATTCCAGCATATTATGTAGACTTTGTGAGAAAGTAGGTACGCAAAACAATTGAACCCTTTTTTGGGTCATGTTCTACCAGTAATCCACTACAATTGATCTCTGGCGTCTTAACGCAACTATATAGGACACATGTTTCTTCAAATATTTCATCATGTCCTCACTGCTACTACTCTACCTTTTTTTTTTTTTAATATAATAATACCGAAGAAACTACCGAAAAGGAACTACCACTCTACCTGGGCCAACCAACAAATATCGCATGTTATAAACAAACTTTTTAATTGTTTACGCATCGCCAAACTTTATGAGCAAGTTACTATGGACAGTCCTCGGTGTTCCGAAGTCTCGAACAATGTCGTTCGTATAATGAGGGCAGCAGAAGTTCAGGTCTATTGTGATCGAGCAGCAAGTTTGTGGCACCAAACTGCGGCCTCTGTGATGAGGGAAATTCATTTCACAACTGTCTTTTGTCTAGTTCGTGTATTGTGAAGGACGCTTTGTACCTGTTCGATATTATGTTCTTGTGGGGTTATGCTAGCCTGGTCGTTGATATCTCTGTTCGCTTTCCATTTGTTATCGACGTTTGCCTATTAAGGAAACCATCAAAAGACTTTGAGTGGCCCTTTGAGACCTGAAAAGGATCTCCCCTCTCTTCTTTTGATGCTACCTCTTTCACTAGATAGACAGACCTATTTTGTCATTGTGAATGTTTATAAATCTTTGATGTATTGTGAGTGGGAAAGAAACACACACATTGTCTTTGATTTTGTCGATAGTCGAAGACTCAAATGACAGATTGGCTACTTGCCAAGCTTAAACGCTGAGTTCCGGGCTCGAATCCCGATTCGGAACAACTGTACCTATGTTCCAAATCTGGATTCGAGGGTTCGTATTTATTACCCCACAGCAGCATTTTAATGGGTTATTAGTTCACTTATGACGGTTTTAATGTGCAGACTCACGCAGCTATATTTCATGATTTTCATCAATTCGTTGCGCCTTGCACATATTGGTTACAGCTCTTTCGATGTCTGTCCTGACAACCATTTGGTTTTTGACACATTTCCCACTATAAGTTAATTGATTCAGGCGTGACTTTGCGAAAATCCACTATAAAATACAATAGACGTAGATATATTTAGTAACCTATTCCGCTTAACTATTCCTCAAGAGTCGTAAGAACACGTCGTGTTGAACCCTGTAAGAAATCGACACGTGTTTCACCTCTCAACGAGGCATCCTCAGGATGGCGATTGACCAGTCCCGAACTCGAACGCGACGTTGCCACGCCAAGCGCTGGACGCAGAGCGTCTCTGCGTTACCCTTTCTGAGATAAAGCTAAACAGGCATGTACCTGTAAGCAGACATGAAAAAGCTAACAAGTGATGCCATTTTCATAACTAGGTTGATGTTACTCGAACTAAAGGTTCACGAGAATTGTATAAATTTCAACTAGTTTTTAAAAACGCGAACTGGCTACACCAGACTACACTTTCACCGCAGTTTTAGATTCTTTAATATTCATAAAAACACCGACTTGACTTCGAAAGCACACTATAAAGACTCTGAACTGATATTATTTCATATACTTGGCACGTTATTTGCTACACCTATTACAGGCTAAATTGTACTCTAGTGCTAAGATGATACAGTCGATAAGGAGTGTAGTTTTAAACTTAGTTTTATCAGGCAAGTTTGCCTCGAGCTAATAGTTTTCCAACTAGCATCCGTGTTCGGAGATGATATCTTATATCGAGATAGTGGGAAATTGAATTGACTTTACGCTTTGAAGGTAGTTGAAAGAAAGGAATATTGGGAAGAAGTTAACCGTACAGTTTAGAGTTTGAAGCAGCTTTGTGTAGAAAAAGAGATAGATTAGAACATACACAGTTTCTTATCAGACGTAATTGGATTTAAACGAAAATAGCCCAATAGAAGGTGCGTTGTTGTGAATTGTGATTTGCTTTCGCTTGATCGATGTCAGATTTATTCGGACCGAAATACCAGGATATGAGAAACGTAAGGATAATTTTATGCTCAGTACGTGTTGACTGTCTGCGAGGAGGAATGACCTCGAGGTTTGTTTTGAAAACCGTCCTCTTCTAGGCTCGAGGTTTTGTGATATAGCGGTTTTCTAAACTTCATCTATGTTTGAGGTTGCGTGTGTTGTTTTGAAGACGACCTAATAAAGGCCTATGTATGACCCCTAAGTACTCGGTTCTCCGTCAACTTCTATAATTCAAGAGCTGGTCTGTACCAGGACATCAGAAGCGTAAAACACTACGTTGTGTTGACTGTGACGAATGGCCTCGGTGCTTGTATTGAAAGCCTGTCAACCCGTCAAGTGCTTGATGAATGCTTTAAACTTCCTCTGCATGTGAACTTGTATGGCTTTCTAGGTGGCCAATTTACCCACATTAAATTATTTAAGTAGTTTTGGTAGTTCTTATTAAATATATTTTGATATGCTTGGGGCATGTAACAAAATATAAACGGCAAGAACGCAAGCAAGGTCGATTTGACCACAGGATTTAATACAAAATATGACATGCCTCGAATCGGAGTATGATGGTACCAGGATATCAGTAAAGTTAGGAAATTGCAGATGACTGCAGAAAAGCTCCGTCGCTTGTTCTAAAAGGCTGTCCTCTCGCATTGATGAATCAATTTCTCCCAACATAATATTTGTTACATCATTTTACTAAAAGAGGTTATTTTTAGTTCCATTTAATCGTTATAAAATGGGGTTGGTCCTTATATTCGGTCAAAATGACTTCCTTAAATTATTCTTAAAGTACAAGATACATTCTGTAGTGTTTGAAAACAATTTCAGACAAATTGTTTATCGAGACGGTGCTGAAAGCTGTTTTCTAAATACTTATCTAAATAATCTGAGCACAAGTTTCCTCCCCGCCTCCTTTGTCATCGATGACCAAGTATCACTTGAGATAAGAGTGACACTTCATTCAAGTTTCGACGTAATAACTGTTGCTTCAATACCTAAATAGATTTCCCGCGACTGGGCGAATGTTTTTCATTTTCCGGATCGACATAAAATGTATTGAATGGTAACCAAGCTAAAATCCTGGTGTTTTAATGGCTCCTTTGTAAAATGGATTCCTAGTAACAAAACCTATAAATTAAATTACAACACCTCTTTATCTTGATCGAGATCGCTTGGAGGAGCTCCTGGCTAAGTAATAATAGCCGCTCAGGTCGATCCATCAGGTTAAGCTACGCTTGTCGGGGTTGGTCCGAGAATGGGTGACCATCTTTACATACCGAGACTCCTCCGTGTCTCGGAAAGCAAATGAAGTCGTTGGTCCCGGCTGTCATTCGTGGATCTTTGACAGTCGTCACGGGTCGTCAGAAGCCCGAATGTCTGACAACCAGTATTACCAAGGGGTAACGTATTACCCAGTTACTGGGCTGTGAAGGCCAGATAAGCAAGCGCTCCATATGAAATACTGGTGTCCAGCTGCATCCGGTTAGACTGGAAGCTGACCCCAACGACTTGAAGCCGACCCCAACATACTTGGGAAAAGGCTAGGCAGATTGATTTTTAACATCTTTATATTGATGCCACGGATGATTGACCTCTCGCTACTGACTTATCTCATCTCCCTGTATTATTAAATCCAGTCATAATTATATTATACAGGGTGTCCTCAAACCGTGACAATAAACAGCCAATAATTATCATCTACTAATTTGATCGTTAAAATCAAACTACCTGCCTACTTGGTTATTATGTCTGATCTAGTAATTTGCACTCACGTCATCAACCAGCCAACTGATTGACGGCCATGTACTCATGTCAGTCGTTATTGCTTTAGTGGTGTGTCGTGTATTGACGGCTTGTGTTTGTGTGTCACTTTGGGGCCAATTTGCAATTGTTGGACGTTTGGCTGTTTGGTATAGCATAATTAGCCTTTATGTTCCCACTACTGGGACACAGGCCTCTTCTCTTCGAGGGGGAGGGGGCTGTAATCTACCAGTAAGAGTTGGTAGATGTCACAAGACTTCGAATGTTTGGTTCTAGGAAAAACCAATTTCTTCACAAACCTTGTGAACTCGATTGCGGGCATAAATTAATTTGCTTTTGTTTTTTTTGCTTTTAGGCCAAAGCTAATAAGTTAAAGAGTGTCCAAACATTGCGCAGCAAGAGCGCGGCAGCCACACGCGGAGTTCGAAGGACACATGTCTGTTCTGCCGCGCTCTAGTTAGGACTAAACCGACGAATGTTTGCGCATCAGGACTGCGCGGCATATCCGAGACAAGCCGCGCACTTCAGTTAGCATGAAAGTGTTTGTGTGTGTCGTACCTCTGCTTATAATTCGTCCAAACTTGATTACTGACGAATGTTTGCTAGAAGTTTGGACACACCTTGACGTGTTCTGAAGGCTGTAAACAACCAAGAAGAAGGTTCGGATATGTTTGTGCAAAACGACGAATTAGAACATATGAGTGGGTGCCTCACTCACGGCTGTGCAATAAGTCTCTTTTCGGCTAAAAGTAAAGCTAGACAGTTGCTGTCTGACGCTGGTTTTCTAATGAATCTATAGGCACAACTAGCGGATGCCAGGGTTGCGGGAAAGTCCGAAAGGGATACCGGGAACTTGGCAACAGGCAACTGAAGGAACACGGGTGGGTTTTAGTCAGTAAAAGTCTGACACGCCCTCCCGCTCCGCCCAGAGCGGGAGAAGTCATTTGATGATTTCCCACGCACAAAAAAAAAGGGGCAATTAGCAAATGTGTGACATATACTTACAAATAAATAAATAAACGAGGTACGTAAACGGGTAATAAGTACTGTAATGCTGTGGACTGAACAAACGATTCTGTCATTTTACATTAAAAATAAAAAATAAAATAAATGTATTAAAAAAATAAAAATTGGTAAAATACAGTGTAAAGCTTAGAAATAATGTAGGTACCTATTATAAAGTATGATGCCTGTACTAGGATAAACCTGTATCACAGGCGGCATTAGTTCTTATGATTACTATTAGCCAATTATAATAATCTTTATACAAAAAACGTTCTACTTTTATCAAGAATAACCCGATTCAACCACAGCCGAAATTAACGAAACTCGTCCACAAAAATGCCTGGGCTTGCTCGATCCTTCGAAAGATTTCATCATTCGCTTTCCACTGATGAGATTCAGGTCTAGAGCAGGCACATGGTATCGCAGTTAAATTAAAAAAACCGGCCAAGTGCGAGGCGGACTCGCGCACGAAGGGTTCCGTACCATTATCTATAAAACCTGCAAAAAAAAAAACAAGTTTGTTGTAAGGGAGCCCGCCTTAAATATTTGTTTTATTTGAATTTAATTATTCATTTTTAAAGTGAATATGTAGTTAAATATTCTGTGAATATTTCAAGCGTTGCCGTTATCAATAACGAGCAAAAACTAGAAAAAAAATCAAGTTGGTTGTATGGGAGCCCCCTTAAATATTTATTTTATTCTATTTTTTAGTATTTGTTGTTATAGCGGCAACATAAATAGTGAAAATTTCAACTGTCTAACTAACTATCACGGTTCATAAGATACAGCCTGGTGACAGACGGACAGACAGACAGCGGAGCCTTAGTAATAGGGTCCCGTTTTACCCTTTGGGTACGGAACCCTAAAAAAAGATTCCAAAGTGTAAGAAAAAAAAACAAAGAACAGTCGTATACATAAATTACTAACACAAACCCGTTATACAAGGGCCACAACTGGTGTACCTAGCGATAGGTATTCCTAAGCCTTTTTAATTAAATTTCTTTGTTCATAATCCTCAGCTTTACGCAAACCTTTAAATTAATTTAGTCCTCATTTGTTTGAGGTTGTGGTTTTGCCGACAGAGCGTTTGATTGGTCGTTTTGATTTTATGTTTTATGGATGTATGAGCTGTTATTGTTAGGTTGAGTGTGTGTCTGTTTTCTTTAAATTAACTGTTGTACAGTGGTTGCGCTGATTCGACTAGAATTATAGTTTTATAATATTGTAATTTCCTTTAATTTTCGGTATGTTGGCATACGAATTAATTCATAGATAAAGTTGGTTTGCAACTGCAAGTTCCCATCCCCTATCCTATTCCCGCACATTACCTTTCGTTCGCGCGGGAGCAAGACAGCTACACCAAGTGGCGCCATCCCGCGCAATCTCGTCGCAACATTTGAACGAGAGAAAAAAGGAAGATGGAGTTTGGTGTGTTCGAACCGCGCCGCTCGCGCAACTTGTGTGTCAAAACTTTAAGAAACAAGTGAAAATCCCGCTTCAGGCTTCAATTCGTATCAAACAAGGTATTGTGCACCCTTCCCTAATACAAACTGTCGTTTTTACCAAATTTTCCATAAAGTTTGTACTCCATCCATTGTCTCGCAAACCAACTAGGTATATTTTCTTATTCGTTAGATTATCGCTTGTTCGCGTAAACATACAGTTTGACTAGCTTATGGTTACATCTGCTTTTCAGTTCATGGTCCTCTCAAAAAAACTAAGTATTCAAGTTTGTTACTTTTGTTTTTGTCAACTGGTTCATTTTTTACATAATTTGTTACCATTGCGCAATAAATCACGCGTTTTTTGCCGCATAAAACACTTCAAAGTGTTGTTTTTTTTGTTGATCGGTTTTTTTTTTTTTTTATTGATCACAATTTGTTTGTATTACCTACCCCACACAACAAATTCGTATACCACTACTTGCTATGTAAATAATAGTGACAATAAGTTATTATTTCATCATCAACATACACAAAGTGGAAAAAAAACGCATTTTTAAAGCCAACTCAAAAAGTACCCAAGTGAAGTTAATAACACTTATATGGGACAACTTCGCGAGCTTCCTCTACCATATGAAAAAAAAAATATGGAGAAATAGAAGAAAAATACATTAAAAAACGAGAGAGGCTTACAGTAGTACATATACGTGTAACATGTGACATCTTGGCTGATTGATATTGTGATATGAATGAATCAATTAATGAAATGCACCGACCCCAGCGTGGCTTAACCAGACTCGATAAATCGAATGAACCCCAGGATTTGCACTAGCCCCTGAAGCCATGGGGTTACAGAAGCCATTGCATATCATGGAGTAGACCGAGGGGCGCGGGTAATGGTAGGGAAGACTGTGCCCTTCGGGATAAGGAAGGATTTGCGAGCCTACCGGATATGCGTCCTTGAGTAAGCAATGGACTAGTGGAGAGACGGGTAATATTTATCTAAGGATGGGCATCTTTTTACGACGTCGCCGCCAGTTGGCTCCGTTCTATAAACCATATTCATCATTATCATCGTCATAATCATCATTATCTTGTTTACAACCTCTCGGAAAATGAGTAGGTACTATCTGAAGGCCAACTCGAGAACCGCGCGCACTCATTCGTCAAGTCAAATAGCGCGCTCTTCCCCGGCTTCCTGTTACACACTTCCGTCCCTTTTCACGAAATCACTCCCACAGATGCAGGAAAACGAGAGGAAAGATGTTACACAACAAAAAAATTATTACAGTCAAACATAGAACCACTTCCTTTTTTTAAATCGGGTAATTACAGTAAAAACGAAACGTTGTAACAAATTAGTCGCCTTTTAATCTCCGTCGCACTAAACGTTGGTATAAATTCAAAGAAAAACGAACATTTGACTGGTCTACTTCCTTCCCTTTGATATCATTTAAACCCTTCGTTAATTTCTTCATCTCGTAACTAATTGTGTTGAGCTTTGAAAAACGGATTATCAAGTTAAAGTAACTGTTTCCTTTTTTTCAAGAAAAGATCTCGGTTTTTTTAAGGTAAATATTTAACTGAACCTTTAAAAACTAATTGATAGACATTTTTTTAAATAATTGAGCCTCTTTTTAACTTTCTGGCCTTTTTTACAGTTGGTTGCAGTAATTAAGCTGCGTACTCGAACCAAACGGGTAAGGTTAGGTTGGAACTGTGATCACCCAGGCTACATCCAGGTTGGTTGCAGGTACCTACTTGGCTATTTAGCATTTTTAGGACACTAAAATAAGAATAATTTGGGATTCACAAAAAGAAGAGTAGAGTGTTCAATAATATATTTTTAGGAATGCAAAATAGAAATTATTAGAAGCTCAATTAAATCAATCAATCTTCAATCTGCTTAGCCTTTTTCCAACTATGTTGGGGTCGGCTTCCAGTCTAACAGGATGCAGCTGAATACCAGTATTTTACATGGAGCGACTGCATATCTGACATCCACAACCCAGTAACTGGGTAATACGATACCCCTTGGTAAGACTGGTAGTCAGACTTCCAGGCTTCAGGTTCAATTAAATACATGACTTTTTTAAAGAACCAAGTGTGACTTTTCTTTACTTTAGAGTCGTAAAAAATACAGTTTATATCACGAATGGCCTTTAAAAAAGCATAAAAATGATAAAAGAAAAATATAAAAAAAGAAACTCATTTATATTATATTTAATGAAATTTAAAATGAAACGAAAATAATAATAAACATCATTTTATGCGAGGTCTGAATACTTTTAATACTTACATAGAAATTTCTTTATCAAAGCTCTTCGCAATACCTTTTAATAAAAGTCCGAAAGGGATACCGGGACCTTGGCAACAGGCAAATGAAGGAACACGGGTGGGTTTTAGTCAGTAAAAGTCTGACACGCCCTCCCGCTCCGCCCAGAGCGGGTGAAGTCATTGGATGATTTCCCACCCTCAAAAAAAAAAAAACCTTTTAATAAAGGACTATTTTATTACCTGACTGCCAAGGAAGGGTTATGTTTATCGCGCGTATCTTGTATGTATATTTGTTTGAAAATTTCTTTTTTGCTATTTTATTTTCGCGTTCCTGTTTTACTAAGGTACATGTACACACGGCTACATATCAAGCTATACATTTCCAGTTTATGCTGATCTCGCATTGTATAGGATTTCCGTACAATGCGAGGTCAGCTTATACTGGAAATGTATAGCTTGATGTGTAGCCGTGCGTACCTAACATGTATAGTCACGAGCAAAAATTTGTATCAACTCAGCAAAATTCAATGACGTTTTTCTCATGGAATAACGATTGTAACTTTGAGATGATACCTATTTCATAGTAATCGGGGTTCAAAAATACTATGTTCGTTATATCATAAAAGTACAATCAATACAGAAGCAGAAAATCACTTTTAAAAGTTGCTAAGTGTATACATATTAGTGCTCGTGACTGTACATGGATGCGGCGCGCACTTTTTTATGATCCGATACAATATCGAATTTATTTACTACACAATAAGGTACACGCGCTGCGCAGCCCCGCGCGTCTCAGCGTACTTTGACACGTGTCAACCCTCGCACTGAAATTATACCTTTTCGTGAAGAAAATAAGTGCGATAATTGTTAAAAAGTGCACGCAGCGTTGCGTCGCTTCACGTCGCGGTCTGAGCTGTTTAAAAGATTGTCACATAACGTCATTTATTTTTGCCGTGTAATGCTTTTTTTTTTTTAGTTTGGGATGTCATGCGATGTCGTGCCAGACTTTTACTGTCTAAAACTCACCCGTGTTCCTTCAGTTGCCTGTTGCCAAAGGTCCCGGTATCTCTTTCGGACTTTCCCGTAACCCCGGCATCGGTCCTAGTGGACCCCGCCAATTGTGCTGACATCTCTTTGGGGCGCGCGTGGAACATAACGCGCCGTTGACCTGAGCCTGGTCCTTATCGGACCTCTCTCCGGTCGTGTCCGATTGCCGTTCCATCGGACTTTGAGAGCGAGGGAAGAGAGAGTGCACCTGTGTCTGCGCACGCACTTATGCACTATAATATCTCCCGCGCCGAAGGCTAGTCTCCTTTGAGATTAGCCGTCATGGCCGAAATACGGTTAGGAGTACTATTATGTCACATTTTTTTCGGCGAACCGGAAGGTGCTCTCTGTCAGCGCGACCACGCGTTCTGGTTCACCGAACAAAATGTGACATAATTATGAACGCGACGATCACTCTCTATTATGACGCGGCCATAAACATTTTATGCAATTGTCAAAGAATGACAGTCAGACAATTTAAATTGATAGCAATAATTTTAACCCGTATTTATATTGTACAGACATTATGAACACTATGCACTACTAAACTAACTTACTAACTATGCTAACTAAACGAATATTCAAAAATAACTGCTAAATATGTTTTTGACCGACTTCTAAAAGGAGGAGGTTATCAATTCGGATGTTTATAAGATCTATTAAGAAACAAGTGATGCTATGATGTACAGACGCCAGCACATCAAGCTACCCGAACCTGTCAAACTTTCCCAATCAACCTTGAACCTAATGCTTTAGCGATAAAGTTTAAAATCTACTAAAGAAATTTGACAGATTTTAGTAGCTTGATGTGCTGGCGACTGTACAATCTGAGGCTACTAAAAGTATTTTTGTCTTAAACCGTCTGACGTTATCTTTCCATTGTTTCAGGAACATAAGTGTGGTGTGAATACAATGATCCGTTGTATGTGACGTAAGGCTAGTGCGTGTGCGCAGTGCGTCAGTGACGTAGTGAGTGACAGTTAACACAAGATGGCGGACCCCGACGCGTTCGACGACGAGGTATGGTACCCTAGTCGTTTTATTTAGATACAATAAGTATAAAAAAACTTTATATTTTTGTCATAATAAGTACTGGTTTCACCCAAGATCTCCTTTTCGTGGTTTTGAGAATCATTACTACCACATGCCGAGACGCGTTCACATTAAATTAAGTACAGCATAATCAGCCTATAATGTTCCCACTGCTGGGACACGGGCGTCCTCTCCGACAGGGAGTGGGCAATAATCCACCACGTGGCCCCAGCGAGGGTTCAACTATTGAATCTCAAAAAAGGCGAATTGTAGAAAAAAAAAATGTTAAGGCAATTTTTGTAGATATTTGCATTGTCTCATGTAGTTTTATGACAAAACTTACCGTTTGGCTGAAAAATACAACCAACCTATTTTTTTAAACAGACCTTGGATAACTTTTATTGCACATGCGGGATCACTGGGGACTTGTAACATTTATTTTTTAATGATGATTGTAAACAATCAAACCAATTCAGCTTTATACGAATTAATGTGCCCTTACCCTTATGTTTTGGGCTATTTTTTCCGGACATAAAGTGTACCTACTGTGGTTTCATGACAAGCTGTATAATTACTTCCTTACTAAGCGAATTTCCACCGCACCGGGGCGTGTCCTTATTCTGTGTTATACTTTGAGCTGGGAAACTACCTCATTTTCATACAGTGCAGTAATATTACCTTGCTATTGCGGAAACACTGCAGTTTCCTTATTTTAAGTTAGATTAACTTGTCAACTAGTTTCTGGTATGTATGTAATGCGGTTTGGAGTCCAGAGGGCCAATTCTGTTACCTAAAAAACATTCACATTCAAGTCGCAATCTGTCAAACTTGTCAAAAATGTTAGAATAGAATAGAATAGAATAGAATATATTTATTTGCTTTAAAACATGGTACATTTAAGGTCTTATTTATATAGTTGTGATCTTACATGTTTCGCCATGGACTGGCATACAAATATCTAAACATGTTAATTACATGTATTTTTATACAACACATTTTATTTTCAAATTATAATTATAACCTGTCTATTAACATTGGTTTCATACCTAATTGAACACTTAAACAATAATAATTATATATTTATAAGTACTTAATAAAACATATCTTATTTTATCTTATATTTATCTGTTATTTTTTTATCAAAAAAATCTTTTATACTATAAAAACAATTACCAATAAGCCATTTGTGTAGTTTGGATTTAAAGTGTTTTAGAGGGAGTTCTCTTATTTCTTTTGGGATATTATTGAAGATTTTAATTGCTGTGATAAAGCTATTTTTATGACATAATGTACTTTGGTGAGAAGGAATTCTTAGCCGCGTTGGGTCTCGACGGTTATATTGTGAATGCGAGTCGCATGCTACAAAAAATATAGAGTGTTCTTTCACAAATACACCAGCTTGCATTATGAGAAGAGCTGTTAAGGTTAAAAGTTTAAGATTTTTATATATTAGTCTGCAGGATGTTAAGGGACTGATACCGCAGATTGCTCTTAGGCATTTTTTCTGCACTAGGAAGGCATCATTGATATTCGTCGAGTTCCCCCAGAGTAGGAGCCCATATCTAAGTAAAGAGGAAACATATCCGTGGTAAGCAGTAAGTGCAAGGTAAATTGATGGTAAATTAAATTGATGGTTTTTTTGATAGATTGCGAATGAGATGCGAATGTGAACGTTCTTAAAAATAAGAGAATTGCCCCGCAGATCGTACCGTATCGCTCCGTCGCCGTTTATTGGGCAGTATTCCAATTTTGAATGTAAATAACGGTTTCTAAATAGAATAGAATAGAATACTCTTTATTATGTACACCATAAAAATACAGATACAAATGTAGAAAATTTAACATAGGGTGACACAATGGGCGGTCTTATCGCTAAAAGCGATCTTTTACAGACAACCTTTGGATGGATTAAAGCGCGAAGGAGAGATAATACTGCAGGTAGTCAGTGGTGTACCATTTACATATACAATAAATACACATATACATAAAGCATATACTTATCTATATAAATATATATATATATATATAAACAATACAATAATAAACATGAAACAGGAGGAAAGAGCTATATTTAATAACGATGTTTAAGGAGAGAGGAAGTGTTTTTTTACCAGAATTTTAAAAGTGGACAAAGATTGAGCACGCCTTATCGACACGGGCAAGGCATTCCATAACCGTACTGCTTGAACTGTAAAGGACTTGTCATAAAAACTGGTCGAATGCATCGGCATTTCTAGTTTCAAGTTTTCCGATGACCTCAGATATCTATTATGTGTGTCATGAAGGAACTTGAACCGTTCTTTAAGATAAGAAAGAAATTTCTAAATTCAAAGTTATATTTTTTAATTCGTGAAGGAATTTATATTAACCTTGGGTATGAAATATTCGCAACCATGCTGGCTCTAAAAAATTAAAAGGACTGTCTCAAACTTTATTTTTAAGAAAAATTTAATAAACTCAATTTCTCGGACAATTGTCATTGTAGTTGCGTGCGCCATTTTTAGGCATTTAAGACTCACAGAGACAAGTGAAATATATTTGACTAAGTTTCCAGCGCACGCACAACGTATCACTTCCCATAGGGGCAAGCAAAGTATAGTACACTCCCTGCAGTCACCGCTCACGTATTCCAGAAATAGGAATTTCTGATCCTACGTTTGAGGGCGAGATTATTGCCACTAACCGGACACAAATCCAGAAGCCGGTCAGCTACTGCAAATTTCCTGATGAAAATACTAATAAAACACAACACGAAAGTTGCCTGCATACTTTTAGTTTTGTTATGTATACATAAACTATTTAAAGTTTAAATCAATAAGAGTGCACTTTTTAAATTTAGTACCATATTTTTAAACATAAAATCCCGCCTCTTTTGCCCGTGTGAAGTTGAATACTGTGCTTTCAATAAAGTTTCATAATTTAATCATCGCTTTTTGCGCTCCGTATGAAATACAAATTAAAAATCAATACTCAATCGAACCGTGCAAGTTTGAAAATACGTCAATTAAAAGTATATTGGCAGAGGCCACTGGGTTCGCGCGTTTTATTTTGCTATATTTTCGTTCTAACTGAGTTTTTCCGACTTTTTTGGTATATGAACGAAATATATTCGAAAAATATAGTTTATTTCCCAGTTGGGGTTTTATTCGAACCGAATTTTTAACAGTAAACGAGGAAAAGAAATCGAATGCCATGTTTGTTTCAATGTTTTTTCGAGTGCCATTTTAATTTGCTTGTGAGTTTGTCAACGCGTTTTTCACCATTATTCCTCTTCCTGATGACAATATAATCTAAAAGGTAAATAAATAAATATAATTATACAAACAAGAAATAAACAAATGAAAAAGTTATTTTCACAAACTAGCTAGGAATTGACACTATTGACTCTAAGCTCACTTTATCTAAGTTTTCAAAGTGAGATTTTTACAGATTAGACCGGCTGTTCTTAATAATATTAATAGCAATAGTGCCCCACAAAACCGTTCAACACTGTTCTAAAGTCTGTTTTATAGTCTCGTTGACTAATTTGAGAGGTGCAAATGTCAAACTCCAAATTGACTATACAAACCACAATCACTTGAAATGTCAAATTAGTCTACGAGATTAAAGAACAGGGACCGTATTATGAAGTATTAATAATGCCATCATTATTCCACTACGAAAAAAGGATGGTGCTATCGGCCTTGTATAGCTCCGTCTCTCACTTACATTGGAAAAATGGTAGCATTAACAATATGGCCCCAGACTTTCTATGAAAGCCAGATGCGTATTTGTATTCACCAAGCATGCATGAATGAATAGATGCATGAGTTCGGAATCCAAACAGGTGGATTGCATGGAGGCGTTCTATCACGTACTATAGGTGTTTCAGCACCGCAATGGTAGAATTAGGTAAATATTATGTATTTATGTAAGAACCGAAGACGTGTGCAAGGATTTTGTGTTGTTTTCTGTAGTTTTTGACCTTCGGAAGACTTCAATGGATAGTTTCCTTGTTTTTAATGGTGTTAAGTAAAGGTATACATTCTATTTTATTACATAATAGTAGATTGCACTCGTGTTAATTTAGTATCCTTGCATGCACTCGGGCACCAACATACTCGTAACTCTCGTATATTAATTACTCACTTTGCGCTCGATGCACCACCTACTATTATGTAATAAAATGGAATGTATACCTTTACTTTACACTTTAGCAAGGTGCGTAATCTACTTTTCTTTCAACTACCAATCCACCTACCGTGATAAAATATACCTACTCAAAATAAAAATTCAAGTTAATGAAAACAAAGTTGTCTCGCGACTTTTGCGGCAAAAGGTTATTAACAATTTCATTTGCAGTTGTTTTATACTTTCTGAAGTTGCATTCATATCGCTATCGAAAACTTTGATACTTCATATTTAGCAAGAAAAGTTTAAAAAATATGGAAATAGACAGAGATTTTTTTTTTTTTTTTCAACGGCACTGTTTTGGTTTTAAACAAAAAATACGTTCTTTGTTTTGTAGTGATTAATGATAACATTACTACGTAGTTGAAAGAAGATGGGATTTTCACGTAAGCTTTGGCGAAATGATTTTGTACCAAATATGCATAAAAAAAATGAAGTAGTTCAAAATGCAGACAGTGGTCCAATTTCTCGTTATTTTATTGAAACCCTGGATAGACTAAACTTATTTGTAGAATATTATTGTGAAGACCTTTTAAAGTAGGCTTACAAGTCTCAATAAGGGATTAAAATACAATATCCAATACGAGAACTAAATCTGGTAAGCCTATTTAAAAGCCTCTAAAACGACTCAAACAAATAAATTACAGAGTCTAGTACTGTGACCCCTTTTTCAACAAGTGACGCCTTTTTCAACAAGAAACGCCTTTTTCAACAAGTGACACCTTTTTTAACAAAAACCCTTGATCTATTTTACGATACAAAACACCAGTCTGTTAGATAACGATACTTTTTTTTCTAACCCTCAAATAACTGTGTTTTGATCACTACGGTTTCGGAAAAAAACTGGTGGAGGCGCCGAAACCTCAATATTTTATGCATCGGGAACATATTGGGCTTTACCACTTTTTACTAGAGAAATGTGATAAAATTATGATATGATAGGTCGCGTGCTATTTTTATTTTATTTCGTGTCTAGTGCCTTGGTTGTAGGTCAATCACCCATCTGGGGACTACACACAACTACAACGAAAGACCCGAATGAGACTCGCACTTACCAGGGGAGCATGGTATAAACGGAGGAAGTTGTCGGTGGTGGATTCGCGAGAGCGTCTCTTGTCACTAGACGATAGAACATGGTGGAACATCCTACTCTTATATAAACGCGAAACTTGGTGAGGATGTATGGATGGATAGATGGATGGATGTTTGCTACTCTTTCACGCAAAAGCTACAGAACGGATTTAGATGAAATTTGGAACACAGATAGTTTATAAATTAAATATTATTTATTTCAGGCAATTATTAAACCCATACCATAAAGACACATATTAGAATTATAACACAGATAGAATATAAAAACACAGTACCTAACTAAAAATCTATCTGAATTACCACATAGGATACTTTGTATCCCGATATTCTCACGGGATCGAGACTTATGCGGGTGAAACCGCGGGGCGCTGCTAGTAACTTATAAGGTGGTTGTGGTTGCATACATGGATGCAACTATCTGAGGATCAAATGAGGTGAAGGTCATTGAGAAATATGTTCACCAGCAGTAAAATTGTCCTTATGGGTTCATTCGAAAACCAGCGTCAGACAGTATCTGTCTGGCATTAATGCTGAAATGAACCTTTTTGGCGCAGCCGTGAGGCGCACACTATTTAAAAAAAAAAAAAAAACTTTATTTTGTTATTTATATTTTGTTTTTCATGAATTGTGTCCAAATAAACTTTATTCTTTCTTTCTAAAATAATAGTAAATAAAAGACATGGTTAAACCGTTGTTTTGAACAACTTTTTGTGGTTTAGTTACTGTTCATGGTAAAACACAGTCTAAAACTCCTGGAAATATCATTTAATGTTTTCTGGGAAACAAAAATATTCGTTCATTTTATTTTAATTATTCCTGTCAGAGGCACAATCCAATATCATAATGCCTGGTTAAAACGAGGTTCATTGTTTAGCAATTTTTTTTTTTTAAGACAGTTGAAATAAAGGGTCAGGATTATTCTTTATTTTTTTTTGGAAAGGACTCTCTTAGTATCTCATTCTTCTTTTTTTGCATCGGTCCGAGCAATATTGAAATCTAACACTAATCTATGGGTCAGTTCAGACCGCGATGTGAAGTTGCCGCGACGCTGGGCGCACTTTTTAACAATTATCGAACTTATTTTCTTCACGAAAAGGTATAATTTCAGTGCGAGCGTTGACACGAAGGTGTCAAAGTACACTGAGATGCGCGGTGCTGCGCAGCGCGTGTACCTTATTGTTTAATAAATAAATTTGATATTGTATCCTTACATTATTATAAAACAAAGTCCTCCGCCGCGTCTGTCTGTCGTTCTGTTCGCGATAAACTCAAAAACTACTGCACTGATTTTCATGCTGTTTTCACCAATAGATAGAGTGGTTAGAGCAAGGTTTCAGTATATAATAACCGACTTCCAAGCGAGCGAAACCGCGGGCATCAGCTAGTTGGATCATATAAAAGTGCGTGTCGCGTCACGTCTCGGTGTAAACTGACCCTAATACTTATTTCTTTAATAATATTTATCGAGTCATCAAACTTAAGGCCGCGTCCTATTTAAAAGCGATCGTCGCGCGAATACGCGATCGCCTTGTCATTATGTTTGTTCGGTGAATCTGAACGTGTGGTTGCGCCGACAGGGGGCGCTTTCTGGTTTTCCGAACAAAAAGTGACATGCACGCGACGATCACGTATTCGCACGACGATCGCTTTTAAATAGGACGCAGCGTTATGGTTGAAAGTTCACTACTGATCATTCACCTTTTTACAAGACCTTTATTTACCCTTTGTTTAAAAATACTTGTTATTTATAAATGCGCTATAAATAGAATGTGCCTTTCTCATTATTGTGTCCATGAAAAAATAGGGACGAAACAAAATTAGTTAATAAATCAAAGAGTTTGCACCAAAAAACACTAAAAATGAAACACGTTTAGCGCTCAAAGAATTTAAAAAGTCGTTATATTTCTGTCAGAAGTTTGATTTTAATTATTTTATTTTTATTTTTATTTAATTAGCTGATGCCCGTGGCTTAGCCCGCGTGGATGCCGGTTGTTACTATACTTAAACCTTCCTTGAGAACCACTCTATCCATTGATGAAAACAGCATGAAATCAGTGCAGTAGTTTTTGAGTTTATCGCGGACAGACAGGCAGACAGACGCGGCGGAGGACTTTGTTTTCTAATATGTAAGGATTAACAAGTAACAGGACTTAAAAAGTTAGTAACAACCTTTCTTATCAACTAGGTTAGTACACTTAACCTAACACTGCCTTAAAGATATGAGAATCCCTGCTACAGGCTCGAAACCATGAAAATATGTTTAGCGATATTTTTTTTGTGATTTGAGGTAAAAGTTGGCCTGTAACAAACACGGCTTTGTGAAAATTCTGTATTTGTTTCACAAATAGTTTTTCAGGAAAACTGCGTACACATCGGTAGCCAATAGTAAACTTCACGCGAAGACAGAATAAGAAATTTCATCATCTGCCTAGCGTTTTCCCAACTATGTTGGGGTCGGCTTCCAGTCTAACCGGATGCAGCTGAATACCAGTATTTTACATGGAGCGACTGCCTATCTGACCTCCACAACCCAGTAACTGGGTAATACGATACCCCTTGGTAAGACTGGTTGTCAGACTTTCGGGCTTCTGACGACCCGTAACGACTGTCAAAGATCCACAAATGACAGCCGAGACCAACGGCTTAAAGTGCTTTCCGAGGCACGGAGGAGTCTCGGTATGTAAAGATGGTCACCCATCCACCGACCAACCCCGGCAAGCGTAGCTTAACCTGATGGATCGACCCGTGCGGCTGTTATTACGTACCCACGAGCTCCTCGAGCGAATAAGAAATTTAAAAGATTTAAAAAAAAATTAAGATAACTAAAACCCAGAAAAAATCAAAATATATAAAGAAAACCAATTCAGTTAAGAAAGAAACTAACAGTTTCATACAAAAACGGTTTGGTAAAAGGGTTTCCAGCGTCCTTTTCGCGTTCGTCGACTAATGCGCTATTGTAGTGAGCTGGCAACTTCTCCGGTCGTCATGAGCCCGTAATGAAATTCTTGGCAACCCTAGACGATCGTTAGGGTTGGCGAAGGATAATTTTTAGGTAAATTTTTTAAATTAAATAATGTTTAATGTTTTAATTAAATAATTAAATAATGTAACGCCTTCAGAAGATCGCGGGCAACCAAATGAAGCTCTTACATGAGACTCGCATAGACCAGGGAAGCATGGCACGGGAGAACGCTTATATTCAGCAGTAGACATAATATATGCCATGTGGAAGTTACTCTGTAGCTGATTACGATGATAATCTCTTTAATTTTTTACCATAAAACACCTGCCGCATTAGCATAGTCTCTGTTTATTTGAACTGATAATTGGTGCCAGCCCTGAACACTTCAGCTTGTTACACCGCGCACCACCAAAATTGTATAATTGACACATTTTTATTATTGTAAAATGAGGTTTTAATTGAATGTGGCTTAAGAAGAGACTTACGGTCAGTTTATTCATCAAAAGTAACAGTCAACTGTTCTTCCGCGCTGTTGGATTTACAAACCCTCGCCTCAGCGCCGAGGATTAATATAATTATATATAATATAATTTATTTCACTCTCAAAGTACAACAAAAACTTAATAGATACATTTTTAAAGGTGTTTGTTGGTTGTACAGCAGCACATAATTGTTGATATACTAACTCCCAAACTAAGTCAAGCTTGTATTTTGGGAGTTAGTGGTTTTTCAGATGCAGGACTTACATAGACACAACCTTGTAGCCATAAAATTGGCTTCCAACACGTAACAGTAAATAAATGAAATAAACTTGAAAATACAACAATACAAAAGAGGTTTGCAATTGGTCAATCGTCATCCTGAGGATGCCTCGTTGAGAGGTGAAACACGTGTCGATTTCTTACAGGGTTTTTCATGACTCTTGAAGGATAGCTAAGCGGAATAGGTTACTAAATATATCAACGTGTATTGTATTTTATAATGGATTTCCGCAAAGTCACGTCTGAATCAATTAAATATGAAGAAACTGGTCATAAGTAGGGACGTAGTTTCTCCCTTGGGGGTTTTAATTGCTGAAGAATTACTTTTAGATAGATGTGCTGTAATGAAACTTTTGTGCAGTGGTATTGGCCGCGACTTATGAGTACGTCGTAGATTCGAACCTACACAGGCGCTTTATTTAGTGTAAATTATTTCATCACCAATGCTCTAAAAAACGGTGAAGGAAAACTTCGCCAGGAAACCGGCATGTTCTTGAACCAAAAATTCGAAGACATGTGACATCTACCAACCCGCACTGGGCCCGCGTGGTGGATTACGGCCCACTCCCTCTCACAGAGAGGAGGCCTGTGTCCCAGCAGTGGGAACATTATAGGCTGATCATTGAATTATGAATGAAACTTGTATAACTAATGAAGTTTTTTATCTCGCGGCCACAGGGTAGGAACAGGTAATTCGGGTAAAAATGAAGCAAACAAACATTTTCATTACCTACTTTCTTTTTTATTAAGACATTTCTAAAGAAGATATTATTATGTATAAATTCTTTCGTTTTTAAATTCGTAGATAAGCTGGGTCTTCCTCTAAATGCGAATGAATGGTTTTAATTTTGAAAGAGCTTAGCTCTCGCTCGCTCAGTGGTTTCTCGTTATTTTTCTATTAGTGTTTCCTTGTGGTGTAGGTTTTATTATAACACAAGGGTGGAAATGGGTTGGCAACTTATGTTGAGCTTTTTTATGTTATTGGATGGCAAACCAATGCCTCATTGGGCTAGTAGTCGCAATCGCTACAACTGAACATGAGATCCTGGGTTAGATTCCCGGGTTGGGCAAAGTGTCATTGGATTTTTTAACTGCAACTTTTTTGTAGCAGCCCTAATTCTGGATTTGTGCCTGGTTGATAGCGATAGGCTCGTCCCCTTTTACATGGGACTTAAACAGAATTGGCAAATTGTGGGTGTACTATAGGTACTCCTCTGCTTAAATCTTCGTGGATATATATATGATTTTGTTGGTTTTAAAACAAACCAGTGGCTCACCGAATGGTAAATACTCACCGTACTACCATACAAGAGGCATCGCAAGTACGACGCCATCATAGAGACCAAGCTGAAAATATGTCTCTCTAGGTTCTGCTCGCCACTTCATCCGCGTAAAATGTGTCTCACTAGGTTCTGCTCGCCACTTCATCCGCGTAAAATATGTCTCACTAGGTTCTGCTCGCCACTTCATCCGCGTAAAATATGTCTCACTAGATTCTGCTCGCCACTTAATCCGCGTAAAATATGTCTCACTGGGTTCTGCTCGCCACTTCATCCGCGTAAATTTTCTTGTTTGAACTTACAGTATACCTATCCTATGACATTCGGCAATACTGTAGCTTGTCGTTCATGAAAGTGTTTTATGTATTTATTTATATAATGTGTTGGGAAAAGACTAGGCAGGCAGGTTTTATATACACACTAGCTACCCGCTCCGGCTTCGATATCTTTATAATTAAAGACTATGCTACTAAGTAATAACATATCATTCTACTGGTGAAAGAATCTTTAACACTGGTCCAGTAGTTTTTGAGTTTATTAATTACAAACAAAAATACAAACATACAAAAATAAAAATAAAATCTTTGTATAATATCAGAGTAGAAAATAAAGATTTTTACATAGTTATTAAACCAAATAGTTTGAATAATTTGAATAGTCGTACAATTAACGAATTTTGTAAAGAGCTTTTGAAAAGCTTCAGCGACTAAATCTCTCTGCCAATGAGCTGCCAAGACCACACTCGGCTTACAATGTACTTAATGAAATTTTGGCAAGCGCGGAATTTTAATGTCCGGAAATTCATTAATTTACGTCGAAAATTGTTAATAAGTGTATTTATTTGTGATTTTTATAGGACCTGACCTTTCTGAAATCATCACCAGTAAAGTCAGTGCAAGTATTTATTTATTTATTTATATATACTTTATTGTACACCAGAAAATACATAGCGAAAATAAATATATTTAACACTACAAAACATACAATGGGCGGCCTTATCGCTTTCTGCGATCTCTTCCAGGCAACCTTAGAATGGACAGTGATTGCGTGGACATAAAAAATGGGGTTGTCCTTGGTGCAAAATAATAAGTAGGTACTTAAACTTACCAATAGATACAGTATACTATACTTAATAGATATATATATATATCTATTAAGCATATTATTATATATTATATATAATAATATGCTTAATGTATATATTATATATATATTATATGTATGTATTATTATTATTTTATATATGCTATATAATAGATACATAAATACATACATACTGACTTTAAAAGAATATTAATTTATGTAAGCAACGAAAAATAAATGACGACTACAGATTATTACAGCTACGAGAACAAGATCACAACAACAAGTAATGTTCCTTCACAAGTCTCTTAAATACAGGTAACGATAGCGCGCGTTTTATTTGAACTGGCAATGCATTCCACAAACGAGCTATAAACGAGTATATCCTCAGAGAGTACAATATTAACCAATAGAATCTAAACTCCACTCCAGAGTTTAGATTTACAAATAGTACAGCTCCGCTCTCCTCACTTCGCCGCTCCGGTGGACAGGCAGCCTTAAATGTCAAAATTAAATAGACGTATTAAAAAAAATGGACATAATTTCTTATGTTTTGATTCTACAAGAATCCTAACTAATAATTATAAATGTGAAAGTGAGTTTGTTTGTTTGTTTGTTACGCTTTCACGCTAAAACGGCGTTCGACCATGACCTGGAAAAGGACATAGGATACTTTTTATCCCGATATTCCCACGGGATCGAGACATAAGCGGGTGAAATCGAGGGGCGCAGCTAGTAAGCTAAAGAGGAAGATGGTACACCCACACACACACCCGTATAACCACACACACCCACCAAGAGCTGCTAAAATAATTTTTTACTTTATTTATTTCAGTTTTTCTATAAACTCTATTTACGTACGTATATTAGCTTCATCTTTGTAAAGCTACGACTTCAGGGAAGAGTGAGACAGCACCGACACAAGACTATTTAAATATTTTTGTATTTTTTTTTGTATTTGTTTGGTACGTGTGAGGTGCTTGTGGCTACGTAATAACAGCCGCACGGGTCGATCCATGAGTTTAAGCTACGCTTGCCGGGGTTGGTCCGTGGATGGGTGACCATCTTTACATACCGAAACTCCTCCGTGCCTCGGAAAGCACGTTAAGCCGTTGGTCCCGGCTGTCATTTGTGGATCTTTGACAGTCGTTACGGGTAGTCAGAAGCCCGAAAGTCTGACAACCAGTCTTACCAAGGGGTATCGTATTACCCAGTTACTGGGTTGTGGAGGTCAGATAGGCAGTCGCTCTATGTAAAATATTGGTATTCAGCTGCATCCGATTAGACTGGAAGCCGACCCCAACATAGTTGGGAAAAGGCTAGGCAGATGATGATGACGGTACCATGTGAACACCTAACTATATTTAGCTATGTGTACTTTCAAAACAACCTCCTCTTTTATTGAAAACCCACTTCGATTCCATTTCGATTCCACTTAGCTCTTCACCCACACTCCGAAATCGTTCTATTACCGAACACCAGCAGAATAAAAAGACAGAAACAAGGCACTATCAATAAATGGTTACTTCTAATTGGTTTCAGTCCGACGGTTACCAATTACAGAGCAGTAGAGTGTGCTTTATGTGGCCCTAGTAGCAGCGAGTGTTGTTTCAAGTGTTTTATCTACACCTATGCTATAAATCTTCTATAAAAGTTTCTGAAACAGTTAGTAGCTTATTGCCAACATTAAAACAACCAGTGTCATAGTAACCATTATATCATCCAAACGGGTGTTATAATGTTGTACTAAATTCCATTATGCAACTCATTTAAAAAAAAGAACGCTGTCATGCAGGCGCGTTTCACTAACTAAGCTGTCATAAAAAAAAAAACTTGTAGTTTATT
Organism: Lithophane leautieri; assembly: GCA_949152455.1. Lineage (NCBI taxonomy): Eukaryota > Metazoa > Arthropoda > Insecta > Lepidoptera > Noctuidae > Lithophane > Lithophane leautieri. The sequence continues at coordinate 10,034,312 of OX424480.1, read as the reverse complement.
CGAATTCTAAAAATTCGAATTCACGTGCGTTGTATCCTGCCATTTTTGTTCGATATTAGTATTATAAAGAACCTTAGCACATGTGATACACACTCATGTGATACACACTCTGACACTCATGTGATAAACCCACATCGTGTTTTAATACCCCTTATTATATAACAGTTGCATAAATAACTATTAAATCATTCTTCTACTTTTGAGAATCGGCGCGACCGCTCATTCGTACAGAAACCATTGAACCCATTCGCTCCGAAAAAATTAAAACCTGTCTGTCCTAAAAGATCCGAAAAAATCCGCACAAATGCAGCATGCAGTTCTACTCGTGTAGGACACACCAGTAGGACTGCGCATTTTTTCGTATAAAGAAAGAAAAACAAAGTTTATTTGGCACAGTAAGGTAAAAGCAAGGAACAATTAAAAAAATACATAAAATAAAAAAAACATAGGATCATGTACATCTGTGCCTCACGGCCGTGCATTTCGGCAATAATGCCAGACAGATGCTGTTTGCCGCTGATTTTCAAATGAAGTTTCACGAATAAAAATGTCTCGGTAGTTATATAAGTATGCCAAGTTTCAACTCAATCGAATGCCAGGAAGTGCTTGAAAAATGGGTGACAATTAGAGTAACCGGAAACATACGAACAGATTGTAAAAAGTAAAGTAAGACCCATAAACTATCTCTGTGCAAAAACTCACGTAGATCAGTTGCTCTGTTGCCGTTGTTGCGTGAAAGAATGACAAACAAACAAACACCCTTTAGCATTTATATTAGTAGGATTATTGTCGTTAAAGTTCTATTATGCATGCAATATGCTTCGATCATAATTATTTCATGTTAAAGTATTTTTTAAACAATAGTTAAGAAATAATACCTATCCTAACATTTTTATTATTTTATATGCGGAAGTGACTTTTTGTTGCTTTCACGCTAAAACGGCGCAACAGATTTGGATGAAAGTTGGCACATAGGTAGACCATAACCTGGATTAGGACATAGAATACTTTTTATCCCGAAATTCCCACGGGATCAAAACTTAAGCGGTGAAACCGCGGGGCACAGCTAGTATCTATTGTCAAGGCATCCAGCTGGTGTCTAAAGGTTTGTTGAAACATGCAAATAATAGTATTCTGACTGACAGTTGGCAATTACTGTGGAGTTCTAGAATATGCTAAACGGAGCACTGACAGCGAGGAATAATTGGTTTAAAATTCAACGGAAAAATGTTGGCACATTTCTTTGAATAACTTTTGTTTTTCCAAGGTTGGATAATACAATGCGAATGATAATACAGTGCAGATGTTTTGCTTCATCGATTTGGTAGTCAGCAAAAATATTTGGTTAAGTGTGAGGTGGGTAAATTAGCTAAAGAAAATAAATAAATTAGCAGTTGCTTATTATAGTTTTAACTGAACATAACTCTGCATGTACTCTCTGCCACTTCAGTTATGCAATTTTTCTGGCTATGGCGCTGGATTTTTTTGATGGAGTTGTACATCCGGAAGATTTACTCAACAGTGAATCTTTCTTAACTGTAAACAAAACTGTACATGCAATGTGCACTCTCTGCCACTTCAGTCATGCAATTCTTCTGGCTATGTCGCTGGATTTTTTTATGGAGGCGTACATCCGAAAGATTCACTGTTGAGTGAATCTTTCGGATGTACTGATGAAAACTCTGCATAGTCTTTAACTCCAATGTTTATCATAGGTTCAATTAAATACGGCTCAAAAACTCTTTGTAGTTATCAGCTTGTCGCTGTTTCTCGGGCCGCACACTAGAGGCGCCACTTCAGACTAAAATAGGAAAGAAATAGTGTCAATGTTATTGTCTTCTTCAAGTGATTCAGTTGTTTATATTTGTTTGTATAGCTCTGTACTGTGTTTATTAATTATTTAATGACTGGGTTTTGTAAAGATAACAAAATACTCGCTCTGAGCGAGTATTTTGTTTGTGATTTTACTAAGTGCTTCTTCAAAGTCATTTTATATGCGTTTATTGCGTCATTTTATATGCATTTACTGAAAATTCTAATATCCTGAATTCGCCCGCATTAAGCATTCAATATTAAAGAGAATTTAAAAATGTTTGTTCCGTGGCCAGGAATTTGCATAATCAGCTTATAATGTTCCCACTGCTGGGACACAGGCCTCTCTGTAAGAGGGAGTGGGCCGTAATCCACCACGCGGGCCCAGTGCGGGTTGGTAGATGTCACATGTCTTTGAATTTTTGGTTCTAGGACATGCCCGTTTCCTCACGATGTTTTCCTTCACCGGTTTGAGAGCAGTGGCGATGAAATAATTTACACAAAGTAAAGCGCCTGTCAGGGTTCGAACCTACGACCTACAACACGTAAGTCGTTGCTGTTACCACTGGGCCACCACTGCTCTGCTCTGCTCTCAAGGAATTTCAAATAATAATAATTCCCTATATTCAGCGAGATGAGATTGTTCGTTGGGTACAGGTTAAACAATACATGGCATTAAGTCCGCCTCTCTACATTTGCTTGAAGTAATATAATATTTATACAGCGTGAATTTAATTCATGGGCATCCTCTTTCGGGTCATTGTACCCATAATTTTGAACAACTTTCACTATGGGACCAACACAAAAATTTGCAAATAAAAAATCAGCTGTTCCCTACATTTATGTTCGCATAGCTTGTCTAAATATAGGGAACAGCAGATTTTTTCACCCTGTAAAAATAACTAGCCGCACCCCGCGGTTTCACCCGGTCGGCGTAAATCTCGATCCCGTGGGATATGTCTTATTCCACGTCAAATCCGTTCAGCTGTTTTATTGTGAAAGCGTAACAAACTCTCTTTCGCATAGTTAGGAAATAATAACACGCATCTCATCAGTTTAGTACTAAAGTACGCATGGTAATGTCCTTAACTTTGACTTAAGTACTTGGTTTTCACTATGTCGGATTTAATATTTAGTTGTTATGACAATGTTCATTGTAAGTTGCTACCCTAATTTTGCCTTTACCGTGAGAGCTATTTTTAAATATGAATTGCGAATTTAATAGTACTGAATTGTACCGGGCTGTAGACGTTCGTGCAAGTCATTTTCATAAACGAAAACAATAAAACCCTATCATACTCATATTCAAAGAAAGATGCAAAAGATAAAGTATCAATTAGCCTTCCTATCTTTTGAGACACGCGAGGATCATAAATAAAGTAGAATAAACGAAGGGATTTCACCCAACGTCGGGGGAAATAGTTTTTCGAAGTACTAGGCTGACATGCGGTGGTAAGAGGTTTTCTGTAAATCCGTCGCGGGTGAGACACGTACGCGGATAAATCCTGAAGCCTCGTTTACACGAGGAGGGTTTCCCACTCGAATAGGCGATCAGCAAAGGGAGGTTTAGAAATGTTGACTCGCGTTAACAGTGCGTTCTTTATGCTTAACGATACATGTCAAAAGTTTCGACTGTTACAATTGAGAGCGTCCGTGTAACCAAAAATTGTAATAATCGAGTTTTTCTTCGAGAAATTACCTAGCGAGTCTCGTTTGACTTCTCCGTTGAAAAGATTTTTTCTCGGCTCTCTGATATGAGTGCGATAAATCGCCATTCGATTCTCGCTCCCGAGGCTCGCATGGACATTCCCGGCACTCGACGGTCGAGAATCTCACTTCGTGTAAACGATGCTTTATCCTGATCCACCGCGATTTAGTTTCGCTGCTTCGCTTCATTGCTGCCTTAGTAGATGGGGAAATTTTATGGTGTGTTTTGTCGTTTTTATGGGGACCTCATGACATAATCTCTGTTATTTTGTCATGGTTATAAAATAGTAGAGCGAAACTGTTATTAATAGTTTTCTAGTATGTTTTTTTAGTAAGCGGGTTCCTAGAATCGTTTTATAGGTTCCAATATTTACTTTCTTCATTTCTAACACACAACTTCATACAAGATTCCATCTATTTTGCCCCTTCAGTTTAGAAGCTGTTTAACTAACTCAGTAAGTATATTAAGGAACTTACAACGATGTCACTTAGAACCAGAGCTAACTTCAGTGTACGGTATTGAACTTAAAGGTTTCATAGAACAGGAGCAAGTTAACGTCGACCTCCTTTTAGTTGATTTTTAAAACTTTTTTATGGGAGAATATCGGCATTGAAGTCCGAAATTAATGTTAAGTCAAAAGTCTTTGAGGGGTTTGTAATTTATTGCTTGCCATCAAATCAGGGTAGTTCATACTAAATCAATGAATTGAAGCACGCACTTTACGTAGGTTTACGTATACCTACGTAAAGTATACATATGTACGTGTATGTTACGTGAACTTACGCAGGTAAAATTATAATGAGTATGTGGCCATTATAATTTTATAGCATTCCCCCTCTAAGAAGTTTATTTTATTCACTGGAAACAGTGAATAAAAAACACTTTAATGACTATTTTGGTGTTTGAATTTAAAATATAAAACAATATATTCGACCTCCATCTCAGTGCTATACAACCTCTTTGCGAAAAAATACTCGATACAAACTCCTTGTGCAAAGAATACTCGACATACAAACTCCTGTGCAAATAATTCCTAGAGATTTGATTGGTCGGAATTTTCGACAAGGAGTTTAGCATTAGAATAAAAACTGTTTTGTGTTCTTTGCTGTCTTTAGTAAATTGGCGCTATTTTGAATACTGTAAGTTGTACGAACACAAAGTTTAGTGTTGCAATACAGTATGCAATTCTTGAATAAAACGGATTTATATCGACGGCCATGGATCACCCGCGTCGCTCAGGATTCATCTATGGCCCTCGCTTTAAATCCGTCTTTTATTCACTAATTGCATAATATTCTAATACAATAATAAATGAAAGAACGCAACTGTTTCTTAAAACGTCAACGTAGGTATAACAATCATAATTCCCTTGAATTCTTCAGAAAGACTGCGTTATCTATTAAATACCCAAACCGTTAAATGTAAAACTGCCATTAATTCCACTACCACGAAGCATAACAAAGCTTTCACATTGCGACCGGATGTTATTAATTTCCGCAAACCATGCTGGGAACATTTAGGGTTGGCAAAAGTTTGAGAATCATATCTCTTTTGTTCCATGCTTTCCTGGTCTCTGCGTCTTATCCATATCATCCCATCGTTATTGTTGTTAAAATATCGTTGATATTTTAAGATGTTTTTGCCTAAAAGCTGCTTTTAGCTTTGATAGCGTTCATTTGTTTTCATTTTGATGAACGAATGTAATAATTACTTTTTGTTGCCTTTTCATATTATTTAACGAGTGTTTAGTTATTTCTGCTTTGTAGGTAGGTAAACACGCAAAACGAGAACCATGTATCTTTAAGTAACATTTTTGAGATAACGTAATATGACCCCTTTGGACTCCTCAAAGGGTTAGAGGTGCACTTTTAGTTCAGCCACACTTGGCCAGTTACGTTTTAGTCTCATGTAACCCTATTACATGAGACTAAGACAAGGCTGTTGCCATCAATTGGTTTCAAATTACTTTGCATTCAAAGTCAAATCAACAATATTATCACACACATCATAAAATTAATGTTGTGTAGCAATGCGTTGAACCAATTATTTTCTGATCATGACAAAATAGTTCTAAGCATCTCTGCCAGCCCTACCTATGAGTAAAAGCATGTTACAAGCAGGTATTTCTGTTAACCATTCATTAATACATTCAATTAAATGTTATTTGCTGCATAATCGTTTAATCTCATTTAAGTGTAGGTATTGCTACCTAGTAGGTATCTATAATATGCATATGTAGCATGGGGATTGCTCATTGAGTTTTTTAATTTTACTTTTTTTTGCTAGCTGTGCATTGGTTTCTTAGGAAAGCGGTACCGTCATATGAATAACGTCTGTTATGAAAATCTGTCATTTTCTCCAGTACTTGACATAAAAAGGTGTCAAAAAACGCCCTGTATTTGGACAGCTAGTATTGTTTTGTTCACTGCTAAAATAATTGTATAAAAAATTGAGCCGGATTTACATTACGAAACTACACATATATAACTCTACATCACACCTTGTTTCCCCGAAGGGTAGGGCAGAGGTGTACCTATAGTACACCTACATTTCGCCAGTTATGTTTATGCCCCATGTAATTGGGGGCGAGACTATTGCCATCAACCGGGCACAAATCCAGACTCCTGGCTGTTACGGAGAAATTCCAACTAGTTGCACAAACTTAGTTATTCATTGATAGTTTCACGTGTAAATAGATAATTATTCTTTTTTTTTTCGTGTGGTTAGTGACTAACCTGGAGTCAGACGAGTCAGAGTTTTAAAGTCGCCCAAGGGCGTCTGACTTGGCTTCACATGTCGTCCAGAAATATTTTTCAGGCTTTATTTATAAAGCAAGTGATAATTTTATAATAAAATTATTTACACGTGATACTATCAATGAATGGATGGGAATGAGCGACAAACTAAAATCCTGTTTTTTTAATAGTAAGTCAGCCATGATGTGTTACGTTAATACAAGTTTAGAACCCACAACAAGACCCATTTTCCTGCGCCATGACGGTTCGCACAAAATAAAAATAAAAGTATATTATTTACTTCCACGAAAAGTTTATTGTATCACTCGTTATCGATACGCTGTAACTAACTGAAAGGAAGTAAAGCATGAGGAAAAACAAAGGAAAATGATGTAAGGATATATTTTTTATATCGAAATAATACCAATCTGCCGCCCTGTAATGCTGAAGCTAAGAGGAAATGTGTGAGAGAAACTCCGACACAAAAGTATTCGAAAAAATACAGAAAATGTATATATTATTATGTTTTTCCATACATTAGTAGCTACAAATCCAAAAGAATGTCTTGTTTGTTTGTTGTTATTTTTTGATTCCTTGACTACTAAACCTGTGGAGAATGTCAGGATATTTTTTGCTGGGATAATTTCGATCGCAGTTTGCCTTTCAAAGCAAAATAAAACAACACTGCTTGGCGGCAAAAATGTAATGTCACTTTCAAAATTCCTTTTTTGAAATTCCAAAATTGTGCAACGGAGGATTCTATTTTATTCTGTCTTCTTGACGAACAATGACAAAAAGCTCTATTACGACAAATACGGTTTTAATCCGACAGACATACTTAATCCCTTCTTCGAATCTGCCGCCACCCACGCCTACTCTACATAATAAACCAAGTAATCTTTTACCCTCAAATAACAAAGGGCTTACTTTGACAACAATATGTCCTGTTATCCTTCTTATTTCTGTTTTCCTAGTACTCTGAAATCGTGTATTCCCGCTGTCCCCATTGCCGTGGCTGGATCATGAAGTCTTTTTTTCTTTTAAAGCTTGACATAGTACAAATGTACATAGTAGTGTCTGAAAGGGAATGAAATATGGTGGGAGTGTGTTAATGGCACAACGGTGTAATGACGAGTCGTGTAAATGTATGAATATGGTAGTTAAAGCAGTAGGACATTTCCGGGAAGACGATTCACAAAACGTTCACACAGAACTGGAGCGAGCGTATGGGATTTTGTCATTCCATTCCAGCAAAGCTGTACTCGCAAAAAAGGTCACAAACCCACGATCCCTGTTCAACTCATCTCAATACTAAGTCGATATCAATATACTGCATACCTAATACCCACAGACCGAGGCACGCTGGGGCTCCTAATTTGCATACTGAGTAATTTCAAGCGTACGTTTGGATTGTAGGCCGCCATATTGGTTTAGGGTCGTTTTCCTTCAAATTTACATGGGATAGGGCGTTTTATAGCGGTTTTTAGGGCTCTGGATAATTCTGGCAGGAATGTTAGAGCATTTGGTATTGTCGAAAGTACATGTGACTGTTTGGTAACTCATATGAAATGACAATTGATCGCAATGCGTTTCAATTTGACAGCTCAACCACGTTCATTTCGTTATTTGCTTTGTTGAGCGGACGACTGTATCAAACCTGTGAGGCAATGGATGTCAAAATGAAAGGCATTGCGATCGATTGCCATTTATGTGGTTCGCAATTAACCCGCTGGATAGAGAGACAAAAAAAAAACCGACTGAAATGAGCTAACAGATCGGACTGGGTAATCAAAAATTACATGGGCAATTCTCTAATAATAGTGCTTTTCGCGGCACTTAAAACCATTTGTGACTTCTGGCACACTACCCAGAAGTTCGATAAGAGTCCTATAAATTAGTTCACTAAATCACACTTCATATACTTAGTAGTTAACTTTGCAGTACACCATGACTACATCATTATCTGCCCATCCCAATATCTTGGGATCGGATCTAAATTACGGTCGGAAATCACTATTTTATCTTCCTATCTCGAATGCAATTAATATTCCAACCAGTCCATAAAATAACGCATAGAGAAGCGAAACTCTATTAATGTTGGGCATTAACTCCGTTCTAAATGTCCAATTTAAATCCGGATCTGGAATTCCGACCGAAATTTACTTTACAGTTTTAGAGTTCATCTTTGTACATGACTTGGGTTGATAATCACCGGGATTCGTGAGTCGTTTGGTGATTATGCCAATCACCTTTAATTATGTAGATTAGATAAGTAGATTGTTTCAAGTAATACGGGGGTACGAGTAGCTGTAGAAAATTCGCGAACGAAAAGATTATGGTAATTTAATTAGTGTTTTAATTAATCTCATTTTCTTGCGATGTAGGAATCATTATTTCATTGTTAATTTTTATTATGCGCCTTTCTCATTCAATGTGAACTGTGAAGCCAAAAAATCGAGACAGTCTCAGCCACACTCCCGAACCGCTATCGCCATCCGAGTAGAGCGCCATAACGGGCTTTGTTCCATAGACATGGTGATTTATTATAGGCAATAAGTCTATCATTGTTTGTGGTTGTGGTGATTATGGAATTACTACACATTATTATTGTTGACAGGAACGAATACTTCTCATTTTCTGGCTATAATCGTGTTATGGCCTCCTATCTCAACAGGAGCACAGGAAGGTAAGAAGGTGGTTGGTCTACTAAAAGGTCGTGATAAGTTGGATGAAAGAACAACAGCCAATCAAATGACTAGGGTAACAGATTAAATGGAAGGATTTCAGTAACCGGAGGTAAGTCCTTATTTATATTATACTAGTTGCGCCCCGCGGTATCACCCGCGTATGTCTAGATCCCGTGGGCATATCGGGATAAAAAGTATCCTATGTGTTAATCCAGGTTATAAACTATCTGTTTGCCAAATTTCATCTAAATCCATTCAGCCGTTTTTGCGTGATTGAGTAACAAACATCCAATCACACAAACACGCAAACACACAAACTTTCACATTTATAATACTAGTAGAATATTAGTAGAATTGTTCCTGAAACTTGAGTATTTCCAACAAACATTTTGAACTAACTTTCAAAGCCTGTAATTATTATTCGGAAAACAAAGTTTGAAAGAAGCTCAAACGCTTAAATATAAGACAAGGATTATGTTAAACAAGCCTTTAACTATTTCTACAAGACCTTTCAAGTATTTGAAGTCTATAACAAATTGAAAAGTTTGACATCTTTATCTTAAAACAAAGTTTCCAGTAGCATAATGTTTATCAACATAATAACAATTACTTAATTCAGTCGAACTTCTGTAAAAATCTCACCTCACGTCAATACTATTAAACCCTAGCAACAAGCGAAAGAAAAAAAAAACACAAAAAAGAGAATCAAGGAGATTAGGTACCTACCATGGCGAAAACCTTCAACTGACCTCGACAACATTCATAAGTTGCATCATTTGTTTTCCACAATATCAGCAAAATAGCTTTACTCCCTCGTAAATAAGAGGTACATTTTCCGTTTCGACACGTCATTCCGTCCCGCGTCGGGAAAGTTCGTGATAAATACTCTCCCGAAGTTGTGACGTATGCTAGAATTTGTGACGTATGGTGTAACTTCGAATGTTGTACCGTATCGGTGTATTAATCGAAGAGTTTCTTGTGGTGGATGAGGGTTGAATTTCGATGTGTTAGCCCGATTCGGATAAAACTGCAAGTCGAACTCGCACCACGAAGACACGAAAACACGTGATTTCTTAACTTTATTTTATTTTTAACTAGCTGATGCCCGCGATTTCGCCCGCGTGGATGTCGGTTATTATCAGTGATCGGAATAGGTAGAGCTAATCTACCTAAAGTTCAAAGAACAGAGACAAAAAAAGTGGAGATTTCCTTACGACTAAAATATTTTTTCGGGACTAATGTCGGGATTTAGGGACATCACATAAATTATTATTAAAACTATAACAGTTTTAATAATAATTTAATAATAATTTTTTTTGTAAATAACATTAGCTTCTGTGCTTACTTACATCGTTCAATCGAATATTAGATTATTAGGAGATTACCTTAATTTTTTTTAAACAATAGAAATCGTGCATACTTTTTTTTTTAAACAGAAACAGGAAATTAATTCGATAGTTGTTTTACTTTATTAATTTTAGTTGTACTTAAGTAATGTTCTGAAACCCGGGACATTAGTCCCGAAAAAATATTTTGTCATAAGGCGTCTCCACTTTGTCTCTGTTCTTTTTCGAACTTTAGGTAAATTAGCTCTACCTATTCCGATCACTGGTTATTATACACTAAAACTTTACTCGAGAACCAGTCTATCCATTGGTGAAAATAGCATGAAAATCGGTGCTGTAGTTTTTGAGTTTATCGCGTACAGGACGACAGACAGACGCGGCGGAGGACTTTGTTTTATAATATGTATAAGGATTTTGTTGTAATAGCGGCCATAGTACTGTGAAATTTCCAGTGTCTAACTTTAAAGGTTCAAAAGATACAGCCCTATGACAGACGGTTGGATGAACGGTCAGATGGACAGCTGAGTCTTAGTCCTTTTTATTTTCATGAATTCTCCGTTTTGGTATCTCATTTCCTATCGTCAACTGCCCTTACAACCGATTTTCCATAAAGTCTATTAAAGTCATTAACAATCTAACTTTTCCTCCGAAAGAGGAGGAAATAAAAGTTAAAACTTCACGATAAAATAATTAAATCATAACGAGTTTTCCGCACCATGAATGACTGCTGACTTTTTCAATTATTTTTTTGTTTTTTTGAGGAAAAAATAAAAATTACTGTTTCGGCGTAAACTCAAAAAAGTATTGATAATCAAAATTGTTTTTTCTGAAGATTTTAATTGATTGTTTTTCAAACACAAATTAGAAAACAGGAATAAAATCATAACATCACGCCTCTGTATTCCTTGAAGGGTTAGGCAGAGGTGTACCTAATAGTACCCAAATTTCCCCAATTATGTTTAAGTCCCATGTAAAAGAGAGCGAGCCTATTGCCATCAACCGGGCACTAATTCAGACTCCGGGCTGCTACTGAGAAATTCCTGATGGAAAAACCTAAAAACACTTTGCCCGACCTGGGAATCGAACCTGGGACCTCATGCTCGACAGTAGCGCATGCGAGTCGATGTTACTAACGTTTTTTAATTCCACAAGCTACACAGTCAAACTAAAATTATGGAACTGGCCGCATTATAAACGTTTCCTCGGAAACAATTTGCTGGGAGCTTTGATAAAATATTCTAGACTAGATCAATGAAAGAATTTCAAACGGTATGAATTCATTTCGATATTGGGTTCGAGATGGTTTGGTTTGTTCGTCAGTTATTAACATCGGCATTGTTCAAATTGTTTTTGTGATGATCCAGGAACATGGCCTAATCTTCTCTCGTGAGGTTTGAAGGTTCTTCCTTCACGAAATAAGCTATCCTCTGACAGCTTAATTCGTGGTGAAAAGATTAATTAGTAAGTTTATTTGTACTCATTGAGTTCCCTGGGTATCTACAGTCAGTCCCTCATCGCAAATTCTTGACTGAGGTCAGATTTCTAATAATAAATTCAAACAAAATTAAACCTGAGCAGCTCTCATTTTCAACTCAACTACCAGGCAAGCATGAACTTAAAAGAGCAACTAACAATGAATAATTACGAACTAAACATTAACCTAATTCGTTGACCTGACAAGGTTCAAACGGAGTCCTTTATTAATATGTCCATTACAGAGCCGATTCGTGAATAATTGATGGCCACTGCTAATAAAGTAACCATGTTTGTGGAAATATTTTGACCTTTTGGCTCGCTGTAATATTAAATAAACACTGGGTTTTTACAGTAACATGGCTGCTGTAAACATTTATTCTCGTGGAAACGTTTTTGAAGTGAAATTTTTTCGATAATAAGACAAGAATTGAGAGTGAAATTTCAAGGGCGCGGAGGGGGTTTCACGTTTAATCACTTTCGTTACATGAAAGGGAAGGAAGATATAATTCTGTCTCTCAAACAAAATCACACACTAATAACGAAGTTTGTTGCACGCACACTTTTTATCCGATTTTTTTAAATTGAAATGGACAGTCAGTTTGCGAAGCGTGGTGATTTTGGCATCACCGCTGATGGTGAATTGATGACATCATCGACTTGAGTGCCTCCTTCATGTGAAACTAACTTCGTTTGGTTGGCTTTTTTTAGAGAAATCTTGTGCTCAGAATCCACCTTGTCTATGGTCTTCATTATTACAGTCTACAGTTTACCTTACTAGTTCTCATCGGGTTTGTAGGAATCAATTTAGCCTCAAATCAAACTACGAAATACCCATGGCCTTCCAAAGGGCTTCGTAACATGAATTGTCGGAATTCTCTGGTTTCTAAACACCCCTAATGACTGTCATAGCAATGAATATAACAACAAACAATACCAGGAGATGAGAACCACTACGAATATTAGTGAAATACTAGCCACACTGTTTATTTTAATTGACAAATATAAGCGTTGGTACACAACGTTTGGACCGAGGCCAATTGAGCAGCCGCGCATTATACTGAATGTTAATGAGCTTCAACATTATCTGTATACTAAATGCATATTGTTTTGCGGCTATGTGCTTACATTTACCTAAAGATTTTAGACTCTTTTTTCTTTATAGGGTTCCGTAGTCAACAAGGAACCCCTATAGTTGCACCATTTGTCTGTCTGTCTGTCTGTACGCCTGTCCACGGCTTAGGTCGGAGACTCTTATTACTAGAAAGCTGTAATTTGGCATGGGGTGTACATATTAATCACGCCAACAAAGTGGTAAAATAAAATTATGAAATAGTTATTTGTGCAATAAGAGAGCAAAATTGTTTTTTGTTGCGAGTGTTGATTTTGAACCCCGAGTAAGCAAAGGGTTCTATAGTTGAATCACGAGCGTAGCGAGTAATTCTAGATTAGAATCCTGAGCACAGCGAGGGTTTCAAAGACACGAGATGCAAATAACTTTGGTCTCGTGTAACACATCCAACTTTTCACCTCAGCAGCGAGAACATATTAGGATTTGAAATATGAAACTGTTTTTTTCTAAGGTAAAATATATTTATTTAATCAAAGTCTCATTGTCAATGTCAAACTGTGTGAAGGCATTTTGTATCACTTCCTGGGAAGAAGAAAGTTGCGGCGTTTGACCTGGAGTCAGCCATTGAGTTGTTCGCTTGCGATTATCGTAAAGAATCCACTAAATAAAATGAATAAATAATAATTTTATTGTACAAAGAGAAATACATAAAATAGACGGTAAAGATGTTTGTCAAAATCAGGTAGAACAGCTGGTCCACTTTTCATAGGCTTTGCATGCTAGTTTATTGGTAGTTTTATACGGATCGGTTTCTACCGTCGCATCCAATTCATTGTTATTACCCGACTGCCCCAGAAGGAGGGTAATGTTTTTCGAGAGTATAATTATGTCTATTTCTTTGGCACGCTCTGTAGCCTAAATGGCTTGATGAAGGTGGATATGAGGTGTCGTTAGGTTCATCTTAATTGTGGGAGTGACATAGGCTATTTTTTTTTTAAATATATTTCCTCTGAATATACAAAAAAAACGGAGGGGGAGGTTTTTTTAAAAATAAATTACTACAATATTGGTATCAAATAAAAGCTAGTAATGAGTTAATTCCAAGTATATATATTAATAAAACTAAAAGGTTGAAATAAAACAAATTATTTAATAAACAAAAAACCCGCCTGCAAAAAACGCATAACTTAAAAGAGAAAAACAAGCATTATAATCTGTAGAATTTTGGTATTACAGGCGGGGAACAAACAACAGTTACACCATATTTCAGGTTATTGGTTTGTTCCCCGCCTGTAATACCAAAATTCTACAGATTATAATGCTTGTTTTTCTCTTTTAAGTTTTTGCAGGCGGGTTTTTTGTTTTTTAAGTTACCTTAGTGCTTGGTCTTTCTCGTAATTAATTCTTCAAGTCGAAGTTCTCACTACGAAAGCGATTAAACCAAAAACGCGCGGTGCGTTCATTCACAGCATTAATATTGAGGGGTGTTTCCTCTGCTTTAGTTCCACTTAGGAACGTGTATTCAAAAATTAATCTGTATAATTTTCAATGTATCTTTACTTTAAAAGCTGAATGTAAAAACAATTGAAAGTAAGAAGTCGAATCTTGTGAAAAAAGTTTAGCTCTGAAATCTCACATCATGATGCAGGGTTTTAATTCAAAGTGGCCAGTACTTTAATTCTTCAAGGACGTTCTAATTAACTACAATGGTTTTTGGTACGCAGGTGTACCACGCGGTATCATATTAAAACCCTAAAACCTAGAGTAATTTTTTTTTAAATATGTATATTTGTAAAACAAACATTATCAAAAAATTAAAAGTTAAATTATTACATTTAAATCCTCAGATGAACTAAAGATACTGCTGTATGAAGGATTATTTGGTTTCGATTGTTGAAACTGTTTTACCAAAATTCTTTATGGTGATTTAAAATTTCGTTTTAAAATAGAAGTAGGTACGCACGGCTACACATCAAGCTATATATATCCAGTATAAGCTGACCTCACATGGTACGGAAATCCTATACAATGCGAGATCAGCATCAACTGGAAAATATGTAAAGCTTGATGTATAGCCGTGTGTACATAACAAATAGTTGAGTATGCCGATCGTATTGATTTTACTACTGAAATAATTTATATCATTTTCTTTTGTACGTTTTTAATGGCCGATGACAAATTGTCCACGACAATGGTTTCTTTGTAGCGACCTTTGACTGTAATTGATTTTTACCGATGTTGTTTTATTGTCAATAAAAATATTATTCCTGAGCCTTGCCAAGTTTCAAGTTATTACAAAGCTAGTTTGTTTGATAAGTGTTAGTGGAAATGGCAATGTCCTTAAGATAGATCGTTGTTGTGGGCGATTTGTGGATAATGTCCAGTGGATGTTTACGGGATGGTTGTAGTTGGAAGAGATTGAGAATGAAATAGACTGTTGCTGACTGAAACGCATCTGCAATTCTCATATTGTACATTATAAAGAGTATTCTATATTCTATTCTAAAATATAAAATTTTAAGAAAACTAGGAGAACGTAGCAGTTACGTAGCAAGCGTTGTGTATGTTGTGTTGCTTGGAGCTGTGGACTGAGGTGAGTCGTGTTGATTAATGATTTTTGTGTGGCCTAGAAGTATCAGGATAACATAGAATGTTGAGGTCACCCGAAACTGTACTGCCCCAAAACATTTGACAGAAGAAAATAAGGCGAGCATCTTTTCTAAAATATTTTTGCTTTCTTACTTTGCCTACAGTACCTAAGTTCCACACCGTATTTGACCTAAGACCACAAATTAACGACGAACGACTAATTTTTACGTTAACTACGTACCTACTTAATCATAATTAATGTTTCAACTTCAAAACTTGCATGAGCTTCAAACGTGAAATCCTGAAAATAATGTTCACAAAATACACAAACTAAAATGTCAATTTCAGCAAGCGAAGCCGCACGCTCTTTATACCCTGGTATTAATGAGAGCTATACACCTGGGACTCCTGGGAGCGAGCTCAAATAAACATCTGTGATATTAAATATTGATCTACAGCCAAAATATGTGGAAATGGCTCCAATCCCACGAGGATGGCACATTGATGTATGAAGCTTCATCTTGCAGAAGTACTAGGGCGTCATTAATTAGACGGAGGTGAAGTACCTATCGAGTAAACTGTCATATTGGTGATTCTGCATCCTCACCATTTTTATGGAGCGAGTAATGAAACGCAAACGCATTTACAAATTAATGTACATTTTATTAGTTAGTGTCTATTTTTAATTATTTCAATTTATTTATTTACAAGTTAATATTACACATTCACATTACTAAGAAGAAAAAGGAATCCGTTATTATTATTCTTTCCTGTGTTTTATTGATTTCAATCAGCAGTATAGTTATCTTCGTAAATATGGCAAGGATACAGATCAACATTTTGTGTTTAAAGCCTTCATATCCATTCATTTGGTTCGTTCACACGTCGTTAGTACCAGACACTAAAAAAATAAAATAAAAAACAAATTAAACACAATGTATGATAGACTATTTAATAAATGTTCAGTGCTCGGCCGTAAATATGACACATGTAGCTCTAGGGTTCCTCTACACGACGCCGGAGCCGCACCGGTGCCGGTCCGCATATTTTTGTGTATAGGTTTGAATAAAATAATATCGCCCATGCGTCGCACCGATGCGCGCCGCCGCGTTGGTTTTAGAGTTATTATGATTTTTTTCCATCTTGCGGTCCGGCGCCGGTGCAGCTCCGGTGCGCTCCGGCGTCATGTAAATGGAGCCTTAGGCTTCGAACGTCGTCTCGTTCCAAGGCTTCATGTACACAACGCCGCCAGAGCCACAGCGGCACCGGCGCCGCACCGCAGCCGAGCGGCAGCCACGCCTTCGCGGGCAGCGCGTTAATCTGAGATATTATTATGATCTTAGAGCGAGACGACGTTCGAATTCGAACATTTTTCAAAATTAGATGTGCC